>CM076675.1:25065000-25665000 GCA_038501925.1 Xenopus petersii | reverse complement strand
TGCATATGCAAATTAGGAGCAGGGAGGGAAATTGCGTGACTTTTTGTCAGAGAACAAGGAAGTAAAAAATGTTTTCCCCTTCCTGCCCCTAATTTGCATATGCAAATTAGGGTTCGAATTCGGTTCGGTATTCGGCCGAATCTTTCACGAAGGATTCGGGGGGTTCGGCCGAATCAAAAAAGGTGGATTCGGTGCATCCCTAATTATTAAGCATTTGTTTCCCATAAAAAAATAGGGAATAACCATAAAATATGCTAAATGTTTAGAAGCAAGAGGCCCACTGACACCTGGGCCCACCGGGAGTTTTTCTGGTATCACGGTGGACCAGTCCGACACTGGCTTTGAGATCAACTGAGAAATCAGTAACCTTAGTGTTGGCTACAGGCTACAGACCCACACACAACCTTTTTTTCTCCTGGATTAGAAACATTGATTCGAGCCTCTCTGCTGTGTGTGTATTGGCAGGACTCTAGTCCACTTGTCAAAAGTGTTAAAGGGCATGTAAAGGCAAAAAATAAAATCACATTTTTACTTTCTTTGATGAAAAAGAAACCTATCTCCAATATACTTTAATTAAAAAATGTGTGCCATTTTTATAAGAAACCTGACTGTATGCAGTGAAATTCTCCCTCCATTTACTGCCGTGGATAGGATTTGTCAGACGGTTCCTAATTGCTCTGCAGGGAAACAATCATACTTATCAACAGCAGGGGGAGCCCTGCCTTTCTTCCCAGCCATGCAGAAATCAAGCAGCTTTGTTTGTTTCCCTGTAGAGCAGTCAGCGACTGTGTAGAGATTTGTATTGGATATTATTTTTGTCTTTACATCCCCTTTACTGTTTCCAACTTCAGCTGCAGGGACAAAGATCATGGAGCCAGATTTAAACAGATAAACTGGGATTGTATTTGGAGGATTATTTTGCTGCAGCCACTAGTTCTGCAGTATTTGAGAAAATTTATATTAAACAATACAAAAACTATAAAATCCACATTAGATTAGATAACAACACCCGGTACCCTGTATATTCTGATTATTTATCAGTCTTGCTGTATCGGCTTCTTGCAGATATTCTTTGACTTGTGCTGTTTTGATCCCTAATCAGCCCAGACCACACTGAGCATGTGCACAGTCTTGGTCTTGCAAAGATGTTTAACAAAGTAACAAGATGGTGACCCCCTGTGGCCAACTTTGACAACATAAATCATTTGTTTGATTGGGCTTGTGGTGCAGTAAGTTCATGTTTTTTATACAAAATTAGCCTTTACTTCCCCTTTAAGTATTTAGAACTTTTACTTTTGGATTTTAAAATTCCCTGTGCTTTTTTCTCCTGTTTTTAATCTCTTCTTTGTATATTTAGGCCTTCAGTTAATGTCCTATAAATAACTGCGACTCCCAACGCTCGACATTTCAACAATTTCCTTACCTGACCAATGAAGCCTTCTCAGAGAGGATTCTTCTACACCCTTCTTTCAACTCATAAAAGCTGAAGGTGTAAGGATTATGAGTGAAGTGTAGCGAGATGCTTGTAGGCACAGGCCCAGGGCAGTGATGGGCAAAGAGGACATATGAATGAGGACAAGAGTCTGTATATTGGCAGATCAGAGAGAATGGGCAGCCATAGAGCAGTCGGCAAAAAGGTCAATATTGTCATCAGAATACAATGACTGGACAAAAGGCAAAGCAGCAAGAGGAGATCTTGAGTTTTATGGGGGCCCCTGGCCACCAATTGCTTTTTTTTACTGGTAGGATGGACCCTGGCTACCAATGTGTTTGTTTGACCAAAGATTTAAACCAAATGGCTTTTATTTGTACATGAGAAATGCAGAGTAATTTTACAATGAAGTGACACCACATAAATGGTTTATGCTGCCACCTTACATTGGGAAAGCCCTCAATACTTTTCCACTTCCACTTTTCTCAGAGCTCCTTAGGGCAGTGGCACACGGGGAGATTAATCGCCTATTTTTTTGCATTTTGCGTCTATAGCGAAGCAAAGATTTCATGCAATTTCAGCTCCCAATCGATTTACTACCCATGATGCCACAGGCTACTTTTCTCCTCCCACAAGATCAATCAGTATAAAAAAAATGCTTGAGAAATTTTAGTAGAAAAGTTTTGTTTGGCGTGATTTCCTGTGTGTTTTTATTATGAATGGTGACGCTGGTACAAAACAATTCAAAACCGCCGCCGAGGAAATGACGTAAAATTTATATACAATCGTGGCTACTAATCTCCCAGTGCGTATTACTTTGGTAGATTTCAATACTTGGTAATGGGATTGATATTTCAGTGAAGTCGCTCAGAAAATGGTTGTTTTGGCTAAAAGTAGCCTTGTATGTTTTGACGCTGGCAATTTACATTATTCTCATTTGGAAGACAAAACGAACAATCAGGCCCAGATTTGCGGCGAGGTCTGAAAGGGAGGGGGCGATGGAGGACGCTGGCCTCCGGGCAAATCCGGCCCTGCTAACAATTAGTTGCAAAATCTCTCTTTTATAAATCGCGGGCTACTAATCTCCCCGTGTACTCATTTTCCTCCGCTGTAACAAATCCTTAACCTATGCACTTGGTTCCCACCCCTTTTTGTTTCTGTCTGTATCCTCTTGCTAATAAATTGTAAGCTCTTTGAGGTAGGGGTCTCATTCAAACACCTTGCACTTAAGCATTGAGAATAATCCAATGTGTATTATAATTGTAACCTAACTATGCACACAGGGCCGGATTTCTTCCCCGCCCGCCCCTAGGCCGCGCGGTCCGACCAGGCGGCCACGCGGTCCTAGCGCACGCCTTCCTAGCGCGCCGGCGAAAAAACGCCGGTGCAGCTGGTGTAGTTGAATGGGGACGTGAACGTCCCCATAATGCGGATGGGCGGCACGCCGCCCCTATTTTTTGCCGCCCTAGGCCCGAGCCTTGCCGCAAATCCGGGCCTGTATGCACACAGATGAATCATGTATGTGCAGTAGCGATTACATATATACATATATATTTTTTTTTTTAGTATCGTGAGGCCCAAATAATATTTTGTGTACGTCTCTGTAGCTATCATTGGTTCCAAGTTAATTAATTTTTTTAATAAAAAAAAATCCAATTTGCCAGAAAAAACAAGATATTAAGGAAAGTGGCATTGGTTCCGTACTCAAATGTGAATTCAAATTCAAAACCAACATCTTCTGAGGTCAAGGATACACGTTTTCATGTGCTGGCCTTTGCTGTCAGATCCACTTATAAGTAATGATAATTGGTCTGATCACTATTATTATAACCATACCGCCCAACATTTTGGAAGTAAAAAGAGGGACAAAAATGTTTTCTGCATGTAGTGCGGCAATTTTTTTGACCACACCCATTTTTGTGGCCACACCCTGTAATTACCATGTTCATTATAAAAAATTTTAAATATTTCTCCTTATTTAAACTGTTAAAATGACTTATTTTCTTATCTCAAAATTGTTACAAAGTATCTTAATTGCACCTGATAGCTGTAGCTGGCCAAAAGCCAATTAAGTTAGAAACTTCGTTTCTTTTTCTGGCTGTTCAGTGCAGAGAAAAGAGGGACTTTCCAGTACAAATGAGGGACCTCAGGTTGAGCTGTCAAAAGAGGGACTGTCCCTCTGAAAAAGGGACAGTTGGGAGGTGTGTTATAACAAAAGAAATGAACTTAAAAGATAAGTAAACCTTTAAAATAAGTGAATGTAAAAGGAAGTCAAGGAAGAGGCTGCTCTGATGTTCTTCTGATTAGGAAAAAATTAAAAACCTTTCTCAAACCTTTCCTAAGCAGAAGAACATCAGCTTATCCTTTTAATAGCAAGAGGATTCATACAAAATGTAAAGTATATTGCAATTAAACTGCACTTTCCCCTACACTCTAATAGTGACACGCACCTCTCAGCATTGCTCTGAACGATAATGTTTCTAAGCTCCGCTTTCCTGATGTAACTGGGAACAGTCAATGTCAAAATATTTAGTGACAGTTTTTGAATTCTTTGCCTTTTTACAGCTTTCAGGTGGGGGGCCTGGCAGCTCTGTGAGGCTACAATTTTATTGTATTTCCCCCAACTGACATTTATTGGAGCTTTAATGCTGTGAAGGCAGGAAATATCTTGGAACAGGGCCGGAACTAGGGGTAGGCAGAGTAGGCATGTGCCTTGGGCGCAAAAGTTGGGTGGCACCAGGCAAGTACCTCCTCTGTCACCTACCCCATGTCCAGTCCCCTCTCTCCATCTGTTTTTTTATATTTGCATATCTATTTGTGCATGCCGCAACCAGCATTTCGCACATGTGAGCTGCGACCTGCATTTTGCCCATGCGTGCCACGGCCGGCATGCCATGCATATGCGCAGCGACCAGCCGGCACCGCAACCGCACAGGTTGACTAGGGAGCCTGTTTGGCCTGGCCCCGCTATGTCCTGGGAAACATCTTGTTCCCATGTGGAGCATTACATGGCAATGAATGAAAATTAATGAATCAATTACTAATCTGCCCTTGTTTTGATATGGAATGCTATATTGTGAGCAGGTCTGGACTGAGAATTAAAATAGGCCCTGGCATTTCAGGTACACAGAGGCCCAAACAGCCCCCACCAGCCCACTAAATACTGACTTTCTATGGGACCTTATAGCAGCCCCTCTGGCATTTGCCAGAACTCACAGATTGCCAGTCCGGGCCTGATTGTGAGTTGGTCCCTAGGTTCGCTGGGAATCAACAGAAAAAAAGACATGGGGAGATACTAGGGGTTTATTCAAAGACAGGTTTTGTTGCTAAAGGCCATGGCTGCTAAAAAAGGTATGCTTTAATTCCCATTTAATGCATGTTCTGCCTCTAGTTATAATTATAGTATGAGTGCATGTCAGAGCTTTGTTTTTTGATTGACAGTTACAAAACTGAAGATTTTTTTCTCACGTCCCTTAGATGTCACTGAGCTGTGTCAGGGCTGGGAACAGCCACACACCCTAAAGGCACACAATGCGTCTGCAACTGCTCTGTGTGTATGCGCTGTAACTAGGATTGCCACCTTGCCGGTATTTTACCGGCCTGGGCATTAAAAATGATGGTTGATCCCAATGTTATTAATAGGGAAAAATGATAAATATATAGGAAGGCCGGTATTTTTTTCTGAAAAAGGTGGCAAGTAGGGATGGGCAAATTTGACCCGTTTCGTTACGCCAAAAATTCGCAGCCGGCGAAATGTCGCCGACGCCCATTTAAGTCTACGGGCGTCAAAAAAATTTTGTCGCGGGGTGAAAATTTTTTGACACACAACGCCATACAAGTCTATGGGCGTCATTTTTGCTGCAAAACAAGGCAAAAAAATGTGCCCATCCCTAGTGGCAACCCTAGCTGTAACTGAATTGAATGATACGGGCACAGGGACAGGCACACAGCTTGCACTACTTGATAGTGTCTTCTCTGCCAAAAGAGAGAAATAAGCACCATAAGCCGTAACTGCACATGGGGTTGACTCAGCCGCCTTATGCACTAATGTTTTAGTGGCCCAAAATAAGTGGCACTACAGTGTTGTATTAAAAGTGCGGTTAACCTTTAGTATCTTATACAGTGGCTAATTCTAATTCTAGTTTTTAAGTTATTTGCCACCTTCTTCTGACTCTTTCCTACTTTCAAATGGGGGGTCACTGACCCCATCTTAAAAAAAAAAACCCTGCTCTGTAAGGCTACAAATGTATTGTTAGTGCTAATTTTAATTACTCATCATTCTATTCAGGCCTTTCCTATTCCAATCTGTTATTGAAATCAACACGTGGTTGCTAGGATAATTTGGACCCCAGCAACCAAACTGCAGAAATTGCAAACTGGAAAGCTGCTGAATAAAAAGCTAAATAACTCAAAAACCCACAAATAATAAAAAATGAAAACCAATTGCAAATTGTCTCAGAATATCACTCTCTACATCAGACTAAAAGTTAAGTTAACATAACAATCCTTTTAAAATGACCTGACAAGTGGAATGTAAAACAAACACAAGCACTTGATGATAGTAAGGCCCAGCAGGAATAAACCCACTTTTGTTTTGTTTAATACCTACACTCTCTGACATCTCTCTGAACAGTATTTCCAAAATACACACAGATTCAGATTTCCAAAACAATCTGCTAGATATAAATATATAAATATTATTACTTTTGATTATATATAATTATCTTATTAATATAGAGCCTGCATTGCACATAGCCGCTCAGCCTGGGGAGGGTGCCAGGGTTGGGTACTGCTGGGGGCTGGAGCATGTGGGTTGAGCAATGGTGGTAGCAGCTGGGTAGTCTCTAGGTCCTTCCTTGTGGCAGGGCATGGCCTGGTGCCTTTGATCTTCTCTACCAAGACTAGCAATAATGGGCCCTTAGCAGCCATGGGCCACCATAGTACAGTGTTTGTGCACTCAGTAATCGGGGGGGGGGGGGCAAATCCCTGGCTGAGCTGCTCTCTATTTAAAGAGGTAGTAAATCCTGCTGTGCCGCACTGCTCAACATTACTCAGTTGTTGCTGGACTACAAATCCCAGAATAATGTAACATATAATAACGGTTGAGGCATGCTGGAGGCTGTTGTCCAGAAACATCAGGGTTGTATTCTATCACAATTTTTATGGTGTCGTTTTTTTTTTCTAAACTACACTGTTTATACTCCAAATAATTCACTCTACAATATAAAATGTCACTCCTGAGCCAGCAAGTATATTTTTCAAGTTGTAATATTGGTGTGTAGGTGCATCTCAGATCATTTTGCCTGGTCATGTGCTTTCAGAAAGAGCCAGTGCTGCACTATAGAACTGCTTTCTGACAGGCTGATGTTTCTTCTACTCAATTTAACTGAATGGGTCTCAGTGGGAACGGGATTTTACTATTTACTATTGAGTGCTGTTCTTATATATACCAGGGAGCTGTTATCTTGTGTTAGGGAGCTGCTATCTGGTTACCTTCCCATTGTTCTGTTGTTAGGCTGCTGGGGGGAGGGGGGAGGAAGGGTGGTATTACTCCAACTTACAGTACAGCAGTAAAAAGTGACTGAAGTTTATCAGAACGCAAGTCACATGACTGGGGGCAGCTGGGAAACTGACAATATGTCTAGCCCCATGTCAGATTTCAAAATTAAATATAAAAAAAAAATCTGTTTGCTCTTTTGAGAAATTGATTTCAGTGTACAATTCTGCTGGAGCAGCACTATTAACTGATGCATTTTGAAAAAAAAAATTTTTCCCATGACAGTATCCCTTTAAAGCAATATTGCACAATAAAACTTTTCGAAGTTTAGCATTTGTAGTTTTTTCAATAAGTTGGTCTCTAGTGATTGGCGAATTTCTCAGTTTCTCGAATTTCCCACAAAATTCCAGAAACGGCGAAAAATTTGCGAAAAATCGTGAAATAGGTAAGTTCGCGAAATTATGAAATTCGAACATTTTCACGAAAAAATCATGAAATTCTGACATTGTCACTAAAAAATCGTGAAATTTGAAGGATTTCACGAAAAAATCATGAAAATCGGAAATTGGCAAAACGTGCAAATTCGTTGCGAGTTCGTGCCAGGCGAATTTATTTGCCCATCACTATTGTTCTCTAATCATTTCATCGTGCAAGGGACCAAATTGGCAGGGGACTGCTCACCGTCTCAGCTCTGCAACATAGTATAAGTATAACATAGTAACATAGTAACTAAGGTTGAAAAAAGACACACGTCCATCAAGTTCAACCTTTTAGTTTTTTGGGGTTTTTTTTATCTGCCTAACTGCTAGTTGATCCAGAGGAAGGCAAAAAAAACCCATCTGAAGCCTCACCAATTTGCCTCAGATGGAGAAAAATTCCTTCCTGACTCCAAAATGGCAATCGGACTAGTCCCTGGATCAACTTGTACTATGAGCTATCTCCCATAACCCTGTATTCCCTCACTTGCTAAACACCATCCAACCCCTTCTTAAAGCTATCTAATGTATCAGCCTGTACCACTGATTCAGGGAGAGAATTCCACATCTTCACAGCTCTCACTGTAACAAACCCCTTCCCAATATTTAGCCACAACCTCTTTTCTTCTAATCGGAATGGGTGACCTCGTGTCAGCTGGAAAGACCTACTGGTAAATAAAGCAGAGAGATTATTATATGATCCCCTTATATATTTATACATAGTTATCATATCTCCCCTTAAGCACCTCTTCTCCAGTGTGAACACCCCCAATTTGGCCAGTCTTTCCTCATAGCTAAGATTTTCAATACCTTTTACCAGCTTAGTTGCCCTTCTCTGTACCCTCTCTAATACAATAATGTCCTGTTTGAGTGATGGAGACCAAAACTGTACGGCATATTCTAGATGGGGCCTTACAAGTGCTCTATACAGTGGAAGAATGACCCCCTCCTAAGGTGACTCTATGCCCATTTTAATACAGCTCAAGACCTTATTTGCCCTTGATGCTACTGACTGGCATTGCTTGCTACAGACAAGTTTATTATCTACAAGGACTCCAAGGTCCTTTTCCATAATGGATTTGCCTAGTGCAGTCCCATTAAGGGTATAAGTGGATATTCTTACATCCCAGGTGCATTACTTTACATTTATCAACATTGAATCTCATTTGCCACTTAGCTGCCCAGATTGCCAGTTTGTCAAGATCATGTTGCAAGTGCCACATCCTGGATGGAATTAATTGGGCTGGATAATTTTGTGTCATCTGCAAACACTGATATATTACGTACAATACCCTCCCCTAAGTCATTAATGAACAAGTTAAATAAAAGTGGACCCAATACTGAGCCCTGGGGGACCCCACTAAGAACCTTACTCCAAATAGAGAATATACCATTAACAACCACCCTCTGTACCCGATCCTGTAGCCAGTTTCCTATCCATGTGCAAACGACTTCATTAAGCCCAACAGACCTTAGTTTGAAAGCAGTCGTTTGTGGGGCACAGTATCAAACGCTTTGGCCCCCCTTCAAGTCACTGACTAACTCAGAGTTAGAGAGCTGAAAAGCAGGAAGTAGTGTTCTGGCTATTATGTTACACATCCAGTCACTCCAGCCTTTATACATTACATTTGTAGCTAACTAACTATATTATTAACTATTATTATTAGTCATTTATGTATTTATTTTTAATTTATGATTTTATTTTTTAAAAAGTTAAATAACTAATGCATACATACATATTTATATTTGTATTTATTTGTTGCCCTATTACCCCCTAATCCCACAGCCAAGCATTACTCAGATGCCGTAGTAGGCGCCAGGGCCCCACCCATGTCAAACATTCTAAATTGAGAATTGCAAAATATGACTGTTTGAAAAATAGATTTTTTACATTCCTTTCTTGAAAAAAAAAGTAAAAACGTTTCATGTGCACAAAAGAATGTAGCTGACGAATAAACAACACGCTTGAATCAATCCGCAGATGTTTTATGTTGGTGCCGTCCTACTGTTTACATGAAGTGGGGCAAATATTTCCTATATTGCCGATTCCTTGTTCAGATGCCGGAAAATAATAAAACAAGTATCTTGAGTAAACTGGAAGCCATAAAAATTGGATAGCTAAATTCAACCTATCAGGCTCCAGCTAACCACCCTGCTTTACATTATACTATGTTTAAAGGGATACTGTCATGGGAAAACATATTTTTTTCAAACTGCTGCTCCAGCAGACTTCTGCACGGATATCCTTTTTCAAAAGGGAAAACAGATTTTTTTTATATTTAATGCTGAGATCTGACAACATATAGTCAGTTTCCCAGATGCCCCCAGTCATTTGACTTGTGCTCTGAAACTTCAGTCACTCTTTACTGTTGCACTGCAAGTTGGAGTGATATCACCCATTCTCCCCCCCCAGCAGCCCATCTGCAGAACCAGAAGGTACCCAGATAACAGCTTACTGGTAGCTATCAGAACAGCACTCAATAGTAAAAATCCAGGTCCCACTGCGACTCCTTCAGTTACAGTGAGTAGGAGAAATAATAGCCTTTCAGAAAGCAGTTCCATAGTGCAGTACTGGCTCTTTCTGAAAAGCACATGACCAGGCAAAATGACCTAAGATGGCACCTACACACCAATATTATAACTAAAAAAAATACATTTGTTGGTTCAGAGATTAAATTTTATATGGTAGAGTGACTTATTTGCAGTGTAAACAGTGTGATTTAGAAATAAAAACGACACCATAAGAATCCCTTTAATATTATACCCCTGCTAGTATTTTAAGATATATTTGGTAATATATAAATTAAAAGTCTTTCTGGATCTTACATACAAAAACTGCCCATACCATTATTCAAAGCAAATAGGGAGGATCATCAGCCGCTGCCAATGAGAAAGTGTCTGAGGGAGGAGAATGAGAGTTATAGGCTATACACTTTTTCTATATACACACAAACCATGAACGAAACAAAAACATGTTACCAATATTCGAAAAGCACATGAAAATAGAATTGCTGATTTAAACACCAACTTCTCTTGCCCAGCATTTCCTTAAAGGTCCATTAGACCAGCTGCAATATCCCCTGCTGAAAAACCCAATAACACCAGTGAGGCTCCAAACCCTTTTGCTTAAAAACATACCTAGGTAAAGTGAAGGCAGCAATAACTGAACATGGATACATCCAAGTTTTAACATATTCAATAATGTTCAGATGGTAATAGCTCCTCATGTTTGCCACAGTTCCTATTGGTCTTCTTTTCAGTAGGAGACTCGTTGCACTGACATCAGGGATTCCTAATCCTAAGGGAAGGGGGTTCTGGTTCTGATCTTTCTCAGTCAGGCGAATATAGTTCATCGTTATCTGAAAGGCTGCTCCTTTGTTCTGGATATATATATATATATATATATATCTATATACCTATATATCACAGTCTGCTGATTGTTTGCATCAGTGAGTGGGAAAAAGATAACAGACAAAAGAAAAATGGTTACTGTTTCCCTTTAACTTTTATTATCTTCCCCTCCCATGCTTTCAATGCATTTATTACAATGAAGGGAGGGTTATTGCATAAAGCGAATGTGACACTTGGAAAACTCTCCACTGATGAAACAGACTGTGTCGCCTTTAATGACGGGATTTTTGCCATTAAAATGTATATTGACAGTTTGCAAATCATGTAAATGCCACTGGTCAATAAATGAATCCCAGTATTGGCCACAGATTTTACTTCGTAGGACTTTGGTCCAGAGAAAATATTCCGGAACTCTGGATGTAGAGTAGAGATGTTGAGTCCAAACATCAGTTCAGGTTTAATTTTAATGTTTATTGTAATGTTAAACCACTGGGGTTACAGATTTTGGTAGCAAAGTGTTGGTGGTTAATTAATGTCTATTGATATAATAATAATATAATGATAGTGAATAAAGTACCCCCTCTTGTAAATTATAAGGATATTATAAGTTACCGAGGAGTTTCATGACCATATAAAAACATGAGACTGAAGGCCAGGGGGTACTTTATTTATTATAATACACACATTTCAGTGAGTCATGTGACAGAAATGACATCAGAACTCACCGTTTATAACTGATGACACCAGAACTCACCATTTATAAGGATGTAATTTACAAGATATTCATGGCTTTTGTGTATTATATATATATATATATATATATATATATAATATCTACAGATCAACAAATTTCCTATGGGCCAGAATGTAATTTATAGACTTATAAATGGTTCATTTATAAGTCAGAACATGCCATTTACATCTTATATCTTTTACATTTACATTTATATTTATATCTTAAATTATATCTTACATTTATATTTATATCTTAAAGAGATATAGTTGTTACTGCCGCACTCTCCAGCCTGTCCACCTCACGTCTGACCTCTTCCTTATGCTCCTCCTTCTTCATTCTTGTTGTCTTTCCTTCCCTCTCTGTTCTTGTTCTTTCTCCCACCGTCTGTCCCTTTCAGGTCTTGCTCCCTCAGCGTCTTTCTCCCTTTTCCACTCCCCTCTCCATCTCCTTTCCTAAGCAGCTTCTTTCTTTCTCCTGACAACGTCCTTGACTACTTGGTGGTCAGAAACTGACCAGTGGGTGGCAATGTTGTAACAAAACTAATCCATGTTAACAGTACATGTAGCCTTTAATAGCTTGGAATTAAAACAAAATAAATAATGAATGTAAAATGCTAAAGTGCTTAGACTATTTTACATTAACTTATTTTAGAAGTTTACTTATCCTTTTACATTTATTTTTTTAAATGTATAACGTCACGTGATACATCTTAACCACATTTGTATATCCCAACAATGTGGTGTACAAAGTGATGGAGTGATATCAAGAAAAGTAATAGTGTTCGTGTGAAAGTCAGAGTTAAACTTTATATTACAATTGTTCATTTTTTATATAAGCTAAAAAGTGTTTAAAAAGTTGTGTTGAATCTGACGAAACTGAAAGTATATCAATATACTCTAAGGGGCCGATTCACTAAATTCGAGTGAAGGGTTCGAATTAAAAAAAATTTGAATTTCGAAGTTTTTTTGGGCTACTTCGACCATCGAATGGGCTACTTCGACCTTCGACTACGAAAATCGAACGATTCGAACTAAAAATCGTTCGACTATTCGACCATTCGATAGTCGAAGTACTGTCTCTTTAAGAAAAACTTCGACCCCCTGCTTCGGCAGCTAAAAGCTACCGAAGTCAATGTTAGCCTATGGGGAAGGTCTCCATAGGCTTGCCTGGGATTTTTTGATCGAAGAATTTTCCTTCGATCGTTGGATTAAAATCCTTCGAATCGTTCGATTCGAAGGATTTAATCGTTCGATCGAATGAAAAATCCTTCGATCAATCGATCGCAGGATTTGCGCAAAATCGTTCGACTTCGATATTCGAACGATTTCAGTTCCTTGTCGAATATCGAGGGTTAATTAACCCTCGATATTCGACCCTTCGTGAATCGGCCCCTAAAGGTATATTGATGATATACTTTTAGTTTGATCAGGTTCAAGGCAACTTTATGTTAATGTTTTCAATGAGAACAATTTGAATTGACAGTTGAAGTCTGACTGTCACGCTAACGCTATTAGGAATGGAAATTAATCTTTGGTTCCATCTAGTGGCTATAAATATAACTATATGCACAAATTACACTGACTCATTGGGCACTGGGTAGCTGGCAGAAACAGAAGAACAAATCAGCCCTTAATTCAGACAACAGATACACATTATGCATCAGGTGGTATTGGCCGTGTCACAGCACCATCCATGGTATAAATTTAAAAACCCTTTATTTGCATCAAGCGGCTTTAATCTATGGCAAACCGCAACATTTCAGGCCTAAGCATGACTTTTTTTTCAAGCCACTGGTTCACACGAGGTAACACAGCTTTATACATTTTAAGATATCGCCATCTGTCGGCATATTCCAAGATTAGCAATACAGATAAACACATGCATTTTTGACATTGTTATTGTTGAAACCGCTTATTTGACTATATATGTATGCATAGTACAGGGCCATGAATATGAATAATTTTCAAAATAAAGCTTTATCCAAATAAGTGGTTTCATTTTATCGATGATGTCTTCTCTATATGGATGGGAGCCCATTGAACCCTATGGGCCTTCCGTGATGATATTAAAGGATAAGTAAACCTTTAAAATAAGTGGCTGTAGCTTTAACAAGGGTGATATTCTCAGCACTTTTGTAATTTACATTCATTATTTATTTTTCTTACATTTCAAGATATTTAGGGATACATGTACTGTTAAGATGAATGAATTTTGTTACAACAGCAGCATCAGCTGGTCAGTTTTTGACCACCAAATAGTCAATGAAGTTGTCAGGAGAAAGAAAGAGGCTGCTCTGATGTTCTTCTGCTTAGGAAAGGTTTGAGAAAGGTTTATAATTTTTTTTTAAGCAGAAGAACATCAGAGCAGCCTCTTTCTTTCTCCTGACAACTTCCTTGACTACTTGGTGGTCAGACTGGTCGGAAACTGACCATCAGTTTAGGTGGCTCTGTTTTAACAATATTCATTCATATTTAATAGTACGCGTATCCTTTTATATCTTGGAATAAAAAATAAATAAATAATGAATGGAAGTTACAAAGTGCTTAGAATAGGCTCCTTATCAATTTTACATTCGCTTATATCAAAGGTTGACTTATGCTTTAATAAAAGTCACGTTCTATTCTTTGAAGTCTGAACTTTACCCACTTTACCCTTTTTTATCTGCTCAACATTGTTTTTGTATGAACTTAGTCACATGCTCCGTGGTGCCGTAACTGGTTATACCACCTGGTGCTGTTGTTTCCAGCGTTGCACCGACAAAACCCATTCAGCAGTGAGTGAGCAGGGGTAAGACTGCATCCAGGGCCACCAAGAGACGTATAACCCTCCACTTGCGCAACTGCAGTATCAATTTTGATTATGCCATTTTTTTCTCAGCCATAAAGATCCCAGAATGTTTGGGAACTGGGGTTTTCTGAATAAGGGATCCATCTTATAATTTGGATCTTCATACCTAAAGTCTACTAAAAATCATTTAAACATTAATGAAACCCAAATGAATTAATTATATCTTAGTTGAAACCAAGTACAAACTGTTATACTATGGAGAAAAAGGAAATCATTCTTAAAAAATGGGAGATGGTGTTCCCATAATTTGGAGCTTTTTAGATAACGGATCCTAGATAACGCCAGTAGATGGCTCTGTTAGACTGATAGGTGTCATTCTGGTCTGCTGGTAATTGTTTTCCTAGCATTTGACTCTGTTCCTTCCTCCCAACTTGTAGGCAGTTCAACCATGTTTTGTCCTAAGTAAAATTAGCAGCTTCTGTGGACCTCTTCTGTTCTAATACACGGTCCAGAATATAATAATTACTGTCAGTTCCCTGCAAACTGTAAAGACCTGACTGTGTATAACTGTCAGTTGTCTAATTTCACTTGCCATCCCTAAACCTTCACTCCCACCGATCCACTGGGAAAGTACCTGCAGCTCCACCTAGAGGGGATTCACACTATTTTGCCCGTTCTGTGGAATTTGTCACAATAACAAGGGGATTTCAGACCACTGACTCTTTTTTTTATAAGGGACAGTGAATCACATGGATGTAGGAAAGTTCTCAGACTGTATACAGATATTAATGTGGATTTAAAGGAGTCAGAATTAAAGTAACACTCTCATCCACTAAGCTGTTTGTATTATTTTCAGGCACAAACTATCCTTTTTTTCTTCCCGTGCCTTATGACAGGCTTCACCCTACCTGATACTGATTGATATCTGTGATGTCACAGAAACTGATGTAACGCTAGGGACTTGCGGTTCACTGAATAGAAAAGTCCCTTTTATCTGAAGCTGCTCCATGTTTGTATCTTCCTGGTTCTTGCGAGCACAGACCTCCCTGACTTCTGCTCATTTGCAAGTACAGGTATGGGATCCATTATCCAGAAAGCTCTGAATTATGGAAAGGCTGTCTTCTATAGACTCCAATTTATCCAAATAATCCACATTTTTAAAAATGATTTCCTTTTTGTCTGTAATAATAAAACAGTAGCTTGTACTTGATCCCAACTAAGATATAATTAATCCTTATTGGAGGCAAAACCAGCCTATTGGGTTTATTTAATATTTTCATGATTTTCTAGTAGACTTAAGGTATGAAGATCCAAATTACAGAAACATCCGTTATCTGGTCCAGAGCATTCTGGATAACAGGTCCATTACCTGTAGCCACACAGAGAGGTAATGGAGGGTAATGTTGTAACTGGGAGCACATTATTTCAATGAACTAAGCTAAAATAAGTGGGAAAGCAAAACTATTTTCCATTAATGCTTGATAATAATTAATAATAATAATAATAATAATAAGCAAGAAAAATGCATTTCTAAATGTTAAGTTCTATTTATACTATTGAAAAAGGATTATACAGAGTGAACAAAAAGCTTTTTGGCCTAATCAAAAAAGAAAAAGGAACACAAACAACTTTCCATTTCAAATTAACTAATTTTCACAAATTGTTCTATTAAAATTGATTTAAAGGAACAGTAACATCAAAAAAATAAAAGTGTTTTAAAGTAATAAAAATATAATGTAGTATTGCCCTGCACTGGTAAAACTGCTGTGTTTACTTCAGAAACACTACTATAGTTTATATAAATAAGCTGCTGTGTAGCCATGGGGGCAGCCATTCAAGCACAGGATACACAGTAGATAACAGATAAGTACTACTATAGTTTATATAAATAAGCTGCTGTGTAGCAATGGGGGCAGCCATTCAAAGAAGAAAAGACTCAGATTATACATCAGATAAGCTCTTTACAACATAATAGTGTTAGCTGTTATCGACTATTTAACCTGTGCCATATAGCTTTTTTTTAAAATTTCCACCATTGCTACACAGCAGCTTGTTTATATGAACAACAGTAGTGTTTCTGAGGCAAACAGATCTGTTTTACCAGTACATAACAACAGTATATTATATTGTCATTACTTTAAAACACTTTCATTTTTTGGTGTTACTGTTCCTTTAATTAACCAAATAAGCATTCCTGGGGCTTTCCTTAGCCTTGTATCAGTGCTAGGAACATGCTAACCTTGTCTTTCCATCATCCTTTGTCTTGTTGATATGAGCCCCAGGGTCTAAGTGATCCAACCAATATGGCCAGTGGCCTTCTGCACGGTTCTCTGCTCCTTCTGGTGTGTAAATGGGGGAGTATTTTGGGGGGCAGTGATCATTATTATGGGTTCTTTTCAAAAGAAGTCATTTTGAATGTTGTTGTCATACGCTGAAGGAAAGGTAGTGTGGACAGCTTGCTAGGTAGACTTTACAGCAATTTTGGTGGGACAGTTGGGTAGACCCATATAGGTCAGGGCTCAATAGGAAGTTGTTTGGATGGACTGGTCTTAACTGGGTGTGGCAAGTGAATATTGGGGTGTTGAGCATTAAAACATAGGTATTTTTAACCATGGGGAATGCTACAACAACAAGGGGTTTAATTAAAGGCATACTGTCATGGGAAAAAAAGTTTTTCCAAAATGAATCAGTTAATAGTGTTGATCCAGCAGAATTCTGCACTGAAATCCGTTTCTCAAAAGAGCAAACAGATTTTTTTATATTCAATTTTGAAATCTGACATGGGGCTAGACATATTGTCAATTTCCCAGCTGCCCCAAGTCATGTGACTTGTGCTCTGATAAACTTCAATCACTCTTTACTGCTGTACTGCAAGTTGGAGTGATTTCACCCCCTTCCCTTTTCACCCCCAGCAGCCAAATAAAAGCCAAATAAAAGAACAATGGGAAGGTAACCAGATATCAGCTCCCTAACACAAGATAACAGCTGTCTGGTAGATCTAAGAACAACACTCAATAGTAAGGGCTATTCCACACGGGGAGATAGCGACGCGTTTGCGGTCGAGGCATTTTCAGGCGACTGTTGAAAAGCGCATCGCCTCGTGTGGTTAGCACAGGCGTTTTTACATAGGCGCCCATACAAAACTGTCGCCTGCGCCGGTCGCGGCGACTGTCGCGGCGCTTTGTCGCCGCGACCGCAAACGCGTCGCTATCTCCCCGTGTGGAATAGCCCTAAAAACCCATGTCCCATTGAGACACATTCAGTTACATTGAGAAGGAAAACAGAAGCCTGCCAGAAAGCATTTCTCTCCTAAAGTGCAGGCACAAGTCACATGACTGGGGGCAACTGGGAAATTGATAAAATGTCTAGCCCTATGTCAGATTTCAAAATTGAATATAAAAAAATCTGTTTGCTCTTTTGAGAAATGGATTTCAGTGCAGAATTCTGCTGGAGTAGCACTATTAACTGATGTGTTTTGAAAAAAACATGTTTTCCGATGATAGGATCCCTTTACGAACGGAATAATAAATCCCTTTGTATCATTGTCTGGAGTCTGAACCCTTTGTATCTTCACTGTGTGTTAATATTCTATAAATATCAGTCTCTTATGATTGGTGTAAATTCCCCTTTCTGTTCTTCTCTGACACTTCTTAGAATGCCGACACTTCCTACATCACCTTCCAGGTGAATGTGATGGTTCCGGGCAGAGCCGACCGGTCAGAAAACACCTTCAATGCATTTAAAGGTTATGTTCCCACAGGGCTGATTTGGGTTCCCAGGTGAGACACCTTCATCACAGTTATTAATTCATTCCTGACTGTCAGGGACAATTCCTATTAATAAATATTTAATATGTAAAATAAACCCTGATACATTTCCATGCTGCCAGACATTTTCAATAATGAGATGACAGGCAGTTTATGGCTTTAAAACAGATATTTGCACTTCATGTCACAAACAGCTACCGGCTCATACTGTCATGTTTAGGGGCCAAATTATGCATTGACACAACCATCAATGGACCACAGCAGGATCTCAAGGGCCGCTAATGATAGAGTTTCGGAGAAGAGCCCTAGGAGGAGGCTGATTGGGAAACAGAAGCTTTTATTCAGCAGAACAAAGATAAAAGCAGAGCATAGCGTTTTGGTGCTCATTATTGGTAATTTAAAAACTTTCCCTTTGGATAATATGCTATAGATGAAAGGTAGAGGATCCATGACTCATGGACTTGACCTGGCACTGCCAGCATGTGATATCCGTCCCAAGAATCAGTTCCCTAATGAGCTGCACAACCAGTGTGACATCACACATCAATATGTGTGTAAGCAGCGAGCAAACCCATATAGGCAAACAGCACCCCAGAGGCAAGCAGCACCCCAGTGGAAAGCAGCACACCAGAGGCAAAAAGCACCCCAGTGGTTGACAAGAACTCCAGATGCTATAACTACCTTTATAAAACCATAATGTATCCAGCTGATATCAAAATGTTGAGGCAAACTCATTGCGTGTATCCATAATTATACTGTAGTAGTGAAACACACAAGTTTTTTGTACCATGGGTATCCCCTGCATGGGTTGGAGGGGCCTGAAAATATGTTTATATGGGAGGCTTGGGCTATAAAAATGTGCCCCTGTTCCCAAACAAATTGAAAAAAACTAGATCCCGACAAAATAAATTATCCATAATAATTATCTCATCATGCAGGTGACTGATACATGAAACGGGAATACATTTATATTGTGCAAGTCTCATCCACAAAGAATTTGTGAAAGAGGATAATTATCTTGATTGTAATCTTTATCCAGTCACATACAGTATTTTGGTTGAGTTCAAAAAGGGTCAAGTGAGGACAACGATTGCGGCACCTGTACGGCATATTTTAGCTCAGTGCGGCTGCAAGTGCATCATCTTCCAGTGAATGTGGCGTAACTAGAGTTTGGGAGGGCCCCCTGCAGACAAACATGGGGGGCCCCCTTCCCCTTGGAGAACTAATGAAGCACATGCCAACATTTTGGAAAGAGGGATAAAGTAAAGGGTTGTTGGTGATCTGTACAGATGATAAGGAATTGAATGTTCTGCTTCCAATTAAGTTGCTCAGTGCCAACAACTCCACTGTGTCAGTAAATCAAAATAGTAAAGGAAGGAGAACTCCAGCAGACTCTCTGCAAAACTTTTATTCCAGGTTGTGGTTACACAACATGTTTTGGGTTGATACTTGACCAGAGGTAAACAGTTAGGACCACCGTACGAGTTTTACCTTATCGTGGTATGGTGGCTTATCAATTTTATTATCATAATTTTGTAACTAAAAAACCCTGTTTTGCAAAATACATGCATTCGCTTAGATACTAAATTCATTTGTGAAACAGGGGACCAGGGAATGTGCATTGATCAATTTCTTTCCTTTTTGTATGTTTGTAACTATCTTGGCCAGATCAGCTGCACTTCCTTTGTATTTTTATTTGGCCTTGGAGTGCTCCCACATATCCAACTTCAACTTTGATAAATGCAAGGTTATGGCAGAAATAATACAGCATAAATGCAAGTTAAACACTAAATGGCAGTGTGTTGGGAGTTTCCTTAAGTGAGAAGGATCTGGGTTTTTTTGTAGATAACAAGTTGGCAGTGTTATTCTGTGGCCACTAAAGCAAATAAAGTTCTGTCTTGCAAAAAAGGGCATAAACTCAAGGGATGAAAACATAATTATGTCTCTTTATAGGTCTCTGGTAAGGCCTTATCTGGAGTATGCAGTGCAGTTTTGGACTCCAGTCCTTAAGAGGGATATAAATGAGCTGGAGAGAGTGAAGAGACTAAGTGCAACTAAACTGGTTAGAGGGACAGAAGACTTAAATTATGAGGGTAGACTGTCAAGGTTGGGGTTGTTTTCTTTGGAAAAAAGGCGCTTGCGAGAGGACATGATTATACTTTATATAGACAATTGTAGACAAATAGCAGGGGACCTTTTTACCCATAAAGTGGATCACCGTACCAGAGGCCTCCCCTTCAGACTAGAAGAAAATAACTTTCAGTAGAAGAAGAGTAGGGGGTTCTTCACAGTGAGGATAGTGAGGTTGGGGAATGCATCTTGGAGTCAGGAAGGAATTTTTCCCCCTCTGATGCAAATTGGAGAGGCTTCAAATGTTTTCTTTGCCTTCCTCTGGATCAACTAGCAATTAGGCAGGTTATATATAGACTAAAAAAGGGTAAACTTGATGGACGTGCCTTTTTTCAACCTTACTATGTTATTATGTTACCTCCCGAGCTTTGTGTTTAGCTCAAAATCCTCTGGGAAGAAACCAGAAACGCAAGTGTCCTTGGCTGGTGGACCAAGGACGCAGGCCCGGATTTGTGGCGAGGCAACAAAGGCCCAGCTGCTTTCTGGGGAGCACTAGGGTCACGCAGCTCTTCAGTGCTCTGGCACATGTGTTTGTGTGCTCGCGGGGAGGCTGGTAGTGCGGGCAGTCTCTAGGACTGTGCAGCCTAGGGATGCCCGCTCGTGAAATCTGGCCCTGCAAGGACAAGTCCAGAGAAGAGACCCTTAGGCTAAGGCCACACTAGGCGATAGCGCCGCGATTTGACTCGCGGCGACTTTTCGCCGCGACTTTTAAGCCGCAATCGCTGGGGAAACTTTTGCGCTGGCGTCTATGGGGAATCGCGAAAAATCGCCAGCGTAAAAACACACGCGGCGATCTTTTTTCTACTGTCGCTCGAAATTGCGATTTCGAGCGACAATAGAAATAAGATCGCCGCGTGTGTTTTTACGCTGGCGATTTTTCGCGATTCCCCATAGACGCCAGCGCAAAAGTTTCCCCAGCGATTGCGGCTTAAAAGTCGCGGCGAAAAGTCGCCGCGAGTCAAATCGCGGCACTATCGCCTAGTGTGGCCTTAGCTTTAGAAGTTGTTTGATTGTCACGTCCTTAGAATCATATTTGCTTTCATTAGACAACATATTTATTTTTGTGTTTACATTCCCTTCAAGAATAGAGATAAGGCGAGTGAGGCAACAGAATCATTTTTCATGATCTCAGTTTATTGTTTCCTATTCCTTTCGGTACCTCGTGCTCATTTTATGGCTTTTTATAGACTTCATTATATGATGGCTCTGTGTTACCATAAGTAGAGCTTTCAGGTAAGACACACCTTCTGCATTCCTTCATCTGCTCATGATTGTATAATCACATCATTACTTCTATTCCTTCACCCGTGTGCACCACACCCCTTGGGGAATTTCTCTTAAAGGCTTAAAGGGGTTGTTTACCTTTAGATTAACTTTTACTATGGTGTAGAGAGGGATATTCTGAGACAATTTGCAATTGGTTTTAATTTTTTATTATTTGCAGTTTTTGAGTTATTTAGCTTTTTATTCAGCAGCTCTTCAGTTTGCAATTTCAGCCATCTTGTTGCTAGGGTCCAAATTACCCTAGCAACCATGCACTGATTTGAATAGTAATAACAATAAATCTGTAACCTAACAGAGCTTCCCCATCTCCACATCTCACAAATGCCCTTAACTTTTTACTTACCCTTCTGAGTTCACGGCAGCCATGTTCTTCTTTTCGGTCTTCACCGGGAAGTAAGTTCCGTATCAGCGCATGCGCAGTTGGAGCAGTCTTCGGGTTTTTGTCAACCGCGCATGTGCCAAAAGTCAGGAAAATGGCCGAAGCGCCAGAAGAAGACCCGATGAAGACCAAAGAAGGAGAAGATGGCGTCCGTGAACTTGGTACCATAAATCTGCACCGAGGGGGAATTAAAAAGTTAGGGGCATTTGCCCAGAGTAGCAGATAAGCAGGGGGGAGAGGGAGGGGGGTCTATGTAGGGTAGGAGGGTAGGGTTTTTGTTTTTTTTAATAAGGGGTTTACTTCTCTTTAAGTAATATTTTCCATGGAACAGAATGCTATTATGGATGTAGATCATAATGGGACAACGTCACTAAAAGTAGACTTTGCATTAGTAAAGTATGGGCAGTCCTGCACTAGCACTTTATTTATAGTATTGAAAATATTAATAGAGTCCTCTTTCTATGTTGTACCCCTCCCTTAATTCCCAAACCTAATTAGCCGGAAAGCATAGCAGGAAGTACATTTTATTTCACCTAACCACACTGACATTAGGTTTGATCTTCTCATGAAATGTTTTTTTTAAATATGTACCAGCTATTACACCATACCTGAAACTGCTTGGAATAGTTACTATTATTCACAGTTGGGCATCAACTCAACCACAACTTGGCAGCAAGGGAGCACATTGTTTCTCATTTCCCTGTGGCACTTCTGCCTTTGTTCTGTCTTAGTGTGGGTGTTCTCATTGGGCTCCAGGTCTGGCCTAGAGTAAATATGTAGATTAATTGTCTTGTAATGAAAGTGTCTCAACTGTGTTGGGTCTTTGTGGATAGATGGACTATCGCATGTATGTACTGGCAAGAAGAGAAGCAGAACCTGGATTGGGAAACTTCATGATAGAGTGGAACTGGGGGTGTGGGATTTCTTTGAAGTAACACATTGCATTGCTGAGAGACCTTGTTTTGTTAGATGCTGGGTTGGACAATGGAATGATGTTGGAGTTGTAAGTGAATACATTACAATTAGGTGGTGCACCATGGAAATGTTAGGAAAGCAACTGACCCTGATGAAGAGGTTGAAGGCTTGTGAGAATGTTGGTTGTGAGACTTTTAGGTTGGCAGAGGCTGTCACACAATATTACTATTGGGTCTAGGGAAGTTATAGTCCTGATGGGTGATGACTGTGCTACCAGGTTCTGGTACATGGGTAATGAGGCAAAGAAACAGCCCCACTAACAAACAAACATTTGAATGTCCTGAATAAGTCTACATATGATGTACCCCGAGGTGCCAGGACTGGTCATATAGCAGGTACACTGCCAAACTGTAACTGGAAATACCATATTGCTTGGAGTAGACATCTCACTGCACACTTGGCAATGTGATTCTACCATTGGGAAGCATCTGAAAGTGTAGCCCTGAGCTGCTGAGTAACTGTGACTTTAATGTAGGTTACGTGTATTAATTATTATTATTATTATTATTATGACAGTGAGCAACCATGCATTAGAGACAGAACCTGCTTTCTCAAATGGGTTTATTCCCTGTTCTACCAATTACAGGTATGCGATTCGTTATCCAAAACCCGTTATCCAGAAAGCTCCAAATTATGGAAAGGCTGGCTCCCATAGACTCCATTATAATCAAATAATCCAAATTTTTAAAAATAATTTTCTTTTTCTCTGTAATAAAACAGTACTTTGTACTTTATCCAAACTAAGCTATAATCATTCCTTATTGGAAGCAAAACCAGCCTATTGGGTTTATTTAATGTTCATATGATTTTATAGCAAATGGTGAAGATCCAAATTACAGAAAGATCCATTATTTGGAAAAACCCCAGGTCCTAAGCATTCTGGATAACAGGTCCCATACCTGTATAATATTTAGCAACTTGAGGCAGGGGGTGCTATTGCCCCTGATCCCAGCCACCCATGGTGCCAACTGCTCCACTAGCACTTGCATCTGAGGCAATGATAAACAAGGCCTTTACTTCTAAGGAATTTGGTGCCTCACCCTAAAATTGAATCCGTGGGGCTTATTTATAAACAATGGGCACATTTGCACCAGGGCAGTCACCCCTGGAAACCAATGAAAATGCTGCTATTGCTGTTCAAACTGCAGCTGATTGGTTGCTATAGATTACTGCCTACATCACAGTGTACACTTAAAGGTTTAAAACCTCCAAATAATACTAAGCAACTTTGTCCCATTTCTCAAAAAAAAAAAATTCACGAAAGCTTTAAAATTAATGGGCATCCGAGGGCAAGTATTGAACATAGACATTAAAAACAGAAGTTCAATTTGAGCATTTAATTTAGAATCCGTAGCGTTTGTTGTATAGAATTGGTTTACTAGAACTGATAATAATTTCTGCACCAAACGGTATGGCATCACCGCTAGTTATTGTTGTGCTTGTAGTGAAATGCGTGAGTAAGAGTAGAAAATCAAGGTGTGACCCTTTGGGTTCCTTGGCGTGTGACTGAATCATTATTGTTACCAAGTTACATCACTGTCACATACGCAACTCGTTAAACATATATAGTAGTATCTTGTGATCACATGTGATTTGGGAATTTCCTAGAGCTTAGTCATGTGGCATATATGCAAAGTGAAAGCTATAACTCCATTGGAATCTCAAAATGTGCCTTTAATACAGGTAGAGAGGCATTTGTGGAAGACGTTGCTGGAGGAGCCACAGGCGAGAGCAGGAGAGATAAGATTATTGCCTGTGAAACGCGTGGGTGAGATTATATTTGGTCCATTCCTTTATGTTATCCGTTTGCCTCTTTTATATGTTTGTAAGGATTCTGTATGCGGAAATGTGTTGCGTTAAAATGTGATAAAATTGTTGCATATCTTCATTGTCTGTAGACAAACAGCATGCCTCTGTTTTGTGTGTATATATTTATGTACTGAGGTTCTGTAGATTATGGTTTGACTGTATCATTGGTCTAAACGCTATATATATGGGTCTAAATCACGGGGTACAACTGTGGGTCAGGCTGTGGGGAAAAAGCCCTGTGCAGGGTTTGGAGATTCAACCTATATGTTTAATGGATCCTGTCATCGGAAAACATGTTTTTTTCAAAACAGTTAATAGTGCTGCTCCATCAGAATTCTGCACTGAAATCCATTTCTCAATAGAGCAAACAGATTTTTTTTTTATATTCAATTTTGAAATCTGACATGGGGCTAGACATTTTGTCAATTTCCCAGCTGCCCCTGGTCATGTGACTTGTGCCTGCACTTTAGGAGAGAAATGCTTTCTGGCAGGCTGCTGTTTTTCCTTCTCAATGTAACTGAATGTGTCTCAGTGAGACATGGGTTTTTACTATTGAGTGTTGTTCTTAGATCTACCAGGCAGCTGTTATCTTGTGTTAGGGAGCTGTTATCTGGTTACCTTCCCATTGTTCTTTTGTTTGGCTGCTGGGGGGGGGAAGGGGAGGGGGTGATATCACTCCAACTTACAGTACAGCAGTAAAGAGTGATTGAAGTTTATCAGAGCACAAGTCACATGACTTGGGGCAGCTGGGAAATTGACAATATGTCTAGCCCCATGTCAGATTTCAAAATTGTATATAAAAAAATCTGTTTGCTCTTTTGAGAAACGGATTTCAGTGCAGAATTCTGCTGGAGCAGCACTATTAACTGATTCATTTTGAAAATTTTTTTTTTCCCATGACAGTATCCCTTTAAACATAATGCTTATGTTCTCTCTAAGCTTGTAATTTATGGTAACCCTAAACCCAGAACAAAGCCCAGGGTCCCTTCTGCCCCTCACAATCATCTTTCGCTTCGGGAGAAGCTGCCAGGTCTTTAAGTGAGAGAACCAAGAGGGAAGTTCTGGGCAGACAAGGGAACCATAACGTATACAGGAAGGATGGGGAACAGAGAGCATGAATATAACTCATGGAACAGTCTGAGTTTGTACCAATCAGACATTAGTACAGGATCAGGAACTAGGAGCATAGTCAGAATAAACAGGCCAGAGTCAAAATTAATCGGTACATGTACTAAGTACCTGTACTAAGTGAAACACGCCTGCTTGTATGATCGTATTAAGTGAGGGCTTAAAATGAACAATAATTTAGCTCCACATTCTGCACACAAAGAAGCCACTCAGTGGACACTGCCAAGGGCGATACCCGCAACAACCCAGACTTTTCATTTGCTGTGGCTTGTTAAAGGTAAATAGGAATTTCTTTGTGAGCCTACTGTATCATATTTTGCATTGCAATACGTGAAGCACACCCCTATCTGCATCAGCCATGCCTATTTGCATCTAGGCACACCTCCATTCTGCCAAAACTGATATCCAGTAAACCATATTCCATTTTACCTGGAAGTCATACATTTTCACACTTAAAACTGCCAGGTAAGGATATCATTTTGCAGCTTTATTCTTTATTCCCCTGCACTAAGCACAATTTGGCAGGAACAGCCCACTAAGTTTGCTCATAGTCTGTACAGAGAGATCCCATAAAACTATGACAGCATAGGTATTCCCCTGTACTAAGCACAATTCAGCAGGAACAGACCCTAAGTTTGCTCATAGTCTGTACAGAGAGATCCCATAAAACTATGGCAGCATAGGTATTCCCCTGTACTAAGCACAATTCAGCAGGAATATGTGGACAGAAACACACAGGGGCTCATTTATACTAAGGTACTAATTCCCCATAGTGAGTAACTAGGTGCATGAGAGAGCCAGGCTTTGGTGCGAAGGAGCTCTAACCCTTGGCCAGGGCACAAGTACGAGGCACCCCTCTGTGCCGTACCTGTAGCTAATAATAAACATGATTTACAGTAAATGGTTGTAGAGTGCATGTGGTGCTGTATGACTCCCTAACTTTTTTTTATGTTAGATTTCTCCTTTGTATGGCCGCCCTACTCTCCCCGCATGATTACTGTATAATCTAAATGTGTGTAATGCAGCCCTGGGAGAAGGACCTGTTTGGCCAGTGTGGTTGGAAATCCCCACTCACAAAACAGGCTGACGGTACTACTGTATCCTAACAACAACCATAAAGCAACAACTGTGCCTTTGCAAATCTGATACATCCTAATGGCTGAACTCAATGCATGATCGTTTTTTTTCAACGTCACCTGTTATATGATAAGTAAACCTTTAAAATAAGTGAATGTAAAATTGATGAGGGTGCTATTCTAATCACTTTTGTAATTTACATTCATTATTTATTTTTCTTTAATTCCAAGATATTAAGGGAAACATGTACTGTTAATATGAATGAATTTTGTTACAACAGCACCACCTGCTGGTCAGTTTCCAAAAAGTCTGACCACCAAGTAGTCAAGGAAGTTGTCAGGAGAAAGATGCTGCTCTGATATTCTTCTGCTTAGGAAAGGTTTTTATTTTTTTTCATAAGCAGAAGAACATCAGAGCAGCCTCTTTCTTTCTCCTGACAACTTCCTTGACTACTTGGTGGTCAGACTTGTGGGAAACTGACAAGCAGGTGGCGCTGTTGTAACAAAATTCATTGATATTAACAGTACATGTATCCCTTAATATCTTGGAATAAAAAATAAATAAATTATGAACATAAATTACAAAAGTGCTTAGAATAGCACCCTCATCAATTTTACATTCACTTTACTTATCCTATAGCAGGTGACATTTAAAAGAGACCCACATGCATTGAGTTCAGCCATTTGGATGTATCAGATTTGCAAAGGCACAGTTGTTGCCCTTGTAGATGTCTCTGCTTGTTGTGTATAGGAACAAGTTGGTTCAACCTTGTGGATATTCCAATGCTGTTTGGCTATGAGTTTGTTTTAGCCCTGCCCACATCAGCCCAATTTCACATATGAATCTTTCGATTTTCTTAGATAATTTATATAATATAGCTATAGGCTATAGCAAACGGTATGGATGGTTGAAAGATATATTATATGTACTAGTTGTACATCCCATTCCCTTCATCAATGTAGGTATTTAAATGAATTATTGCTACGCTGGCTTTCATCCTTATCCGCAAAATTGTATCATCCATCGTAAATTTAAAAAAAAACAGCCCCTTGTTTAGATTACGTCAGTACATTTTATTGACAATAGCGTGAAAGTAATTTCTGCTTGTCAAAGGGAAACTCATTTTTTTTTCCAAAATACATCAGTTACTAGTGCTTGCTCTAGCAGAATTCTGCACTGAAATCCATTTGTCAAAAGAGCAAACAGATGTTTTTATATTTAATTTTGAAATTTGATATGGGGCTAGACATATTGTCCGTTTCCCAGCTGCCCCCAGTCACGTGACTTGTACTCTGATAAACTTCAGACACTCTTTACTGCTGTACTGCAAGTTGGAGTAATATCAACCCCCTGCTTTCCCTCCCCAGTAGCCCATCAGCAGAACAATGGGAAGGTAACCAGATAACAGCTCCCTGGTAGATCTAAGAACAGCACTCAATAGTATAAATCCAGGTCCCACAGCGACTCCTTCAATTACACTGAGCAGGGCCAGAACTAGGGGTAGGCAGAGTAGGCACGTGCCTAGGGCGCAAAGCTGGGGGGCACCAGGCACGCACCTCCTCTGTCGCCTACCCCCAGTCCGGTGCCTGACTCTTTGTGGTCTTTACTTCTTCTTGCGCTCCTGCGCATGCGCCCAAATGTTTTTCCCAGCAATTTGCGCATGCGCACATTCGCAGAAGCGCAAAAGAAGTAAAAACTACCACTTTTCTTGTGCATGCGCACGCGAGCGCCACCTTGTGCATGCGCACTTGGGCTAAGCCGACAATGCGTCCGTCGGCTTGCCTTGGGCGCCTGTGCGGCGCGGTCCGGCCCTGACACTGAGTAGGAGAAACAACAGCCTGTCAGAAAGCAGTTCCATCCTAAAGTGCTGGCTCTTTCTGAAAGCACATGACCAGGCAAAATGACCTGAGATGCACCTACACACCAATATTACAACTAAAAAAATACACTTGTTGGTTCAGGAATTAATTTTTTTATTGTAGAGTGAATTATTTGCAGTGTAATTTAGAAATACAAAATACATCATAAAAATCATGACAGAATCGCTTTAAAGACGGCAATTTTCCACATTGATGAATATTATCCCTCTGTCCTAAAAAAAAAAAAGATGAAGTAAAATTAGTTTCCCCTGTTTCCAACACCAGGGGGCAGTGCATTTCTATGGAGCTCACTGGATGAGCGCACAAAGGATTTCCAGGCTGCACTGTGAGTCTGAATGTAATGAATAGTGAGAATTACTCACTGTCAATATTACTCAGGCCACATGACCTTGATGGCTTTTCTGTGACATGGGATTTCTAGGAACATACTGATTTAAAAGAAATGAAAAACAAACAAGAAAAGGTCCTATTTTTATTGTAAGAAAATTCAGGAATTGACAATAAAAAGAAACGTATGTATATAACGTCAACATATGAATAATGCAGGGCACTGGGGTCAGTTAATAAGTGAAAAGTTCAAAAGAACAGGTACAACTTCTCATATTTATTTGCACTTTCCACCCCTCCCTGAGCTGCCGAAAAATTCCTGCAGGTTTGACCAACATTTGCTGTCAATGTATAGTGGGTGCTGGGTGCAGAGCGAAGCCCGACCCCAGATCATACCTCCCAACATTTAGAAAACAGAAAGAGGGACAAAAAGGGAGTATGGCGAGAATTTTTGACCACACAATTTTTTTGTGGCCACACCCTGTAATTACCATGTCTATTTTAGAACATTGGTAGGTTATGAAAGTTTGAACACATTCTTATGTTTTTTATATGTTATTACAGTTTTGCTAATGAAGCTGAATTGCCCTTTCAGCTGTGAGTCTGCATTCTTATCTTATCTAAAACTGTTACAAAAGTGTCTTAAGTATGTGTTCCGGGCTCTCTGCCAAAAGATCTTTTTCTGGCTGTTCAGTGCAGCAGATCAAAGAGAAACTCAGGAAATATCAGTACAAATCCGGGACTGGAGGTTGAGCTGTTAAAAGTGGGACTGTCCCGCTTAAACGGGACATTTGGGAGGTATGCCCAGATGCAATCTCTTTTAAAATGACCCCCTACATTGAAATAAATCAGTACATCAGTAGCGTCTTCTAAAATATTTTTAACCCTTTACATGCTGTGCACTGTAGAATCTAATCCTTGTGCAGAATTCCCATTATCCAACATGTGATTTATTCTACCTCCTCCTCCAGCATAAAGTGCTATAATTATACAGAACAATTAAGGAACTCTCAGCATCTCAATCTCAGAGTCAGAACCAAAGCAAATAAGAGCCGGTGCCAAATCCTGATGCAGGAATGTTCATTAACAGGAAAAACAAGGAAGCTGGAAAGTGAAAATCAAATTCATTGTTATGGTGATGATTCTGTTTCCTTTTATACTTCCATTACACTTGTGTAATTTATCACCAATGTTAGTGTCTCTTTTATACCCCACTGACTTTAGGCTGTAAGCTTATGGACAAAGCCTGCTCTATAAGCTCTCTTGGTTGAGCTGTTCTTTATCTTACAGTTAGCATTATGTTACAGATAGTGGTATTCTAACACAGTTTGCAATTGGTCTTCATTGTTTATTTTTGTGACACTTGCCCCCAACCACTCATTCTCAAACCAAGGGCCAGATTTACATATTGGGTTCCCCTAGTCCCACTGCCTTCTTCATCGCCGTCCCCTCCCTTTTATTTGTGTAAATTTTCATCATCAGGACTGGTGCATGGGAAATTCTAAAAACGATTGTATCTCCTGCGCATCCCCAGCAGGTGCGCTCCGCCAATGAGGCGAGCTGAGGCGCTCGCCTCAGGCGGCAGCGCCAGATACGTTTCCAGGGGCGGCAAAAAGCCGCTCCTGTCACTTTAAAGAGCCGAATTTCCGGTTTTGAAACCGGAAATTCGGCTTTACTAGTGCGAGAGAGCGCAGTTGCGCTCTCCGCACTAGTGTTTCTGCGAGGGGAGGGGCGGCATTTAAGGAGCCGCCTCAGGCGGCGTTTTCATTAGAATCGGCGCTGATCCCCAGTGTTTCTGGGTGTGGTTGGGCAGCATGCCCTCCGCTAAAATCCTGCCGCCTTAGGCCGGTCCTTGGTGGCATTTGCACAAATTTAAGGCCTGCTCAAACCAAGGGGATTGATATGCAGTTTCTCCTCCCATTGCTGCTATAACTGTCCCTACTCTTCTGGGAAGGTTCCCAGGAGATGTTGGAAAATTGTTGCTGGGAATTGCTGCCACAAGAGCATTAGTGAGGTTGGGCATGGATGTTGAGGATCAGGCTCACAACCGGGTTTCCATTTCATCGCACTGGGGTTCAGTTGTGTTGAAAGTAGAACTAAAGCTTAACTAAAGAAGTAGCTGGAAATGTTGTACAGGGTTGGAACTGGGCCGGTGGGGCACTGGGAAAAACCTGGTGGGCCCAGGCTCTTGTGGGCCCACCAGCCTAGACCCGCTCCCTACTTGAAGCACCGTAGCTCTACCTACCTTCCTCCCTGGCTCTGGTCGCTGCTGTTTGAAGGAATAGGCAAGCATGGGAGGGCCAGGGGTTGCACCTTGCGTCTAGGGGGCCCAGGGGTGTCCGACACTGATGTTGTGTACATTATGTTTTCGGCTTCTGTACCAGCCCAAGGCAATCACAGCCCTTTAGTAGTAAAGATCAGTTTCTCCAAAGATGCCCCAGTAGCTCCCCATCTTCTTTTCTGCTGATTCACTGCACATGCTATGTGCTGCTGTCACTTACTGAGCTTAGGGACACACTCACAATATACAGTACACATAGAATAGAAATGTCACAATATAAGGCTGATTAGTAATTAATACAGATAATTACTACATGGCAGCACAGAAACCAGTGCAATTAGTATCAGAATTTAATAATCAGCCCTGTAGCATCAGCTTATATTACAGACCAACCTCATTTTCTGCTGGATAATTAGTGACGACCCCTAAGCTTAGCTTCTCAACAGCTGCTCAGAGCCCACTGATACTCAGCAATCCCAGTCCACAAAGTAGGACAAACAGAATTGTCATTGTTTGTTAGTCTGAAGGTTTCACTGGGACCAGGGACCCAAACTATGGAAACATCCTGAGACTATGGCAGATTAAATGACTATAGCTCTTAGAAAAAGAGTGTGCGTAACCTCGGACATCCATTCATAGACATCACAATAAAGCACACGCAGCTTCTTTCACGTCTGTTATTTATTCCACGAAATAAAGGTTTATTACTTATTTATGGTTTACTCCAATGTTCACTTTAATGTATCTTATATTTAGCTGCAGGAAATGATTCAGTGTAATAAAAATATAATAAAAGTATAATAAAAGGATTATGGGAATTTATTAACTGTCCATCTGCACTTGTTCCCCTTTCCTTGCGTATATTGCATGGACAGGGTTCCCTTTTCATTTCACTAGAAATCAGGAGTGTGTGATTAATCATAGGAGTGTGGGGTATATATGTATATAATACACAAAAGCCATGAATATGCTGTAAATTATATCCTTATAAACTGTGAGTTCTGATGTCATCAGTTATAAACGGTGAGTTCTGATTTAATTTCTGTCACATGACTCACTGAAACTTGTGTATTATAATAAATAAAGTACCCCCAGTTGCAAAATATGAGGATATTAGACGCTCCATGACCTGTATAAAAGATATATTATATGTATAATATATATATGTTATATGGTCATGAAACTCCTTGGTAACTTATGATATCCTTATATTTTATAAGAGGGGGAACTTTATTCACTATATATGGTATAGACAGTTTATAAATGTGACTGTATGGATACTGTAGGTCTGTTTATGTGTGTGTGATACATTGTGCCGTATGTTACAGTAGGGAACACTCTCTGTTACTTCTGTCATTATTACACCCCTTTTCTGTGCCATGACAGTGTGTTGCTCACAATATGATTGGATGCAGATTAATTTAGCTCACTTACCGTATATGTGAATAAGTAGCTTAGTATCACTCCAGGAATGCAGATTGAATAAGTGCAGCAATTACGCAGAATAATGTTCCCCAGAGCTTTGTTGTCATTTTTCCATGAGTTTTTGCGTTCACTTTTCACACACCTTAATACAGTATTCTTAAACTCCTTAGTGACTTCTAATATCCTGCAGCCTTGTGCTTTTATATGGTCACAGAACCCCTCAGTGACTTCTAATATCCTTATAATTTACAGTTGGGGGTACATTATCCCTTATAATATATGAGTGATACTCAGAGTTCTCTGTATAACTCAGCCTGCAGCCTTGTGCTTTTATATGGTCACAGAACCCCTCAGTGACTTCTAATATCCTTATCATTTACAGTTGGGGTACATTATCCCTTATAATATATGAGTGATACTCAGAGTTCCCTGTATAACTCAGCCTGCAGCCTTGTGCTTTTATATGGTCACAGGACCCTTCAGTGACTTCTAATATCCTTATCATTTACAGTTGGGGGTACATTATCCCTTATAATATATGAGTGATACTCAGAGTTCCCTGTATAACTCAGCCTGCAGCCATGTGCCTTTATATGGTCACAGAACCCCTCGGTGACTTCTGATATCCTTATCATTTACAGTTGGGGGTACATTATCCCTTATAATACATGAGTGATACTCAGAGTTCCTTGTATAAATCAGCCTGCAGCCTTGTGCCTTTATATGGTCACAGAACCCCTCAGTGACTTCTAATATCCTTATCATTTACAGTAGGGGGTACATTATCCCTTATAATACATGAGTGATACTCAGAGTTCCCTGTATAACTCAGCCTGCAGCCTTGTGTCTTTATATGGTCACAGAACCCCTCTGTGACTTCTGATATCCTTATCATTTACAGTAGGGGGTACATTATCCCTTATAATACATGAGTGATACTCAACCTGCAGCCTTGTGCCTTTATTTGGTCACCGAATATATATATATATATATACTGTGTATAGGTATATATATATATATATATGCTTCCTTTCAGTCTTTCAGTAAGTACAAACTGTGCATATACAGAATATTTATATACAGGCACAGGGAAGGGGACGTTTGATTCTCTTTGCCATTGAGGTTCCTATGTTCCACAGCAGGCTACAAGTACAACAGGCATTTCAGGTACTTACCACTTTCAGAACAGAGTTTAGTGCCGGTATGTCTGATCCCATCCCGGAGCCACGAGCCCTGCTGCAGATGTTGCCTGGAATTTACCATTAAATCACTCTGGAAATTACCATGAAAGAGCCTGTAAATACATATGCAAGTGGCCCGCTAAATAATGTTTATGAAAACACTGTTTAATTTACAGATTAGAATATTTAATATGTGTATCCAGTCAATAAAACTGTGATTATACTGTGTGTGTGATGGGGCAGATTTAGTGAATTTGTGGGTGGAATGGGGACTTGAATTTACGCGTATGGCTCAGATTTTGCAGAATTTCTCTGCAGGCGCTGACCCAGAGTTCTACATTCACATGCATTCTGCAGAATCATAAATAACCTATGCACTGAAATATAGATTGCTCATTGGCATTAACAGGTATTCATATCTGGTCACTTTTTCACTGAAGCAAATGATCTACTGATGGCATGTGCCAACTGCTGCCTTTCACAGGGGGGTTGATCGAGGGTCTTTGCAGCAGGTTTTTGTCCAGGAAAAGTCAAGCTTTATGGATTAAAACTACAGAGGTGACAAAAATAATGGAAGTGGGGCCAAGTGATATGTTTTTAAAGGGCTTGTTTACCTTTAAATTAACTTTTAGCATGATACAGAGAGTGACATTCTGAGACAATCTGCAATTGGTTTTCATTTTTTATTATTTGTGGTTTTTGAGTTATTTAGCTTTTTATTCAGCAGGTCTTCAGTTTACAATTTCAGCAATCTGGTTGCTAGGGTCCAAATTACCCTAGCAACCAAGCGCTGATTTGAATAAGAGACTGGAATATGAATAGGAGAGGGTCTGAATAGAAAGATGAATAATAAAGAGTAGCAATAACAACACATTTGTAGCCTTACAGAACATTTGTTTTTTTAGATGGGGTCAGTGACTCCCATATGAAAGCTGGAAAGAGTCAGAAGAAAAAAACAAATAATTCAAAAACTATAAAAAAGGAAAGAATTGCTTAGAATTAGCCATTTTATAACACACTCAGGGGCTTTATTTATAAATATATTAAGTACAAATGACAAACTATAAAATACTATAAAATCCGAAGTTTTAGTGGAAATTAATAAATTTAATAAATCCAGAAGTCCGAATAAAATAGTTCTCCAACTCAGACCAGCTGAGTTCATGTAAAAGTCAATGGGAGAAGTCCAGAAGATATCCTGATCTGTGCTGGGTTTTGTGCATTAATCTGATTTTGTGGTTTTCAGGCAAAAATCGAAAAAAAAAGTTTTCCGGTGTCAAATCCGAAAAATTCATATGATTTTCATTTTTTCAGAATTATATAGAGTTTTTTCCAGCACAGGAAATTTTCTGAAAAAAATTATTAATAAAGAAGGGGGAAAACAATCTGTGTGGATTTGGTTGGACTATTTTACCGAAAATTATCAGAAATCTTCAGATTTTGATAAATAAGGCCCCCCAAGTTAACCTAAAGGTGATCCACCCCTTTCAGTAATAATCATTTCAAAAATTTGCGTTCACAACAGAAGCAACAATAATTATGACTCACACACATGTAATTTCCTTGATTTATTTCCATCGCTAGTGTTTTGCCAACACAAATACAATGAGTAAATGTCAGATTTCAGTTTCAAACCAAGGTTGTGTCTCTGCATTAAAGCTAATGATTGTTTGTGTAGTGGCAGTCATATTGTGTGTGTGTGGTTTGGCAGGGACAAGGTTACCTGAGGTTAATGAATGGGAGCTGTAACAAGTAGTTTACATAAGTTTTGCAATATGTTGCCTTTTCCTATTCTGTTATATCAGGGGATCAGTAATTAAAATAAAACACTCCAGACATTTGCAACAACAAACCCACATCTCTGAGAAATTGGAAAAGTGGAATTCATTTTTATTTTTTGTATTATTTTTGTTTTTTAAATTATCTAGCTCTTTGTTCAGCTGCTCTTCAGCGAAGGGGTTCAGCCGCTAACTGGTTGCTAGGGTCCAAAGGACCCTAGCAACCAGGTAGTGGTTTTCATAATAATCTAGAATTTAAAAATGAGAGGGCCTGAAAAGAAAGATAAGTAACAAAAATAAATCATAACCATGAAATGGTTGCCTCATAGAGCATACCTTTATGGTTTACCGGGGGTCAGTGACCCCCATTTGAAAGCTGGAAAGAGCCCGAAGAAGCCATCAAGAAATCATTCAAAAACAGGAAAATATAAAAAATGCAGACCAACCCAAAAGCTGCTAAGAATTAGCCAGACTATAACATACTAAAAGTTATCTCGGAGGCGAGTCACCCCTTCAATACAAACTGATGCCAGATTGACACTTTATACATTAACTGGCAGAATCGTGGGCCCAATGTTGTGCACTGAACAACCCTGAAATAAGGTCAAGGGCCCTCCAAATTTTGGTCCCAAAACCCAGAGCATGCATGCACGGATAAGGGCCCAGTCCGACCCTGCTAAGGTCCATTGTGTATTTAGTTTAGGCAGAAGTCACTGTGATCCAAACCATTGCCCCTACTTACATAAATCACTGCCAGAATGTCACTTCTTACAAACCCTTGCTAGAATGACACAAAGCATTGCTGGAATGTCACAAACTATTTCCCTGATGTCACTTGATACAAGAAATGGACAGACTGTCGGTAGGAACAATGAGCAGAGTGCCAGTTGCACACACGATCCCTATCAATTTCATAATGTAATTCATGACTCATAAAAAACTTGAATTGCATAGGAAAAATAAAGCAGTCTGATAAGCACAACTGTTTCTTTAATGCCACTGCCTTAAAATAAAGGGAAGTCGTTGAAGTTCCTCTCCGGTGGTCTCTCTAAATGACGCAAACCATGGGAAAGTGATGTTTTTCCCAAGGCATAGAGTGAACCCCAATAGTTTATAAGGTCAGTGTGTGTAGAAAACAGCAATGCAGATTAGAAATATACCCCCAGGAGCAAAAGGAAATGTTCAGTTCTAAAGCTATGAGCTATTCAATAAGTCAATGTGGAATAAATCAGCTCTAGTGTTGCACTGGATGAAGCCTAAACAGGAGACCCTTATGTACACAGGCAATAGGACTTACCTTAAAATCAACAATTAATATGAAACGGTCGGTGGTGCCTTAATACAACTTCTTATTTGTCTGAGCTGATTAATGGAGTTTAATGGGTGGTTCACCTTTAAGTTACCCTTTAGTAAGTTATAGAAAGGCCAATTCTAAGCAACTTTCCGCTGCCTTCATTTTTTCTTTTTTATAGTTTTTGAATAATTTGCCTTCTTCGTCTGTCTCTTTCCAACTTTCAAATGTTCTAAAAAGAAAACGAATGTCCTGTAAGGCTCCTTATTTATTGTTAAAGGAATTGTTCAGTGTAAAAATAAAAACTGGATAAATAGATAGGCTGTGTAAAGTAAATAATGTTTCTAATATAGTTAGTTAGCCAAAAATGTAATGTATAAAGGCTGGAGTGACTGGATGTGTAACGTAATAGCCAGAACACTACTTCCTACTTTTCAGCTCTCTTGGTTTACACCGACTGGTTACCAGGCAGTAACCAATCAGAGACTGGATGGGGGGCCACATGGGTCATACAGAAATGTCCCTTCAAGTCGCTGACTAACTCAGAGTTAGAGAGCTAAAAAGCAGGAAGTAGTGTTCTGACTATTATGTTACTATGGATTTCATCTAAAAGATGTGAAGACGCGGCGCCTGTTTAGCATGCGCATGCACAAACTTGCGCTTACGCGCGCATACGTGAATTGAAGCGATTCACATATCAGACTATTCTTGCTGTAACAGGGACTATGGGCAAGAATAGGAATGGGCGAATTTTTTCACCTTGTTTCGCTGCGGAAATGACGCCCACAGACTTATATGGCGTTGTGCGACAAAAAAAAAAGATGCGCCGCCCATAGACGAAACTAAACAGTTCAGATTCGCACATCCCTAATAGACAAATGGCCTGACCAGTGCATCCATCTATGTTTAGGGATACAGATTTAACAGACTTTATTGATGAACAATCATTTTCTGCTGAATTGTAAGTGCAATGTACCTTTCTTTGATTAAAGGTGCTGATACAATTTTACACAATGGGAGCGCGCCCCTTAGCCAGTAATTGATTCAAGAGCAGTAAATCACCCACAGTTCATCCATCGGACATCTTGTATAAAAACAATACACGCTTTTGGGTTCCGTGACTATTATTGTCTAATGAAAAGGGGAGAAAAAGTAGAACATGAAAGTGTGTAGGAGGGAAAAGGACCAAGTACTGAAGGGGATTGGGATTGGGAAACCCCTAGATAAAGGGACTACCTCATATCAATTTCTATTATAACACAGAAAACTAGAAATATTAGAAATCATAGCAGGAAGGCAAAATGTACATATTCCATAACTACCATGTTTTTTGTGCATCTTTTGTGCTGTACAGAGATTGCCATTCAGTCCCTGCCGCAGAGGAGCTTACACTTATTGGTTCCTATTGCACCCAGAAGCCAGTTACCCCATTTGTTATGTTTATAGTGCGTGGGAGGAAATTGCAGGAAACCCACGCAGCAATGGGGAGAATATTTTTACTTACACTTTCTTTTTGCCTAATTACAGGCTAGGAGAAAGGGGAATTGACTTTTCTATTTATGCATCCAAATAGTTCATCAAATTGCCACCATCTGCCTAATAGTAACAAACCAAGTTAAGCTGCCAACACACTAATATTGTCATTGGATACAAGGTTTCGTATAATATTTGGGACATGTGTATTGAATGAATAATTGGAAGAGATGCCCTTGTACCATAGATATCTGTCATTTCGTTGATTGGGTGGGTTTGACCCTTTCGATGGGTTTGGCTTAAACAAACAATGCAATCTGTTCAAGTTTGATTATAATGATTGAACCATAGGGCCAAAGCTTGATGTTTCTGACTGATTCACCTCTGGCATCTTTGAATATGTGGCCTGTCTTCCAACCAATCTTTCCAATGAGCAATCAGATTTCCAACACAGCAGTCTTCATAACAATGAATTATGGTTCTAACTACATATATGACCTTATGGTCTTAAGAACAAAAGTTTAGTACAGTGGTTCCCAAACTGTGAGGCTTGGAGCAGGGGTGGTGGGACTCAGCCTGAAGGCCAGTTAGGGAAAGACAAGGGGAGAATGGTCATTTGCTCTCCTAGATACACCTGAAAGCTTAGATTGAAGGTCAGTAAAGGAGGCCATGCACATAACAATTATGATCTCTCCCACTTTCATTGATTGAGCACCGTCCATCTTGGCTGACTGATAAGATACCCAAGTCTTTTTCCTATTTTGGTCTTCTCATCTCCCACTATACACGTACCGAATATAGTGCAAAACTTTGTTTCATATGATAATGTCTGTGTATGTATGACTACCTTAAAGCTAGCCAATCACGGAGAGACCGCTCGTTTGGCGACGTCGCCTTTAGGTTGGCGATATTGGGCCATAGGGCCCAATTATTGTGAGGTATACCGGTGGCCGGATCGCGAAACCGCGATCAGACGGGATTTTTTACCCTGCCCGATCAACATCTGCCAGACTTTTGGCCACATATCAATCGGAGGGCCCTACATGGCCACTCAGCGTGTATGCGGGCTTTTAGAATGAGATTTAGGGTGAACATGTATTTGCCATCATAAAGGTACATAAAACTATAATAAATGACTGATGTTTTCTGTACTCACGGAGACAAGGAGGCTCTGGCCAAAGGTTGGACCTTCAAGTGGGGCTTGAACCGAAACCACTGATTTAGTATATGGAAAGCAAATACCCAACCTACTGCAAGCCAACTGTTGTTAAACAGTTCAAGAGTTACAGTTCAAGTTGAAGAGCTTACCATAATCAAATGATAGTGCTGCCAAATTCCGTTCTCTTTAATGTTTATTTCAAGATATTACATGGGACACATGGCTGTGCAAACTTTAAGTGTTTTTCCTCATAACAATGCCTGAGTCACATTGCATCATTGGGAACCTCTACATTAGTTGACTTCTGGGGAATTCCATAAGAGACAAGGTAGCATCTAGTATGGGGTTACTCTCAGGCCACTTTTGTGAACCCTTCCTCTGCTTAGGAAAAAAATTAAAAACCTTTCTCAAACCTTTTCTAAGCAGAAGAACATCAGAACAGCCCCTTTCGTTCTCCTGACAACTCATCATATCTGGCAGCTCCGCTCTGAAGCAAGCAGGCTGCGCAAGGAGTTCATAAACTGGTCATGAACTGGACACTTTCCTGTTGGACTTGTTCTCTCTTTTTTATTTTTGTTAAAAGGGTAAAATCGTTGGTGTCAGGGAAAAGGATACATCACAATAAAGCAGAAAATGCCACCGTGTAATGAAAGGAGTGATGAGAAGGCTATAGAAAATGTCATAAAACCATATACATATTTATAGATTCTTGCACAAGAATCTTGCATGAAACTGATCTTGACACTCCCATGAGCAGTGTCCAAGAGCATTCCTACAGGCAGCAAGGAGCAGATCAGCTTCCAGTACTCAGTGATGCAGCCATGACAGCCAAAATACTATTTTAGTTTCAGGTGTAGAACTTTGATCCTATTTTGGAGGCACAAGAAATTGTACCTGACAATATATGGTCCCACCATACCACTGGGGACTCATAGACATTTGAATGTCTCACCATTCAACAAGTTCGACCACTTTTGAGCATAAGGTACAAGGGCTTAATTTGCTGCACCACAGTCTACATGTCTGTGATTGGGGAGGTCTTGGCTGCTAGAGAGTTAACTATTACAATATGGTTTTAAGTGTACATGTAGTGAGAAGCAGCAGCGCAGCAAATAGCAAAGCAAAGATAGAAACTGCTTTCAGAAGCAATCAGCATTGATTGGGGTGTCCAGGGCCCTGACGATCTCATGGGTGCCCTCCCGGCTTCCCCCCACAAAACCCTTTACCCCCTATTTTGTGGCTGTGAATGGGCACGGAGCATCTACAGAATCCAGGGTGAGTAGGTTGGGTTGGCATGGCCCCATTAATGCCCACCAGGTTTTTCCTGGTGACCTGCCAGCCCAGTTCGATCCTTTAAAATCATTGGAAATAATACCATAATTGTTCTATGAGGATTTACAAAACTGAGCAAGCTCCAGGGCCGGATGAAGTACAACCACAGGTACTTTGAGAGCAAAATGTTTCACCAGATTTCGCCACGAAAAATACACTCCTCGACTCCAATGGGTAAAAAAAAAAATGTTGCCATAGACTTAAAAGCGCCTCAGATTTGTCCATCACTGTTTCTGATTTGCTACTTGTTAGACTCTCTCTTTGATTTTATATGGTAAAAGACTCTTTGAAAAGAGGGTGGTCATAGGCCTGTAAGTCTGACCTCTGTAATTAGGTGATAATATAAAGGTTTGTTCAGTGATCATGTTTGGGTTGTGCTTGACAGACTCAGGAAGGGATTTATATTTCCATTCTGGCAGTTTAAAGGATAAGTAAAACTTGAAAATAAGTGAATGTAAAATTGATGAGGGTGCACAGTTCTGCTTCTGACCTGTACACACATGCAATTCATAGCATTCTGTTCCACCGAGGTTCCTCTTATCTCTCAAATGATATCTCTTCTGCTCCGAATGTGCTTCTTCTTGTAACTCTCTGTCGCTGAACCCTGGAATCAGTCTTGGGGTCACTTTTCCTTTCTTGGTCTGAACAAACGCAGCTCCATCAAGTTCAACCTTTTACCTACGTAAAACCTATTGTAAAGGATAAGTAAACCTTTAAATTAAGTGAATGTAAAAAAGATGGTGCTATTCTAAGCACCTTTGCAATGTATATTTATTATTTATTTTCCTTTAATTCCAAGATATTAAGGCAAATGTGTACTGTTATTATGAATGATGTTCTTCTGCTTAGAACCTTTCTCAAAATTTTCCTAAGCAGGAGAATATCAGAGCAGCCTCATTCTCCTGACAATTTCCTTGACTACTTGGTGGTCAGACTGGTGGGAAACTGACCAGCAGGTGGCACTTTTGTAATAAAATTCATTCATATTAACAGTACATGTATCCCTTAATATCTTGGAATAAAAACAAAATAAATAGTGAATGTACATTGCAAAAGTGCTGAGAATAGCACCCTCATCAATTTTACATTCACTTATTTTAAAGGTTTACTTATCCTTTAAGATAGATTTTACGTAGGTAAAAGGTTGAACTTGACGGAGCTGGATATGTTTACAATTCACTGTGTATGACACAAGTGCTCAGACCAAGAAAGGAGAAGTGACCCCGAGGCTGATTCCAGGGTGCAGCGACAGAGAGTTACAAGAAGAAGCAAAGTCGGAGAAGAAGAGATGTCGTTTGAGACATAAGAGGAACCTCGGTGGAACAGAATGTTAGAAATTGCATACGTGTGCAGGTCGGAAGGAGAACTGTGCAACTGGCTTTGTGCCATCGTTTGAGAGACTTATACTGTTGTGGGGAAGGATTTTAAGACATTTTGTTGAACTTCATGTGTTTTTTATGGTATTGACATTAAAATAAGTATCAGAAGTCAGTTCTCTGCCAGGTGTATAAATTGGGGTCTAATTCACTGTATAGGCTTTAACAAGAGCAGATCAGTGCTAGTATATACTTTGCATCGTTATTACTGCACACAGATCACAAACCACCATTTCTTTTGCACTTTGTGCCCTGTCCTGTACTTTTGTGCCACAGATCTCCAAAACTGAGAGCGGAGACTTTTGTTGCCCCATGGATACGCTTTCCAGTATCATCAGAAGTGAATAGGAAGAAGCACCCTATTCCCTATTCATCATAGACGGCAGCTTTAGGGCCAGAAATGGACCTTGTAGGCACAGGGCTTCAGCCAGTTCTGGTTCAGCAATAGCTAGAGGACAGTAGGCTGACCATCCGAGCAATGAGGGTCAAGCACAAAGTATGCAATGATATCATTTTGCTATGGAGGATTCTGATGGATACACAATTGCCCTGAACAAGAAGACAAGAGTGTTTGCAGGTAAATACCCTACAGGAAAACAATCCAGTTCTTTTAGGCCAGGGTAAGGCACATTCCACATCAAACCGCAACACAGGGTGGGGACTTGGTCCTCCTCTTCCTACACCTGGAAAGTAACGTCAGGCCAAGGGCCCTTCTCTGCCCTTATATTTGCACTAAGCTGCAGAAATACAAAGGGCTCATCTCTTTGGCACAAAAGTTTAGGAAGTTGGGCGCCAGGCAGCAGTAAATCAGATTATAAACTGAGTTTGAAAGCATGGCAATTACAGATACTTGTATGATACTATACCTAAGAGCTAGTGAAGAGTCCTGCCACATTTTCTATACTCAGATAGGGGCTGAGGGGCTGCTTCCATAGTGCACAACAGGCAATTATGCTTTTTGGTTGCTTTAGAGTTTCAGGTTAAAAAAAAGACAATTCATTTCTTAAAAGGATTGTAGATGATGTAGAGGGTGATATTCTGTGGCAATTTGCAACTGGTTTTCATTTTTTATGATTTGTGGTTTTTGAGGTTTTTTTTTTATTCGACAGCTCTCCAGCTTGCAATTTCTGGTTGTTAAAACCTATAAAAATAATAAAAATAAATAAAGATGACCAATTGAAAAACTGTTTAGAATTGGCCATTCTAAAACATACTAAAAGTTAACTTAAAGGTAAACCACCCCTTTAAATTTATCACGTGTTTTTTTTTTTTTTTGTTGCCGGGGGTAAAGCTCCGCACACTTTCTCATGGCAGGACCATCTGAAGGCATTAGGAGAGCGCTGAAAACATACAAACACAGCATTGTATTAGAATGATAAGGATTAGAAAAGAATAAAACCTTAAAAATACTTTTAACATTTTGTGCAGGAAAGGACATTTACAAACTTTACTTTTTATCATACATGATTTTAAAAATTAAAAACCTATTGTCTTCTTCTTTTAAGCGTTTTATCCCCACCCAATGCTTGAGTTACAGACTCAAAGAACAATCCTTGTAAGCTGCCATCAGTGTTTTAGACCCACCCACTGCTTGAGTTACTGACTCTGACCCCTCCTACTGTAAGCTGCAGTCATAGTGTTCTAGTGCAGACTAGTAACAAACTCACTGTACCTCCCCTGTAAGCCTTCATCAGAGTGTCCTAGTCCCACCCACTGCTTAAGTCACATGCTCCCTGACCCTCCCCTGTAAGCTTCCATCAAAGTGTACTAGCCCCACCCACTGCTTGAGTCACAGGCTCCCTGACCCTCCCCTGTAATCTTCCATCAAAATGTACTAGCCCCACCCACTGCTTGAGTCACAGGCTCCCTGACCCACCCTGTAAGATTCCATCAGTATACTAGTCACACCAACTGTTTGTGTGACAGGCTCCTTGTCCCTCCCCTCTAAGCTTCCATCTGAGTGTCGTAGACCCACCCACTGCTTGAGTCGCAGGCTCCTTGTCCCTCCCCCTGTAAGCTGCCATCAGTTCTAGGCCAGGCCTCTGTGTGAGTTACAGATTCCCTGCTCTCTCTCTCTTAGCTGCCATTTAGATCTTTAGTCAGACCCACCAGCAAGGTTTCCCCCCTCACACACTTTAAAATCACTTTTTGCAAGGCTAAGTGGCAGTGAATGGAGATACACACTGCAGACTGCAATGAATTCTGTGCAGCCAAGCATGGCAATTTCTTATTAGAAATTGACATGCATAGGATGTAAAATTAAAATATGTCCGGTTTAAATGAGGTAGCAACTCTGACCATTGCTTGGGTTGTGAGCTGTCCTGTATACTACCCACTGCTCACATTAAAGGTTTCCTGCCGCTATCTCTGAATGCTCCAGCAGGGCAGGGCAGCGAGTGATAAAGAGGCATCCATTTATTGATTTCCCAATTCTGTTTCAATTCTAAAAATATATTTACTGCCAAGTTCCCCTTTAACAACTTCATATCAGTATGTCCCATAGAGGGAGACAGGATCGACCCGGGATGGGGATTTCACAGTTATTAAAGAGGAAGCTCCTCCACCCACGCTCACTGTGACTCCAAATGTCACTCGCTGACTGCCACTTCCTGCACTTGCTCTGGATTTTCCTTACAAAACTCAGGAGCAAAATCTTTGAGCTCTCATTTTCACCAACGCTGCCACCCCGACTGGACTCGTCCTTTGCCCCCTGGCTGACTTAACCCCCCCCAGGACTACAGTAAGTACAGTAAATTGATTTATATGTAGTGATTAATGGCACAGGGGGCAGTTGGGTCTCTAGAAATACATGATAGAAACTGTAATTTTACAAATATATTATTAGGCATTTGGCACCCAGAAGAGGATTGTCCCACGGGTGTGAGCATGTGGGTGGCAGCAGAGAGGGCACAAAGCTATTCTTTGCATTCAGCTGTTGTTGTATTATAATTCCCAGTATCCCCCTGATTACTAAATGCTGTTGGGAGTAATAGTTCAAAATACATTCTCATGTTGGGGCTTCTCCCTTTGCAGCCAATTGCAAACACTCTCAGGTCTAACGTGACTCCAGCTCATGGGTTTTAGTGCAAGCTCATATTTGCTGCTGCCCCCCCCCTCCCCCAGAAATTTGCTCTTAAAGTACCAGGAGCAGCATTTTTGCCGCCCCTGGTACCTAGTGGGGCGATGCCGCCTGAGGCGACAGCCTCAACTCGCCTCATTGGCGAAGCACCCCTTCATATCTGTGTTAATTCACATGGGAGCTGCCATAATGCTCGTCCTGGCATGGTTTGGATCATGAGATTAACCCCAAAGTGCCTGTTTGTGTACTGATAACACTAGCACTGGCAGGGCACAGCATGGGTGTCTATATATATATATATATATATATATATATATATATATATACATATATATATATATATAACTGCATTTCTTTCCTCCTATGAGCTCATGGAACAAGAATAGGCTGGCTATGCAAATTGCTGCGTGTCAGGTAGAAGGAAATAATGTTTTATGTACACAGACAGTTAAAGTGAAAGAAGTGATTGATTAAATCTGACTGTGGTTAAGTGATACTGGGCCAGAGCTGAGAGCTGGCCCACCGGGGTACTAGGAAAAGTCCCGGTGGGCCCAGGTGTCAGTGGCCCTTCATGCTGCTAGACATTTGGCCTATTTCATGGTCATTCCCTATTTCTATAAGAACAAAGTGGCTAAATAGATGGAATAATAGATTATAGTATGTGAAGAAAAGAGAACTAGGAGAATAGAGGTTGAGTGAGAAGTGTGGGCCCCCTGGTCAAAGGTTTTTGGGTGGGCCCCTGGTGTCCCAGTCCAACACTGCGTGGAGCATAGGAAAGGGGAAATTACATCTCATCAGACCCCCTACTAACCCCAACGCACAGCTCTGCCACTTTGTAATGTAACTGCTGAGACTGTGCCAAGAAGAGTGGCAGTCAGTCATTTTGGGCCAATGGAAATCCTTCTAATAAGGTGAGACAACATTTCAGGGACCTCCCTTGTGGCCCCTGACTTCTGGGAATGAGATGCGCTGTCTGTTTCATGCCGTTCATAATCATGTGAAAGTTTCGTTATTTTACTGTTTTCCAATGTTTAAATTTGAATGTTCCCAGTGCAGATTGAAACGCAGGGATTCTGCTCAGCAGGGACAGGGAAATCGATCAACTAATAGATCAATTTATGTACAGAGTTGTCCCCACTTCACCTCCCAGAGTTGCTCCAGAAAGACAAAAGAAAGGGAAAAATATAACTTTTCACAAAAAGAGAGTACCGTAACTGAAACAAAATTCTTTATTTCTGGTGAACAATCTGAAACCAACTGAACTTGAAAAAAAAGTGTTGGAAGGTTAACATCCGTTTTTCAGGTGGCTAATGCTGTACTCTATAGGCCGGCGGGCTGTACAAGGACCGAGTTAATAAGAAAGCAACATGTGTACTGTACAATTTCTATTTTTGCAGATGATACTAAATTGTGCAGAACTATAGGTTCCATGCAGAATGCTACCATTTTGCAGAGTGATTTGTCTAAGTTGTGAAACTGGTCAGCAAACTGGAAAATGAGGTTCAACGTTGATAAATACAAGGTTATGCACAAAAATAATATAAATGCAAGTTATATATTAAATGGCAGTGTGTTGGGAGTTTCCTTAACTGAGAAGGATCTAAGGTTTTTTATGGATAACACATTGTCTGATTCCAGGCAGTGTCATTCTGTGGCTACTAAAGCAAATAAAGTTCTGTCTTGCATAAAAAAGGGATTAACTCAAGGGATGAAAACATAATTCTGCCTCTTTATAGGTCCCTGGTGAGGCCTCATCTGGAGTATGCAGTGCAGTTTTGGACTCCAGTCCTTAAAGGGGTTGTTCACCTTTGAGATAACTTTTAGTATGATTTAGAAAGTGATATTCTGAAACAACTTGCAATTGTTTTTAATTTTTTATTATTTAAGGTTTTTGAGTTATTTAGCTGTTTATTCAGCAGCTCTTCGATTTGCATTTAAGCAGTTTGGTTGCTAGGGTTCAAATTGCCCTAGCAACCATGCATAGATTTGCATAAAAGACTGGACTATGAATAGGAGAGGAGCTTACTAAAAAGACGAGAAATAGATATGAGAAATAACAATACATTTGTAGCCATACAGAACATTTGTTTTTTAGAAGTGGTCTGCGACTCCCATTTGAAAGCTGCAAAGAGTCAGAAAAAAAGGCAAATAACTATAAAACTATAAAAAATAGATAATGAAGACCAATTAAAAAGTTGCTTAGAATTGGCCTTTCTATAATTAACTAAAAGTTATCTTAACAGAGAACCACCTCTTTAAAAGGGATAATGAGCTGGAGAGAGTGCAGAGACTAAGTGCCACTAAACTGGTTAGAGGGATGGAAGAGTTAAATTATGAGGGTAGACTGTCAAGGTTGGGGTTGTTTTCTCTGGAAAAAAGGCACTTGCGAGGGGACATGATTACACTTTACAAGTACATTAGAGGACATTATAGACAAATGGCAGGGGACCTTTTTACCCATAAAGTGGATCACCGTACCAGAGGCCACCCGTTTAGACTAGAAGAAAAGAACTTTCATTTGAAGCAACGTAGGGGGTTCTTCACAGTCAGGACAATGAGGTTGGGGAATGCACTGCCGGGTGATGTTGTGATGCTGATTCTGTTAATGACTTTAAGAATGGCTTGGATGATTTCTTGGACAAGCAGAATATTCAAGGCGATTGTGATACTAAAATATATAGTTAGTGTATGAGTATATATAGTTTATGTGAGTATATGGAGGGGTCAGTGTGTGTATGGATGCTGGGTTTAATTTGGAGGAATTTAACTTGATGGACTTGGTCTTTTCTCAATCTGATCGAACTATGTAACTCACTATTTAGTGGTCCTGTGTTGGGGGGCAGTTTTGACCTCTGTGTACTTGAAGAGTTTATTTTGAAGCCCAATTCTTCTTCCCACCAGGGCCGGAACTAGGGGTAACCAGAGTAGGCACGTGCCTAGGGCGCAAAGCTGGGGGGGCGCCAGGCACGTACCTGCTCTGACGTCTACCCCATTGTCCGGTCCGTCTCTCCCCGACTGCCACACACATGTGCGCATGCACACTCAAGCGCACGTACTTTCGCGCATGCGCCCTCAAACATTACGCTTATGTATGGATGCACATGGCTCCACAATTAGCACTGCCTTTCGGGACGGCCACACTAATAAACCAGTGGCTAATCATTTTTTCAAAGTAGACCACAGACTACCCATTGCTATATATCGCTATTGACCACATCCCCCCTCCGAGAAGAGTAGAGGATAGATCAAATGTTCTGGATACGAAGTTTAACACTTTGGCGCCAGCAGGGTTAAATGAGCATTGCTCCTTCCTGTGTTTTTTGAATCAAAGATAAAAGTTACCTTGATAGGAAGTTAAGTGCTTGAATTTGTAACATTTATGATATGAAATTGACACATAGTAGTTATTGACACTTTTGCCTGTGGGTTTGATTGTGTTTTCTCCATTTTTATGATATGGCTCAGGTGGCGTCTTGTTTAACCTCCACTTCTCATCACATGTCCCATGGGGCAGCAAGTGGGTTTTACCTATTTCTTTGTATGATATTTTACTGGGTGTTAATGATCTTGATAAAGGTCTTAGGAACACACCAAAACGTTGACCTGTTTTTAACATGTATTAATGAAAATATGAAATTTTAGATTTTGAAAAGGTCCCCAGTGTACATCCCATTTTTGGATCCATTGTATGCAGCTCTGGACGGTTTCACCTGGGTCAGATATTTACTGATTAGTGGTGTGCTGAACCATTTGGACTAAGTATATATATATATATATATATATATATATATATATATATATATATCTATATCTATCTATATCTATCTATATCTATATATATATATATCAGCTCAGAAGCAGTTTCCTACTAGTGCAGACATGGGGCAGGATCCACTTCCAGTTTCTAAGGAGGTGTCGGCTGCCAGGGAAATCCTCGTTCCCTGTAATGAGCTGCTCAACCTCTACCCAGATATCCCAGGCCAGTGACATCATCGCACAAGTGAAATACTAGCTTGTGTGCATTATCATCTTCTTCTTCTATACCTTTAAAGCATAGGCACATGGGTTGATTTTGGGGCGCTCTGTCCATCCCATGTATATTGTATGTATATTGTATGTATATCATGTATATCTGCCAGAAGGCACATTTAACCCACCCCAGTGCAAGTTACTGCCACAATGTGCTGGAATTTCCCACTGTTCTTCCCAATGAGATCAGGGAAATATTAAGGAGCGACTAAAAATAACTGGATAAATAGGTAATGTCAAGTCAGAGATCTACAAAAGAACTGTGCCAGGACAAAGGGGATTAACCTCATGTTTGCTGAGCAGGTTTCAAACACAGAGTTGAACCCTTTGACTTAGAATGTGCCTGTTGTATAGATATATACTGTATATGTATGTATGTATATTTCTATTTGTATAGCGCTCCTTGAGGGCAAAGCACTGTACAGCAAAATAATTAATTAGTGGTAACAAACAAGGGGGTCACTGCATTAAAGGAGAACTAACCCCTTATTAAAAAAAACACACCCGTTACCCTATATAGAGCCCCCTCCCTGCTCCTCCTCCGCCCCCCCTGCTGTGTAGCCATGGGGCAACCATTCAAGCACTAGAACACACAGTAGATAACAGATAAGTTCTGAAGAATACCATTTTATTCTACAGAGTTTATATGTTATCAGCTATAGAGCTTATCTGTTATCAGCTGTGTATCCTGTGCCTTTCCTCCTTTTTCAGCTTTGAATGACTGCCCCTATGGCTACACAGCAGCTTGTTTATATAAACTATAGTAGTACTTATCTGTTATCTACTGTGTATCCTGTGCTTGAATGGTTGCCCCCATGGCTACACAGCAGCTTGTTTATATAAACTATAGTAGTACTTATCTGTTATCTACTGTGTATCCTGTGCTTGAATGGCTGCCCCCATGGCTACACAGCAGCTTGTTTATATAAACTATAGTAGTACTTATCTGTTATCTACTGTGTATCCTGTGCTTGAATGGCTGCCCCCATGGCTACACAGCTGCTTGTTTATATAAACTTTAGTAGTACTTATGTGAAAGCTGTTTCATTGTGAAGTGCTGACTTCACATAACTATGTGCCAAAATTACATCATGCATGAATTACGTGAAATGTTCACGATACAATTTAATAATAACAAAAAACTCTACCTAAACTTTTTTAACCCACTTCTATCACTGGCATTAGCAATCATTTCAGAATGAATCTGTTTTCTGATAAAGTAAGAGAGCGAGAGAAAGTCAAAATAGAAAGAGCCATAATCATGATCAGTTATTTATTCTCTTTTTTTTCCTGTAGTTAAAAAAAGAGCAATCACAATGCATCAGAAAAAAAATGAATGTCCCCTTTAACTGGTGGCATTTGAAAGTTATTCACTTTAAAACAATGAATTGGGGTTTGTAAACACAATACATAACTTTACTATTGATTTAGCACAGGTATAATATAAAGTTATTGCTGTTTTTGTTGGGATGTCTCCATTCTTTTCTAAAACATCTCTTTTTTCTGTCTAGGACTCTGAAAATGATGCAGCCCATACATATTTTCCTTTATTTGATCTTTCTGACATGTAAGTGGCTAAGGTTTATTTGTTTTAAAGGTAATGCAAATCTTGGTGATTATGGTTTAGGGATGCCCAACACTAGTAAAAGGCCATTTCCACTATATACTCCTGGAAAACGTCCCCTCTAAGTTATGCACTCAGACACTTAAAAACTATTGTTTTGCATTTAAGGCAATTGTAGTTCCTACCTAACAGAAACTCCTAGGTTAATGTCCAGTGTCCTGGGGAGGGAAGAATTCCATTTGGCCCAGGGTTGTGTGAATAGTTCCTGTTCTCTAGTCTATAAAATGGGAAGGTACACATGGTTCTGTCTGTAAATACTACTGGAGAGCCTGGGGCAGGAGGCCTCAGTAGAGACTCAGGTGGAGGAAGGCATCAGAAATGAAGAAAAATCTGCCCTAACGTAACCAGGACCAAGACAGGGATATGAGGTGAATTGAGTAAAAAGATAGCACCTGTAATAGGAATGTTAGATGGATAGGGCTATCAGGTAGAGTAGTTTGATGCTGCACCAAGGAGAAGTTTGTCATTTCCAGAAAACGCCCCCCTAGTGCAGAGATTTCAGCTGGTAGAGTTACGTTTATAGTGATTCCCTTAGGAGAAATCAATCTAGATCACTGTAGTATCATATAAGGTTGTTGAAAGTAAACCTTAGGGGCATGTTTACTAACATTGGAGATAAATATCTAGAGAGATTTCTGGAGATGTTGCCCATGGCAACCAATCAGCAATTAGATTTAAACAGCCATCTTTAAGTTAGAAATCAAAAGCAAAGATCTGATTGGTTGCTATGGGCAACATCTCCAGAAATCTCTCCAGATATTTATCTCCAATGTTAGTAAACATGCCCCTTATTTAATGTTTTATTGTGCCTTTTGGCAGTGCTATATAAGTACATGTAAAACTGTACTGGCAGCCTCTAGTGATGTGCCGGTCAAGAAAAACTCAACCCATCCTGGCCCTAACTTTCTGCTCCTCCACCCACCCACACCCGACCCTAACCTAACCTGGCGTGCTCCGACTTTATATACCTGCGGCCGCCCCGCTATAATGTCACAAAAGGGAATGGGGCCAATCAGGCACAAGTCTATAAAAGGTGCACACTTGGAGGCAGAAGCCAGCACACAAAGGTTGTGGGCAGGGAGAGCAGAAGGAAGATCTTAACCTAACCCACCCGCAACCCAACAAAGTTGTGTGGAAATTGACCCAACCCGCAGGTAAACCTATGGGTCCCACAGGTAAACTGGCAGGCTCGACGGTTATCGGGCTGGTCCGCACATCACTAGCCCTCTAAACTTTTGACATGTCTGCTTGGCAGCAAGGAGTTTCCTATGAACCTTACTCCCTGTCTTGATCAGACGACTCTCACTCTTGACTGTCCTTTCTCATTTAGTAAATAGAAGGGCAGACCTGAGCCTGGTAGTAAGCAATGCCACTCTGGATACAAGATACCTAGCAGTGGCACCTTAAGTAGAAACACCATAATGGTACTGGGTGATCCATGACAATGTAAATGCTGCTCCATGCTAATGAACAATCATAATGAAGGAGAGCAGTTCTTCATTCTATTGTTCTTAAGTAGGGACAAAAATGTAACCCAAAGTCAATGGAATGACAATATCAACTTCATTTTCATTCTTCTAGCATGCACACAGGGTATGACTGAGAGTTCTGGCAGGGGAAAAGTCCTTTATGGTGGGACTGCCAAACTGATGTGTTCTCCCTCTACAAACCTGAGCCTCCGAAAGGCAACATTTCTCTGGCAAAAGCAAAGGAACGAAGCTGAGCCCGTTTTTGATATGAATGATGGTTTTGAAGAGTCACAGCACATTGGCGAGAAGTACAAAAATCGCACTAGAAATGAAAACTGGGATTTGTACCTGTACAACGTTACCATCGAGGATGAAGGACAGTACGAGTGCTACATTACAATAAAACAACCATGGCGAAAACATGTCCATAAATGTTCGTTCTACCTGAAAGTCATTGGTAAGTCATCCCATCGCACATGGACGTTTATTATATTTATATATTATATAATTATATTTATACTGGAGAGGGAGACAAGGCAGAAGAAACTCACTGGAGAGGAAGAAAAGGCAGGTGAAAGATCAGAGTACCCCAAGCAGTTAACTTGTAAATGCCCCATTGACCCTACACTCCTGAAGAGATGTCACTTTTGATTTGCCAAAATGCTAATTAGCTTTCATTGTGATGTATCAACTGTTATGGACACCAAGTAGCAGCACCACATGCATTCATTAATGAACCCCTCTGTCATTTATTTTACTGGGTTCAGAGCAGCAACACTCCATCTAGTGGGGAGAGGGCAGTTCAGGGGTACAGTCCTGTGTTTTCAATCCTAACATAAGGAATTTGGCTCCTCACTGATGTCATGAGCATTTTACTACTGGGTTATACCCAGGGTGGTTTTCAAATCATATCTTCTGCAGTTTATATTGTAGACAATATGGTGACATATTAGTTAGTATTGCTGCCTTGCAGCCCTGAGGTCCGTGGATTAAATCCAGCCAGGACTAGGGATGGGTGAGTAAATTTGCCTGGCACAAATTTGCGGTGAATTTCTGCGTTTCGACACCGGCGAATACATTCGTGAATCTCCCGCCGGTGAAAATGCGCCAGCGTCAATTTTCGATTTTCAAGATTTTTCGTGAAAATGTCAGATTTTCACAATTTTTTTGTGAAAACTTTCAAATCTCATGATTTGTTTGTGTAACCGTTTGAATTTCACTATTTTTTCGTGAAAGCATTTGAATTTCACGTTTTTTTCGCGAACTTTCCGATTTCACGATTTTCTGCAAATTTTTAGCCATTTCGGGCGAAGTGAAATGGGAGAAATTTGCCCCTTAACTAGCCATGACACTATCTGCCATGAATTTGTATGTTTGCTTTGTCTACAATTAGTAGCACTGGGCAACTCCAAAGATTTTTTTACTGGGGATCCAGCGCCAAGTAGTTACATCACTGTATGGTTTGAACCTGGATGTGATTTGGGTGGGTCTCGTTTTGTTTGAGACGATCACCTGATTGCTAGGGTCCAAATTCCCCTAGCAACCATTCATTGATTTGAACAAGAGACTGGAATATGAATTGGAGAGGCCTGAATAGAAAGATGAGAAATAAAAAGTAGCAATAACAATACATTTTTAGCTTTACAGAGTATTTGTTTTTTAGATGTGGTCAGTGACCTCATACTGCCCAACATTTAAAAAATGTAAAGAGGGACAAAAATATCATGTTTGTGTAGTGCGGCTAATTTTTTCTGTCCATGCCCATTTCATGGCCATCCCACTAATTACCATGTCCATTTTACAAAATTTGGCAGGTTATGAAAGTTTGAACACATTTCTGAGAGTTTTAGGGTCATGTTTTATGTGTTAAAACAGGTTTGCTAATGACGCTGAAATTGCCCTTTAAGAGACCTGCTAATCTTAAATTGTTACAATTGTTTCTTTGCTTATCTTAAATTGTTACAAATGTATCTAAGTGCAGCTGCTCAGTATTCTGGGCTCTCTGCCAAAAAGCCTTTTAATTTTCAGAAACGTTGTATCTTTCTCTGGCGTCAGTGCAGGAGATCAAAGGGAAGCTGTCCCAAGTCATGTGACTTGTGCTCTGATAAACTTCAATCACTCTTTACTGCTGTACTGCAAGTCGGAGTGATATCACCCCCCTCCCTTCCCCCCCCAGCAGCTAAAACAAAAGAACAATGGGAAGGTAACCAGATAACAGCTCCCTAACACAAGATAACAGCTGCCTGGTAGATCTAAGAACAACACTCAATAGTAAAAACCCATGTCGCACTGAGACACATTCAGTTACATTGAGAAGGAAAAACAGCAGCCTGCCAGAAAGCATTTCTCTCCTAAATTGCAGGCACAAGTAACATGACCAGGGGCAGCTGGGAAATTGACAAAATGTCTAGCCCCATGTCAGATTTCAAAATTGAATATAAAAAAATCTGTTTGCTCTTTTGACAAATGGATTTCAGTGCAGAATTCTGCTGGAGCAGCACTATTAACTGATTCGTTTGGGAAATAATTTTTTTCCCATGACAGTATCCCTTTAAGGGTTTGCTTTGACAAACCATAAAAGATCCAGCTTAATTGAAATTCTTAAAAAAGGCTGGAATTTGTCCCAAAGATCATGATAAAGCTATAGTATTATAAATTTTATAGTGCTTTGTGTTATAGTAATAGTTACAGATATAAAACAATTAATTTTTCTATATTTGCAGCTAACTTTTCTCCTACTGAATCCCATTCTCCTCCAATACACAACATGACACAAGGAGAAAACCAAACCCTGGAATGTTCTTTAGCAGGGGGTTATCCAAAGCCACGTGGACTGATGTGGACAGTGTTCAATAGCAGTGGAACCTTTACAATGAAGGAGAATGGCACTATTTCTGAAGATGCTCAAACCAGATTATACAACATTTCCAGCAGATTGTTTGTCCTGATAGATGGAAATACCACCATCTCCTGTGTGATTCTGCAGGGAGATCAGAACAGCGATATCTATAATTTCAATATTATAGTAGGTATGTCATCAGCAATCACAGGTTGGTTTGCTTCATCAGGACTATGATAACAGGGAAGATGCACAATAAAATATACTGTATATATTTAAGCACTGTTCAGAGACTGAGCATTCTTCTGCAGGGATGAGCCTATTGTATAGTTGCAAATAGGGGTGTCTGCCCTGGACATTTCTATAATTAGGTGTAAAAGCGGGGGATAGCACATATAGATGGTGACAAAATGACATTACTAATTCAAGCTCAACCTTTGTGGTCAAACCTTTGGTCAGGGCCCCTCTTACCTCAGGAATGTCTAATACATATGAGCAACTTTCTAAAAAGAGTTGGGGAGCAACACAAGCATGAAAAAAATTCTTCTGGGTGCCAAATAATGGCTGTAATTGGCTATTTGTTAGCCCATAAGTGGACTGGCAGTCAATAGGAGGTTCTGTTTGGCAGTAAAGTTTTTTTGCAACCAAAATTTGCCTCCAAGCTTGAAATTAATAAATAATCACCTGCTTTGAGGCCACCGGGAGCAACATCCAAGGGGTTGGAGAACAACATGTTGTACATGAGCCACTGTTTGGGGGTTACTGGTCTAGTACATCAATAATTGTTCTGCCCAACATTATCCACCTCCAGACAGGGCTTACAGGAATATATTGGTGTCGAGGCCTAGTTTCCCTCCTGCATGCCACATTCTACCTGTCAAATGATTGCTTTATTATAACCTATCTGTACATCTGTATTAATATGATATATTTCTATCAGTCTCAATAACCTACATACTTGCTTGTGCTGAAATTAGCTACGTGACCAGACAATAACAAAAAGCAGAACCTAAGAACCATCAGCTTGCAGAAAGGAAATCAAGATAACAACGGTTATTTAGGAATTAAAGTTGCCTAGATATAGTTTATCTTATGCATAATGACTAAGGGAATATTAACCAAAGAAATGATGTCTAATAACTTGCTATGGTGTGATACATGACAAAAAGAGCTCAGGGGTCAGAGATCTCTCCGAGTTACCAAATTCATTCTGTATTCTGTGCTTGATCAATAAAGCTTCCTTCTCTGATGAAACCCTTATCGTGGCCCTGCTGAAATTCTTGGGAAACCTATCAACCAGGTACAGACCCAACACTGACAAATATCATTTAGTCAGTGTGTCAGTGCCCATCCACTGCTAGAGTCCCACAGCTTTGGAAACTTTGCTCTTACAAATCATTATTCCTTACCCATGATTTACCAATCAACATTTATCTTATTGCCTCTAAATATTTGCCTTCAACTCAGTCCTTAACCTGGTCTAGCTGTCGCTCATCTCTTTTAAAGTGGACCTGTCACCCAGACACAAAAATCTGTATAATAAAAGTCCTTTTCAAATTAAACATGAAACCCAATTTCAATTTTTTATTAAAGCATTCATAACTGTTGTAAACTCATTTAAAAATCTCAGCTGTCAATCAAATATTGTCTAGGCATAGAGGCGGGGCAGACAATTGCTTTCACTTTCCATTCAGCACTTTCTAGATGTCACTGCTCTCCACACATTCCCCCGTTCTCTTCACCGTTTAATTGTGTAGCCAGGGCACAGCGATGGACTTCAGGTATCCTATTCTGGTGCACAAACAAGATTCTGAGATGATACAAGGCTTGTCTAAATAACAGTGTCCACAAAATGGCTCCTGCCTGCTTGTTATAATTATGAATTCCCAGACTGAAGGAAACAAGATTCAAATAATTTATATTGTGTAATTAAAGTTCATTTTGCTTGACTAATGTGCTAAAATAGGATTTTGAATAATTTTTTTGGGTGACGGGTCCACTTTAATAAATGTTTTTCGTCACCTGAACCTGAATGCTTCTCTTCTACTTATGGTGAAACCACCTTAATATCAGACTCCCAGAGTATAGATAGCGTGAAAGTATAAAGAGTTCATTAAGACTTTCACCAGTTGTATGGGTTTGATGTACAATCCATATTAATTTTTTAAACAGACTAAAATGTGATGAGATGGTGTACTGTTTGTATGACACAAAACATCTGAGGAGGGTTCATTAATTCAGAAGGCCACTTTCATATTGGAATATGTTGGCAGACTAGAAATAGCTCTATAAATGACCAAGGTTCTCTCCTCATTCAGTTCCAGAAAACATTTCTACAACAGTCCCACCTGTAGTCCTACGTCCCTTTATGGAAGTCTCTCTATGCATAGCTACTGGATTAGTTCTACTAATCTTAATGGTGACCATACTTGTGAAGTTTCTAAAGAAAAAGAGAAAGAGGCCCTGTTGCACAGGTAAGATGTTTTCATATACATGTTGGTGGAGTTCAAGTGCCATCAAATAGGTAGAAATGTATGTCAAGCAAGGAAAGAAATATATTCCCCTGTGCAAGTCTGTTGTGGGCTTGAGTTCGGTTATCTCTATGTCCCTGATACCTAGGGTTGCCACCTGGCCAGTATTTTACCGGCCTGGCCGGTAAAAATGATGGTTGATCCCAATGTTATTAATAGGGAAAAAAGATAAATATATAGGAAGGCCGGTATTTTTTTCTGGAAAAGGTGGCAACCCTACTGATACCTAATATCTGCCTCAGACCAGATAGGGTGGAAATCATTACTACTTACTGCATAACTCCCCATCAACTCAGTTTTATTATCACATTCAGTGTATGGGATAGAATATATGTGTCAGGATAGCGTTTCCCTAGGGAAGAAGATAATAGGAGAGCTAGGGTGGTTCCAGTAAAGGTGTATTTGTTATGTGACCCCCCTAGTGTTGAGGAATTAAAGCATATTCTTTCATCTGGATTACACTCAAGCAAGGAAGGAGAATGTAAAAGATGCCCTGAGTAGGAGTCTTCAGGGAAGAGTTTCCTATAGCTTTTGTACCAAGGAGCATGAATGGGGTTTGTGTATTTGGTTGGATAAGGAAAGCCTTATGTTTAGACTGAGGGTGAAGGTGTTCATCAAAAGATTGCTTAAAAGGTGGTCTATAAAGCCTATTGTTTGAAATGTAACCAAAGAGCTATGTTAAGTAATTTGCTGTCCTTGACTATCTTGAGTCCACCATGGCTCCTGTATTTGTCCATTTGTAGTTTTATAAACCTTTATTGACTGAGAGCCTCTGTTTCCTATGTTGCGTGTTTTTACAACACAACAGACACTGTACATCATCCTCCACTGTAGGAAGGGTAACCTTAGTGCACGAGGAGTCAGAAATGTTGCCTTCTTCTGCTGGAGGAACCCATAAATGGAAAATCAAAACAGCACTGCGTATAATTACAGGAACTGCGGCTGGTTGCCTTTTCTCCAAGCTCATTTTTAAAAGAAGAAGTTTGTTCTGTTTTAATTTCTGCTTAGAAAATTATGAGCTGTTAAGCTGAGTGAAAATGCAGCCAACTGATCTCCTGTACATAGAGGAAAGTACGGGGGAATTTCATGGGCTGTTGGAGTTTGTGGACTCCGTAAAGAAGATCTGCTATAGATCAGCACTAAGAATTCCCATTATACTGCAGCAGTGATCAGTGTAGAACTATAGACATGGGGCAGCCTCCAGCCCCCAGCAGCTTCTACCCATTTTAACTGGTAGCAGTTTATTAAACGGCAGCCCACTATATCGAATCCTTGTCCTCAAGGTTTCCCCAAAAATTGTCAGTATGTTTTGGAGTAATGTAATAACAGGTGCAATTTTTGCACCAATCAACCAATCAATCAACCAACCCATTTGGTTACTGTCCCTGGTGCACTGTTGATTCTGCATCCAAAGGTGCATAATTAAGAGAATATATTTGCATTCAGTACAGTACATTGGTATATTGGTGCTAATTATTCTTATAATATTCTTATAACAGTTTGCAGTATTTATGATTTCTTATTATTTTTATTAACCTACTGCCAAGAAGGCTGTGTAATGAATCCGAAGCAGCAAAAAGATGTGAGTTTTCTCCGAAAGTAAAGGCCGGAAATTATAATTAAAAGTTACTCATGAGTAAGTGCCCCAGTAGGTACGAAACGCGTTAGGCGATTATGTCCTAATAAATGTTTTGAACTTATAATTATAATTTCTGGCCTTTACTTTCGGAGAAAACTCACATCTTTTTGCTGCTTCAGATCTTTGCACCCATGGACTGGGGTGAACTGAGAGTATTTTTCTTCCCTTGTTATTTGCTTTTTTATCTTTTTGATTAACAATGGTACGGTTATTGGCATTGAGTACCATATTTCTAATGTTTGTGTGATGTATCTGTCTTGTGCGCAGATGCCTGTAATGGCCACACTCCTGTACGGCAGGCAGAGGAAAACACAGAAGAGACACTTCATCAGTAAGTATCCTTTAACTAATACAGAATACGGTATCACTTATTTATCCTTAGTCTTTTAAATTAATTCTATTGTCATTTGCTGGTTAAAACACAATCATATTAAATGGCCAATAGCCGAACATAGAATTAGAATAAGACAAATGTACAAAACCAGGTGACTGCAATAGGTGCTTGGTGCCTATCCAGAAGAGCACATTAAATAGGAAAGTAATGCCTGAGTGCTGAGAATAAAATGTTGGTATATACCACAGAAGCCTTGTGGGATAAGAGCACTGATAAAAGTTAATTATAGGTTTCATTTCTGATCGACCTGTGGTAGTGCAGTTTACTACCTTCTATTGGCCAGGTTAAATGGGCTTCATTTAAGATATAAAATACACAGCGGCATTCTAAAACAAGGTGCATTAGGTCTTTATCTTTGATTTATTTGGAATTATAAATACTGTATCTACAGCTAGGAACTGTTTTCTAGCTGCTAGGAACCCAAATGGCAAACTGTATCTGGAAAAAAATGTGAAAAAAAAATGTACTTTCCATTGTCTAGAGCTTGAAAATCACATTACTAGGTATGAATTTGGTTAACTAAAGATTCAGTTGAATAAAAACCCTTTCAAACATGCTGGAACTTTTCTGAATCCCAGGCATTTTCTGGGTTTGGTTCAAACTTGGTACTTAGCAAAATGCAGTATGGACAGCCCCCGAAGCTTACTCGTTGTTTGTTGGTATTTCCCTACACAAAGCTTAGTTTAACAGGAAAAGCCCCAAAAGTTTGCCCATAGCCTGAACCAAAAGCAATTTGTTATTCAACCTTGATTTTTATATTTTTAAGATATTTTACTTTTTATAATTTGCCCCATAGAAGCAAATTATGATTGGTCAGAGAATTTAACATGCCAGATATGCTAATTGTATTTTATGTTATCTTTTTTTTTTTTTTTCAGGGAGGAAGCAATGGAGCTTGTCGATGAAGGCCACCAGAATGGATCATGATATTCTTCTACCTTGTAAAGTCCTTGTGTTCCCCATGTTCTGACTGCGTATCAGAAACAACCCTGCGAGTGGATAAATCCCCAGCAATATCTTCTTAAGGAACTGAAATTCGCTGCACTAGGCTCTTCTTGAAATGATATATTTAGTATTTCTTCTGAAAAGTTTCACATAGCAGAGAATTGAAATCATGGCAATGAAAAAAAAACAAACAAAACAGCAATTCAGCTTAATGAAACCAAAGTATTGTTCGGATACATTTCGAGATTAAAAAAAAAAAAGTTGGGTTGTGAAAACTTTTGGTATCAAACTTCAACATTAAAAACGTATTTTTTTTTAGGAGAGATGTTGGTATGGCCAAGTTGCCTTAAAGAAAACTGAGAGCATTGTTGTTGTGTTTGGCACCACAAACTCTCAGCAAAACCAGAAGCTGAGGTGTGTTTAAGCTTGTTGAAGAGAACTATGATGACATCTTCAGCATATTGCTGGATATCTCAGGGCTCACATTTATACTTTTACTATACAGAAATGTAATAACCTAGTTCTCAAAATTGTGCAACTTTATTAAAATCTTTATTAAAAAGAATGTGAGCAATGGTTCAACCAAGGAAGGGAATATAGTCACCTCGTATGTAGGGTCAAAGAGCTATTTCTTAGGAGGCTTGTGGCTACAGTATGAGACCAGGAGCATCATCTATGGATTCAAAATGCCTCAGCCTGACTTACCATGTGGTCGTAAATGTCCCTCCCAAAGTCAGTTTAAATGCTAAATCTTTCTACTTAATTATGCTTATATGCAAATATCAATGGTGTCATAATTAATCTCATTTGCCTATGGACTATTTGCCTGTGTTACCTGACTCTTCCAAGTTGACTAGCTATGCATCCAATGAGGATAATAATACAATACCAAGGTCCATGGAAAAACTATAAGTTTTGGCCAGACAGCCTGAGCTTCACTAAAGCGTGACACCTTCTTAGAAGCTACTACTTCAGCAAATACAAAGGGAAATTTAAAAAATGGAAATCATCAAGCAACACCAGAGTACCACGTAAAGGACTTCTGTTACAGTTTTTGTCCTTGGGGAAAAAAGGGATCTGTAAACTGTGACAATTCAACTTTTTCTTGATTATGACACCCATTACCCTCAAGTATCTACTGAATTTACTGCCTGCTACGATACAGCCTAAACATCTCTATATAGGGACTGCAGAATCTGTTAGAACCAAGATGTTCAAAATGGCAACAAAAATTATAGTCTGGATAACCTCCAGGTTGCACAGCCCTTCAAAGCTGGTGCATAGTGCACATTACTGCTATAAATTCATATTTCAAGCCATTCTACAGTGCCATGACCATTACTCTAGTTAAAGTAAATGTAAACCCTCAACACAAATGAATTATAATATATAATACAGTATATAATTCATCAAAGTGGTCTTTTAAGCATTTTTAAAATATTACACCATGCCATCTGCTCATCAGTTCTTCTGACCATCCTGATAGTCAGGTGAAAAATATCAGAAGAAGAAGAGCAGAGTCTTCTGATGTTGCTCTTTTTACAAAAGAGTAGAGAAGAGTCAATTGATATTTCATCTTTTCTGAAGGCTCTTCTGCATCTGAAATGTTCTCCCACCTGTTAGACGAGTGGGAAGAACTGACCAATAACCGATGGTGCTGTTCTCTCAAATTCATCAAATTGGCCATGTTGAAATGACTAATTTGAACACTTTTAAAAAAGCAAGTATGCCAATTTTGGATTCATTTGTTTTGAGGATTTACATTTCCTTTAATTTATTGTTCTTTTTCATACAGATAGCTTTGGTAGTTATACAAATTTTGTATATCATTTTCTGCATTTATTTATGTTTATATTAGGTAATTTTCTAAAATTTCAATTTTTTCAATTGTATTTTTTTTATTACTTGCACCTTAAGTCATATAAGTCAGTTAATCATGTGTAGGTATGAACTCATCTGTCATCTCAGGGGTAAGGGTACCTTCTGTTCCTTTCTGTCTCTAGACAGGTCCAATCACTGTAAAGGATGCTCTGGTTTCTGTTGATGCACTTTCTATATGTAAGAGGCCCTTATTACTCATACTAACTAATGTGATACTCCGCATGCAGCATAAATAGGGTAAGAAAAGGGCTGACTTTCACAAAGCCCTTGCACAGTAACTAAGCCCAGCTGGGTAATTTTACAAAAACAGAGAAGCACCCATTATTCTTACTTCGCATGGTGTTTGGTTAGACGGGTATGGAATCCGTTATCTGGAAACCCATTATCTAGAAAGCTCCATATTACGGAAAGACAGTCTCCCCTAGACTCCATTTTATTCAAATAATCAAAATTTTTAAAAATGATTTCTCTGTAATAAGAAAACAGTAGCTTATATTTGATCCCAACTAAGATATAATTAATAATAACAAACCTTATTGGAAGCAAAACCAGCCTATTGGGTTTATTTAATATTTACATGATTTTCTAGTAGACGTAAGATGTGAAGATCCAAATTACAGAAAGATCTGTAATCCAGAATTTTTCAGTCTCCTGTAGAAAATGATAGCATATCACCAGGGCTATGTTAGTGAACAAAGTGCACTGATAGTTTAGTTAAAAAGGAAGCCATACTAATAAATTCATTAGAAAAAATACTAATGAAAAAATACTGTAACTTAAAACAAAAATGATCAAAGTAGATATGTGTTTAAAAAGAAACATGTCCTTCAATCTGTAAAGGGAAGCGTAAGAACAATTAGAGGATTTGACCAAATATGAAAAAAATCCTACATGTTTATATATATAAGGCCCAGTGAGGCAATTATGCATTTTTTTATATTGATACAAAAATTTTGTATTATGAATGTACTGTACAGTATCCTGAATATTAAAATGCAGGCTCTGTCTGCTTTTTTATACTAGTTTCTTTGGGAATTCTAGGAACGTGAAGCTTGAATATTGTATGTGCATGTGCTACTGACATTCTAGAATGTGTTATGTATTAGACTGTAATGTGTATTTGTTTTGTAGCTCTTTGTAGTGAAACACATAAGACTTGTATGGTTTTCTGATGTTATTTGAGCAAGCCTATGTTATTTGGTCTTTTTAATAACTGACTTGGGAATAACTGAGACATTTGGAATGTGTACATATGGGAATCATGTATAATATATATATTTATACATATATAGTGACCCTAGTTGTCCCAGTTTAATGTTATATGTTTATGACTTCTTGTCTTAAGTCCATTAGAGAGATCATCAAATGTTGATACAGGGTTGGACTGGGCTGGTGGGACAATATTGCAATGCCATGAGAAGTCACCATTTTGCCGTTGTTACCTGGCAATAAGCTGTGGCTCTATATTTGGGGTGACAATGGCAACTGAAGGCAACTTTTAGCTTTGCTGTTATTGGAAAGTGACCTCATGAGCATGAGAAGCCATGGGTGACCCAACCAGCTCTCATTGGCAAACATAGGCCTTGCACATTTGTTATACTTCCTTGATACCTTCCTAAACAAAGCACAGGAACACTGGTACAAAAGAATGAAAGCCATCACTAGATCCACTCCAGAATGTTGTTCATTATTTATTTATCCCCAAATTGTCGTTATTGATACTTAGGGATAATCCAATATTTTAATGTCTCTAAGAGAACGCATGTTGCCTTTCTGTATTATTTTACAGACGCTATTGCCAGTGTTAGTTATGAACCCTCTGTATGGGATAAGGCTGGCTTCAAACAGAACTTTCTGACAAATTTCTGACCCAGGTGTATTGCAGGTATTTGGCCAGATTGGTGCACTACGGATGCTCTCGTTTAAACAAACCGCACCAGAATCCAACTGATTGCCATGAAGCCAGACATTAGGGAATTCAGCTAATATGTAGACGTGAGCAGCTTTATTTTATCCAGTACACACATTTGCTTGTCAGCATGAGCTAAAAGGTATCACTGGACTTTTCTTATTCCCGGTGAGATGAAGGAAAGCTTTGTATTATTTAATGATGTAATTCTTTTTTCTCTTGTTCACGAATATGTTAATAAATATACTTTTGTTTTACATTGTTCAATGCTTTGTATTTTGTTTTAGAAACTTGAAACTTCCACGACAATTTCATATCATATAAGCAAAAAAAAAAATGATTTTTTTATTTGGCTAAGTCTAATGTTACTTCAACAGTTTCTTCACCTGTGATTTTCCACTGGTAGAGAAACAGCTGATTCAGTCCCATGCTATAAGCATTGGTCAAAGTTGTAATTCACCTGTCTGAGCACACATTTGGATTTTTGTCTAAACATGTTTTGAAATCGGTGCCATACATGGTCTGACTTAAAGAGATACTGACACCTTAAACTAAACTTTTTTAATATGTATCATAACATTATCTTTGAATGCTATTTATAATTTTGCCATAATATATGCCTGATGCTTTTACATTACCTTTCTTACCCCCTTTTTTCTCTAGGAGGGGCTGCCATACCTGTTAGCATTAGAAACTCTAACTGACAAGTTGAGATGGGACAGTCAGGCTGACAAAAGTCAGGTTTAGGATCTTCAAGTAACAGTTACTTACAAAAGCAGAACTATTAGCGATGATCAACATGACCTTTTTCATATTTTGAAATAACATTTTAAGTGTCAGTATCACTTTAAGCGCTACTAACTGATGCTCCCACAGACTGCCTGGTTAAGTACTAAGTAATTTTCCGCTTGACCTGGACGAAGCCCAGATTTTTTTAAAATTCATATTGATAGCACTCTCTTATTCTCAAAATGATAGAAAAAGTTCAGTCCATCCCATTACTGGAAATCAGGGCCAATGATTGGGTTGCTAACATTAAACTATGTTTATTGGTATATTTTTACCAAAAACACCATGCAGACAGTATAATGCAGATATATTTTGGTCCCCTTGCAAAAAAAACTGTAGCTGCTTTTTTACTGCTTTTTCAAAGTAATACAATATAAAGTAGATGAGACTAAAAAAAAAAACAAAGTAAAAGTAGCCGAACTGATCTGCTTGCTGACCCAGAGTAAAGCTCCCCATAGACACGACGATTCTTCTTGCCGAACGACTGATTTTAGGGAAGCCCGACCGATCCTTTGAAATTATCGTGCGGTTAGTGGGATTCGAACGATCGTACATCTTACGATTTTTCGCCCGACATCTGTCAGGAAATCGATCGGCCAGGTCAAAAAATCTTTGTCAGTCCCAGTGCAATCTATCTATGTTTGCAGGGCCAAGCAGGCAGCTCCCCTTTGTTTTCCTGGCAAATTGGTCTTTTTAGTTGATGGTCAATTCGTATGATCGTATGATCGTTCCGAGAATATCGTGGTCTCATGATGAGGATCGGATCTTTTAAAAATCTCAACATCTATGGCCAGCTTAAGGGGAAATACAGTAAAGGTATGTGTGCTGCAGTCTAAGCTGTGATACCAATGAAGGGCAGCACTTCAGTAAGAAGGAATGGCATATTTACTTGGCAGGCAGATAAGGATGCAAAGTCTTTAACTCCTAAAGGAAACAGTCACCAATATCCAATAACAATGATTCCATTTAATTGGAAAGTGTTGGCTGAAACTCACAGAGGTGTGAAAGGGTCATCTGGTCACAATGGTACCATAATGACTGCATCGTTTTTCGGAGGAAAACTCAATTCAAATTAGATTCAAATTTTCTGGTTGTTCATATTAAATTGAATGTTAGATGTAAATGACCGCCCATTCAAGGGGTGAGGAAATTCAAATTTATTAGAGTTAAAAAAATTCACATAAATTCGAAATTTGACCTTTTGGTAAAGCCTTAGTTACAAAGCATTTGTACTTAGATGGGGTCACTGACCCCCATTTAAAAGCTGGAAAGAGTCAGAAGAAGAAGGCAGATAATTCAAGAACTATTAAAAAAATAATAATGAAAAGTTGCTGGCCAACTATAACATACTAAAAGTTAAAAGTTATTTTTATTCGTCTAAAAATCTTGTCTGTTTGTTTTTTTTTCTCGCTCCTCCATTTTTTGGCCTACCCCTACCTGGGGCGGAGATTATGGAGGGTTTTTGTATTACACAACAGGAAAAGAAACATTTTGAAAGGTTCTAGAGAAATATTGGCGATCTTTGATTTTGTTTCAGTTCCTGCACAGAATGTTTTGGCAAAGAACGCTAAGTTATGAAATAAAGCATGCCAATAAAGAAACACACTGAAGTCACAGCCTCATTTCTAGCCGAACACATGTGACACAAGTGGAATCATGTGAGACGAATGAGGAAAATTTATTTCCGAGGATTTCTGTGGATTTCCTTATATGGTGACAGTTTAGGTTTTTATGCCGAGGCAGCAGGGAAGTGTGTAAAATAGAGACTATTGTGCAATTATTGATTTTTTGCCCCACAATATTTGCACTAAATGTATTTTTAAAGAAATTCTGTGGGGCACATGCCGACCAAGTATCTATTCAGGCCCTGGAGAAAGAGTTTGAGTGAGTCTCAGCATCTATTGGCTGTCCAGTTCCATACAAAACTGCCAACTGGGCCGCATTCACAATACAATACCTGGTTTTAATCCTGGTACTGTAGGTTTTGGCCCATGAAAATGCATTAGTCTAGCCACAATCTTTAAGCAGAATCAGATAATAATATTGGATTTATTTCAGTATAAGTGCAGATTATATTCTGTGCTCTCAGTTTCTCCTCTGTGCCTATTGCCCACTGTCACCTGCTGCCATCTCCCTGCAGTTCTTGTTGGACGCCCTGCGGCTCTGCTGATATATGGGTCACTTATCATTTTTTACAACCTTAAGATTTTGCATTATTTCAAGAGCCTGCTGACTGCTCATTACCAAGAGAACAGAAACTGGTATTCCCCTGTAGGTTTTGTGCCAAAGATACAACATTCTTACATGGGAATCCAGGATTTGTGCACCTCTTACAGCAATACAGTTTGCGTGTGATTCACCTGAAACCTCAATGCTTGTTATATTTACAGGTAATCATGTGCCAGTAACAGAAATTCCTATTATTTAAAGTCAGACTCTTGGAATTATCTTATGTATATGGTGTTATGATAATAGCCATGGAGAACCTTTGACAACAGTGATATAAATAAATTGTAAGCAGCAGTCCTGTCCTGCTTTATGGCAGCTGAGATTCTAGCTATCTGTATAACAGAGCATTCTGTCCCAGTGGCTGCACAGATCCTATCTGATCCCCATTGGAAGCAGCAGTCCTGTCCTGCTTTATGGCAGCTGAGATTCTAGTTATCTGTATAACAGAGCATTCTGTGGCTGCACAGATCCTTCATGATACATACTTCAAAAGGTAATACAGTATATATTTTATTAATCCTTTAGCCTTGTTGATCGCTGTGGTGGATGGCACCGTGTATGACTCAACTGCACATCAGTATGGAAATCCCCAATGATGCAATTGATCAAAATCATTAACAGACCAGCCTGACTGTAGGTAGAGCAGAATAATTACGTGTTTGGAGGAAGCAAAGCTAAAAATTATTTTCATTGATGTTTTGGTTTCTTTGCTACTAACAATGTTTGTTAATACTGTCCAGTATCTGTTCTACTTACCCACTTCCTAATTATGCACAAGGCTGCAGGCTGAGTTATACTGGGACCTCTGAGTATCACTCATGTATTATAAGGGATAATGTACCCCCTACTGTAAATTATAAGGATATTAGGTGTCTCTGAGGGGTTCTGTGACCATATAAAGGCACAAGGCTGCAGGCTGAGTTATACAAGGAACTCTGAGTATCACTCATGTATTATAAGGTATAATGTACCCCCTACTGTAAATGATAAGGATATTAGAAGTCACTGAGGGGTTCTGTGACCATATAAAGACACAAGGCTGCAGGCTGAGTTATACAGGGAACTCTTAGTATCACTTATGTATTATAAGGGATAATGTACCCCCAACTGTAAATGATAAGGATATTGGAAGTCACTGAGAGGGTCTGTAACCATATAAAGGCACAAGGCTGCAGGCTGAGTTATACAGGGACCTCTGAGTATCACTCATGTATTATAAGGGACAATGTACCCCCTACTGTAAATGATAAGGATATTAGAAGTCACTATACTGGTCATGGATCTCCATGTTGACTTAATATCTCTTTTAAACAGCTCTATGACAAAAATGAAAAAAAAAAAAAAACAAATACATCACCAAATCACTATTTATGGTATATAGTTTACAGGTTATGTATGACTGTTGAGTAGAGTATTGTCATGTTTTATTAAATAAATAAATAAATAAATAAATAAATAAATAAATAAATAAATAAATAAATAAATAAATAAAGCAGTGCAATGCTTTAGAATCAGTTTTATCCATTTCTGAAAGTTGTTGGTCTGTCCCTACCTTGGGTAAATAAGATAAAGGAAGTTCAGTTCTGGCATTGGCATTGGGCATGGGACTTTCCCAGCGACAGTCAGAGTAGAAATCTGAGCTCAGGGTCCTGTTCTGCTTTCACAGATTTGTAATATCTTTTTTGTATATAGAATTATACCCTGTATAGAGGAAATCACAACAGAATAGTATTTAGGAACTTTTGCCTAAACAAATCAAAATCTACTGTTTGTTTGTTGTTGCACCACAGACTTTAGTCTACCAAGATGAGAGAGAAAATACAGAAATATACATAAGTGATTGAAATATAAGGACATAAACTTTTACTTCCCCCCCCCAGCAACCAAACAAAAGAACAATGGGAAGGTAACCAGATAGCAGCTCCCTAACACAAGATAACAGCTGCCTGGTAGATCTAAGAACAACACTCAATAGTAAAAACCCATGTCGCACTGAGACACATTCAGTTACATTGAGAAGGAAAAACAGCAGCCTGCCAGAAAGCATTTCTCTCCTAAATTGCAGGCACAAGTAACATGACCAGGGGCAGCTGGGAAATTGACAAAATGTCTAGCCCCATGTCAGATTTCAAAATTGAATATAAAAAAATCTGTTTGCTCTTTTGAGAAATGGATTTCAGTGCAGAAGTCTGCTGGAGCAGCACTATTAACTGATTAATTTTGAAAAAAACATTATTTTCCCATGACAGTATCCCTTTAAATACTTTTTAAGATCTGTTGTTTTCAGATTGTTCACAAGAAATAAAGAATTTATTCAATTGCTTTACAGTTTTTATTAAATGTTTTACAATTTTTCCAGAATTGAAGTCTAAAGTTGAATGTTGGTTTCTCTGGTGTTTAAGTCTGGCAGCTCAGTGATCCCGGTGCAGATTTTGTTCCAACTTGTTCCATTAGTTGATCCAGAACTATTGTATCAATTCTAACAGCCGCCTTTAATGAAATTCAGGGATTCTGCTCAGCAGAAACAAACACAAGAAATGGATCAGTTTAATCAATTACAGAGTCGGTGACCCCCCCCCCCCCCCCATCCAAGAGCTGCTTCAGAAACACATAATAAGGTAAAAAATGAAACTTCAGAAATGTCACAGTTGTAAGGTGAACGTCCCATTTAAGGGCTAAACTACTTGGGAGTATTTGTCGGATGGTGTTGGATCTACAGGTTGCATTCTACAAGTCATATGTAGTCACATGGGTCAACATAAATGTAGCACAACCGTGGGTGGGCCTGATAAGTAGTGTAGGATGAGTGACTAGCTGAGAGTGGTACCCCAGATAGCCTTAGGCTGCAGGCAACTCCCAGCAGTGTGTGAATAGCTCCTTTAAGCACCTAATCCTCAGGTGGATCCTGGGTGTCTCCTGGTGCAGATCAACCAGGTTAAACGTAACAGCATATATCATTTGGGGAGTCCATATGACTGTTTGCGTAAATCCCTTAACTAGGAAAAAAGGGACCCGCCCCAGTTCCAAAGGCAATCAAACTGCAAAAAGTTTTATATCAAAAAAGATATATGTCCCAAGGCCTCTTAGAGTAAAAACAAGTCATTTATTAATAATCACATTTAAAAAAGTTTTCGGTACATACTAACCCCACATATCCCACCTTACGCGTTTCGCACCCTCCGGGGCTTAGTCATAGCTGTGTCAGCATTCCAGGGTGATTGCTTCAAACAGATAACTTCTTTATTGGACAATTGCAGATGATCTGGCTCACAACAATCAAATCAGTAGAAAACCTTTACACCTTCACACTCTCAGGAGGTAGTGCAGCCTGTCTTGGTGATGTTCCCCAGCATTAGGGGATCTTGCTCCTTGGCACTGTCCCTGCTCCTGAGCTCACCCACTCGTGTCCTTGTCTGGCGGCTTGATCACCAAGGGTGGTAACCACAACTAATCTCCTTGTTAGAGCAGGAAAGCTGCTCACTAAATAATCTGATACTACCTTTCGCTCCTAGAGCAATTTTAACAAACTCCCTCAACTAAATAAACTTTCTCTAACTTGGGTTAGACCTGATACTGTCCAGACCCACTCCTGTACCCACCTCCCCGCAAGGTGGGATCAAGGAAGAGAACCCCACGTGTGTTCTCCCTTTTTAAACTTTTAAACTGCCACCTACTGGGCAAAATCTTGAACAATAATGTAAAGGGACATAACTGCTGGGGTGAATCAAAGGACCACTTGGATGTCCAAATACAAGGGAAACTGACTGAGTAAATCCTCAGTGTCTCTACATATAACAAGACTGAAACAAAAATTTAATACAAAAACAGTATCCATCCAACTGCCATCCAACACGACACACCAGTTGGAAGGGAACGCTGTGTCTGCATCTGATTAAATCTGTTTTCGCTGACAGACCTTTTCTCATTGCAAAACACTCACTATAAGATGTAGATGCAGAACAAACCGCACCATCTAACTTTACCTGATACTATGCTACTGTACATTACAGCTATGGGGGTCAGAATTTGTAGAATCCAACTAAATCTTCTGCTGTTGTGTGGCAAGATCAGATAACATCTTTCCCATAAATCTGAAAAAATCTGCAGTGTAGTTTAGCCCTAAATATGAAAAACTCTCCAATTTACCTGATGCAGTTGGGGTCCAAATACTGTGAGGAAGCTGCTGTCTGAATGAGGAGTTGCAGAAAGGAGGAAGAAAAGAAGAAATAGGAAGAAAAGAAAGATTCTGAGTAAGATTTTGGGTAATTGGCTGTCAATATAAACATGGCTTCTATGGAACAGTGGAATCTCCAGCTAAATAAAGACCTAAAGAGTGATGTGCAGCAGGGCCTGGTAAAGCCAGTCGGGTGCTCCTGGGCTGCTGTGTCACCCCCTGTGCATACATACTTGAGCATCCACGATCATGTTTGCATGCGCGACCGGGCACTCTTCCCCGTAATTTGCCTTGGGAGAGCAGAACTCGCTCAGCACTTGGTCAGCCGGACTAGGTGTAGGCAACAGGGAAGGTGCATGAAATCTATGTGCCCTAGGCACATGCCTCTTCTGTCTACCCCCTATTTACGGCCCTGATGGACAGCTTGCAGTCCCACACAGGATAAACAAGAATCTCCAGCAGTGATTATCATTGTGTCTCTATAAATCTCCATACATTGGCTCACTAATATTCGCTACACCCGCTCTAATGGCGTGGTTATGCCACAAGCCAAATTGTTCCATATTCTCATGTTGGGTTGAACACTTGGCCACACAGCTCTGATCAAGCAGATCCTTATGGAACTACGAGGAAGTGAAGGATGAGCAATGAGGCTGAACCCACTGTGAGCATCTTAAAGTATAATTTTGCAGATCTAATGAGATTCCAAAATACTAAATATAGACAACAGTTTTGTTGCCATCTACAGGACAAACAGGGAATAACTATAATGTAGGGCCGCAATACTGATCAAACAAGTACCTGCTCCTGCTGGAGCCGTGGATATTATAAGCACAGATAACAATATTCTCAGTTTATTGATGTATGTAATTAATGAATATATGGTGATCACAAATACTGCCTATGTTCCAGTCTGTTTCGACACTTCATGCTTATAAATACTTATACACAGTGGATGGTGTGTATATGAAACAGAGGGAAAAGGAATCTATACCACTCTGAAAAAACGTTTTTTACATTGAAGAGTGGATTGAAATTTGTCAACAGTGTTAGACGCTATATTAACTTTTTTTTTCTCTTTCTCCTTTTGTTTCTTTTTTTCTATGTTCCTTCTTCTTTCTGTTATATTTATTTTCTTTTCTTTCCTTTTTTTCTATTTTCTTCCTGTTTCTTTATTTTCCTATTGCATACCCCATGAGACCTATTCTGGCAAGTCTATAACAGAACAGGACACTCCATTTTTTATTCCAAGATATTAAGGGATACATGTACTGGTAATTTGAAAGAATTTTGTTACAACATCGCCACCTGCTGGTCAGTTTCCCACTGATCCCTCAGGTTGAGGGTAAATGTCAATATACAGATGTAGGTTTTACTTGTATCTCTCTGGAGCAAGAGAAAAAATAAAAAGTAGAAATATAACTTTAACTAAAGCTGTCCTTTTTCTCATCTTCTACTGCTTTTATCTCTTTGGTCTACATTAATGGCAGCTATTTGGGTCACATTGCTCTCTTGTAAAAATGGGCCACCCTTCCAAAATAACTTCTCTGGCTCTACACTAATTTTTACATAAAGGATAAGTAAACCTTTAAGGGTAGTGGCACACAGGAAGATTTGTCATTTTTTTGATGCAGCTGAAGGTGACAAATCTCCCAAAAATGCCTCTCCATTAGAAACCCGAAGTTTCCTCCATAGACAACTTCAGGTGATTTAGCGATTAGCACATGATAAACACTAATGATGGGTGAATCTGACCTGTTTCTCTTTGCCTAAAATTCGCCAAAATGCAGTATATGGGCCAGGTTCTCCTCCCACAGGCAGAATAAGACAGGCAGAGTAGGGAACATACAGGCAGAGTCGCATAGGCAGAGTAGGACACACAGGCAGAGTAGGGCACATAGAGGCAGAGTATGGCACATACAAGCAGAGTAGGGCAGGAGGAGTAGGGCACATACAGGCAGAGGAGGGCACACACAGGCAGAGTAGGGCAAACAGAGTAGGGCACACACGGTCAGAGTATGGCAAATACAGGCAGAGTAGGGCACACACAGGCAGAGTAGGGTAGGGCAGAGAACGGCACAGCAGGCAGAGTAGGGCAGGCAGAGTAGGGCACACAGGCAGAATAGGGCACACATAGGCAGGGTAGAGCAGGCACAGGTAAAGCAGAGTAGCAGACCTATCAGGACCACTCCACGATATGGTATTGTGTACAGTGACACAATGCCAATGCTGATGTCTGAGGTGTGAACAGGTGAACAACATGGACACAGTCTGAGGTGTGATCAATGCAGGTCCTTACGGATGTGAACAACGCAGGTCTTTATAAGTGTAAACAATGCAGGGCTTCTACAGCCTGAATATGAAGTGTGAACAAAGCAGGTACCAGTTGGTTCTGATACCTTTTAAAACTTACACAAAGGAAAGTAATCAAAACAAATGTCAGGGGCCACACAAAAGGGTCCATAGGCTGCCAGTTGCACAGCACTGATTTAGATTGTTCTGTTTTTTTCAGATAATAAGATTTATTTAATCTATAGTAAATCTAGTAGTTTCAGCTAACTGGATTGTGTGTAGATGTACAAGCAATGTAAATAGCACACGTACCTGACCACACGTGTTGTGCCAGTAAATAGGGAGGATGGAGGTTTCACAGCAGAAAGTAGAACACAAGTATTTCTTAAGAAAAAAGATGTAAATTATCACAATGAAAAACTGACCCATTTATTATGTGGTTAATACAAATTGCAAACATGTTAGGGCAATAACATTTTTATTGACCTTCGAAAAATTGCGCAACAAATTTTTGTAACGAGACAAATTTCCATGGCAAAAAATTTAGCTCATCAATAATGGAGACCTCCTAACAACTATTTCCAGATGCTAACAAACTCCCACCAGGTTCTCCTCCCACAGGCAGAATAAGACAGGCAGAGTAGGGCACACAGAGGCAGAGTATGGCACATACAAGCAGACTAGGGCAGGAGGAGTAGGGCGCACACACAGGCCGAGGAGGGCACACACAGGCAGAGTAGGGCAAACACAGTAGGGCACACACGGTCAGAGTATGACAAATACAGGCAGAGTAGGTCACACAGGCAGAGTAGGTGTCAAGGATTAGGTAGGGGGCACTGTGGAGACTGATAGGGAAAGGGCGAGTCCTTGAGGCAGGAGCTGCATGTGCCTACGGAACACTTGAAGGGAAAACAGGAACAGGTTGAGGAGGCCGAAGAGTCAGTCTGGATCAGGTGCAGAACAGGACGGAGAGGGCGAAGATCAGGACTGGACAGGGCAGGAAGAAGAGGGCAATGACTCAGAACAGGAACAGACTGGATGGGGCAGGAGTGGAACAGGAACAGACTGGATGGGACAGGACCGAACGGGCGTAGATCAGATCAAACTGGGGAAAGAGTGCAGAGGGAGACTAGAGCAGAAGGAGACTAGAGTGGATAGGGGGAGAGGTCTGGAGCAGGAGCAAGGGAGGACTGGAGCAAGATAGCAGAGGGAGACTGGAGCAAGATAGCAGAGGGAGACTGGAGCGGATAGCAAGACAGGAGGACTGGAGTGGATAGCAAGAGAGGGGTACAAGGTAGAAGGCAGGATCAAAAAGCAAGAAACAGAAGAGACAAGGTAAGTATGAGGTGGAACAGGAAGCAGAAATCAGGAACAAGCAAGGCAGGATCAGATCAAGGTCAAGGTCAAGGCTGGGAAGGTACAAGATAGGATAAAGCAAGACTAGACTAGACAAGGACAGGCAGACAAAGGAATAAGGGAAAAGGGGCAAGAGCTAGAACTACCTAGTTAGGGGCGCTGCCGCAGTACTAGGGAGAAGCGAAGCAATGCTCTGGCAAGGAGTGTTCTAAGTGCTGCCCTTAAATAGGGAAGAGTCAGCCCTGATTGGCTGATTGCAACTAGGCAGCAGCTGGGTTGGGGCTGCAGCGGCCAAACAGGCTGCAGCTGAGCTGGGGCTGGAGAGGCCAATCAGGCGGCAGCTGGGCTGGGGCTGGAGAGACCAGGTTACACATAGCGAGCAACCCTGCAGGCTGCTCACCTGGCCAAATGGTTAAGGTATTGAGCCAGAAACCCAAAGGTCCCTGGCTCAAATCCCAGCAATACCTGACAGTAGGGCAGGCAGAGTAGGGCACACACAGGTAGGGTAGAGCAGGCACAGGGAAAGCAGAGTAGGAGACCTATCAGGGCCACTCCACTCTATGGTATTGTGTACAGTGACACAATGCTGATGTCTGAGGCGTGAACAGGTGGACACAGTCTGAGGTGTGATCAGGTCCTTACGGATGTGAACAACCCAGGTCTTTATAAGTATAAACAATGCAGGGCTTCTACAGCCTGAATATGAAGTGTGAACAAAGCAGGTACCAGTTGAACTCAGTTCTGATCCCTTTTAAAACTTACACAAAGGAAAGCAATCAAAACAGCCACAATGTCAGGGGCCACACAAAGGGGTCCATAGGCTGCCACTTGCACAGCACTGATTTATATTGCTCTGTTTTTTTCAGATAATAACATTTATTTAATCTATAGTAAATCTAGTAGTTTCAGCTAACTGGATTGTGTGTAGATGTACAAGCAATGTAAATAGCACACGTACCTGACCACACGTGTTTTGCCAGTAAATAGGGAGGACGGAGGTTTCACAGCAGAAAGTAGAACACAAGTATTTCTTAAGAAAAAAGATGTAAATTATCACAATGAAAAACTGACCCATTTATTATGTGGTTAATACAAATTGTAACCATGTTAGGGTAGTGTAGAGTCACATCAAAAATTCTAAAGTATAAAAGCATAACAAGGAGGCACAGTTATTATTTTTCAAATATTAACTATTTCTAAACAATTACAATTAAAATCTGATCAAGTTTTTTTGTGATCCAGATTTTGTTTCTGAATCTCAAACATATTTGCAAAACAACTGAAATGAGAGAATCTAAGTCACATTAAATTGTGAAAAAAAGACTTCATTGCAACTTTTCAATACTTAAAGGATAAGTAAACCTTTAAAATAAGTAAATGTTAAATTGATGAGGGTGCTAATCTAAGCAGTTTTGCAATATACATTCATTATTTATTTATTTTTCATTCCGAGATATTAAGGGAAATATGTACTGTTAATATGAATGCATTTTGTTACAACAGCGCCACCCGAGAAAGAGGCTGCTCTGATGTTCTTCTGCTTAGGAAAGATTTGAGAAAGGTTTTTATTTTGTTAATTTTGAAAAACCCAAACAATTATAAAAAAAATACTAATGCAAACTACCTACATCACAATGAAAGTGCATTTTCAAATTACATTAATCCAACTGTCGCCACACATTGCGTCTTCATCGGACAGTTGGATACATGTAGTTTGTGCCTGCGATTTCTCCATCAGGCCCAATATATTCTTGACATCTGACATGTCGCATATGTATCTTCGCTTGGCGACAAATCTCTCTTCAACGCACCATGGGGTTCAGTCCTATTTCTGTAGGGAAATGAGAGCAGAGCAGGCAGTAACCCCTCAAACACTTTCCTCTTGTCTCTGCCTCTATACAATATATTAGGTACCCATCTAGTGCTACCAATCCCTATTTCTGTAGGTAAGTAAGCGTAGTGCAGAATGGTCAGGCAAAAACCAGAGTCAGGGACGGGCCGAGTTCAAGGGCAGGTATAGTAGGATCGATAAACCGGAATCAGGCAGTGCAACAGGCAGGGAAGTCAAGAAGTCAGGCCGGGTCAAAAACGGGTTCAGTCAGAACATAGGAAAAGGCTCAAAGACACGCTGGTAGGCAATAATTACTTCGCAATTAAGTGCCAGCCTCTGCATCTTTTTAAGCTCTTGGCACATGTGCCTAAATTGATGCGTGCGCATTGTGAATATCGTGACACACGCACACGGGCGACGCATGCACGGCCAACAATTCTGACGCACCCAGATGACCACGGCTGCAAGGTCCTAGCTCCTTACACTTTTTCTCCTATTCTCATTTTGTATCCCTGTTTCCAATACCCAGGCAACACTTTCCTCTTATGATTCTGTGGTGTAGATTGCAAACAGAAGAAGCAGATGCACAACTGAAATGCGATAGTGGGGGTCATCTATCAACACTGAAAATTGCCCCTGGGCAGTGACACACAACAACCAATCAGTGATTAGCTTTTTTCAGCCAGCTGCAAGTAGTACAATAAAAGCAAACTTTTAATTGGCCTGTCATTCTCATTTTGCAGGCAATGGGGTATAATTATCAAAAAATTGAAGTTAGAGATCGCCACAGTCCACTAGCATGAAATACCGCCTCTCTCCGTTCATTTCTATGGGATTTTTGAAGACGTATTTATCAAATGGTGAACTTTCACTTTCACGCTTTGCTAAATACCCCTTTAAAAATCCCACAGAAATGGATGGAGAGAGCGGTACTGTGGTGATCTCTAACTGCACTCTTTGATAAATATACCCCAATGTGTCCTGAAATACACAGAATTACTTCATTTTCAGAAGTGTTTCCCTCTCTTCTACTTGAGAGCCGGGTCTGCCATTTCTTTCTTCTGTTTGATATGGGACTGGTAAATGCATGCCCATTTACTTAGGATTCTCCCAAGGATTGTGCCCAAAGGAGACCTTTGGTCTTAGAACTAAAAGTAATTCCTCATTTCCTGGGTCACATTATGACTCATATCTATCCCAGATGGCATTGTGTAAAAAGATGAGCCATGCGGCTCTAAGAGCTTTTTGCCCGAGGCTTCTGGCAGTGACTCTCCTAAGTAAATTAGAGTTATCTGTGGAGCCATCCTTAAGCTGCCATAGATGTTGAGATTTTTAAAAGATCCGATCCTCATCGTGAGACACGATTTTCTCGGAATGATCGTACGATCGTACGAATTGACCATCAACTAAAAAGACCAATTTGCCAGGAAAACAAAGGGGAGCTGCCTGCTTGTCCCTGCAAACATAGATAGATTGCACTGGGACCGACAAAGATTTTTTGACCAGGCCGATCAATTTCCTGATCAGTCGAAAAATCGTAAGATGTACGATCGTTCGAATCCAACTGACCGCACGATAATTTCGAAGGATTGGTCGGACTTCCCTAAAATCATTCGTTCGGCAAGAAGAATCATCGAGTCTATGAGGAGCTTTAGTCAGGACTAGTGAGGAGTAGCTAGATCTTGAAATAGTCTCTCTAGGAGAGCCGCCAGGCTTAGGGTTACCTATATTGAGCAGTTTTGCACTCCACCAAGGAGTAATAGAATGGATTAGATTCCAAGTACATTGTGGCCTAGTCAGGGAACCAGAGTCAAGTAATAGGGACTTAAATCCCACTGGGTATCCCATAAAAAGTGTCCCCAGAGGAAACAGGAGAAACTCTGAGTTGACTAACATTCCCCTTTCCAGCCTTATGAGAGGAAAGATTCTGCTATTGTTTGTTGTTGTGACTATATACTACATATTGACTACTGTTCATTGACTATTCTTTGCATGGTTGCTCTAATAATAAACATGGTTAAGTTCAAGAACCACTGGGCTGGCATTCTTTATTAACCCTTTAAGTGCCACAGAACGTAGAATCTACGTTCTGTGGATCAAAGGACCAAAGTGCCACAGATCGTAGATTCTATGTTCTGCAGCACTTCCGGGTTTGCGAGCGGAGGAGCGGCTGTTAGAGCCGCTCGCTCCGTTCCTTCACGATCCCCTGCCCCTAGGCAACGAGCAGAGCAGGGGATCGAGTGGCCCCTGGGGCGAGATCACCCAGGGGCCCCAAAGCCGCAGCAGGGACGCGTTTCCTATGCGTCCTGCTGCTGCCTGCACTTCACTTCTGCCCAGCTCCGCCCCCCCTGCCTGATGACCGTTGGAGCTGGAGATCTGCTGCATGGGGCCCTTTATCATCGATCTGATGCATCTACCCCAGGTAAGTGTAACATTTACACACACAAAAACACACAAACACACCAACACACACTTATTACAGTAATATACACTTACATTCACACTTACACACACTCACAGCACCCATGTACACTTGCACACGCGCACACGCACAAATAACATGCAATTTACCCGTTGTGCACACGCATATGTACATATATGGCTTTGTGGCTTTTTTTTTTTTTTTCTTATCGCATCGTCTCTTTTTTGTCTAAAAAAAATGTTTTATTGCCGTTCCAAATAGCGTATTCGCTAACCGTACTGTGCAATAGCTTTTGTATGTTATTTCGGTGGTTATATTGCAATTTTGGGTATTTTGGTGCATTTTTAGCCATTTTATTGAATTTTTAGCCATTTTATTGCATTTTCAGATCTGCATTTGTGTTGTTCACTTGTTTCTGTCCGTATAATCGATTTGGCCCAGCTACAATATTCAAACGGTAATTCTGGTGGCCGTTTACACTAGTGTGAAAAAAAAAGCACTGATTTTTGTGGTTTTATTAGTTTTTGGTGATTTATTTGCATTTCACACTGTTCTGTGTTATTTTGTTTTGCCCATGTAAATTTTATCTACTATATATCCATTTGTGGGTCTCTGTGCGCCACATAGTTTGGTATATCTATGCATATTGGCCATCAAAGTGTTCAGTAGACCCCTGTCGTTCATATTTAGGATGTTTTATGCTGATACATTATGAAATGTGGGGCACATAATGGGGTAAAATAAAGCTTTGTGAAGATTTTCAGAAATTTGATAAAAAACGCTACGTTCAGCATACCTTTGCAGTTGGGTAGTTTGCAGTAGAAAGATGTAATTACCTGTTTTAGATTTGTCAGAATGTGTTCTTTCTAAAAAATATATGGTTTTCTAGGGTCTCCATACTGTTAGGGGGTCTTATGGTGCAAATACATATGCTGGGTGCTTATATTGCAGCAGCCAGAGCGTCAGCCATGAAAATTTATATACACTAATGTCATTTGGGCGCCTCTGTACACCACATAGTTTGGTAAATCTATGCATATTGGGCATCAAAGTGTTCAGTAGACCCCTGTCGTTCATATTTAGGATGTTTTATGCTGATAAGTTATGAAATGTGGGGCATATAATGGGGTAAAATTCAAGCTTTGTGACGATTTTCAGAAATTTGATAAAAAATGCTACGTTCAGCATAGCTTTGCAGTTGGGTAGTTTGCAGTAGAAAGATGTAATTACCTGTTTTAGATTCGTCAGAATGTGTACTTTCTAAAAATATATGGTTTTCTAGGGTCTCCATACTGTTAGGTACACATACTGGGTGCTTATATTGCAGCAGCCAGAGCGTCAGCCATGAAAATTTATATACAGTACTGTCATTTCTGCGCCTCTGTACACCACATAGTTTGGTAAATCTATTAGGGATGTAGCGAACTGTTCGCCGGCGAACTAGTTCGCGCGAACTTCGACTGTTCGCGTCCGCCGCAAGTTCGCGAACGTCGCGTGACGTTCGCCAATAGGCGTTCGCGTCAAAAATCGTTCGACCATTCGACCATTCGATTCCTTTGACCGCTAAAATCGAAGGATTTTCGTTCGAATCGAATGATCGAAGCCATTGGATTGAATGAAATCATTTGATCGAATGGCTTCGATCGTTCGATTCGAACGAAAATCCTTCGATCGAACGATTAAAATCCTTCGATCGTTCGAATCGAATGATTTTCGGATGTTCGAAGTTCGCAAACTGTTCGCGAACTGTTCGCATTTTTTGCCGGTGGTCGCGAACGGCGTTCGCGAACACATACACGGCAGTTCGCTACATCCCTAAAATCTATGCATATTGGGCATCAAAGTGTTCAGTAGACCCCTGTCGTTCATATTTAGGATGTTTTATGCTGATAAGTTACGAAATGTGGAGCATATAATGGGGTAAAATTCAAGCTTTGTGACGATTTTCAGAAATTTGATAAAAACCGTTACGTTCAGCATTGATTTGCAGTTTGGCAGTTTGCAGTAGAAACACTTCTTTACCCATATTGGATTCATCAGAATGTGTACTTTCTGAAAATATATGTTTTTCTGGGGTCTCTGTACTGTTAGGGGGGTCTAATGTCGCATAATACACACACCAGGTGCTTATATTGCAGCAGCCAGCGCGTCAGCCGTGAAAATGTATATACACTATTGTCATTTGGGGGTCTCTGTCCGCCACATAGTTTGGTATATCTATGCATAGTGGGCATCAAAGTGTTCAGTAAACCCCTGGCGTTCATATTTAGGATGTTTTATGCTGATAAGTTACGAAATGTGGGGCATATAAGGTGGTAAAATTCAAGCTTTGTGACGATTTTCAGAAATTTGATAAAAACCGTTATGTTCAGCATTGCTTTGCAGTTTGGCAGTTTGCAGTAGAAACACTTACTTACCCATATTGGATTTGTCAGAATGTGTACTTTCTGAAAATATATGGTTTTCTGGGGTCTCTGTACTGTTAGGGGGGTCTAATGTCGCATAATACACACACCAGGTGCTTATATTGCAGCAGCCAGCGCGTCAGCCGTGAAAAAGTATATACACTATTGTCATTTGGGGGTCTCTGTGCGCCACATAGTTTGGTATATCTATGCATATTGGGCATCAAAGTGTTCAGTAGACCCCTGGCGTTCATATTTAGGATGTTTTATGCTGATAAGTTACGAAATGTGGGGCATATAATGGGGTAAAATTCAAGCTTTGTGACGATTTACAGAAATTTGACAAAAACCGTTACATTCAGCATTGCTTTGCAGTTTGGCAATTTGCAGTAGGAACACATATTTACCCATATTGGATTCGTCAGAATGTGTACTTTCTGAAAATATATGGTTTTCTGGGGTCTCTGTACTGTTAGGGGGGTCTAATGTCGCATAATACACACACCAGGTGCTTATATTGCAGCAGCCAGTGTGCGTCAGCCGTGAAAATGTATATACACTATTGTCATTTGGGGGTCTCTGTGCGCCACGTAGTTTGGTATATCTATGCATATTGGGCATCAAAGTGTTTAGTAGACCCCTGGCGTTCATATTTAGGATGTTTTATGCTGATAAGTTACGAAATGTGGGGCATATAATGGGGTAAAATTCAAACTTTGTGACGATTTACAGAAATTTGATAACAACTGTTATGTTCAGCATTGCTTTGCAGTTTGGCAGTTTGCAGTAGAAACACTTATTTACCCATATTGGATTCGTCAGAATGTGTACTTTTCAAAAATATATGGGTTTGGGGGGTAAACATATATTTCTGTGTTATTACCCCACAAAAATGCAGTCAATGTGTTGATCTTTCATTAGCTGAAGTTACCCACAGGACTATTTGTATGCGCTAACTTCATTTTGGGGCCTCTAAATGCCAGATACTTTGGTAAACCTATGAACAATGGCCACCAAACTGTTCAGAGGAACCCTGGTAATCATATTTAGGGTGCTTTTTCTTGGTGCGTAACGATTAGGGATGTAGCGAACCGCCGACAATGTGTTCGCGAACGCCGTTCGCGAACACCGTTCGCAAACACCGGCAAAAAATGCGAACAGTTCACGAACTTCGAACATCCGAAAATCGTTCGATTCGAACGATCGAAGGATTTTAATCGTTCGATCGAACGATTTCCGTTCGAATCGAACGATCGAAGCCATTGGATCGAATGATTTCATTCAATCCAATGGCTTCGATCGTTCGATTCGAACGAAAATCGTTCGATTTTAGCGATCGAATGGTCGAACGATTTTGACGCGAACGCCTATTGGCGAACGTCGCGCGACGTTCGCGAACTTGCGGCGGACGCGAACAGTCGAAGTTCGCGCTAACTAGTTCGCCGGCGAACAGTTCGCTACATCCCTAGTAACGATACATGGGTGATATGGTGCTGAGAAGTTGAAGCTTTGAGGCAATTTTCAGATATTTCACCAAAACTGACAATTGTGGGAAAGCCTTGCGACTCAGTAGTTTGGAGCAGAAAGGCATGGGTACCCATTTTAGATTCTGTAGAATGTGTACTTTCCAAAAATATATGGGTTTTGGGGGGGTAAACATATATTTCTGTGTTTTTACCCCACAAAAATGCAGTCAATGTGTTGATTTTTCATTAGATGGTTACCCACAGGACTATTTGTATGCGCTAACTTCATTTTGAGGCCTCTAAATGCCAGATACTTTGGTAAATCTATGAACAATGGGCACCAAACTGTTTGGAGGAACCCTGGCAATCATATTTAGGGTGCTTTTTCTTAGTACGTAATGATACATGGGTGATATGGTGCTGGGAAGTTGAAGCTTTGAGGCAATTTTCAGATATTTCACCAAAACTGACAATTGTGGGAAAGCCTTGCGACTCAGTAGTTTGGAGCAGAAAGGCATGGGCACCCATTTTAGATTCTGTAGAATGTGTACTTTCCAAAAATATATGGGTTTTGGGGGGGTAAACATATATTTCTGTGTTTTTACCCCACAAAAATGCAGTCAATGTGTTGATTTTTCATTAGATGGTTACCCACAGGACTATTTGTATGCGCTAACTTCATTTTGAGGCCTCTAAATGCCAGATACTTTGGTAAATCTATGAACAATGGGCACCAAACTGTTTGGAGGAACCCTGGCAATCATATTTAGGGTGCTTTTTCTTAGTACGTAATGATACATGGGTGATATGGTGCTGGGAAGTTGAAGGTTTGAGACAATTTTCAGATATTTCACCAAAACTGACAATTTTGGGAAAGCCTTGCGACTCAGTAGTTTGGAGCAGAAAGGCATGGGTACCCATTTTAGATTCGATAGAATGTGTACTTTCCAAAAATATATGGGTTTTGGGGGGTAAACATATATTTCTGTGTTTTTACCCCACAAAAATGCAGTCAATGTGTTGATTTTTCATTAGCTGAAGTTACCCACGGGACTGTTTGTATGCGCTAACTTCATTTTGGGGCCTCTAAATGCCAGATACTTTGGTAAACTTATGAACAATGGCCACCAAAATGTTCAGAGGAACCCTGGCAATCATATTTAGGGTGCTTTTTCTTAGTACGTAATGATACATGGGTGATATGGTGCTGGGAAGTTGAAGGTTTGAGGCAATTTTCAGATATTTCACCAAAACCGACAATTTTGGGAAAGCCTTGCGACTCAGTAGTTTGGAGCAGAAAGACATGGGTACCCATTTTAGATTCTGTAGAATGTGTACTTTCCAAAAATATATGGGTTTGGGGGTTAAACATATATTTCTGTGTTTTTACCCCACAAAAAATGCAGTCAATGTGTTGATTTCTCAGCAGCTGAAGTAAAGTCCTGAACAATTTGGATGTGCTAACTACATATTGGTGTCTCTAAATGCCAGATACTTTGGTAAACCTATGCATAATGGGTATCAAACTGTTCAGTGGACCCCTGGCAATCATATTTCAGGTGCTTTTTCTTGTTACCTAATATAGTTTGGGATATGCGGAGCAGCAAAATAAAACCTTTGAAATGATTTTTCAGAATTTTGAATTTTATTTTGAAAAACCGCTATGTTCAGACAAGCTTTTATGTTTGGTAGTTGGGAGTAGAGAGACATAGTTACCCATTTTGTAATCGGCAGAATGTGTACTTTTCAAAAATGTATGGTTTTCTGGGGTAAACCTATGGTTTCAGGATTTTTTGCCTTGGAATCTAAAGCATGCCGTTTTCTGCCTTAGTGCTTTCAAAATTCAGTAATATACTGCCGGGAGTTTTTGCTGTAAAAAAAACTATACATATCTGGTATTGGCATGTTCAAAAGACATAAGGCTTTCCAAATCAGTTGGATTTTCATCTGTAATGGTATAAATTGATATACGATGAAAAATGGTAATTTTTCATTTTTTTTTTTGGTATTTAGCACTATAAATTTTTTTGCACAGGTGGAAATACATGAAAACTCAGGCAGATTTAGAAAGCTCAGTTTCTACCGAAAAAAACAATGTATAGTTTTCCTAGGTAAACTATAGGTTTCCCCTCAGAAAATGCCCCTAAAGTGAGAGAGCACAAAATGCTTAAAAACGACTGGCATTTCGCGTAACCAAAATGTGAAATTCTGCTGGCACTTAAAGGGTTAATACCAATGAACACAGTGGGGCTCATTTATAAACATTGGCCAAATTTGCACCTGGGCAGTAACCCATGGCAACCAATCAGTGATTAGCTGTTTTCAGCCACCTGCAGCTTGAGCACTGGAAGAAATCATCTTATTGGTTGCCATGAGTTACTACCCAGGTGCAAATGTGCCCAGTGTTTATAAATGACCCTCAGTGTGTTATACCCTGTCTCCACACTGTTGCGATGTTAAGGCTGCAAGTTGGAGCAACAGTGCCGCTCATTTTACAGTTAAAATACCAGAAACTTGTTTTTCATTGTGTTCATCCATATTCAGAACTGGTACAAATATAAAGCCTTGTATTTACTGTAATCACTGTGACAATTCAATGCAGATAGGTGTGTTTTCCTTATTACAAACAAATGGCACCCTTTCACCAACATTCCATTTGTGCCACTGCTTGACTTTGTTCCCCCATGACATTCATCAGTGCACCTCTCATGTAACCACATCACCTGGGGAAAATCCCTGCCCACAAAGCTGCGGTGGCTCACTAAATGCCTGAATTCTCCACAGAAACAAACAGGAAGTCTGCACTCAGTTTCCTGCTCACAAGGAGACTCGATATAGGAGCTGAGCCGACAGAGGCCTGTATTCTTAGTGAGGCAGCATGAGTCAGGGCTATTTCACTTACTGTCTAGTGTTTATATTGCACCTAATGGAAATGATCTTCTCCGAATGCCGAGTTCAAATGGCCCCAAATGCGAAAATTAAACAAATAATAATAATAATAAATAATCACATTTTTATAGCAAAGATTAATATTGCCTGTAGTATATTGTATTAATAGTAATAGTCTCTGGGAAAAGAGTGTGACTGTGGGATAGCAGGTATAGTAGGGAGAGATGGTGCCTATAGTAACAGTGGATAATAGTCTCTGGGAAGGGAGTGTGACTGTGGGATAGCAGGTATAGTAGGGAGAGATGGTGCCTATAGTAACAGTGGATAATAGTCTCTGGGAAGGGAGTGTGGCTGTGGGATAGCAGGTATAGTAGGGAGAGATGGTGCCTATAGTAACAGTGGGATAATAGTCTCTGGGAAGGGAGTGTGACTGTGGGATAGCAGGTATAGTAGGGAGAGATGGTGCCTATAGTAACAGTGGGATAATAGTCTCTGGGAAGGGAGTGTGGCTGTGGGATAGCAGGTATAGTAGGGAGAGATGGTGCCTATAGTAACAGTGGGATAATAGTCTCTGGGAAGGGAGTGTGACTGTGGGATAGCAGGTATAGTAGGGAGAGATGGTGTCTATAGTAACAGTGGGATAATAGTCTCTGGGAAGGGAGTGTGACTGTGGGATAGCAGGTATAGTAGGGAGAGATGGTGCCTATAGTAACAGTGGATAATAGTCTCTGGGAAGGGAGTGTGACTGTGGGATAGCAGGTATAGTAGGGAGAGATGGTGTCTATAGTAACAGTGGATAATAGTCTCTGGGAAGGGAGTGTGACTGTGGGATAGCAGGTATAGTAGGCAGAGATGGTGCTTATAGTAACTGTGGATAGTCTCTGGGAAGGGAGTGTGACTGTGGGATAGCAGGTATAGTAGGGAGAGATGGTGCCTATAGTAACAGTGGATAATAGTCTCTGGGAAGGGACTGTGGCTGTGGGATAGCAGCTATAGTAGGGAGAGATGGTGCCTATAGTAACAATGGATAATAGTCTCTGGGAAGGGAGTGTGACTGTGGGATAGCAGGTATAGTAGGGAGAGATGGTGCCTATAGTAACAGTGGATAATAGTCTCTGGGAAGGGAGTGTGACTGTGGGATAGCAGGTATAGTAGGGAGAGATGGTGTCTATAGTAACAGTGGGATAATAGTCTCTGGGAAGGGAGTGTGACTGTGGGATAGCAGGTATAGTAGGGAGAGATGGTGCCTATAGTAACAGTGGATAATAGTCTCTGGGAAGGGAGTGTGGCTGTGGGATAGCAGGTATAGTAGGGAGAGATGGTGCCTATAGTAACAGTGGATAATAGTCTCTGGGAAGGGAGTGTGACTGTGGGATAGCAGGTATAGTAGGGAGAGATGGTGTCTATAGTAACAGTGGGATAATAGTCTCTGGGAAGGGAGTGTAACTGTGGGATAGCAGGTATAGTAGGGAGAGATGGTGTCTATAGTAACAGTGGGATAAAAGTCTCTGGGGAGGTAGTGTAACTGTGGGATAGCAGGTATAGTAGGGAGAGATGGTGTCTATAGTAACAGTGGGATAATAGTCTCTGGGAAGGGAGTGTGACTGTGGGATAACAGGTATAGTAGGGAGAGATGGTGTATATAGTAACAGTGGGATAATAGTCTCTGGGAAGGGAGTGTGACTGTGGGATAGCAGGTATAGTAGGGAGAGATGGTGACTATAGTAACAGTGGGATAATAGTCTCTGGGAAGGGAGTGTGACTGTGGGATAGCAGATATAGTAGGGAGAGATGGTGACTATATTAGCATGTTATAAATAATGTAGGAATGTATATTACTAGTAAAGTGGGCAATGTATATAAAAGTGACCTCCCCAAGCTCCCTCTGGCCCACCAGTGTACCTGTAATAGAGAGAGAGCTCCATGAGCAGCTCTACCTCCTTCTGATTTGCTGTACTGGGGGCAGCACAAACCTTCTATAGGCTGGAATAGAAATTGAAATAGTTATCCAGTCTAGAGAAAGATTTACCACCTCCAGCCGAATGTGGGCTCTCAGCTCAGTACCACTGGGTCGTAAGTGGCTTGGGGTTTTCTATAGAAAAAAGTTTGTGTGCCCACTTTGCTAATTACACAAATGAATTCCTTTTGAAAAGTGTCAGTATCACATAACAGAACTGAATCATTTCTTTTAAAAGGGGCCAGTTATTTTAATACCTACTTAATTGTAGAGATGGCGCGAACTGTTCGCCGGCGAACTTGTTCGCGCGAACATCGGGTGTTCGCGCTCGCCGGAAGTTCGCGAACGTCGCGCGACGTTCGCCATTTTGGGTTTGCCATTGTTGGCGCTTTTTTTTGCCCTCTCACCCCAGACCAGCAGGTACATGGCAGCCAATCAGGAAGCTCTCCCCTGGACCACTCCCCTTCCCTATAAAAACCGAAGCCCTGCAGCTTTTTTTCACTCTGCCTGTGTGTGCTGAAGAGATAGTGTAGGGAGAGAGCTGCTGCCTGTTAGTGATTTCAGGGACAGTTGAAAGTTTGCTGGCTAGTAATCGTTTTGATACTGCTCTGTTATTGGAGGGACAGAAGTCTGCAGGGGTTTGAGGGACATTTAAGCTTAGGTAGCTTTGCTGGCTAGTAATCTACCTTCTACTGCAGTGCTCTGTATGTAGCTGCAGTGGGCAGCTGTCCTGCTTCTGATCTCATCTGCTGACTGCTGCAATAGCAATAGTCCTTGTAAGGACTGCTTTTATTTATTTTTTTGTTGTTTTACTACTACTACTACTACTACTACTACTACTATAAGAGCCCAGTGCTATTAGTCTAGCAGTGTTGGGGAGTGGGACTGGTGTGCTAATCTGCTGCTCCTAGTAGTTCAGCAGCACCAACTTTAATTTTTTTTTTTTTAATATTCATTTTTTTTTTATTTTACTTTTTTTTATTTTACTACCGCTGTAGTAGTGTATAAGTTGACCTTATTTGCCCTGTAGGCATTTTTTGCCCAGTGTGTTATTCAACCAACTGCCATCTAGCATCACTAACAGCTCTCCCCCTACACTATCTCTTCCAAGCACACACAGGCAGATTTTTCAGATACATTTTTGCCCTTGATCCCCCTCTGGCATGCCACTGTCCAGGTCGTTGCACCCTTTAAACAACTTTAAAATCATTTTTCTGGCCAGAAATGTCTTTTTTAGATGTTAAAGTTCGCCTTCCCATTGAAGTCTATGGGGTTCGCGAACCGTTCGCGAACCGCTCGCATTTTTGCGCAAGTTCGCGAATATGTTCGCGAACTTTTTTTCCGACGTTCGCTACATCCCTACTTAATTGCTCACTTATCAGGTGTGAAAACCAACACACAATGTGGAATTATTGCAGTTTTTTTGCTGCTTGTTTGCTGTTTTTGTATGTGTGTGTGTGTGTATTTACATTTGTGTGTGTGCATGTGAGAATGGGTGGTTTACACGTTGTACCTTACTATGTAAGATAGCAGAAAGCCTCTCCTGTATCACATCAAGAAATAGTAAGATATTGGCTGTATTTGGCTATTGTCAACCAAAAATATATTTGCCAACTTACTTAAAATTTATTTAAAGGAACAGTAACACCAAAAAATTAAGTGAGTGTTTTAAAGGAATGACAATACAATGCATTGTTGCACTGTACTGCTAAAACTGTTCTGCTTGCTTCAGAAACACAACTATAGTTTATATAAACAAGCTGCTGTGTAGCCATGGGGGCAGCCACCCAAGCACAGGATACACAGTAGATAACAGATAAGTACTACTATAGTTTATATAAACAAGCTGCTGTGTAGCCATGGGGGCAGCCATTCAAGCACATGATACACAGTAGATAACAGATAAGTACTACTATAGTTTATATAAACAAGCTGCTGTGTAGCCATGGGGGCAGCCACTCAAGCACAGGATACACAGTAGATAACAGACAAGTACTACTATAGTTTATATAAACAGGCTGCTGTGTAGCCATGGGTCAGCCACTCAAAGCTGAAAAAGGAGAACAGGCTCAGAATACACAGTAGATAACAGATAAGTACTAAAGTACTACTATAGTTTATATAAACAAGCTGCTGTGTAGCCATGGGGGGCAGCCACTCAAGCACAGGCTACATAGTAGATAACAGATAAGTACTTTTATAGTTTATATAAACAAGCTGCTGTGTAGCCATGGGGGCAGCCACTCAAGCACAGGATACACAGTAGATAACAGATAAGTACTTTTATAGTTTATACAAACAAGCTGTTGTGTAGCCATGGGTCAGCCACTCAAAGCTGAAAAAGGAGAAAAGGCACAGGATACACAGCAGATAACAGATAAGTATTATTATAGTTTATATAAACAAGCTGCTGCGTAGCCATGGCCGGCAGCCAATCAAAGCTGAAAAAGTAGAAACGGCACAGGATGCACAGTAGATAAGCTCTGTAGTATATAATGGAATTCTTCAGAACTTATCTGTTATCTACTGTGCATCCTGTGCTTGAATGGTTGCCCCCATGGCTACACAGAAGTTCCATGGATTACTAGGGCTATGGTGTTTCTATGGATTTCCAGAACATCTTTTTTTAGTTATAGCCGCTGAATGGATGAACAAGTTTTACGCTGTCAAATGACTTTGGAGATCAGATTGTTATAGGTGATGGAATATAGTGATACCAGTGCATAAATTGTTGCCCTATTGTTTCAGTACAGGTTTTGTATCGGAAACCCATTATCCAGGAAACTCTGAATTACAGGAAGGCCATTTCCCATAGACTCCATTTTAATCAAATAATCAGGGCTTATCTACACAGGATGCAGACCCTGTGGCTGCTGGGGGGCCCAGGAGGTATAGGGGCCCCATGTGGCCCTAATTATTGAGCAATTTCAATATATATATATATATATATATATATATATATATATACATATATACACATGGGTATATATATATATATATATATATATATACATATATACATATATTATATACACATGGGTATATATATATATATATATATATATATATATATATACACATGGGTATATATATATATATATATATATATATATATATATATATATATATATATATATACACACATACATACATACATTAGATACAAAAAACTGCACTCCTAGGGCTTATTTAGTGAAAAAAATCAAACAAAGTTTTATTCAACGTTTCGGCAACAACACTCGTGCCGTCTTCCTGAAGGGGCAGGGGCAGATTAACCCCTATGGACCCCTACACATAGGCAATACTGTTGCCAGTAGGAGCATTAAAATGTTTGAATTTTATTTTTGCATTTTGTTAATGTCATCAGCCTATTGAAAATTAAAGGATAAGTAAACCTTTGAAATAAGTGAATGTAAAATTGACTAGGGTGTAATTCTAAGCACTATTGTAATTTACATTCATTAATTATTTTATTTTAATTCCATAATATTAAAGGATACATGTACTGTTAATATGAATGAATTTTGTAACAACAGTGCCACCTGCTGGTCAGTTTCTGACCATTTTGACCCCCAAATAGTCAAGGAAGTTGCCAGGTGAGAGAAAGAGGCTGCTCTGATGTTCTTCTGCTTCAGAAAGATTTGAGAAAGGTTTTTCATCCTTTTCCTAAGCAGAAAAGCATCAGAGCAGTCTATTGCTTTCTGACAGCTTCCTTGACTACTTGGTGGTCAGACTGGTTAGAAACCAACCATCAGGTGGTGCTGTTGTAACAAAATGAATTCATATTAAACGTACATATTTCCCTTAATATCTTGGAATAAAAAATAATGTAGATTACAAAAGTTCTTAGAACAGCACCCTCATCAATATTACATTCACCGATTTTAAAGGTTTACTTATCCTATAAACAGAAATAAAATACATGCCCCCCATATTTCTAATTGAAGTTTGCTCAGGAGCAGTAAACCATAGCAACAAATAAGATGTATTCTTTTATACAGGTGGTCAGTAAATGCTAACTGCTGATTGGTTGCTATAATTTACTGCTCCTGGGCAAAATTAGTGTATTTTATTACATAACCCCCATGCTTATTTAGCTATCCCAGGGACACAAGTGCTGGGGTACAAGGAAGGAAGTTAAAGGTTCTCTTTAACCTCCTGTGCCCAATAGCTCAGATGTAGTGATGGGCGAATTTATTCGCCAGGCACGAAATCGCGGCGAATTTACGCGATTCGCCGCCAGTGAATAAATTCGCGGAAAAAATTTGACGCCGTCAAAAAAAAATTTACGAAAAAACGGGCGCCGGCGTCAAAAAGGGGCGCCGGCGCCGAAAAAGAGACGCCGGCGCAGTTTCACAAATTTTTCGCCGTTTCGCGAATTTCACGCAAAATTCGCGAATTCTCCGGCGAAACGCGCAAATTCGCCCATCACAACTCAGATGTTTCCAAGGGCAGTCTATCACCTGCCCCTTATGAATACAGTGCTGCTGAACTCAGGCAGCAAAATAATTCATAGGATAGAGCAGTTCCAATAGCTGTTGTGTGCCAACTGCTTAGCAGGGTTCAGTCCTGTCCAGTCCTTTGCAAAAAGATTAACCTGATAGCTGGCTGAATATAAAGAGAGTTACCTATTTTAATCCCTTAGAGAAGTGTTCCCTTGCATTTTGTCATTTAAGACTTATCAGTTAGGGTCCGACTGGATCTCCTAGGATCCGTTACTAGGCACCCCAGCAGTCGCTGAGTCTTCTTCTCCTATTGTTACACCCCTTAACTGCAAGGGGCATATTTATTATTTATTAGAGTGCGCCTCACCTGACCTTATCATAATGGAAAAAAAAAAAAATATATATATATATATATATATATATATATACAGTATATATATATCTATATATATATATATATATAATATATATATATATATATAATATATATACACAGTATATATATATATATATATATATATATATATATATATATATATATATATATATGGGTATTTTAGTGACTATGGAATTTAAAAATGTATATTATTTATTCACGCAGTAATATAGTGTAAGTACAAATGTGTGTGTGTGTGTGTGTAAACTGGGGCATACGAACACATCAAAAGTCATGTTGATGTAACACAAACACATTCCACATTTCCTGAATGTCATCTGAAGATATGTCACAGGAAATCTCAATCAGCATGAACAGTCTAATAAAGGAAGCTCTCCAGCACAGTATTACCAGTACGGTATTAATCAGTCTGGAACAGAGCAACGAGTCTCTCTTCCCATGTGCCCAGAAACCTTCTGCAGTCAACACAATGACCACAGCCGTATAACACCCAGCAATGATGTATTGTTTAGACTGAAGTCATTGTAACATGCCCTCTCTACAAGCCATGCACCTTGTGGTCTGCCTGATGCTGTTTATTTCTGGCAATGTGGCCACTGCAGGTAAGACTGACTTTTTATTAGTTTTCTTTTCATAAAGCTTTAAGGGAGTGACAGTGTCGGACTGGGATGCCAGGGGCCCACCAGAAAACTTTAGTCCAGGGGCCCATTCTCCAAACTATTTCTACTCTTCCTCACCTCACTCAACCTCTATTTATTATTCTTTATCTATTTAGCCTCTATTTTACCATACAGAAGTAGGTATTGACCATGAAGCAGGCCAAATGGTTAGAAGCAGGAGGGCCCACTGAAACTTGGGCCCACTGGGAGTTTTCCTGGTATCCCAGTGAATGATAACCCATCAAAAATATACATAGTAACATAGTAAGTCCATCAAGTTCAATCTTCTAACTCTATTTTAACCTGACTAACTGCTACCTGATTTATTAAAGCCCGATGCAGCAAAAAGCAAAAAATGGGAGAGGTCCCTATGCTAGTTTGAAGTTTCTATGGTCTGCACTGGAATTAGCCCCAAAATCTGACCTTTTCAAACAAAAATCTGAAAAATTCTGGCTTTTCGGGAGTATTGAGATTTCCCTCAAACCGATTAATTGGAGCTTTTTTTTTTTATACTGAATTTGCATTCTTTCTACATTTAGGTGAACATCATAAGATTACTATAACCATTTCTAATCCCAAAAGCAATCATTTAAATCACTTTTATCATATCAACTGCAGAATATTTGTAAGCCATTAAAATAATAAACATATATACAGTATACAGGTATATCTATTTTTAAATTATACAAATTGTTACAGGATGTCTAAACATAAACTGTTATGAGATTCATATAGTGCTTTTTTAAAAAAAATTTTTGCTGGGCTGAGAAGCTCACCATCTGGTACATCTATATTTATGCTTTAGTGAAAGAGAAAGCAAAAAAGTGCACTGGAAACAATTTATTCCTGTGTGGCACATTCAGAGTGTGTGTGCGGCATGACAAGTATCTCTCATAGGTAGGCGTATGGTTCTGGTTTGAATCAGTTCTAGTAATCCGTGGGAGGCTGAACCCCAGGGGAGATCTTCCCAGAGGTGCACAACCCTGACCTTTATATCAAAGGGATTTCCCTGTGTTTGGAATATCTAAATCACTGTTCTACCAGGTATCTTTACATTCATGTCTAATAGTAAACCAAATCTTTTTTTTTTTAATTTATTTCTAAAAAAATTTAAAGCTCACCCTAAAAAACATGTTGTCCGTCTTCAAAAATAAAGTCTACCTTTTAAAAATTCCTGTTCACTATAAAAAATGCATTTTAGATATTTTATATAGTGTAGGGGACTGGTAAATTAGTCCCTACTTACTATTTAACAGGCAGTCCCATAGTATTATAGACTCTGAAACTGGATCCTAAAATACAGTTAGGTGGGGGATCTCTTTCCTTATCCTGCCTTGAGCTATGCCCCAATAAGTGTCTAGTAGACAGCACTGTATATAGTGCCGAGCAGCCATGTGCTCAGGGTCCATTTTGTTTAGCCCTTACCTGAGCATGCAGGAAAGGTAAGGTGGAACCTAGACAGATCAAGTCTAATAAGGATAGTCTACTGACCTTAATAGGTCATTCTAGGAGTGACAGACAGTCAGGTTATGTAGTTGAGTAGCCTGAGGCTCCAATGAGGAGTGTGAGTGGGATTACGATCCTGGGTATTAATTCCCCAGAGTAGGGACTATGTGTACAGACTTGGGACGTAGTGATTCCCCTGGCTTCCACTTAGGGAAAAGGCTGAAAGCTGGATGTACCTTCATTACTGCTGTGTATGTTTTATTTCCTGTGGGGACTGATACTGACCATTTGTGCTTGTGAGTATATGCCTATCCACTGTTGCTCTATATTCCTGCTTAATCTTTATGTACACTCCTTTGTGGATCACTCTGTTCAATAAACACATTATGTGGTTAAGTTGCAAGAACCAATGGCACCCAATAATTCTGCATAAGCACTTTATTACAGTTGTACAATACCCTGCCTCCACATCGTTCTGAAAGCATAACCCCTGAGAATTAAAGGTCTCATCCGAAGCAAAGTATTGGGGTAAAGCTTATAGTTTAGAGAATGGTGCCATTAATTTGCTATAGTAAAAGATTCTAAACAACCTTGTACTCAGTACTTTGTCTTTGAAACAGTTATGAAATAGAACTGAAATTGCTATCTGGTTCTTAAGATTGACAACTGAATATGGGGTTAAATAGTTATTGTATTTATTTTATAACATTCAGACTGAGAGGATCTGAATATATTGCACTTGAAATGGGTCCTAAATAGTGATGAGCGAAATTGGCGCACATCAAAAAAATAAAAAAATTGTCGCCCATAGACTTCAAAGCATTTTGGCAAATTTTCGCCATTTCACAAATTTTTCAATAATTTTCGCAAAAATATTTGTAGGGAAAAAAATAAATTATTTATGACATTTTTAACCTGAACAAAAAAAGAGATGTTATGATAACCTTCTTGGTACACCTTCTTACTTCTGTGCCATTCTGTGGGTATTTATGAGTAAAAAGAAAAACATTTTTCAAACTTTTAAAACTTTTTCTTCTTTTAAATATGTGTAACATGGAGATGCGTTTTGTCTTCAAATATTCTGTGACTTGTTTTGTGGCCCAGAACGATCACCGGCTACTGTGAGTTACTGATGGGGATATATTTCAAAATGAAACTTCACTTATTTGAATGATAAAAAAAGACAAAAAAACAAAAACATCTAGAAAGTAAAACTGTTACAAAGAAATGACAAAATGATGGTGGGCGGAATGTAAAAAATATACTTTGTGATTGGCATTTGAGACTATAAATGATTAATAACGTGGCTCGTTTTTTTATGTTTTCTTTAACAATTTTTTTTTATAAATAGCTGAAATGTGGAATCTGAAAACATTTTATCAAAAAATGGACCAGTTTCTTATTTCTACCTTTTTATTTTCTAGCAAGTGAAATACCGTAACTGTATGTGATAGCATTTCTGGAGTACTTTGAAGAACTGAAAACTTCTGAATTCTGAGATATTCATAAGCAATTTTTTTCCTGTGATATTCAGATTTACTTAAAGACAACACTGATTCATGTTTAGACTCAAAAATCAGATGAGAACGGTCCTGGTTTTAGGGTGTTGTTTTACGCTGTGTACACTGCAAATAATTCCGTCTACCATGTAAAATTTCTTTCCTAACCCAACAAGTGCATATTTTTTAGTTGTAATATTGGGGTGTAGGAGCCATCTCAGGTCATTGTGCCTAGTTCTGTGCTTTCAGAAAGAGCCAGTGCTGCACTATGAAACTGCTTTTTGACAGGCTATTGTTTCTCCTACTCAGTGTAACTGAAGTAGGGATGCACCGAATCCAGGATTCGGTTCGGGATTCGGCCAGGATTCGGCCTTTTTCAGCAGGATTCGGATTCGGCTGAATCCTTCTGCCCAGCCGAACCGAATCCGAATCCTAATTTGCATATGCAAATTAGGGGCGGGAGGGAAATTGCATGACTTTTTGTCAGAAAACAAGGAAGTAAAAAATGTTTTCCCCTTCCCACCCCTAATTTGCATATGTAAATTAGGGTTCGGATTCGGTTTGGTATTCGGCCGAATCTTTTACGAAGGATTCGGGGGTTCGGCCGAATCCAAACCGAATCCAAAAAAGTGGATTCGGTGCATCCCTAAACTGAAGGAGTCCCAGTGGGACATGGATGTATACTATTGAGTGCTGTTCTTATATCTACCAGGGAGCTGTTTTCTGATGGGCAACTGGGGGGGGGTGATATCTTGCAGTGCAGCAATAAAGAGTGACTGAAGTTTATCAGATCACATGTCATATGACTGGGGGCACAATATGTCTAGTCCCATGTGATATTTCAAAATTAAATATAAAAAAAATCTGTTTGCTCTTTTGAAAAACAGAGCAGCACTTTTAAACTGAAGTGTTTTAAAAAAAAAAAACATGTTTCACCATGACAGTATATCTTTAACAGGAGTAGGACCTGCCATACCGCTTGTCCTGCTAATGAAATACAAATTAGCCTCTATAGATGGCAAAGAAACAGTAGATCCTGGAGACAAAGTCATCCTGAAAATGACTAGATGCTTCTTTATTTGCCCGTTTCTCTTGACCTTAGCATTGGTGAGGTCCCTTACTGAGCGTGGCTTTTCATAATCCATATGTAGTCAGTATAATGGACATGCAAGCAATAAGATTACAGTGTTTGTCGCCTTGGAAACCCACACTCGCTCAATGGCAAAGGTGTGAAGTGAGCAGAGCTAGGAGTGGTGAAGCTGCCACTATACAGATATTTGCAGATCAGGGTTTCTGCTTCAGACCCTGCTTCATTTTGCCACAATGTTTTTTTGCATCTTTTGTCCAGATGTAAAATAGTTTGGCAAGTTTATAAAACATTTTATAACTGATATATTACTGGTACACTGTGGAGTATTACATATCCTCAAATGAAAATGGTTCTCTGGAGAGATGAAAACAGAGCAGGCAGTAATTCTCTCAATACTTTGCTTATTTATTAGGCACCTGTATTTAGTGTTACCAATCCCTATTGGGAGCAGAGCAGGCAGTAACCCTTCCAACACTTTCCTCTTGTCTCTTTCCATATATATTAGGTACATATCTAGTGCAACCAATCTCTATTTCTGTAGGGAAATGAGAGCAGAGCAGGCAGTAACCCTTCCAACACTTCAGGCATAAGGGGTATTATTAGACGTTCCTGGACTCTACCAGAAAATCTGTTGTGGGTATGATTATATGCTGTTCCAGCTCTACTTACATTTGTCTTTCAGACACTGAGTTTAGAGTGAGTTTGGGTTCTAATTAGCTACAGAGGTTTAGGGCTCTATGGGCAAATGCATTTAACCATGTGAACATAAATAAAATGCAACCTTTAAAACAATGTAAAAATAAACCTTTATACTAAGTGAATGTAAAATTGATGAGGGTGCTATTCTAAGCACTTTTTAAATTTTCATTTATTATTTATATTTCTTTAATTCCAAGATATTAAGGGATACATGTACTGCTAATATGAATACATTTTGTTACAACAGCGTCACCAACCATTTCCAACCAGTCTGACCACCAAGTAGTCAAGGAAGTCGTCAGAAGAAAGAGAGGCTGCTCTGATGTTCTTCTGCTTAGGAAAAAATTAAAAACCTTTCTCAAACCTTTCCTAAGCAGAAGAACATCAGAGCAGAGTATTTCTTTCTCCTGACAACTTCCTTGACTACTTGGTGGTCAGACTGGTGGGAAACTGACCAGCAGGTGGTTCACTTATAACAAAATTCTTTCATATTAACAGTACATGTATCCCTTAATATCTTGGAATAAAAAATAAATACATAATGAATGCAAATTATTAAGTGCTTAGAATGGTATCCTCATCAATTTTACATACACTTGTTTTAAAGGTTTACTTGTCCTTTAAAAAGTTAGTTATGCATAAATAAATAAATACTGTATTACAGATACTGCATGTTTGTATATAACATACTTCCAAATAAAAAAGAAAAAGAAGAAAGGGTTTCTATATTTTAACGTATTTGCTGTTTTTGGCAGTGTTTGTCCCTAGAGGGGAGACAGCAGTACTGGAGTGTGACAAGACGCCTACAGGAGACCCCATCATAATGATCACCTGGAAGGTTCATCAGCTGGATAATTCTCATTGCGTTTATTCAAACACAGGAAACAAAACGTTTAGTAACTGCAGCAACAGGATTGAGTTAAATAGCGCCTCCCTCAGGATATATAATGCTACAGTAACTGATGATGGCAACTACACCTGTCAGACTGTAACTGCAGAAGGGACCTTCATCAACCATGTCGTTCTACAGGTTATAGGTAAAGAACAGACTTGTCCCTTTTGTTGTTAATTTATCTTATTGGAAACCCCTTTACATCTTTTCTATTGGTATGAGACATAGTAACATAGTAAGTTTGGTTAAAAAAAGACACACGTCCATCAAGTTCAACCTTTGAACTCTATTTTAACCTGCCTAACGGCTAGTTGATCCAGAGGAGTTCAAAAACCCCATCTGAAGCCTCTTCCATCCTGACTCCAAAATGGCGGACTAGTCTCTAGATCAACTTGTACTATGAGCTATCTTCCATAACCCTGTATTCTGTCACTTGCTAAACACCATCCAACCCCATCTTAAAGCTATCTAATGTATCAGCCTGTACCACTGATTCAGGGAGAGAATTCCACATCTTCACAGCTCTCACTGTAACAAACCCCTTCCCAATAATCGGAATGGGTGACATTGTGTTACTGGTAAATAAAGCATTAGAGAGATTATTATATGATCCCCTTATATATTTATACATAGTCATCATATCACCCCTTAAGCGCTTCTTCTCCAGCATGAACATCCCCAACTTGGCCAGTCTTTCCTCATAGCTAAGATTTCCCATACCTTTTACCAGCTTAGTTGCCCTTCTCTGGACCCTCTTTAATTCCTGTTTGAGCACTGGAGACCAAAACTGTATGGAATATTCTAGATGGGGCCTTTCCAATGCTGCTCTATAAAGTGGAAGAATAACCCCCTCCTCCCCTAAATCAATACCCCTTTTAAAACAGCTTAAGACCTCATTTGTTGATGCTGCTGACTGCCATTGCTTGCTACAGCCAAGTTTATTATCTACAAGGACTCCAAGGAACTTTTCTATGGATTTGCCTAGTGCAGTCCCATTAAAGGACAAGGAAAGTCTAAAATAGAATAAGGCTAGAAATGCTGTATTTTGTATACTAAACATAAACGTGAACTGACTGCACCACAAGTCTAATCAAACAAATGATTTATGCTTTCAAAGTTGGCCACAGGGGGTCACCATCTTGTAACTTTGTTAAACATTGTTGCAAGACCAAGACTGTGCACATGCTCAGTGTGGCCTGGGCTGCTGCTTAGGGATTGTCATAAATGATCAAAACTGCACAAGTCAAATAATATCTGGCAGAAGCCAATACAGCAAGACTGATTAATATTCAGAATATGCAGACTGCATTGGGCACTGTGTTGCCATGTAATCTAATGTGGATTTTATAATATTTGTATTGTTTATTACAAACTTTCTCCAACTCTGCAGAACCAGTGGCAGCAGCAAAATAATCCTACTAGTACTACTATAGTTTATATAAACAAGCTGCTGTGTAGCCATGGGGGCAACCATTCAAAGCTGAGAAAGGCACAGGATACACAGCAGATAACAAATACACTCTGTAGTATACAATGGGATTCTTCAGAGCTTTTCTGTTATCTACTTTGTATTCTGTGCTTGAATGGCTGCCCCCATGGCTACACAGCAGCTTGTTTCTATAAACTATAGTAGTACTTATATGTTATCTACTGCGTATCCTGCACTTGCATGGCTACCCCATGGCTAAGCCTTTCTCAAACCTTTCCTAAGCAACAGAACTTTAGAGAAGCCTATTTCTTTCTCCTGACAACTAACTTGACTACTTGGTGGTCAGAATGGTCAGGAAATGACCAGCAGGTGGTGCTGTTGTAACAAAATTCATTCCTATTAACAGCAAATGTATCCCTTAATATCTTGGAATAAAAACAAAATAAATAATGTAATTTTCAAAAGTGCTTTGAATAGCGCCCTCGTCAATTTTACATTCACTTATTTGAAAGGTTTAATTATCCTTTAAGTACCAACTATGTTTTTTAATTATTAATATTTTAATCTTTGTTTGTTTTTCAGTTGAGCCTTCAGTGACATTAATATTGAACAGGAATAGCTTTCCTGAGTGCCGGGCACATGGGGGAAATCCAGCAGCAAATATCTCCTGGGTGTCAGAAGCAGTTGGTTCCATCACTACAAAGACGGCGATGCAGCCAGATAGGAACTGGACAGTTACCAGCACATACACTGCAACCAGCAACAATGTCACCCAAGTCACTTGTCTTGTGTCTCATCCAAGTTTTTCACATCCTCAAAATCTTTCCATATTTATTCCACCCAATAAAGGTATGCATCTTCCAATAACAATTGGTGAAAGTAATACTTTCCTTTCCTTCTACTATATTTAACCTGTTGCAATAATTATTTGTTGTCATTTACTTAAAGGTTCAGCGTTAAATTAACTTGTTGTGTGGTGTAGAGAGTTCTGAGACAATTTGCAATTGGTTTTCATCTTTTAATATTTGTGGTTTTTGAGTTATTTAGCTTTTTATTCAGCAGCTCTCCAGTTTGCAATTTCAGCAGTGTTGACCCTAGCAACCATGCTTTGATTTGAATGAGAGACTGGAATATGAACAGGAGAGGCCTGAATAGAAAGATAAGTAATACAAATTGGCAATAACAATACATTTGTAGTCTTAACGAGCATTTAGATGGCGTCAGTGACCCCCCCATTGGGAAGCTGAAAAGAGTCAGAAGAAGACAATTAAAAAAATTAAATAATGAAGAACAATTGAAAAATTTGCTTAGAATTAGCATTAATAGCAATTAGGCAGGCACCAATCTGGAACATCCAACAGAAATGGAATCCAAGAGCCAAAAAATTGAATATAAAAATATGATACTTTATTTTACACTACATCTAAAAAAATAATGCCTGACGCGTTTCGCATCACACAGGGACACTTAATCATAGGCTAATTGCTATTTTTGTCTTGAATTACTCCCCTATGCTGAACGTCTGGGGCCTGGGCACCCGGGCCCAACTTGGAAAGTGGTAAGCTTATGCTAATGATTCGATAGACTGTTTCATGATAATTTGTTTTATAGAATTAGCATTAATCTAACATACTAACTGTTAACTTAAGGCGATCCACCCCTTTAACTCTGTCTCAGGAGTATTGTTGCTAATGTAGCATTTAAAATTAAGTGGTCAAGAAAGTTAGAACAACTGTGGTGCTTTATAGAGCAGTAGATCTTTTCAGAGGACATCTTAAGGTTTTGGAATTCTTTCTCAGAAGCTATAGTACTGGCAGATAGTCGACTGCCGTTTTCTTGTGTTTTTTTGTTGCTAAGGTAGCTCTAAAAATGTGGTCCTGCTGTGCTATGAAGACCTCAGTGTTTAGCAGTATGAAGGTGTCTTGGCTGAATTCTTGTACATTTATAACAAGAGCAAGAACATTTGTCAAAGACCTAAAAATATTAGTCCTTTGGAATGTGTTCATTCTAACCACCTAAAGACTGAGACAGATATTGGAAATTAAGAATGACTCATCTGGAGTAAAAAGAACGTTTGTCAAAGACCTAAAAATATTATTCCTTTGGAATGTGTTCATTCTAATAACCTAAATACTGAGACAGATATTGGAAATTAAGAACAACTCATCTGGAGACCAAATAGTTGTAGAATGCAGAAGGACAACACCTCATTATTCAGCTTCCTATTCACTCTAAAGAACATTGATAAGAGTATAAATGCATGACCAGCCTAAGAACTCAGCTAATAGGAGCTGAAATTCATGTGACTAATAACCAAATGTGAGTAATATTAGGTTTAGAATTTGGTCCAGATCTAGTATCCATGCCAGCCAATAAGCAGGTAGCATTTACTGGTTTTCTCTTTGAATTTTGCTTAGAATTTTGTGAATCATTTGTTTAGAAACTTTTTATATATTATAGAAATATTTAGGAGAAATTAAATTTGCTTGAATATATATATATTTTTTTGTTTACATTTTTGAAAACATTCTTCTTTATTTCTAGGCAATGCACATGTTTTATTGGTGGTGATATTTGCTGTCCTCGTTATCCTCATCATAATAGGATTCCTGTTATTCTGGACAATGTCTCAAAGATTCAGGTAAGTGCCCTTCCCTTTTATAAGAGTTGCAGAAAAAGATCCTAGAGAGCCTGCTGCTGTCTGATGTTTGTCCGGATAGTAGGAGAGGAACTAAAGGTGGAATTTAAAATAATGAAACCTCCAATAAACATTCAGCTGTCTTATTGGCCGGTAAATCTTTCCAGAAAGTTTAAGGGCAACCCTTGTCATTAGAAGAAAGGAGGCCTCATCATCAGGAATTGTGACATTCTTTCTTTGAAGCCCTTTCAATGGCAGATGGCTAACTGCCATGTTTGGAGCCCAATTCTGCAGCCAATATTTTTTTTTTTACAAATATTATGATACAACCTTATATGTTTGTGTCTGTTTTGCAGGACGTGTCTAAGCAAGGAAATAAAAAACACAACTGTGACACCACAAGATAATAATGAGCAGGTAAAGGCTGATTCTAGTAGGTAATGGTTGCTCTCTTATGTATTTCTGGTGTTCAGTCTTGTTCCATTTAAAAGGGTCTCTATTCACTGATACAGAAGTGTCCTTAGTATAGGGGGATACATTGCTATAACTGCAGGGTAAGAATGGGCTGACAGGACACCGGGGAAATACCTGGTGGGCCAGACCCAGTTCCTGCCGCTGCTGCTCACCTCCCTACCTGGCCCCGGCCACAAGAAAAGATAAGCGCGGGGGGGGGCTGGAGGGGGGATGCAGCTTGGGAAGGTGACAGAGGTGGGCCCCGGGCCTGTATAACTGTTTGGTATCTATTACTGGTAACTTATGGTGCGCTTTCTGTTGAACTGTACTTAATTCAGAGTTATCCCTTTCTGCTTGGATAGTTTAATAGTATAAAGATTACACTGCATCCAGACCAAAGGGCTATATTTATGCACCCAGTTAACTGTAACGATTGGTATGCCAAACCCAGAACAAACCCCAAGGTCACGGTCGCGGCCAGTGTCGGACTGGCCTGGCGGGTCACCGGGAAAAAAACCCAGTGGGCCCGACCCTCATGGGCCCACAGACCACCCTCTCCCAATATTTGGGATTTTACAAAAAAAATCTGCAGCTCCACGCAGCTCCTTCTGCGCATGCGCACCAAGTGCCGCAGTTTGCGCAGGTGCATGGCATTCAAGAATGTGCAACGACCGGTGTATCACAGTAGGGGGGCTGGAGGGGGTCCTGTACAGCAGTCCCGGTGGGCCCCGGGTCCCCCAGTCCCTGATCGCAGCTGAGTCTTCCGCCTGTATCAGCCGCCTTTGGCCTCGGGAGGAGCCCTCAGCTACTCAGATGCCACCAGGTCTTAGTATGAGAGGACCAAGGGTAGAGTTCTGGGTGAGCAAGGGAACCACACGTGATAGGAAGTGAGGACAAGAAGCATAGTCAAGGGACAGGCCGGGTCAGTTGCAAGGATCAGACAATACGGTCCTAAATGAGGAACTGAAGCATAGTCAAGGTCACAGGCCAGGGTCAGGATAGGCAGCAAATTATCAGAGTCAATCAGACAGAGGGTCAAACACAGATATCGATAACCATAATCACAGCCAGGAACCAGTAAACAGAACCTATATTGGGCAACAATTCAGTGCAGGGCAGGGGTCTTTATAGGCAGCCTAATGGCTATTACTGATCACATGGGACCAGATGGGCCAGATAGATAACAGCTAAACAAAGCCCTGCCCTACTTGCTCTTACACGTATAGTAATGGGGGTAAACTGGGTACGTCACATAGAGCAATGGTAAGTCAGACAACCCAGAAACACCAGGTCCCTGGATGAACTTCAGGCAGGATATTTTATTAACATTTGATAAAGCTAATTATAAAAGGAAAAGAGAGTCAATCCAATTATTTAAAAACAATTACATACATGGACCCACTGGTCTCGGCTTGACTGAACAAATGAAATCTTGCCTCTATAAGAAGCTTATGAAAAATTGCATCCCTCCAGAATGCCATCTTATATTACTCTGAGCAGGCTATGAGGAAGATGGTTGTTTTGGCTGCTGCTATTGCTTTGTAGTTCTCCAGCTAATCCTGCCCTTGCTAGTGATATCAGACCTCTTGCTGGCTGACCCAAGGGGGGCATTTTGTAAAGCAACCCCAAGTGACACCAGTTCCAGGGAAAATACTTTTCTTCTCTTAAAATATAAAATTGATTGGTATTGTTCTCAAGAAGCATGAGGGAGCCATCTTTGTACCCTTTGTAATATAATGTGTTGCACATAAAGCATAGCATCTGAAACACTACAACCTTTAATGAGTAAATATATATTGCAATTAGTCAAGCCAGTAGTAGAGATGCATATGTGCTGAGCATGCTGCATTAAACACCTCCAAGAGTAGCCATGATGGAGTATTTGCACCTCTAAGGAACACTCATTTGGACAGGGTTCAATTGTCTTCGTTAGCTTGGACACTAGTAAAGTTGTATCTAGTTATCCTAATACAGGTATGGGATCTGTTATCTGCAAACACGTTATCCGGATTACAGCAAGCCCGTCTCCCATAGATTCCATTTTATCCAAATAATCCAATTTTTTTATATTTATATTGGAAGCAGAACCAGCCTATTGGGTTTATTTCACATTTACATGATTTTTTTTTAGTAGACTTAAGGTATGAAGATCCAAATTATGGAAATATCCATTATCCAGAAACAAATGTAGTATTGCAGAATCTGCTCACATTTATAGATGGTGCTCTATCTGGGAACCTTGCTGCAATCCTTGTTATCCGTAATCCATACACTTATAGAAAATCAGATGGCACACACAGAAGCATTCGTGCTAAATGGTTGAAGTTTATTGAGATCCCCCCCAACGTTTCGGAGGCACAGATGCACTTGAGAAAGGAGGTTGTGCCTCCGAAACGTTGTGGGGATCTCTTTTAGCACGAATGCTTCTGTGTGTGCCATCTGATTTTCTATAAATGTATGGATTATCCAGAAACCCCCAGGTGCTGAGCATTCTGGATAATAGGTCCCATACCTGAAGTAATGGAGGCAGGCCCGGACTGGGGGTAAAAAGCAGCCCGGGCAAACAAAATCAAAGCAGCCCACTTGTAAACATGCAATGGTTTTGTACACATTTGCTCATATATTGGGGTAAAACTGCAAAAAATGATGTGCATAAAGTGCTGCCTTTCTCACAAGTGTAATTCATGTAAAATATGTTAAAGATTCTGCAGCCTTGTGCCTTTATATGGTCACAGAACCCCTCAGTGACTTCTAATATCCTTATCATTTACAGTAGGGGGTACATTATCTCTTATTATACATGAGTAATTCTCAGAGTAACTTGTTTTCAGTTGAAAGCTAATTTACAAATAGAACAAACTGTGTCTGATGCTTGCACTTGGTACTGCAGCGCAGCTGTTCTTATAAGAAGCATTTTCTGGCCGTATCTGCTGCTGCTCAAGTCTGTATGTCAAATGACAGAAAACCAATATGTTCTGCTGAAACCTGCAGCTAAGATGCAAGTCAATCACATTTTGTAAACAAAGGAAAAGTGTAAGGCTAGGGCCACACGGGAAGATTCAGGGAGATTGGTCGCCTGGCGACTAATCGCCGTGTCTTTGAGGCAACTAATCTCCCTGAATGGCTTGCTGGTATCTCGAACCTCACGAGCCAATTTCGAGCGACTTTGAAAAACGTGTCGTCGCGTGTGAATAGGCGCAGGCGACTTTAGCGCTAGCGGGTTCGAGATACCAGCAAGCCATTCAGGGAGATTAGATGCGGCGATTAGTCGCCAGGTGACGAATCTCCCTGAAATCTTCCCGTGTGGCCTAGCCCTAAGGAAGGAAACCTAATTCTGTAATAGGTTGAAACGAAACAGGTCCCTTATGTTGCACTCTTGTAAATTTCTTCTTAATGAAAATAATAATCATTAATTAATTAAATGGAGTAAATTGATTTAAATTAATTGAGGTTTTTTATTTCATCACACAATATATATAAAATCATGTACAAAATTAATTTATCAAATTTCATATGTAGCAATTAATTTATAGCATTAAATTCATATTATCAGTTTGTATATAAATATTTATTTCATCTTGATTATCTTAGCACTAACTTAAAGCATAAAAAGTTCTATATTAAAAATAGACTCATTGTGTAATAGAACTGAAATGGTTTTCATTTTGTAGGAAGCAGGAAAGGGCCATAAAAACATCTGTAACAGGTTTAGATCACTTGTGATTCTGCACCTCCAGCAAATCTGCAAGTTGACTATGACATATTTCTCTACATGGCTGATATACAGCAAATCTGCAGGGGAAATGTTAAATGTACAGACCAGCTAAGGAACAGATCAGCTGGGACACACTCAGCATGGCAGAGGCAGCAGCAGCACCAGCACAGAGAGGAGTGGGAGGGGGCGGAGCCACAGCGGCAGATAGGATGGAGGAGCGGTCCTAAAGCCAGCCGGCTCTATCAGGAGCAGCCCTTTCACACAAGATATAGAGCGGCCCCACGGGCAAATGCCCGAACAGACAGATGGTCAGTCCGGGCCTTATGGAGGTATACACAAACTACAAGAGTTTTTTGCAACAGGAACAAGAAATATTAGGCTGATAACATCTCTACCAATTATTGATGTTTAAAAAAAAACAATACAAATATTTTAAAATATTTGGAAACAAATGAAACACCATGTGGGGGAATTTGATAACCAAAAAGCAACCATTACATTTCCTACAGTATCTAACTGGATCATTACTTTTTGATACTGCTGCTTTAATGCTCTAGGTTACAAGGGTTAACTGTTCTTAGCTTTTCCACGGTGCAAATCAATCTGATGTGATAATAAAACTATTAGTCATTTGCAGAAAAGCAATGTACAGGTATGCGATCTGTTTTCTGGAAACCTGTTATTGAGAAAGCTCCGAATTATGAAATGGTCATCTTCCATGAACTCCATTTTAACCAAATAATCCAAAATTTTAAAAACCATTTCCTTTTTCTCTGTAATATTAAAACAGTAGCTTGTACTTGATCTCAACTAAAATATAATTAATCCTTATTGGAAGCAAAACCGGCCTATTGGGTTTCTTTAATGTTTACATGATTTTTTAGTAGACTTAAGGTATGAAGATCCAAATTACAGAAAGATCTGTTATCCGGAAACTATCAGGTCCCATACTTGTATTCATCATTAAAAATATATTTGGAGATGTTATTTCTTCTTGGTGCAATCCTCAGTTTAGTTACCGCCTTAAACAACACCAATAATAATTACTGACAATTGCTGGCGCCACCTACTGGGTGATTCTACCTGCTGTGATCTTGAGCTAATTAGTAATTAGAAGAAAATCAGTTTATTATAAAAATGTAATCTTAAAATGGGGATGTATTATCTTGGTGCAATCCTCAATTAAGTTGCCGACTTAAACACGAATCATCCATGAACCCATGGATATCTACCCAATGTGAGCCTGGGCTATTAGCAATAAACAGACATACAGTATTTATTTATTAATCCCTGAAGTGTAAATTCATCTTGCCCTTTTTAAAAATAGAAAAAAAGATTTAAAAATTGTAATCTTAAATTGGGATTGTTAATTTTTCTTAAAGCTGCCACATTAAATGACACTAGTATTACTGGTATGGGACCTGTTATCCAGAAAGCTCCAAATTACAGAAAGGTCATCTCCCATAGACTACATTTTATCCAAATAATCCAAAAGATCCATTATCCGGAAAACCCCAGGTCCTAAGAATTCTGGATAACAGGTCCCATACCTGTGCATGGAGTTGCTGGCAATCTCTGCTGCCATCTACTGGGTGCCAATCAATCTACCTGATGTGATGTTGGACTAAATAAACAAAGTAAAATCAATTTAGTAATCACTAGAGTGTAACTTCAGAATTCAAAAAATGTCAAATAAAAATAAAAATGCAATCAAATACTTATTGAAGAAATCTTTTTGGTGCTTGCCTCAGTTATAGGGGTGGTTCACATTTAAGTTAACTTTAGTACGTTATAGAATGGCTAATTCTAAGCAACTTTTTAATTTTTTTTCTTTTTTGTTGTTTTTGAATTATTTGTCTTTTTTCTGACCCTTTTCAGCTGTAAGGCTACAAATGTATTGTTATTGCTATTTGTACTTTCTTTTTAGGCCTCTGCTATTCATATGCCAGTATCTTATTCAAATCAATGCACAGTTGCTAGGGACCCTAGCAACCAGAATGCTGACATCGCAAACTGGAAAGCTGTTGAATAAAAAGCTAAATAACTTAAAAACCTCATATAATTACAAATTAAAACCAGTTGCAGAATATCACCCTCTACACCATACTAAGGGCTCTTACTGACGAGCGGTTGAAGTTGCGCTCCCCTGCGTTCCGTTTTTCTGCCTTCAGCTGCAGGGGATCGCAGGAATAGATGCATTAAGTTTTTTTCAATGGGGCTGTACTCACACAGGCGCGTGAAGTCACCGAATGCAGGAAAAATGCAGCATGTTGCGTCTCAACCTGCGTTTGGCACCGTTTGGCCTCCTCTACCACTAATGTTTGTTATTGTCAACAATCTGTGCTGCCATCTACTGGGTGTCAGTCTACCTAATGTTGGACTTATTAATAGTTATCAGAAAAACAACTAATTTATACATTTGTAAGATTATAAATTCATGGCTTCAGCTGGCCATACAATGAAAACCTCCCAAACCCTTTAGGGCAGGCCAGCAGCCTATTGGTTTATGTATGGGCCCCTTTCATCAGCCTGGCTACTATGAAGTATTAGTATTTTAATTGTAGTACAGGTATGTGACCTGTTATCCAGAATTCTTGGGACCTGAGGTTTTCAGGATAATGGATCTTTCCTTAATTTGGATCTAATAAGTCTATTACAAAATTGTTTAAACATTAAATAAACCCAATAGACTGGTTTTGCCTCCAATAAGGATTAATTATATCTTAGTTGGGATCAGTACAGTTTTATTACTATAGAGAAAAAGGAAATCAATTTTAAAAATTTGGATTATTTGATTATAATGGAGTCTATGGGAGACAGCCTTTCCGTAATTCTGAGCTTTCTGGATAATGGGTTTCTGGATAATGGATCAAATACCTGTATATTTACAGCATGTTGGTTTCAGTGATTTAACAGGATTTTATTTGTTCTTTTGTAGAACAAGGAAGATGTGGAGCCGTATGCCAGCTACACCCAGAAAATAAACACCATTTATAATTCTGTGTCAGAGATGTAAAGGGAGCCGGGCAGCTACAATACAATCACGGACTTTCATTATTTATAACGCTAAAAACTGATCACTGTGTATTATACAATAGGTTTCTTGGGTTATTTTTCTGTTGATTAACTGAAATGTACATAGAAGAATTCAGAATAACTGGGGAACGAATGAGTCTGCCAGTCCAACATCCACTGAAAATATTTCCACTATTTTATAGCACTTTATGAAATCGGATTTTGCAAATTGATCTTTTTATTTGTGTCCCATGTTTTGTATTCCTAATGCAAAAGATTAGTGCAACTTGATTCCTTTTATAACGAATCCAAAATGGGAAACTGCAACAATTAATATAAAAGTAAGAGGATTCAGAAACCTGAAATTAAAATATTTGATTTTGCAAATGGGTTTTTTTTGCCACAAAAGTATACGTTTTTGCTTCAACGACGCGTTGCAAAGGTTTTGTGAAAATCAAAACTTATACAAAATTGCTAAGCCAACCATTAACTGTTATTGCTTTTATTTTAAGGCCATGCTATAAATTTTCAGTGGGGAGGGGTGTGATAAAGAGGTTTGTCCCAGAAGGATTTCTGAATATGATGGCAGATATATAGCAACCAGCGTGAGGTGTTGGCTCCTTTAAATCTATATGGTAAGACAGGATAAGACCCTGGAGCCTGGTTGGAAAATGCCCAATGAGTCCGCTGGTGTCACTGTTTAAGGGATTTGATACCAACAATTTGTTGAGATATATTTGTTTTCTTCTTATGCATGCAAGTTGTGCCTGTTTATGTTTTGTATACTGGGAAAATAAACCACATGCAGGAGCATAAAATCCTTGTGTTGCCAACCTGGGCCTCCTGACAGCTACGAACAATCCCCCCACAGATGGTATTTTGGATGCGGGCATTAGAGATACAGTGTGTGTTAAAATGACAAAAAGTTCTTAAAAGAGCACTGCCTGTTCACTGCAGACTGTGGGAAGTAAAGCTGTAGTTCAGCAACATGGATGAACTCCTGTGTATACACAGAAAAAGTCTTGTGCACAGTGACACCCGCAGGCCATTTGTATAAACACAACATATTCCCCCTATAGTAGGAAAGGATTTGGAAAAATGTAATAAACAGCAATAATAAAACAGTATACATATTAAAGCAAATTATACATCCTTCACGTCACATAGTCCTTGGTCCATGCAGGTAGTTTTCTGATTCTCTCAGTACGCATTATAGGTTCACTTTCTTCAGGTCTATTGCAGTTGACATCAGGAGTAGGAAAATGTCCTTCATCAAATGGAGCTTCTCCAAAGTCATATCTAACAGGAGCAAGACGACTTGCATTCCATATGCGTCCATCGGACAGTTCATATGTGTATGGTCCTCGCTGGCATCTCACTTCAAGTGGTGTAGTAAATTTAGATTGTCCTTGTTTCAGTATTCCTAGTTTCTTAATTCTGACTAAAGATCCAGGCTGAAAGTGTACTTCTCTGGCACCACATTTTCTGTCAGTATAAGCCTTGCATTTGGCTTGGTGACGTTTCTCAATGTCAGCAGTAGATGATTTTGTAGTGTGTTTTGTTGAACCCCAGCAAAAGCAGTATTTTCTATTTGTATTTGATGCACAGTTTTGCAGTGTAGGTGAATCCCTTTCCTTAGCACTGTATTTTGCCTGTGACTGAGCATTATTAAGCCACAGTGTTGATTTCACAATCTGTACATTCCCAGCAGTTCCCTGACTGAGCGTTTTAGCCTCTGCCACTGCTGTTTCAATTTGGCTAGCAACTGTAATAGCCTATGCAAGGGTTAAATCCTGCTCTAAGAGCAGTCTCTCTCTAATGTGAGGTAAGTTTGTTTTTTCCATTATTTTGTCTCTTAGCATTTCATCTGTTAGATTCCCAAACTCACAGGTAACAACCAGCTGTCTCAAAGCTCCTACATTATGCCATTACGCCATTATGCTGTCCACATTGGCAGAATTTATATCTTTCAACAACCACATTTACTCTTGGCATGAAAAAGTTATTTATAGCAGTAAGAGCAGTTTCATAAGTATCATCAGGTAATGGTAATGTATAGAATATCCGCTGTCCCTCTGCTCCCAGGCAGCGAATAAGTAAAGCAAGCTTTCTAGCAGCAGAAATCTCCCCTTGGTCAGCAGCAATAATGTAATTTTCAAACATACGGATCCAAGCAGTAAAAGGTATAGTAGGCTCACCAGGGTTTGGAAGATAAGCTGCAGGCTGCTGCAGAGGTAGAAGAGACAACCTGTCGCCAATTGTTATGTTTTGGTAGCCGAGGATGAGTAGAGTATAACTAATAGTGCTTTTATTAGCAGGCTCTCAAGCAGCCATTACACAACAGTAAGCTTAAACTCTAACACTCTCAAGCTGTATAGAATGTACAAGTCCTGTGCACAGTAACACCCGTTGCATGCCAGTCTGCTGAGACCAGACCAAGTTAATGACTGTAGTGTTGGGGTGCTCTGTATTCATGGAGACTCAAAATCATATCCCACCACCATGGTGACATTTGAAACTGTTACTGATACTGTCATGAAGTGGCTGTCTCCCCTGTCTTATTGCTTAGTGTTATATTGAGACATATTTGAAAGCTCTTGGGAAAAGGAAGGTTCTCCACAGGGGTCTGAGAGAGGGGTTTCTAAGGATTCACCAAGGGCTTGTGAAGCAGAATGGTCTGTGACAGTTTTCCCCTAGAGGTATTAACGGGTGAAACAGAGTTGCCCTCAGAGCCCTCTGAAGCATCCATTTTTCTGTCAGTCAGGATTTACTTTATTGATTTGACAAAATCCAGGGTATGGCGCAGGGCCGGACTGAGAGGAAAAAGCAGCCCTGGCAAAAGTATTAAAGCAGCCCATGTATTCTCGCCAATGCAAAGCATGATATATATTTTCAACCCCAAGGACTAGTGGTGAACTAGAACTAGTGTTTATTAATACATTTTTAAGAGCTATATTTCTTGTACCAAGCAGGGTCCATTCATATCATATAATCACCAGCATTATTGTACACCCTAGGTGCTTAAACTGACCTTTGCAACAAATATCTCACCCCAGTTTCTATCACAGCTATTCTGTGGATTGGGTTAGTGGGCTATACTAACAGTATATTGGAAATTTTCCTTAGTGTGCCCCCAGCTTGACCATACACTTTAGAGGATAAGAGAGCTTAATCACCATGTGTGTCACAGTCAAAATGTTATATGGTTTATATATTATCATCTAATTGCCTCTGAGACTGTTCCTGTGGCTACTCCCATTCGCCCATAAGTAATAAAAAAAGTACTAAGGTTTCCCCCAGATATAGTAACCAATAAACATAAACATGTCCTCACAGAACCCATACACATTTCCACAGTAAATGCTGCCACACTGCGTGCCTGGCTGGAGCCCAACTGCCTGCTATTACCTGAGAAGTTGGGCAGATCTTATGCTAATGCCGATCTTTGGTTGCACACAGACACATTTGTTCGGCTCTATGTTAACACAACTTGAAAAGCTTACTGGCCTTCTTCTGTGAACTTACATACCGTATATGCACTTCCCCTACAGTTCCACTAGATGGATTAGCATTTCTCCAGTCTCTCCACCTCTGCCACTCTGTTCAAAGCAGGCTGTTTGTTCTATTATTCAGATTTGTTATTCAGTCAAATGTACCGACCAGCTAAGTTTGAACTTTCAACCCTGGGGGCTTCTTGTTCCAATGTTAGAGAGCAAGTTCCTGGCTAAGTGGCAGGGCCTGTATAAAATAATCGAAAAAATAGGTGAGTTGAACTATAAAGTTTATCAACCAGATAAAAGGGAAAAAAAGCAAATCTACCACGTAAATGTGACAAAGCCCTGGCAGAACAGAGAAGTCCTCATAGCTATAATTCAACCCCTGCCCCATACTCAGGAGGGTATTCAAAAGGTAAAGCAGAAACCTTGTCGGAACCTCAAAAGCAGGAGGTGATTTTTAGCAGGGATTGGCGAAGTCACCTCCCCAGAGTACAGGCTGTCCTAAATTCCATTAGAGAGGTAAGCCTGATTGTGAACCCCAAGAATGTTGCTACTGTGGCTGCCCCTTTAACAGACCTTTACAAAAGCAAAAGGGTCCACAATGGTTAAGTGGGATGATGAGCCAGAGACGGCCTTCCAAGAGTTGAAAACAGCTTTGTGGGCTTGGGTGTGATTTTGCCACAACTGGTGAGTGAAGAAGAACACCCAGTGGTCTATTTGACTAGAAAGTTGAGCATGACTGAAAGAAATAATAGTATTGTAGAGTGGAAGTGCCTGGCAATTAAATGGGCATTGGAATCTTTCAGGTACTATTTCTGGACCACCAGTTTGTGCTCATTATGGACCACTCTCCCCTAACCTGGATGTCACAAATAAAAGAGAGTAATGCAAGGGTCCCGCTGGTTCCTTTCTTTAATGAATTTCAACTTTACAGTGGAACATCAAGCAGGCAAATGCAGGGTAATACAGATGTGTTGTCAAGCCCCCACTGTATGGTTGCAAATTGTGCCTGAAATCCTGGGTTCGAACAGAAGGGGGAGGTATGTGACAGAGGTTTGTCCCAGTAGGATATACAGAAGCATATGATGCCAGATATATATATAGCACCCAGGCTGAGGTATTGGCTCCTTTAAATCGCCTGGGTATGACAGGCTAAGACCCTGGATCATGGTTGGAAAATACTCTATTTCTTTCCCTCTATTGTGTACACATAGGCTTCTGTATCAGACTTCCTGTTTTCATCTTAAACCTCCAGGGCTAGGGCTTGAGCATGCTCAGTTTGCTCCTCTCCTCCCTGCTGTAATCTGAGCCCAGAAATATCAGTTAGCAGAGAGAGACTTCTAGAGCTGTTTACTCAGGTATGGTAAAGCATTCTACAGAATAAATAGTCTTATAGCTTGCACTATTGTGACTACTCTATTGACAATAAACTGCTTCGGTACCTTTCCTTTTCCTTTAATCACAAAAATAACAGTTTTTTGTTACTTTTTAACAGCTAATGGGTAAACTGAAACTACTTCATGTTTGGCTCTTGCAAGGTAGATTCCCAGTGCACAGCTCGTCCCCCTAAATAATGGACTCATGTTTACAGAACAGTCACAACAAAGGGTGTACGGATAGGGGTTTTATTCTGGTAATCTCATTATTTACCTGTTAAGATGCATATTTATCAGAAAATGAAAATATGACATTTCTCTTTAGAAAACAACGGTGAGCTGTGCTCCAGCGTTCAGTGTAAAATGGCCATTTTCCTTTCTTCTGCAAAAGGCCAGCATCTTTAACAGTCAGGATTTCTGTTGACACTGCCAATGCCAAAGGAGTTCAATAATATACCCCCCTTCTGTAAAGCAATCTGGCCAGTTTGGTGAGTTGGCAAGTCTTGCTTAATCTCCTCCAGGTACTGAGGGTTTGAACTGAAGTGCTCATCCTTTTAGATGGCCGCCATGTTCCCATCACTCCAGAGATAGAATCTTTTGAATTTTCAACTTTTATTCAGCTGCAAAGATGGGTGGAAAAATTTCAAGGCAGCAATCTGGTGCTTTCCAACCCACACCCAACCTGTCCAGTGAAGTCTTCCTCTTTTTCTTGACCCGCACCCACGTCAAACCAATTCAGTGACGACACATGGGCAGGACTAGGATTGTGGCATATGTGGATTCAGAGTGGGTTGGTGGATGTGCATCAGCAAATAAGAAGGACCCTGCTTTAATCATGGCTTACAAGCCACCTATACCTACACCTTAGTATTTATTTCGCCCAAACCACCTTTTTCTGATTTCTTTAGATATCCTGTTTCCTGCTGATCGGTGTTGATTATTCTTCATTATATCTTGACTTCCCAACTGAAAGCTGCTTTATAAGTTGTATAGAATAATCACAACTCTGCAGTGTTGTTGCCAGACATTCACAACAAGACCACATCTGCTGAGCAGTGCAGGTAGGTTATATTTGCTGACCAGAATTTCCATTATCACAATGACTTATTTGGCCTTAATTCTTTTTGTATGTGTAGAATTCATATGTATTCCACGTAGTCATTACATTGATCCTTAAAGGGATACTGACACAACAGAAAACTACTCTTCAAAATATTTATGTACATTAAAAGTTACCTATGGGATGTGTTGTTAACTGATAGGTCTGCTTTTGTAAGTGATTATTAGCTGATGTTACTAAAGTGTTTTGCCGTCCCTTCTTAACACGTCATTTAGAGGTTCTAATTATGTTGGACCATTGCTGCACAAATATGGCAGCCCCCTCATACATGGGGGGATCAGATAGGTTGTGTAACAAGCATCAGGCAAATACTTTTATGGCAACATGTTAAATACCATGCAAAGACAATGTTATGACACAGGTTTAATTCTGGTGTCAGTATTTCTTTAAAGGAAAACTAAAGACTAATTAAAGAAGTAGCTAGAAATGTTTTGGGCTTCTGTACCAGCCCAAGGCAAACACAGCCCTTTAGTAGTCCAAAGATGCCCCAGTAGCTCCCCATCTTCATTCACTGCACATGCTTTGTGCTGCTGTCAGTTTCTGAGCTTAGGGACCCACTCACAGACGCTGATCACCAAGTTATTGCCCCGTCCCTGTGATGTCACTGACACCAAAATGTCACAGGCCTGCCCTATTGCATCACTGACCCGCCCCTGTGATGTCACCATCCCTCCCCCTCTCCAGATCATTGGCCACAGAAAGGTGGCAACCCTCCTGTGAGGTGATGTTTATAGGAGCTGGAGCTCATGACTGGGATGGAGGGGCACTTCCAGTGGCAGCCCTGGTGGGCCCTGGACACTCCAGCTCGACACTGGAGTCCTCAAGTGTTTAGCTGAGACAATCCACATTCACTATAATACCAGAGTGTTCATTCTGTTCATGGCAGGTTATAGATTAGATGTACATTATCTTACAGAAGTGAAACGTTCACACCAGATGAAAAGTATGAGGTCTGTATTTCCTTTATACAGGGGCTCGCTGATCAAAGGAAGTTGTTATTGAACCAGCAGACATCGTTTGTATATGAACTGAAGACACATCAGCATGAAAACATTTATTTTCAATCTATTTTTCAACATTTTTCAACTGGGTGCAGGTAAGAACCAAACTGGCACTGTAAAATTAATTCTGGAGATAGGATATAATGGTGAATCAATTCAAGGTGAAGTAAAACTTTAAAATAAGTAAATGTAAAATTTATGAGGGTGCTATTCTAAGCACTTTTGTAATTTACATTCATTATTTATTTATTTTTAATTCCAAGATATTAAAGGATACATGTACTGTTAACCAGGCTATTGTTTCTCCTACTCAATGTAACTGAAGGAGTTGCAGTGGGACATGGATTTTTACTATTGAGTGCTGTTCTTATATCTATCAGGGAGCTGTTATCTGGTTACTTTCCCATTGTTCTGATTATGGACTGCTGGGGGGGGGAGGGTGATATCACTCCAACTTGCATAGCATCAGTGAAGAGTGACTGAAGTTTAACAGAGCACAAGTCACGACTGGGGGAACCTGGGAAACTGACAATATGTCTAGCCCCATTTCAGATTTAAAAATAAAATATTAAAAAATCTGTAGGCCTCTATAAAAATCAATTGCATAAAACAGCTCATATGTAAAACCTTGCTTCGTGTAAATAAATCATATTCATAATCTACTTTTTTATTAGTATGTGCCATTGGGTAATCCTAAATAGAAAATTGTCATTTCAAGAAATAAGGGCAATATTTACTTAAATATATATTCCAGTTTGGTAAGATTCTTTAATATGTCACTTCATTTGATATAATCTGTTGCCAAATCATCTGGAGTGAAAACAAGTATTTTTTTGGTTTTGAGCAAATCAGAGGATGCAGAGTGCATTTTGGGGGTAAAGTTTTGCTTTAACAAAAGTTCAGCATTCTACATCCTCTGATTTTCTCAAAACCAGAAAAATTATTTGTTTTGTACTCCAGAGGATTAGTGCTCACCTCATACTTTCCAACATTTTCTATAATGATTATTATACAATAAAAATAAAACGCATAAACATTAAGGGGGTTATTTATCAAAGTCTGAACGCCAAAAACTCAAAAAATTCTAGAAAATCCAAATTTTTAGTGGGAAAAAAACACAAATTTTTCAGAATTAAACCCCCGAGGGTGTAAAACGTCCAAATAAAAAAGTACTCCAATTTAGACCTGCTGAGTTCATGTAGAAGTCATTGGGAGAAGTCCAGAAGATATTCTGATATGCGCTGGGTTTTGTGCAATAATCTGAGTTTTCGGGCATCAAATTCATACTATTCAATTTTTTCCAGATTTTATTGAATATTTTTCTGCACAGGAAATTTTCAGGAAATGTATTGATAAATAAAGGGAAATAATCCATGCGGACTATTTCTCCGAGAATTATCAGATTTTGATAAATAATCCCCTAAATATATATGACGAAATATAAATGATAAAATATAGTAAATTGAATGAAAACATTCATTATAAAACTATGGAAAAATAATGAATTTATATGAAATAGAACTTAATGAAAGGTAAAGCCATTGGCATGTGTACTGTATATACATTGTTATTTCTTTGACAGGATTAGAGTGTATCCCACAGATACACACTAAGAGAAATACCCAGTGTAACAAATCTGTTGGAGAATCACTTGCCATACAATGTCCAGTCAGTTTCTGCTCAGAAGAATTACCACATGTGACTTGGTGCAAGGTTGTAGGAGGAACATGTGAGCCTACGGACATGGGATCAAGGCTGGTCATGGAGTGGACGGGTCAGAAGGAAAACACTGCTACTTACTTATTAACATTTGTAGCAGCCCAACTAAATGACACTGGGTTTTATCGCTGTACTTTAATCAACCAATCAGTGAACATTGTGGGATATACAATAACAGTGAATATCACTGGTAAGTTGGCTGGCTTTTTAATCATTAATCTACAGCCCAATCTTCTTCTTTTTGTTTAAAGGATAAGTAAATCTTTAAAATAATTGAATGTAAAATTGATGAGGGTGCTGTTCTAAGCACTTTTGTAATTTACATTCATTATTTATTTTTCTTTAATTCCAAGATATAAAGGGAAATATGTACTGTTAATATGAATGAATTTTGTTACAACAGCACCACCCGCTGGTCAGTTTCCCACCAGTCTGACCACCAAGTAGTTAAGGAAGTTGTCAGGAGAAAGAATGAGGTCCTTCTGCTTAGGAAAGGGGGTGACCCCGAAACATTGCATTTCCGCACAATAAAACAAACAGGATACTTCCTGCAACTTGAATTCCTTGTGTGCTGATATCTTCTTCCCATAATGTTCTCATCTTGCCTCATGCAGGAGTGGCCCTGGGTAGGAGACACTTCCATGACCAAGAGAACAGATGACTGGATTTTTTATTATGATCAGGGGTTAAAATAGAGTTAGCCAGAGAGGACCTGAAATAAGAACAGCAGGGCTTTGGAACTTGCAGCTGGAGCAGAGGCTCCAAATCCGTTTGTCCTTGTCAAAGTTTATTGATTGCTCTGGACCATGTGACAAGCAGCTAGATCAGAAATATGGTCATGTTCTTTACCTTCCGCAGAGGTCACAAAAGCCATAGTTATGGCTAAGCTATGTAAAACTCAGACAATGGAGTGGCATATCCAGAGCCCTACCAAACTTTTAACTGAGCTCTGACTCTACAGGGCAATTAAACTACAAGTTTCATTGGTCTTCAAAAGGATTAAAATGTTTATATAAGTAATTTAAGACTAAGAAACAAAATTGAACATCAATATATTCTGTATAAACAATTTATTTTTAATAATTACAGATACAATACATTCAAGGGAGATCTGTTACAGACTTGAGGACAAGAGTAAAAGACTGTATGGCTACTTGGTGATGTTGCTAAAAATCCTTATAGTAATTGCAGCAAGCTCACTGCTGTTTTGTTGCCTTGGTAAAATAACAGGTAAGGCACGTTGAAGTTCTCAATATTTGATGTTTATATATTTTACTTTCAATTTGGTCCATACAAAAGAGACAGGCATTTCCCAAGAACCGTAAAACTTTAGCAATATGAAAAAAAAATATAGCATAGTCTAGAGGGCATGCACCAAACCAAAATGAATCACCCGGGTGCCATATACAGATTGCATGAAAATACAGCACTCATTGGATTTTAGAATAAAAGAACAGAAAAGTTTTTATTGGTATTGGTACAGATTGATGTTTTGGTCTCCACCTGGACCTTTATAGAGAAAGTGGAGACCGAAACATTGATCTACCAATAATAATCATGTTTAAGAAACATGTTTGAGAAGTTGCAGAAACAGGTAATTGACCTTAAATCTAAATTATGAATGCATAAAGGGATATATCTAGTTCTCTTTAGAAGATACTACTTCACAAAAAGATGCCTTCTGTGCCTCTTCCTATGGAGTCTTTAGAGTCTTAGTTTGGTAGGCCACTTAGTTGGGTCAATAATCTGCCAACTAAAGATAGAAAAGCCTCTACTTGCTTTGAGTTCCCCTTGTGAGTGAAGACCTTACAATGCATCATTGGATTATAGATACAGTAGATATATAGATAGATCGTGATGGGCAAATAAATTTGCCATGTGTGAATTCACGGCGAAGTTCCGAATTTTGCCGCCAGCGAATAAATTTGCCAAACTGCATTGAAAATTCACCGGCAAAAAATCCACAATTTTTTTTGCTGCACATTTAAAATTGTTGCGCGTCAAAATTATTTGGACGCCCATTGACTTCAATGTATTTGGACAAAATAGTCATGCAAATTGTTGCAGGCGTCAAAATTGACTTCAATGTATTTAGCTAATTCTTTGCCGTTTTGAGAATTTTGCGGTAAATTTGCAACTTTTTAGGCGAATCGAGGACAAATTTGCCCATCACTATTTATAGACTCTCTATGGGGTAAGAGACCTGAAATTGCTTCAAGGGATCTTTTGTGTGTGTTAATAATAATTATTAATAACTGTGACTTCTGTTATAATAAAAAATACACTTCTAATAAATCCTTAATTTTTGTTTCAGCAAACAAAAGATTTGCCCAGAAGACCCAGCGAATGGATAAAGTAGGTCGATTCTCCAATTTATCACATTTCTAGTGGAGAAGTTTTAGATATATAATTTATGGGCTCATTGACTTCAAACTCATAATGATATTACGTCGCTCATATACATAAAGAGTGCAGATCCCTTAAAGTTGCTCAAATAAGGTTGCCTATTCATAATACATTATAAAATGAGTACTAAAAGATCGCTAAATGATGTGCCAGTTAGGGAATGGGTATGGGGCAGGAAGGGGTAAGCCTACATGTCTTCCTACGCCAGCCTCTGATGAATATGGAGAAGCTGAAATGCAGGTAGATTTGTATTTATGGGGTGAACACAGGGTTCTCCTCTTTTTTGGAGTGCAGAGACCTGCGGACATCCTTTTACCTGCAGGGCAGTTCAAAGTTCAAAAACAATGGTGGATTTGCAAATGTCCCTGTAGGTACTAAATTACACATAGGTGCTGCACAGCACTGGAACTATTTCAGGTAAGCAAATGGATTTGGCAAGTCCTGTACAAAATGAAAAATAAAGGCAATTGGGTGCAATGGTTAAATGCACTGATGAATTCGACCATAAGACTCTACTCTATTGAATAATATCCTGGGACCATTGGGTTACACAGAAGAAACCCAAGTGTCAGGGCCTCACGGCCCAATTAGTGGAAGAGTCCAGACCAAGGAGGAAGCACTAGGTGCAAAGTCCAATTCATAGTATCTAAAGGGTAAAGTAGACGTGTGGTCGAAATTCAAGGGAGGGCAGCAATCGATTGTGGTCGGGTACAAGGCAGAGGGTCAAAAGCCCAAGAATTAATCAAACAATAATTTTAGAACACCCAGAAATGCCAAGAAGTGTGACCTATTTTTGGGAATTGATCCCAAGTCTTGGAATTCTTTTATTACGATATCAGTGCGCTGCCCTGGGTTCCGCCATCTTGGTTGCAAAGTGGATTGCTCCTGACAGTAAGCTTATTTCATTTGCTAGGACTGTTTCTAAGATCTGGGAGATGCATAAACCTTTATGTCAAGCTTATACTTGTTATTGATCCATAGAAGATTTACTTTCACATTCTATTAAATTTTATTTCAGGTTACAGGAATCACTGACTCAAACTCTCCACCAAAAAGTCCTGCAAAGCTTCAATTAGATGCTGGACCTCTGCACACACCCGGCATGGCCTCACCTATTGAATCATTTGAAATCATCTATGATAACATTCCAATGTATATTAATGAAGAGAAAACAGGGAACTCTGTAGAAGATTCCAATGATGACAAAATATACATTTTTAGTGATTCGAAAAAGTGTTAATCCTAAATATGGACCACTTCACCTTCTTTGTACTTACCTAATAAATATAAATAAAAAATCAATACAATGACAAACAATTAGTACTGAAATGATATGTTACGATACACAGATGGAAGAAGGACCCTGTCCCACAGAGCTTACAATCAGTCAGGAAGCTATAGTGTTCGTATAGGGAGATGTGACCAGGTGATTGAGATTGAGTCTATGACTGGTGAGCTGATATCACAGGAGGGGAGTCAGTCAGCAGGGCTTAGTGAGAAGCCTGAATATTTCAGAGTGTGGAAACCAACCTGTATGGTGAGAACCCGAGTGTGTACTGATAAAACGCTGATGAACTGTGTTCCTGTATGCCAGTGACATTATGTTGGAAGAGTTTTCCTTAAAAAATTGTGTTTTTTTCCTGAAGATGCGGTGTCCTTATCTTTATGCTCCTCTGCTTACCTGCCTACCATAGCTAATTTCCCCAAAAAAATATACAGGGCGCCAGCTTGTCACAATACACAGTGGGGGTCATTTATAAACTTTGCACAAGGCAGATTGGTTCGCAAAGTGAATATGAACATGCCCTGCGCATGGTTATATTTATAAAGCTGAATAAGTGTGGAGCAAACAGCATTGCGAATTTTTTTTCACAATGCAAATGTCTATAAGAGCTTATTAAAGATGTAAAAAATCTCAAATTGCAAATATTTATGCGCACACTCTGCAACTGAATTACGCCAGAACTTTGGTGACGGAAAAAATATTAGCAAAACAGTTTCGCAAAGTGCGAATTTAAGTTGCTGTCAACACTATTTTTGCGCATAACAACCTCACACATTGGATGCACTCGCACAAATTCCTGTCTCATTTGCGCGCCATAAAATTTATTCACAATGCGAATTCGCAAAAAACAGAAAGATGGGCAGAGCAGTGCAATATATTAGCGTTGAGGAAAAAACATGGGCAATACAACCATTTGCGAAAAATATGCGCTGCGCAAACTTTATAAATGACCTCCAGTGAAGGTGGTTAAAGCAGAAGAGGTTCAGATAGTGCGTCTTGATTAACAAGATTTTTAGACTCCATGGTTTTCCTACGTCTATTGTCTCTGACCGAGGAGTGCAATTTGTTTTCCTGTTTTTGGCGTGCTTTTTGTAAATTATTGGGCATTGGCCTTACTTTCTCATCAGCTTATCATCCACAGAGTAATGGGCAAATAGAGAGGATTAATCAAATTCTGGAGCCGTTTCTTCGCTGTTTTATTTATCAGAACCATGATAATTGGGTTGAACTTCTTCTATGGGCGGAATTTCGCTCATAACAACCTAAGACATGAGGCAGTAGGTTGTTGTCATCTTTTTTACATTTATAGTTGGAATTCCTTCTTCTTTAATCAGTATGTACCCAATCAATATATTGATTGCAATGCGAGTAATAAAAGGATCCAAGAAATGTTCCTACCTTGTCTTTCATCTCAGATCTTCTTCTGTGCAGGTGCAAGTGATGGGGCTTTGGTGTCCGGGGATACAATACATTCAGTAACAACTTCCTTTTTGCAGTTAATGTTTTAGAAAGGAAATAAAAGTTTCTGACCTCATCCTTTTATTAGAACTTCTATGATAACCCAGTTTATATTGTATAGCTATTACTAGTTTACCAGACATGGAAACAACCTCTGCTGTAACTACTAAAATGTAATTAATATAACATTGTATGCAATTGAAGGAAACCTCGTGGAATAAAAAATGGTCAGGCTTCCAGTGCCACTTGTTCTACACTTATATGTCTATTTTATAAAACCACATAGCACGTCGCTTTGGAATACAGAGGGAGGGAAAATTGCCAATTAATTGCTTTCATATTATGAAGATGCAAATAAACACTTGTTGATTTACCACCAAGTTAGTGAATCCCATTGATTTCAATTGAGTGGCACAAATCTCAAAACCTCATAGTTCCTTTGTTGCAACAGAAGAACATATTTCCCCCAATCTGTACCTGTGCTAGCAGCAGCCAAAAAAGCTACAATATTGCCCCAATATATAATTGTGCCAAAAATCCATCATATTGCCCCCAAATACGTACCTGTGTGAGCAGCAGCAAAAAATTAATCATATTGCCCCTAATTATCTGTGTACCTGTGCAAGCAGCAGCCAAGATATTGCCCACAAATATGTACCTGTGCCGGCAGCTGCCAAGAGCTTCTGCCAATAGTACAAATCATGGGCAAGAGGGGGTTGCAACAGGTGGTCTATGAAATAGAAAAATTATTAAAGCAAGTTTTTTAAAAAAAAGAAAAACAATTCCCCTTTAAAGTGCGTCCCCCTTCATTGCGCCCTAGTCGGGTGCCTACTCTAGAGGCCCCTAGTTCCTGCCCTGATTCCTCTGGCCTCAGCTTGTGCAAGGGAACTTAACACATTTTTCCTTGTTTGTTATAGTTATACAGGAGCCATGGCCATCTCCATGTTGTAGCTCCCACCCTTTCCAGCTATAGTCAGGTGATCCCACGGTTGGCCAATAAAAGGGCAACCAAGTTTGGGAGTTTTAACCTTGAACAGCAAGTAAGTTGCAGGTAAAACTTAGTCCCTGTGTGAAATGTATAATGAAGCAATAGAATTCCTAATGAATCAGATGAAGGTTGATAATAGGACTGGCCAGATATGAGTTGACTTTGACGTAGTTTTTTATTTGAAAGGAAAAGATTAACTCTTAAGATAAATTAAAGAAATGCTCAGACTCTACAGCCGCACAAGGAATGTTAATCAATTATAAAGAAAAAAGGAGAGAAAGAAAAAGAACCTTGTTTTGTGACTGTATCAATTGACCAGACCTCTATATATCGAACACTTCCCTTAATATTTATCACAAAGATAATTGGTTTCAATTTGTTGTATGGTTTAGAAAAGGATACCCTTATCTTATCTTATTTAGATTACAATGTTGCTTATTGTTAGGATTAGGTAAGTTTAACTTCTCCCTGCTAAATACTGTATAATGTGCCACGTGCAACATTCACCTTCAAAGAACCCACAATAAACGTTTTTAAATGAAAAGAAACTTGTTGATTAATATAATTATTATTTTATTCAGGTTTAACCCACAACGTCAAATAACCACTGAAGATAAAATTAGGAGTTAATCACTCCCGATTCAATCAATTTAATTCATTTAAGGTGCCAGTATTATATAAAAATTCCAATTCATTCATAAGTTAATTACATTCACTCTCAACGTTTTTGTCAATCATCTTAACCAATCAATAGCTTTGTTGTTACAATTCATTAAATGCACAGTGTAAAGTGACCGGTGCAATCCATTGTGCTTAAGATTTATAAATTAATCGGATGTGTTCTAATTTATAAAGTGCCGTGTGCAATCAATTAATTCACCAATTCAGTCTAAAGTATACCATTTCAAAGTGACTTGTGCATAAATTAACTAAAATCTAAAAGTTAATTAATATGGTCACAATTAAGAACCCTTGGTTATCAACCTTTTCATTAAAAGTTGAGAAAAGGTGAAAATTGTATAGAGGGTGGAGTTGCTCCCAAGATTATAGCTAATAGTTTTTAGGAGCACCACAAAGATGTAGAACGGCAGGAACTGTAGGGCTGCGGTCTCAATTGTACCTTCCTATCTGTATTGGAAGAGGCTAGCTTAACCTACAAAACCGCAAACCCCACAGTCTTTGGAATAGAAAACAGATAAGTAAAAGAGTCTGAGAATATTGTTAATAAAAGTTTTTCGATAGTCTCAATCCCACCCCTCAATCCCACCCCACCGTCAGTTGCTCTGACATACGTTTGGCAAATCGCTTTTTCAAAAAAAATTTGCCTCTTGAAAAAGCAAATTGCGAAACGTACGTCAGGGCAACTGACTTAAGGTAAGTGTTCGATATATAGAGGTCTGGTGAATTGACTTTGACGTAGTTGGCCAGCTTAAATATTTTTCAATATATGGACAAACAATCCATGTTTTGTATAAAGGGTAAGGCATTTTTTTGGTAGCTCAAGGCGCAAAATGTCTCAATGTATTAAATGTATTGTTAATGGGTTGAGTGCAGAGGACCTCTTGTATTTGTCTGCAATGGAATAGATGTCAGTAATCAGAAGGTTTGATGGAATACATTTCTTACTGCAATTCTGCACTTTGTAACAAAATCTAACAGTATATGGATCCCTTAAGATCTTGAAATTAAGATAAGTAAACCTTTAAAATAAGTTAATGTAAAATTGATGAGGGTGCTATTCTAAGCACTTTTGTAATTTTCATTAATTATTTCTTTTTAATTCCAAGATATTAAGGGATACATGTACTGTTAATATGAATGAATTTTGTTACCATAGAGGAAAAAGGCTGCTCTGAATTTCTTCTGCTTAGGAAAAAAATTAAAAAACCTTTCTCACATCTTTCCTAAGCAGAAGAACATCAGAGCAGCCTCTTTCTTTCTCCTGACAAATTCCTTGACTACTTGGTGGTCAGACTGGTGGGAAACTGACCAGCAGGTGGCGCTGTTGTAACAAAATTTGTTTACAAAAGTGCTTAGAATTGTTCCCTCATCATTTTTACACTAATTTAAAGGTTTAATTATCGTTTAAATAAAAATAAATAATGAAGGTAAATGGCAAAAGTGCTTAGAATAGCACCCTCATCAATTTTAGTAACTAAGTAAATGTTTCTCTAAATGTTACATACCTTTACCACTGCATTGCTTTATGTGTGCATCTATAAGCTGCTGAATATCTCTTCTGTTCTTCTCTGAGACACTGCCTTTTCACACCATCCAACCTTTTCTTCTTCTTAAACCCTCTACTGTTACTGTAATTCCTTCCACTTATTCCCACACAAGGAACTCTCAATCAGTCTCTCTTATTATCCCACATGGAGCATAGTAGCCTAACCATGGTGAATGGCTGCATTTATTGCCCTTCTATTTGTGTCGGTAAGTTACCTACCCACAGATTGTAAGCTCTGTGGGACAGGGTCCTTCTTCCATCTGTGTATCATAACATGTCATTTCACTTCTAATTGCATTAATGTATCTCGAAGAAAAGGGGGCTTCAAAAGGTACCAGCCAGGGCTCGAACCACAAGCATTTGAGGAAGAATCCAGGCGATTTATTGCATGCACCATAGAACTGACACATGAGGGCAGTAGTTGTGCAGACTCCAAAGGAGCAGTCACTCTTGAATGCAGCCAGATGAAAATGGAAGGGTTCTGTGCTGGTATAAACAACCCTGAAAGGACCTTTGAAAGCACCCACCACAGGATTCAAACACAGAACTTCCTGGGCAGACAACAGGTGCTTTTGACCACCACACGAACTGAACATTCCCTTGTGCATCTTTATTGACTGGCAGTGCCGACAGTCCATCTTCTGTCTAATAGAGTCAATGCGAACATGGGGTTCCTCCATTAGGCTACCTTTTTCTTGAAAGGGTTGCCTGTAAACTCCCCCCCCCGCTGCCCTTGTTGGGGTGTGCCTTGCTTCAGCTCACAATTGACCTTGGTAAATTGTTGAACAAAGACAGGGTTCTGTAGATAGCTTGAATAAAAAACAAATGAAAAGCTGAATAGCGAAGGCAGCTTTGGCACTTTCCCGAACCGTAAATATCGGTTACTCATTAATGTAGCTCAAAGAAAAGGCGACTTACAGCAAAAGGGACCAGTTGCAGTTTGAACCCCAAGCACTTGGGGGATAATGCATGTGATTTGCTGCCTGCACCAAAGAACAGACACATGAAGGAAGCAAATTTTGCAGACTCCAATGTAGTAGTCACTCTTGAATGCAGCCAGACAAAAGGGAAAGGTTTGGTACGGGTATAAACAACCCTGAATGTACCAGGAAAGCATCCAACCCAGGAGCAGAACTCGGGACTCCATGGGTGGACAAAAGGTGCTTTAGCTGCCCGCACCACAGACCCTAATCATGCCAAGGTGGGTTACGGATGACCACAAGAACCTAATGTCCCCTTGTGCCTCTTCATTGACAAGCAGTGCCAACAGTTCATCTTCCCCTAATAGAGTCAATACGAACCCCAGGTTCCTCCATTCGGCTGAACTTCTTCTTGCAGGGGTTGACTGTAAGACCCCCCCCCCTCTCCACTGCCCTTTTAGGGCATGTCTTGCATCAGCTCATAGTTGACCATGGTAAATTGTAGAACAAAGACAGAGTTCTGTAGATAGCTTGAAAAAAAAGCATTTGAGAAAATGATTAGCGAAGGCAGCTTTGGCTCTTTACCAAAATGTAAATATGAGTTCCTCATTGATGTAGCTTTAAGAAAAGGTGACTTACGGCTAAAACTGGACTTGAACCCCAGGCACTTGAGGGAGAAACCATGCAATTTGCTGCATGCACCATAGAACTGACAGGTGAGGGCTCTGGTGTTGCAGACTCAAAAGTAGGAGTCATTCTTGCATGCAGCCAGACAAAACTGGAAGGATTCTGTATGTGTATAAACAACGCTGAAAGGACTAGGAAAGCATCCACCCAGGATTCAAATTTGGGACTCCGCGGGCGGACAGCAGGTGTTTTAGCCACCCATGCCACTGAGCCTTATCCTGCCAGGGCGGGTTCCAGATTACCACAAGAACCGAATACCCCCTTGTGCCTCTGCATTGACTGCCAGTGCCGAAAGTCCATCTTCCGCGATTTGGTCCCCATTTGATGAAGGGAGGGTTTCCCCCCCAAAACGTTAAACTACTGGTGGCATAATAAAAGGGTCATTTTCCCTGACTGCATTTAATTGAGTGTGTGCGGATCTGTCTCCAATTTATTGCTGTTGCTAGGGGACCCGGCCAGGTCAATGGATGACCAGCACCACCATTGCAGTTAATCTGCAGTTAAGCAGTTAAAGCGGCAGAATCATTACATTGGGTGAAGGTAGCTTGCCTGTGATGGAAGGAGGGGCAAGCTGTCTGCTATTAAGTCGGTTGCTGGGATCAGGCCCGGATTTGCGGCAAGGCCGCATAGGCCCGTGCCTAGGGTGGCAAAAAAATAGGGGCGGCATGCCACCCAGCCACATTATGGGGACGTGTGCGTCCCCAAGCAATTACAGCAGCTGCGCCGGCGTTTTTTCGCCAGCGCGCTGGGAAGGGGAGGTGAGGTGGGCGCTAGGACCGCGCGGCCGCCTGGTCGGACCGCGCGGACTAGGGGCGCCCGACATTGAAATCCGGCGCTGGCTGGGATTGCTAAACTGTCCATCCCAAAGTCCTCCCTTACTTGTGTACTCAGGCAGTGTATTGACTCTGTTAGCTGGAAGATGACCTGCAGGCACTTCCTGACAATGTAAAGGTACACAGGACATTTGGTTGTTGTATATACCGGGCAGATATAGGCTTTATGGCAGATCCAAGACAAGCCCCAAAAAGGCCAACGGCTTAGCCCCCCCATGCAGAGCCTAGACCTGCATGGTGAAGTTCTGGATGACCATAACAATCGGATGTCCTCATGTGCCTTTAGATCGAAAAGCTGTGTCGGCAGGCCAAGGTGGGGGCTAAAATAGTCTGCCTTGGATGGAAGGAGTGGCAAGCTGTCTGCCCCAGGGCAGTTGATGGGATTGAGAAGGTGGGGGGAAGGTAGCCTGCCTGTGAAGGAAGGAGGGGCCTTGCTAAAAAACAACATGGTGGTTGGCAGCTTCCTTTGCTGCATCAGCTCGTAGTTGACCTTGGCAAATGTTTCATGAAGACAGGGTTCTGTAGATAGCTGAAAACAAAGCATTGAAGAAGTTGATTAGCAAAGGCAGCTTTTGGCGATTGACCGAACCTTGAATATTGGTTACTCATTAATGTAGCTCGAAGAAAAGGCAACTTCTGCTGAGGCTCAAACCTGGGCCCTTTGGTGGAAGAAAACAGGCAATTTGCTGCAAGTTCCATAGAACAGACACGTGGTGATGCCAGTTTTGCAGTTTCCAAAGTAGCAGTCACTCTTGAATACAGTCTGAAAAAAAAATGGCTCTGTACAGGTATAAACAACCCTGAAAGCTCCGGGAAATCATCCACCTGGGATCTGAAGTCGGGACTAAACGGGCAAACAACCAGCGCTTTAGCAGCTGCCCCACAGGGCCTAATTCTTCTGGGAGCTGTTCCAGATCACCATAACAATCGAAAATTCTGTGCCTAAGCAGCTCTGATTGGTTGTGCTTTAAGGATACTGGATGGACCAATGAAAGTCACTGGAGAGAGATATAGAGGTGTGTCAATCCAACAGCATTCAACAAATTTTCCAGTGGAATTTATCCCTTAAAGCGTGAAATCAAATAACAGCAACTGGGAGGCACGCACTGCAGCACAATACATTCCATCAGCAATAAACAAACAATTGGCTTTGGAGTTTAGTTTCCCTTGATACACATTTAAAGCTATATCCCAAATATATAATGACTATGAGCTGACAGGCCAGTCAAATCCCCTCCCCCTGATTATTCTGAAAATGAGTTGGACAATAGATCTTGGTCAACCAAAAAGTACGATATGAACAGCACCACAATTCTTGTAAAAGTTAAAATGCCTTTATTGCTCAAGTGTCGGGCATTACCGCAATGTTTCAGGCCTCATTTGGCCCTTTTTCAATAGTCAGCCCTGGAAACTCCTTGACATTTGGGCCATTTTTAGGGGAAATAAAAGACTTGCACGAATCGGAGAGTCTCTTTAAGAAGAAATACAATATGTCACTGTCAGTAATGAGGCGGCAGTTTCACTTTCACTTCTTGCTGCAGTTGTGATTTCTGAGCAGAGCTGCAGGGACGTATTTTTAAGTCGCGTGCAGGAAAATTACACTGTGAAGTACTCAATTATCACATCTCATCCATTTCTTGGTAACATCCCTCCTTCCAAGAAACCCTTCCTATTCAGGAATCAAATGAAATTCCACTGATACAACCTGTGCGGACGCTGTTCATTACTATTAATCTGCAGCTTCACCTTGAATGGGCATCATGTACCCTGTCACATATTTCCCAGTCACCGCTCAACAAGCAGATGCTGCAGAACTATTACAGTCTGATACATTTCTCCGCTGAAGCTTCAGTCTCTAATGAATAACTCTTACAACTGATATATTAGTTGCTGGTGTTGCTCATGCTGCTGATATTGAGGTATGTAACATATGAATCAAATGAGGAGCAGAAGGCAGAATCAGAACTAGGGTGTGAGCAGTAGTGATATGCAGGCGGCCCAATATCCGCAGGATCTGCATGTTACCCGTGGGTTGTACGAATTTGGGCCGACCTCGCTGCACTATTGACGACGTTACACTTCTGCCTTCCAGTTTTATAGGAGCGAGACTTCCCAGCCCCTTTTGTGAGTTTATCAGTGGGGCAGGGTGGCGTGGGTCTAGAAATGGAGGGGAAAGCCGGGTCCGGATCCGGGTTAGGTGCTATTTAAATTTTTCCCGACCCACATATCACTAGTGAGCAGGATAGGCACATCAAATGTGTAGAGGAGAACAAGGTGCTCCAGAATTAAATGAAAAGTAACCCACCATACAGTGAAAGTGGTCCGGGTACACCAGACCCCCAGCTTTAGGGAGCGGTACAGCAGAAGATAAGGAAGCAGAGCTGTCCGGCACTCAAATGGATCCACAGGACCAGAGATATTCAGTTAAAAGATATTTTTATTAGTAGAAAAATTAAAATTATATTTGCATCTCCATCCACCCTACACGTTTCGCACCTTTTGGGGTGCTTAGTCATGGGCTCATAGGCACATGCCTAGAAAGTAGTTGCAGGGTCAGCTAAAAGTCGACCAGCACCTCACCCTAACCCAGCCCTGATGCACCCACACCTAACTTAAACCCAGTGATCTCCCCTATTTATATACCTGCACCTGACTAGGGATGCACCGAATCCAGGATTCGGTTCGGGATTCGGCCAGGATTCGGCCTTTTTCAGCAAGATTCGGAATCGGCCGAATCCTTCTGCCTGGCTGAACCAAATCCGAATCCTAATTTGCATATGCAAATTAGGGTGGGTGACTTTTTGTCCGAAAACAAGGAAGTAAAATTTTTTTTCCCCTTCCTACCCCTAATTTGCATATGCAAATTAGGGTTCAGATTCGGTTTGGTATTCGGCCGAATCTTTCACGAAGGATTCGGGGGTTCGGCCAAATCCAAAATAGTGGATTCGGTGCATCCCTACACCTGACCCTGTGATGCTACAGAAGCGGATGGGGCACGCCAGTGCAAGTATATAAAAAGTCATGCACAAAGGTGGAAGTGGGGCACTAGAAAGGATGGGATACACGCAGACAACAGTTCAGCCCACGAACCCCTGGGCCTGCCCTGAACCCACCCGACCCAGAGGTCCCACGGGCTTAAGGCTGGAGGCAAATCACTAGGACACGGCTCAATATGCAGACAGAACAACAGGAGGAGTAATACAAGGGGGAATATAGCAAAGATAGTGGGTGGGGTGGTATGTGCGTGTGGGCTGGGGGCAAACTGCTGGGGTACCAGAACTGTAGCTGTAGCATAATGGTATTACCTACCTCCAGAATGCATTCAATTGTAATTTAAGTTGAGTAACTCCAACCAAACAAGTTTGTTTTTGACATACAGGGAATTTGGGGCAATGCCCATCATAATCTTATAAACAAATATTAGAGCACACAAAAGGGAGTTTCCTTATAAGCATAAATGTCAGCACTTTGTTGATTATTTATTTTGAGAGAAGGCCTTTTAGGGCTTTTCCAAAGTAGACATCATTTTGGCAATGTGACACACGATATGATACAACATTCTTTGGGAAGACTAAAGTTGGCCACACATGGACAGGCACATTTGATACAGTGACAGCTACACAGGCACATTGTATAGAGAGAGGCAGTGGGTATAAACAGTTACATGTATAATGGTTCCCAAAAAAGAAACGAGTGAATGCAAGAAACACACTGTAGCAGAATAAATGATGCACTCATTTCACACATATATTACCCTCATACACCCAAGGCACATACATGATCACTAAATTACACTATGGGGCCCATTTACTTAGCTCAAGTGAAGGAATTAAAAAAAGAACTTCGAATTTCGAATGTTTTTTTTGGCTACTTCGACCATCAAATGGGCTACTTCGACCTACGACTACGGCTTTGTGCGACTATTCGACCATTTGATAGTCAAAGTACTGTCTCTTTAGAAAAAAACTTCGACCCCCTAGTTCGCCCCCTAAAACCTACCGAAGTCGATGTTAGCCTATGGGGAATGTCCCCATAGGCTTTCTAAGCTTTTTGAAGTCAAAGAAAAATCGTTCAATTGATGGATTAAAATACTTCGACCTTCGACTACGGCTTTGTTCGACTATTCGACCATTCGATAGTCGAAGTGCTGTCTCTTTAGAAAAAAACTTCGACCCCCTAGTTCGCCACCTAAAACCTACCGAAGTCAATGTTAGCCTATGGGGAATGTCCCCATAGGCTTTCTAAGCTTTTTGAAGTCAAAGAAAAATCGTTCAATTGATGGATTAAAATCCTTCGAACCGAACGATTCGAAGGATTTAATCGTTCGATCGAACGCTTTTTCGTTCGATCGAACGAATTGTGGTAAATCCTTCGACTTCGATAATTGAGGTAGAAGAGTTTCCATTCCGTAGTTGAATATCGAGGGTTAATTAACCCTTGATATTCGACCATAAGTAAATTTGCCCCTATATGTCTTTTTCACAAAAAAAATGCACATATATTCTTCCTTCCTTTTTCCTTTTTTAACTCCCTCTAGTTCCCTTTTCCTATAAGCCTCTTTCATATAGAATTACGTTCTTTTAATTCTTTCTTCACTTTGTTTCCTTCTAGCCTTCCCTTTTTCTCCCACTCTGCTCGTTGCTCCCATACACATGGTTTTATTTTCACCTTCAGCCCTATGTGTCAATCCTTTAAGCTAAATATGTTTCCCACCCACAGAGTGTCCTAAGAGTTTCCCCTGAACAATCACAAAATGTACCGAGCAAAGAAATGATAATGAAAAAAAATCTACATGTTGAAACACCCCCACCTAAGAGTACAATTTTCATCTGTTTTCCAGAGATTTCTTGATAAGGGGTTTCTAGATAATGGATCCTAACCCTTATATTTATGTCCACCTGTTTAATATTGTTAGTCAGATTGACATAAGTTTTTTTTTGAGAATCCCTCTCCCTCCTGCATTGTATGTGAATGTGACTCACCCAGATCTCCTGATCATACAGTCTGGGGGGAGTATCACTATTATCTAAATAAAGCACTTTTATTATTATTATTATTATTATTATTATTATTATATGCAGGGCTGGAACTAGGGGTAGGTAGAAGAGGCAGCAGCCTAGGGCGCAATAATAGGGGGTGCTGGGCAGCTACCTCTAAAACTCTTGTTGCTCTCCCTCCCCTCCCTCCTTCTGTCACTCACCCCTCTCTCTCCGTCCGTCTCTTCACTCTCTTGCGCTCGTGTCTAGGGTGCCCGGCTGGCCTGGCCCAACCTTTATTATATGATCAAAAATAGATCTCCCATCTATTTTTACCAACAGGAACTTCTGCTATGTCATACATGTAATATTCCCTTTTATCGCCAACATTGTCATACTCATGAATAATATACTCTGATGTGTGCAACTTATGCAATAAAAGTATATAAATATGTTACACAAGAGCCATGAATTTCATGTCAGTTATTTCCTTATAAATGGTGTATAGTGGCGTAAAATAATGTCACATGACTTTCTAAAACTTGTGTATTATAATAAATAATGTAACCCCCGCTGTACGGGAAGATATTAGAATCTAACTGAGAGTTCCATGACCTGTATAATCGACAATAGGGGGTACATATTATAATACACAAATAATACTTGAATACACAAATAATACTTACAGTAGGGGGGTACATCATCCCTTATACTGTAATACATGAATAATACTCAGTTACCTGCAGCCTTGTGCCTTTATATGGTCACAGAACCCCTCAGTGACTTCTAATATCCTTATCATTTACAGTAGGGGGTACAGTATATAGTATAGAAAGGCATAATTATTATACAAAGCCCATGTTGGATCCCAGAAATGCCAGGGTAAAAACATTATTACTTATTGTGATGTGACTCCTGGCTGGGGAGTGTCAGGTGGTTTCAGGTGGGATATCTATATCTATATCTATATCTATATATATATATATGTATATAATACACAAAAGCTATGAACTGTAAAAATTATGTCCTTATAAGTTCTGATGTCATCAGTTATAAACGGTGAGTTCTGATGTCATTTCTGTCACATGACTCACTGAAACTTGTGTATTATAATAAATAAAGTACCCCCAGTTGTAAAATATGAGGATATTAGAAGTTACCTCGGAGTTTCATGACCTGACCTTCGGCCTCATGTTTTTATATGGTCGGTAACTTATAATATCCTTATATTTTACAAGAGGGGGTACTTTATTCACTATATAAAGCACAGTGTGACTAAGCCTTGTTTATAGCAAACCCCAGTCCAGCTACTCCCATGAAGCCCTGGTTATGGAATAATATGGACGTGTTGTATTCTTGTAAGATCTCTCATACTGTATGTACATTGGAGACCCAGAGAGCATGCTGGGAGATTACTAGTGATGAGCGAATCTGTACCATTGTCAGGAGAAAGAAAGAGGCTGCTCTGATGTTCTTCTGCTTAGGAAAGATTCGAAAAAGGTTTCCAATTGTTTTCCTAAGCAGAAGAACGTCAGAGCAGCCTCTTTCTTTCTCCTGACAACTTCCTTGACTACTTGGTGGTCAGACTGGTGGGAAACTGACCAGCAGGTGGCGCTGTTGTAACAAAATTCATTCATATTAACAGTACATGTATCCCCTAATATCTTGGAGTTAATGAAAAATAAATAAGGAATGTAAATGGCAAAAGTGCTTAGAATAGCCCCCTCATCAATTTTCACTTATTTTAAAGGTTTACTTTTCTTATTAACTGTGTGTTACCATTTTTACTAACGTGCATGTTGGGTAACAGCGTCGGACCTCCCTGGGCCCCCAGGTTCACCTTTAAGATAACTTTTAGTATGTTATAGAATGGCCAATTTGAAGCAACTTTTATTAAATTGGTTTTCTTTAAAGGGATCCTGTCATCGGAAAACATGTTTTTTTCAAAACATATCAGTTAATAGTGCTACTCCAGCAGAATTCTGCACTGAAATCTATTTCTCAAAAGAGCAAACAGATTTTTTTATATTCAATTTTGAAATCTGACATTGGGCTAGAAATTTTGTCAATTTCCCAGCTGCCCCTGGTCATGTGCAGAATTCTGCTGGAGCAGCACTATTAACTAATTAAATTTTTTTAAAAAAATGTTTTCCCATGACAGTATCCCTTTAATTATTTTTTTTTATAGTTATTGGTCTTTTTCTTCTGACTCTTTGCAGCTTTCAAATGGGCATCGCTGACCCCTCATAAAAAGCAAATGTAAGGCTGCAAATGTATTGTTATTGCTACTTGGTAACCCCCATCTTTCTATTCGGGCCTCTCCTATTCATATTCCAGTCTCTTATTTAAATAAATGTATGGTTGCTAAGAGAATTTGCACCCTAGTAACCGTATTGATTAAAATGCAAATTCAAGAGTTGCTGAATAAAAAGCTAAATAATTAAAAAATCTTAAATAATAAAAAATTAAAACCTTGTCTCTCCACATCATACTAAAAGTTATCTCAAATGTGAACAACCCCTTTAATGAAACTTAAGCAAGGACACAGATAACAAATGTATAAACTAAATGTATCAATTTAGAACAGTTAAAGAGTCTGTGAGTCTGCGACCCCCATCCCTCCTCTCCCAGAGCTGCTTTAAAAAGTGAAAAATGAAACTATACACGTCAGTATTAGTAAAACAGTCACAAATAGAAAATAGAAAGTAATAGGACAAAGCCTTTATTTCTTATGGACAATCTGAAACCAACTGAACTGAAAAAAGTGTTTGAAGGTGAGCAACCCTTTTAAGGTCTGAAGATCCAAATTACTGAAAACCCCAGGTCTCGAGCATTCTGGATAATAGGTCCCATACATGTACTATGTAAATGTACACTAAAACCCAGGCTGGGTGCAGCTTATTAGTGTAGAGTTTATTTACAATAGGCAGGAACAGAGACACAGCACGTATACTGTACACTGGCCCGACTTTGTCTGAATTGAGGTGTTTTCCTTCTATCTATCAACCCTATAGTTGTGTTATAGTATGTTAGTGTGTAATTATAGCACTGACCTTTACACACCCTGCACAAACACATGCTATAGGCTTATTGCCCTCTTTGTTAGGATTGACAGAAGGGCTCTGCATTAATCCGCTGGGCTTACGCATGTCTGTACCAACAACGTCACCAACAACGTCACCAAATGTGTCATTGGCTGTGGAAGTAAACCTTAAATGAAAGAAAATGTAATTCTAAGAAACCTCCCAATACCCATTCATTACCCATTCTCACTGGGTTTATGGTTGAGTGCTAATGTCATTGCTATTGACAACAAGTGTCTGTCTGTCCCTTTCTGTCCTGAACACATAGGGTTAAGTACTGCTTTCAATAACAATCCTTTGCTATTCAAGCTGTATCATTACCCCCCTAAAAACTGTCATTTCTATTGGATCTCTTTCATCAATTGATTGAAGTACAGCACTGCAATTCTTTTCTTGAATAAAAATGCCTTTATTAGGAACACTGGCAGGACCTGGATAAGCAACGTTTCAGGCTACACAGAGCCTTTTTTCAAGCTTGGATCTCCCCATGGCTCAAATATCTCCCTCTCTTCTACCCCTGAGTATCTCTAGATCCACTGGTGGGAGCAGCCATTCTCCCGACTAAAGCCTCTCTCTCTCCCTCTTATGGTGAAGCCACACTGTCCTATGCATTTAATGGGGGAATAAAATAAAATTCACAATAAATATATGGAAAATGAAGTACATTTTTTTTTAAACACAGCATCATGTCTGGGTTACTCATGCTTCTGTATTTATATAATAAACCGTTTCATTTATTTCTCTCCGATTTTAGGAAAAGAGTATTCACCTTCAGTTATAAATCACACTTAAATGGGTTGTTTATCTTTGAATTAACTGTCAGTATAATGTAGAGAGCGATATTCTGAGATAATTTGCATTTTTTATCATTTGTGGTTTATGAGTTAAGCTTTTTATACAGGAGCTCTCCAGTTTGCAATTTTATCTATCTGGTTGCTAGAGTCCAAATGACCCTAGCAACCCCTGCATTGATTTCTATAAGAGACTGGAATATGAACATGAGAAGGGCTGATTAGAAATATGAGGAATAAATAAATAAGTAGCAATAACAATACATCAGTAGGCTTACAGAGTATTGTGTTTCTAGATGGGGTCAGTGACCCCCCATATGAAAGTTGGAAAGAGGCAGAAGAAGGCAAATAATTAAAAAAAAACTATAAAAAAATCAATTTAAAAGTTGCTTAAAATTGACCATTCCAGAACATACTAAAAGTTAAAACGAACCACCCCTTTAATGGAGAACTAAACCCCGACTTTCTAAGCTTCCAGGCATTGCCCCCTCCCCACGATGTGCTTTAGTGCTCCCGGTCGACATCTCATATTATAACCCTCCCCGATCTTTTCTCATACCTCATGAATCCCCCAAACAGTGGGTGAAGGTTCCAGAATGGATTCCCTACAGCATTGTCCAGTGATATTAAAGTTCTGTGCTCAGAAAACTGGGAAACCCCCCTTTAATGAGCAACGATGTAGTTGCAGATGAAAAAAGATTTTTGTCCCCAAAAGTAAGATCAATATAATCTTTATTATTATATAATACACATAAGCCATGAATATCTTGTAAATTATATCCTTATAACGTTCTGATGTCATCAGTTATAAACTGTGAGTTCTGATACATATCTGTCACATGACTCACTAAAACTTGTGTATTATAATAAATAAAGTACCCCCAGTTGTAAAATATGAGGATATTAGAAGTTACCTCGGAGTTTCATGACCTGTATTAAAACACTCTGCCTTCGGCCTCATGTTTTATATGGTCATGAAACTCCTCAGTAACTTATAATATCCTTATATTTTACAAGAGGGGGTACTTTATTCACTATATAATCTCTAATAGCAAGCAGCACTGCTCACATGCACATGTACACAGAATAGGAAATCTGCACTTACAATAAATGTAATGTATAAGCATTTAGTATTTGTACCAGGCTTGCTCACTATTCCATTATAATACACAAAAGCTATGAATATCTTGTTCTGATGTCACCAGTTATAAACGGTTCTGATGTCATTTTTGTCACATGACTCACGGAAACTTGTGTATTACAATAAATAAAGTACCCCAGTTGCAAAATATGAGGATATTAGAAGTTAGCTCGGTGTTCCATGGCCTTCGGCCTTGTGCTTTTATATGGTCAAGAAACTCCTCGGTAACTTATAATATCCTTATATTTTACAACAGGGGGAACTTTATTCACTATATATTAGTCGGTCTCAGTGGTGACCCCAAAATGAGCTTTCTGATCTGATCTGCCTTGGTACAAAGATTATAGTAAAAAGTTGGCAAATGACTGGCCTGCCAGGATACTGGGATAATCCCTGGTGGGCTGTATAAATTGGAGTTTATCTGTGAGCTTTTAGATTTATAGTAGATTATAGAAAGAGTGCAGAAAGCAGAGTATTATACATTTAATATCTGATTGGCTGATACAAGTTACTGGATGCACAAATTACCCAACTTTCTTCTAATCCTCATAAATCTTTGCCAACAAAGTTAGTGTCCATCAGGTATAGGCAGCTGTCTGGTTATTGGCTGCTTGTTTAACTACAGCTCTAAGACTTGGACTTCGTATATCTGTTTGATAAACCATCAAACCTGAGTGGGATTGATCATGTCTGTAATGAATTTGCATGACCAACTGTTGAGTCCAGCATTCCATAGAACTCTCTATCCACAACCCACACACCAAGTCCATTTGGGGGTTTCATTTGATAAGAACGTAGTCGTAACCATCATTGTCCTCTGTTTCGGTGACAACAGTGGCGTATGCCGTGCGCTCTTCTTGTTTGGACACTTTTATGGAGTTTGTGAAGCCAAAGTCAATGGTGGCATAATGCAAGTCATTTGGTTTCTCTTCCCTTTCGTTTTCTGCATTTTCTTCAACTTTCTCTTCGGAGTTCTCGGTGGAAGTTACCTGAAAGGTAATGGTGTGAATCACTGGGTTATCAGGAACCTGTTCATATTCTTATGTGATACAATATTATCAAGTTATTGTACTGCTCCTGAGGTTCCCTCCTGTTATTTTCAGGTATCACTATTGTGGTCTAGCCTGTTCAGATAAACTGTACTGCTTATTTGTGTTTTTGGTCTCCAGCTTGGGAGCCACATTGAACCCCATAGCAGTTATGTGGGTATGGAAACACTAGCTTGTACCTAATGAAGTAATGAGTTGTTACACCTTCCATTTTGACCATATCCATTGATATAAAGCTTTTCAATGTTTCTATCAAACACCCTTCCTACATGTAGGTTCCAAATTAAATATAGGGGTCTCAGTACTTCTAGAGGGACCTGATTTATGCACCAAAAGTGACCATGTCCTTATAAAGAACACCACCACTTAATAACCCTTTGCCCACATCAGCCCTCTTGATCATGGCCACCTGGTAAGTAGCTGGAACCTTTTTTTGGATACCACGAGTCAGAAAACAGAATTAGGGATGCACCGAATCCAGGATTCGGTCTTTTTCAGCAGGATTCAGCTGAATCCTTCTTCCCGGCCGAACCAAATCCGAATCCTAATTTGTATATGCAAATTAGGGGCGGGTAGGGAAACCGCGTGACTTTTTTTAAAGATGTTTTTCCCTTCCCACCCCTAATTTGCATATGCAAATTAGGATTAGTATTCTGTTCGGTATTCAGCCGAATCTTTCACAAAGGATTCGGCTGAATCCAAAATAGTGGATTCGGTACATCTCTAAACAGAATCAAACTCTGGTTTTCCCTGAGCCTTTGTAATGCCATAGTATGGACACCATAGGTTAGACCTAAATTATCCTGCATACCTTGCTGGCAGTACATAAGAACAAGGTGATGATTAAGATGATGATGACTGACTGATGAAGCTTTTGTTAATAGTGACCTGTCTGGATTTCACTTTGGTTAAATAATTAGGAAGAATGATGATAAATATCTTTGCTAAAGGGAAATGGCCTTGGGAGGGTCAGACTAATTTAATTACCCTTTTCTGGGAAGGTGAGCAGGGACTTTGACTCTTGGATGGCAGTGGATGTGCAAGGTTATGGACTTTGGCAGAAATAATATAAATGCAAGTTATACACTAAATGGCAGTGTGTTGGGAGTTTCCTTTACTGGGAAGGATCTGGGTTTTTTTGTGGATAACAAGTTGTCTAACTCCAGGCAGGGTCATTCTGTTGCCAATAAAGCAAATAAAGTTCTGTCTTGCATATAAAGGGCATAAACTCAAGGGATGAAATGAAAAATAATTTTGCCTCTTTATAGGTCCCTGTAAGGCCTCACCTGGAGTATGTGGTGGAGTTTTGGGCTGCAGCCCAGAGATGTCCCACCCCTGGAGACTAGAAATTTGTGCAGCCTTGCCTTCCTATCTCTCATGTCCTCTTATAAACATTACTAGGCAGGAGGCATGGTGCCATAAGTGCTTAGAATAGCACCCTCGTCAATTTTACATTTACTTATTTTCAAGGTTTACTTATCCTTTAAACATTAAATATGTTGTAAAACAACAGAGAGAGATTGTTCCAATGCATGTTACTTAATGCAGAGAGGGTCTATTTTGCTTAGCAATGTGATGTCCTGTTTGACCTGAAACCCTGTGTGATTTTCTTCTTCCTCTTCCTGTTTATGCTCTCTATGAAAAGTTCCTGTTGCAGACATGTTATGTTAAGTTCTATAAAGTTCTATAAAGCTAAAACTAAGTAGGGATGTAGCGAACTGTTCGCCGGCGAACTTGTTCGCGCGAACTTCGACCGTTCGCATCTGCCGAATGTTCGCAAACGTCGTGCGACGTTCGCCAATTTGGGTTCGCGTTCGATTCGTTCAACCATTCGACCATTCGAATTCCTTCGACCGCTAAAAATCGAACGATTTCCATTCGTTCGAACGATTGTAAGCATTCGATCGAATGAAAAGCATTCGATCGAATGGTTTTTGATCGTTCGATTCGAATGAAAATCCTTCGATCGAACGAAAATCCTTCGATCGAATTATTAAAATCCTTCGATCGTTCGAATCGAACGATTTTAGCGGGTGTTCGAAGTTCGCGAACTGTCCGCGAACGTTCGCATTTTTTGCCGGTGTTCGCGAACGGCGTTCGCGAACATCAAATCGGCAGTTCGCTACATCCCTAAAACTAAGTTACTGTTCACACATAAGTTGATGTGTCTGTCCTCACTTACAGAGAAGCTGCTCAGATCAGCTCTCTGCTAACAAAATAAACCCAGTAGGCAGGTCTGGACTGAGAATTAAAATAGGCCCTGGCATTTCAGGTACACAGAGGCCCAATCTGCCCACACAGAGGCCCAAACAGCCCCCCACCAGCCCACTAAATAGCGACTTTCTATGGCACCTTATAGCAGCCCCTCTGGCATTTACCAGAACTCACAGATTGCCAGTCCGGGCCTGCCAGTAGGATTGGTTTGCCACCATTATGGATTCAAGCAGCTTAGTTACAATGAAGAACGAGGTTCTGCTTTATTATTCTATAGAAAAAGGAAATTGTCGAAAAAAAAATTAATTATTTGCTTAAAATTAACTGTTTGGGAGGTGGCCTTCCCGCAATTTGGAGATTTCTGGATAATGGGTTTCCAGATAAGGCATCCTACCCATATTGTCTATAAGGTGAACTTCCCTTTTAAGAGGCAAACCAGTTTTTAGGAAAATGGCATGTTTTTGTGAGACACGCACCTGCGGCTCGGAGGGGTTACTAGGCTCAGTTTCAGCTTCAGTCTCAGTTTTGGGTTTCTCTAAAAAAGAAAAACAATATGAAAATGAAAAATAAGAACAAATAAGGAAACTACAGTTGAAAGACCCTAAACTATAGTAGTAGGTTTCACATACACCTATTTTCTTTGTATGTGTGTATATATATATATATATATATATATATATATATATATATATATATATATATATATATATATATATATATATATATATTCTGCAATAGTTGCCAGCACTCCACTCCAAGGATGATTCCAACATGACGATTATGTCAAACAGCCGGAGTTTTATTATTATACAACGTTTCAGCTCCACACATGAGCCTTCGTCAGGCTTTTCCTGCTCGTGTGTGGAGCCAAAACATAGGATCATAATAAACCTCCACCTGTTTGACATTACTGTCATGTTGGAATCATCAAGTACTAGTTTAAATGACTGCATTCATTTTCTTTGTATCCCTATGGATTTGACACTTCTGCCTGCAGTTTCCTCTGTTCTCCAGAGTGGCAGAGGGTGGCTGTTCCTCTTGGACAGGGGTGGTTTGGTGGTTCCTATAAAGACCTGGGGCTAGAGTTGCCACCCGGCCGGGATTTTACTGGCCTAGCCGGTAAAACACCTGCCAGGGCCGTTATTACAAATTTACCAGCAATGTAGCTGCCGGTAATTTGTAATACCCTTTACAAAAGCCCAGGCTAGTCTATATTTTAATGGCTACCCAGGCAAGCCCCTATTTTTGCAAATGGCTTGAGAGTTGTGATCATTATATGCCGAATACCGAACCCTAATTCCCATATGTGGGAAGGAGGAAAAAAATATTATACTTCCTTGTTTTGTGACAAAAAGTCACACGATTTACATCCCCGCCCCTAATTCGCATATGCAAATTAGGAGTTGTATTCGGTTCGGCCGGGAAGAAGGATTCAGCCAAGTCCGAATCCTGCTGAAAAAGGCAGAATCCTGATGTCCCACCCCTGGAGACCAGAGAGAAGAGATTTCTGTAGCGTTGCCTTCCTATCTCTCATGTCAGCAATATATTGAGTTTCCTATTTCTGAGAAATCTGTACAATCTGCACAATGGTCAGTGTGTGAAACCGTCTCTGTGCTTAGAATCCTCAATGGGCAGCTGCCACTTGTCTTACCCACCATGAAGTAGGAGGAGGTAAGAGTAAAAAATCAGGAAACCAACTATAAGAGGCTTGAGCATGATCGGAATAACCAGATGGCAGTAGGCAGTTTTTAGAAACTTAGTGCATTTTAGCATAGGCCCCAGCTACGTTTTAAAGGAACAGTAACACCAATAAATGACAGTGTCTTAAAGTAATGCAAATATAATGTCCTCTACTATAATTTATATCAACAAGCTGCTGTGTAGCCATGGGGGCAGCCAATCAAGCACAGGATATACAGTAGATAACAGATAAGTACTACTATAGTTTGTACAAGCTGCTGTTTAGCCGTGGGGGCAGCCATTTAAAGCTTAAAAAGGAGAAAAGGCACAGTACACAGAGTAGATAACAGATAAGCTTTGTAGTATACAATGGGATTCTTCAGAAATTATCTGTTATCTACTGTGTATCCTGTGCTTGAATGGCTGCCCCCATGGCTACACAGCAGCTTGTTTATATAAACTATAGTAGTACTTATCTGTTATCTACTGTGTATCATGTGCTTGAATGGCTGCCCCCATGGATACACAGCAGCTTGTTTATATAAACTATAGTAGTAAGTATCTGTTCTCTACTGTGTATCCTGTGTTTGAATGGCTGCCCCCATGACTACACAGCAGCTTGTTTATATAAACTATAGTAGTACTTATCTGTTATCTACGGTGTATCCTGTGCTTGAATGGCTGCGCCATGGCTATACAGCAGCTTGTTTATATAAACTACAGTAGAGTTTCTGAAGCAAACACACCAGTTTTACCTGTGCAGGGCAACACTACATTAAAGTGTCAATCCAAATTAAAACACTTAAATTTTTTGGTGTTACTGTTCTTTTAATTCTCAATTATCTCCCAATAGGAGGCAGTAGTAGGAGGCCCTGTAGAATCCAGTACTATTCTATTATACAGAATGCTCTTGAACTGGGGTTTCCAGATAACAGATCTTTCTGTAGTTTAGAACTTCACACCATACATCTACTGGAAAATAAATAAACCCAGTAAGCTGGTTTTGCTACCACCCGCTATCCAGAAAGTTCAAAATTATGGCAAGGCCATCCATTTTATCCAAATAATCCAAATTTTAAAAAATGATTTCCTTTTTCTCTGTTATAATAAAACAGTAGCTTGTACTTGATCCCAACTAAGATATAATTAATCCTTATTGTAGGCTAAACTAGCCTGTTGGGTTTATTTAATGTTTATATGATTTTCTATTATTATCTTATAGTATATCTATTAGTATTATTACAGAGAAAGCGGAAATAACTTTTTATTTGCTTAAAATCGAGAGCCTTTTCCACAACTTGGAGCTTTCTGGATAAGGGGTTTCCGGATAACGGATACCATACCTGTATTTCTAAAACACTAAGAACATATTCAAATGAACGGAAAAATACAAATGAACACAAAGCCATGGGGGACTTTAATCATGAGAAACTGGACACGCTCCACAGCCATGAGATATAAGCAAAAGGATGGTCGTTCCTAGGCTCAGAAATGGCTGCCTGGAAGGGTTAAGGAATTTAAAATTAAAAAACAAAAAAAGAATTCAACTCACCTTCATGAACAAATGATGATGTTCTGTTGTGAGAGAGAAAAGAAAGGTGAATTACAGCTGTGACCTAATTAAAGGGATACTGTCATGGGGAAAATAAATTTTTTCAAAATTAATCAGTTAATAGTGCTGCTCCAACAGAATTATGTACTGAAATCCATTTCTCAAAAGAGCAAACAGATTTTTTTTATATTCAATTTTAAAATCTGTCATGGGGCTAGACATATTGTCAATTTCCCAGCTGCCCCTAGTCATGTGACTTGTGCTCTGATAAACTTCAGTCACTCTTTACTGCTGTACTGCAAGTTGTAGTGATTATCACCCCCTCCCTTTTTCCCCCAGCAGCCAAACAAAAGAACAATGGGAAGGTAACCAGATAGCAGCTCCCTAACACAAGATAACAGCTGCCTGGTAGATCTAAGAACAACACTCAATAGTAAAAACCCATGTCTCACTGAGACACATTCAGTTACATTGAGAAGGAAAAACAGCAGCCTGCCAGAAAGCATTTCTCTGCAGGCACAAGTCACAGGACCAGGGGCAGCTGGGAAATTGACAAAATGTCTAGCCCCATGTCAGATTTCAAAATTGAATATAAAAAATCTGTTTGCTCTTTTGAGAAATGGATTTCAGTGCAGAATTCTGCTGGAGTAGCACTATTAACTGATGCTTTTTGAAAAAAAAACATGTTTTCCGATGACAGGATCCCTTTAAAGAGACATGAAAGGAAAAAAATGTTACATATAAAATATGGCCTTAATGTTAACCCTTTATAGTCGATAAAGCACAACTTGCAAATCTTTCTTTTATCTCCCCGTTGTCTCTACTTCCTCTGCTAAACCTCTGCTGATGATATGGAAGTGACAGTGAAAATAAATGAAAGTAATGATACAGATTAACTGGTGAAGTAATAAGGAGTTTTCTCACCTACAGAGCTTACAGTATATGTAAGCTATTAGCAGTATGATGGGCGAATTTGTGCAGTTTCGCTTCGCCGAGAAATTCGCGAATTTCGCGCGAAATTCGCGAAACGGCGCCGGCGTCTCGTTTTTGACGCCGGCACCCGTTTTTTACGCCGGCGCCCGTTTTTCGACGCCGGCACCCGTTTTTCGACGCCGGCGCCCATTTTTGGCACCGGCGATTTTTTTCCGCGAATTTTCGCGGGCGTTTTGCGAATTTATTCGCTGACGGCGAATCGCGCAAATTCGCGCCTGCCGAATAAATTCGCCCATCACTAATTAGCAGTGGATTTTCAATATGTTGGGTGACGATCTCCTTTAGTCTGCTTGTAATAAACATAAATTATCACAGTATCTATCTATGATGGCAAATTTGGGCGGTGACAGCGAGTCAGTTTGGGAACCTTTAGGTAAAGCCCAGCTTTTGTTTTTAACCGACAGCATACCTCCCAACACTTTGGAAATAGAAAGAGGGACAAAAAGATTTGTGGCGCAGAGCGTGCAATTTTTTGGCCACACCCCCTAGTTGCCATGTTAATTTTATACAATTTGGCAGGTTATGAAAGTTTAAACACATTTCTGTGTTTTTTATGTGTCATTACAATTTTGCTAATGAAGGTGAACTGCCATTTAAAATGCAAGTGACAGTTTCCCCAAGTAATAGTTACAATTGCTTCTTTGCTTATCTTAAATAGTTACAAATCTATCTAAGTGCACCGGCCACTTATTATGGACTCTCTGCCAAATGCCAATTACGTTTTAGAAACTTTGTATCTTTTTCTGGCCGCTCAGTGCAGGAGATCAAAGAGAAAGTCTGGACAATTCAGTCCCATTCAGGACTGCGGGACTGTCCCGTGAAAAATGGCACAGTTGAGAGGTATGCAACAGCAACAGATAAAACTTGCCAGACCATTGAATGCTGCCTGCTGATTGGCTGCGATTGTGTTACTATTATAATAAAGAAAAGAAAAAGAAAAGAACCTTGTTTTGTAACTGTATCAATTACTACCCCTCTGTAGTTCACCCACTTCTCTCCAAATGTAGTTTCAATTTGTTGTGTAATTTAAAAAGGGAAACCCTTAATTGTTACAGTAGTCCAAACTGAAACTATGTTGGTAATCTTTAAAATGAACTGATAACACCAGATTAACACGTTACAAAGTTGTGTTACTAGACTGGGCTCTTTGCTATTAATACATTCCCACACTGTTTTTCATTTGTTCCTCCTGAAAGAGGAAGTTCACCTTGAAACTTTTAATAGGTTACATTTTTTTAGCACACAAGTATTTTTGCTTGCACAAGACCTATTGAGAGCTTTACTTCATGGGACTATATATACACAGTTGTACCTTTCTATTACAGCTCCAAAGAATAAAAGAAAATACATTTTGCTCCAGTGAAACTAAGCAAAATTGTGGACAAGAAGCAGCAGGGACCCTAGCCTACTGACCAAGGAGCATTGTGTCTTTCCATTGAAAGCTTGTGGACAAGCTGCAGGAACAGTACCCAAGCTTGTTTATAGCCTGTGCAGAGAAATACCATAACAATGTGGCAGCATGAGTATTCACCTGTACTAAGCACAATTCAGCAGGAACAACCCCCTAAGTTTGCTAATAGCTTGTACAGAGAGATCCCATAAAACGATGGCAGCATAGGTATTCCCTCTACTAAGCACAATTCAGCAGGAACAGCCCCAGAAGTTTGCTCATAGTCTGTACAGAGAGATACCATAAAACGATGGCAGCATAGGTATTCCCCTGTACTGCCGGTGGGCCCTGAGGGGTGCGGGCCCTGGCCCAATGGCACCCCCTGCTCCCCCGGTAGTTACGCCACTGGCCTCCTAAGTTTGCCCATAGCCTGTACAGAGAGATCCCATAAAACTATGGCAGCATAGGTATTCCCCAGTACTAAGCACAATTCAGCAGGAACAGCACCCTAAGTTTGCTTATAGCCTTGCCATACTACTAAGCATACTTAATCCCTTTCTATACAAACCAGCAGAGCAAAAGCTTTTGCACCATCTCCGTGTTTATTTATCTTTATATATCAGTTCACACTCTCCATATTTTGAAGTTTTTCAAGGCAACTGCCCTGAGACTCTTCTTCGGGGTTAAAAACAGAAGTATAAAAAAATTCTATATATTTTTAGGTTTAGTATTGTGTAACCACAGAGATTAGTAGAGAGGCAGGAAAGGCTGACCACGGTATCCACGCTTCTGTTATTTGGAAATGACGAACTCAACGGATGTGGCTCGGTCCGACCTGTTCCTATTTTACAGACAGTTGTGGGCCACAGCATTATCTTTCACTTTCAAGTTTACACCGAGGCCCAAAGAAGTTCCCAGTTATTAAAACATGAAATTCCTTGGGGAGACAGTAAGGGGCAGATTTATCAAGGGTCGAAGTGAATTCGAGGGAATTGTCGAAGTAAAAATTCGAAATTCAAAGTAATTTTTTGGAATACTTCGACCATCGAATAGGATACCACGACTTAGGCTTCGATTCGAAAGTAAAACAGTTTGAATATTTGACCATTCGATAATCAAAAGTACTGTCTCTTTAAAAAAACTTTGATTTCAATACTTTGCCAAATTAAACCTGCCGAAGTGCTATGTTAGCCTATGGGGACCTTCTAGAGCATTTTTCGAAGTTTTTGGAAGTCGAAGTAAAATCATTCGATCGATCGCTGAAATCCTTCGACTCATTATTTTACTTAGACCGCAGGATATCCAAATTCGATGAAAAAAACTTTGATATTCGAAGTCAAAGTATTCCAATTCGATGGTCGAATTTTGAAATATTTTTAACTTCGAAATTCGACCCTTGATAAATCTGCCCGTAAGGGTGAACTTAGGAACCAAGTCAGAACCAAATGGGGGGGGGCAATAGAATATTTCATAGGACATCTCATCAAGGAATATGCTTGAGTCGTCACTCAAGGGATTAGAATGAAGGAACAAGGAAGCTGTTCCCCAATGAGGAACTGAACAGCATGTAGTAACAGAGGAATACCCTATGAGAAAATTAAGTTCCTGTAGAACTTTATTTAGTATGTGGGAATTTCTAAGTTTGTTTTATGGTACAGGTATGGGACCTGTTATCCAGAATGCTCGTGACCTAGGAGTTTCTGCATAACAGATCTTTCTGTAATTTGGATCTTCTTGCCTTAAGTCTAATAGAAAATCATGTAAAAATTAAATAACCCCAATAAACTGGATTTGCTTTCAATAAGGATTAATTATATCTTAGTTGGGATCAAATACAAGCTACTGTTTTATTATTACAGAGAAAAAGGAAATCCTTTTTAAAATTTGGATTATTTGGCTAAAATAGTCTATGAGAGACGGCCTGTCCATAATTCAGAGCTTTCTGGATAACGGGTTTCCAAGTAACCTATATCTATATCTCCACGTAGTATCTGTAAGTAGATTCTGGGGGCTGCTCCTGCTGCAGCTATGCCTGTATAATTCAACCTTCTTCAATTTTATACAGCACAGACCAGACCTTCATTATCACTAGTTACAAATATGATAAATACAAGTGCGCCAAGGGATGTGATGCGGGTGTAGAGATAAACGGAATAATGGAGACTTAGGTAAAAGTGAAACTGCATGTTGCTAGGCGGACAATCGGAGGAAATTAAAAAAATCTTTGCTATAAAAAATGTTTTATTGATTTCTTTATTGTTTAAAATGATCTTTCTGCCCGGAATATCTAGGGGCAAAATCACTAACCTCCGGAAATTCGCCAGCGACAGCTTGGCTCTCATCACCACACTTCACCAGGCGAAAATTTGCCAGGACAACGCTAATTCACTAAAATGAGAAGTTGTGTCTACGGCGCCGAACGATAGCGAAGTTTCGCTAGCACTTATTCGTCAAGCAAAGCGAAGTTGCGCTAGCGTTGGCTAATTTGCATAAGGCGGGAAGTTAAATTTTAATGGACGTATATGTTGCAGCAAATACATTACACTACACAAGCCCAGGGAACCTTAATAAAACAAAATAGAGGTGTTATATTGTCCTACACATGAGCCCAGTGTATAGTTTAGTTGCCATATGTTAGGAAATGTAGGGGGGTACCGTAAAAAAAAAATTATGGTCTTTTGCAGCCTATCACCCTGAAAAATGAAAAGTCGCCAGTGTTTTTTGGGACTTAGAAAAATGTTAGAATTTTTTTTGAGGAAGTACTATCTACTCTATTGCACTTTGTCTGGTCTGAGGTGGTGAAGGCAAGTCTGCCGCAAGAGGTAAAGTTCAGTAAAATCCGCATCTTAGTGAATTTGCGTAGTTACATCCATTCGCCAGAGCGAAAATTCGCCTAGAGTTATAGTGCAAAGTAGTGCTACAGTCTAACTCCTTTGCTAGAGAATTCGCCCGTTAGTAAATCGGCAAAGTCCTGAAATGACAAATTTTTTAATATTTTAAAGTGCCATGGTCTTTAAAAGTTGTGACTGTTACAATTTTTTTTTACCTTTTAACCATTTGAGGGGCATGGCACATTCGTTTTAGGGTGGGCTCGTGTCTAGGGCATTAGAGGATCTCTTTTGTCTTTATTTTGATTCCTTGGACATTTGTAATAATCAGTGGCCACTTCAAGCATTTGCACCAACATCTCTAATAAAGACATATATAGGACCTATATGTACCCGCCCTATTCAAATGAACCTAAATGTAAGTACTAACAAAGTTTCGCTAGGCAGAAACGAACGTTAGCATAAGTTCGCTATGAAATGCTCGCACTGACGAATTAACGCTAGTGAAATCTCACCACTGTTCGGCTGCAGAGACGCAACTTCGCATTTTAGTGAATTAGCATAGTGGTAATGAATTTACGCCTGGTGAAGTGGCGCAAAGTGTGGCAAAGCCTTTGCAGTCGAAAATTCACCCTTTAGTAAATTTGCCTGTCATTCAACTAGTTCCCAGCCTCACATTGAAATATCATTTGGTGAGGGTCTAATCAGACAAAGAAACATATTAAATTACAATTAATACATTTACAGTATGCTCTAAAAAGTTTTCTAAGACCCTAGCAACAGGAATGTAGAAAAAGGAATTGTAAACCCTCAAAACCAATAAATATACAATTGCACTTTTGCAAATGACATTATTTTCTTTTTCTGTTTTTCCAGATATTAGTCTTTTTGCACCTATAACCTAATGGACCACAGCTCCATCTGCAGAAGTTAATGGCCAGAGTTTCTCTGCTAAAAACTGGCCAGAAAAGCATCACTATTTTCATTTTCTGACTACAGCAATATCACAAGATGTTCCTCTGCTCACTAATCGGATTTTCTGCAGACTGTAGCGGGTTGAGTTGACTGAAAAGCAGGTGGCGGTGTTGCTTAAAAGTCATCACTTTAGAGGTGTAAAAAACGTTATTTTGAAACCTGGAAATAAAATAGTGTAAACTGCAAAAGTGCTCGGAAGATTCCTTTTACATTCATTTGTTGTTGGCATTTCCTGTAAGTTTAGGCTGAAGAGATGCAGAATATAAAGACATACAGGAAATACAAAATAGGGACCAACACCCAGCTGGCATAGATTATCCCCGTCTATGACTTACTGTACTTTACTTTTACTGTGCATCTCTCCAATACCCAATTGGGCCTTTTTTTTTGGACCTGCCAATGCCCAGAATTGACCCCCTGCTACTTCCCACAATACAAAGGTGCCAGCACTTAACTAATTGAGGTTCAGTCACTTTTATTCATTTACCTGCAGGGAAATGAGAGATACAGTCCTAAGAAATCCCCTCATATTCATAAATATTCAAAAAATGTATTTTATCTCTCTGTATTATGCCCAATAAAACGACAAGGGCTGATCTGTGCCTGGAGTTCTACATTTCATTGAGTAACAGGAGACTCTATCCCCATTTATTCATAGATATACATTTAAACTTACTTCCTTTTCTTAAAACAAACTTCCCTAATACATTTATGCCATGTGACTCGGCAGGAACCAGGCTGAATATAATCGGTATGTCTGACTATTTGCTACTCAAAAGTTGGGGAAGGTTTGGGAAGAATTGTAACCATTGGCAGGGTGTGGGCAATGGAAATCCAGAACATTTAGAAATGTGTTTTTTATTTACATTTTTGTTCTGCAGATAGCAATGTAAACTATAAATCGGTTGCTAGGGTACCAAGGACTCTAGCAACCAGGCAGCATGGGGAGGACATACAGCGTATTCTTTAAGATGATGTTAGGATTGGAATCAAACAATGGCCTCCGGAAGGATAAAAAAACAAGTGTATATTTTGTACTAATAGTGAATTCTGGTTGAGACCTGGGGGTTTCTGGATAATGGATATTTCCAAAATTTGGATCTTCATCTTAAGTCTACTAGAAAATCATGTAAACATTAAATAAACCCAAAGCTGGTTTTGCTTCCAATTAGGATTAATTATATCTTAGTTTGGATCAAGTACAAGGTAATGTTTTATCCGTTCAGAGAATTTTTTTAAAACAATTTGGATCATTTGATTATAATAGAGTCTATGGGAGACAGCTTTTCCATAATTCAGGAGCTTTCTGAAGAATCAAATGTGGTGAGAAGAGATGGGTGAATAAATTTGGCAGGCATGGATTAGTGGTGAATTTCCATGTTTCGGCGAAACATGAAAAAATGGTCACTCGTCAGAATGGTCACGCGCAAAAAAATTTTTATGCGCGCGTCAAAATTATTCGGATGTCCTTTGACTTTAACGCATTTGGACAAAATTGTTGTGCATCAAAATTATTTTGACACCCACTGACCTCAAATGCTTTTCGCAAATTTTTCTCCATTTCGTGAATTTTTTTCCGAAATGCCACAAATTCGCCCATCACTAGTGGTGAGAGAAGTGAACAGACGGGAAAAGATTAAGGAACTCCTGGCACAACTGAGCCTTGAGCTTTGCCCTTCCAACCAATTTATTGAAAGGCGTGGTTCACCTTTAAGTCAACTTTTAATATATTATAGCATAGCTAGTTCTAAGCAAGTTTTCAATTGATCTTCATTGTTTATTTTTTATAGTTTATTTTTTAAATTATTTGCCTTTTCCTTCTGACACTTTCCAGCTTTCAAATGGGGCTCACTGACCCCATCTAAAAAAACAAATGCTCTGCAAAGATACAAATATATTGTTATTGTTACTTTGCATTACTCATCTTTCTCCTATTCATATTCCAGTCTCTTATTCAAACCAGTGCATTTGGAGCCTAGCAACCAGATGGCTAAATTTGCAAACCATAGAACTGCTGAATAAAAAGATAAATAACTCACAAACCCCAAAAAAAAAAATGAAAACCAATTGTAAGTTGTCTCAGAATATCACTCTCTACGTCATATTTAAAGTTAGTTATATACACATTAACATCTAAATACATTCAACCCTCAAATGAATACCTTGCAGGCACATATTGCCTGTTACATTTACATGGAAATGATTATTGACCTTTTCTACATGTATATATAGTATATTCATGTTAACTATGCATACAAAAAGGAAAAACTGTACAAAATCTCTTTTCATCCAGGATGCCTGGGCAAAATTGCTCAAAAACTGAAGATGTGGGAGATGTTTTCCAGCTCCAAATAACATTGGCATTCATGCCCACACACACATGCACAATCACATGCACACACACACACATTCACATACTTGCAAACTCACAAAAAACATTAGCTATGACCTCTAAGCTTTATTTAGCTTGAAGGTAAATGTTGTTCGCTGTCATGTGATTTAAACTCAGGTGTTTGGGCCAAAAAAAACGACAAATCTAGGAATAAATTTGCATCAGCAGAAACTATAAGGGGATTTTGCTGCTCTCAGGTGCCTTTTGCCCAACCGCATTCCCCCCACACTCACCTGGATTTTCTTGGGACGCAGTTTCCCATTTTTTAGCTCTCATGCGCTGCTATGTTCTGGTACAATGGTCTCTTTATAATCACAGACTATATTATCTGCCCCAACTCATGCTACTTCAAAGGTGAATATATTAAAACAGGAAGCTGCTACTGCCTCACAAACACACACACACATACACACACACACGTACCATGACTTCCTAAAAAGAAACCGCACAGCCTGCAATGAAACTCTCTATATGTGTATTGGACATGGCTACACACACACATACTGTAAATGAGCAATTTGTGCAGGGCTGCCATCAGAAATTGAGGGCCCCGTATGACAAAAGTTTCTGGGCCCCACCCTTCCCACTAATGGCCAGGACCCACTTTACAAGTTAAAAAACATTGGTGGCTAGGGCCCAGCGCCGATTCTGATGAAAGAGCCATCTGAGACGGCTCCTAAAATGCAACCGCCCCTCGCTGGCTTACCTATGGGGAGGGGAGGCATCCAAGGCAGGAACACTAGTGCGGAGAACGCAACTGCGCTCTCTCGCACTAGTAAAGCAGAATTTCCCTCTACACATTCAAAAAGACATTGGTAGCCAGGAGCTAACCAATTTTTTTAAAAAAACTTTAGTACAGAGGTTAAAAAAAAGAATGGTGTTGAGTGGATCATACCTTTAAATTTCATCAGGTTGCCATCTTTGTGCTTTTCCGTCGCAGATTCTTTATTCTTTTCTGTCGTAGCTTCTTCGTTCTTCTCATTGTTGTTTTCCAGAGTGGTCTTCTATGTTATTTTCTCTTCTGCAGCATGCCTCCCCCGAAATCCCCCCGGCCTTGGACAACAGTCACCCCTGTGCCCCCCCTGATGGTGGCTCTGGATATATGTGCATAGAAAAAATATATGTAAGCAGGGTCAGACTGGGGACCCAGGGCCCATTGGGGCTGCTGTCCAGGGCCCCCCTGCGGAAGCCCCCGATACTCCCTGCCACGCCGAAGAGTCGATGCACTGCCCGAGCACACGCGCTTGTGTGCAGGAGAGCGCCCTATGTTTTCCGGCAGGTAGCGGCAGGAAGTAGCTGGAAAATCTGGATCTGGGTGCAGATATGCGCCAGCAGGGCACACAATAGCCAGGGGCCCACCGGGTTTTTTTCCCACCGGCCCAGTCCAACACTGTATGTAAACCTTGTAATAGACTCTAAGTACAAACTCAACTCAAACAGTGTTGTAGCATCCCATCACCAGATGTTGGGTATGTTGTTAGTGGTCCATCAGATGGAACCAAACTGTGCCCACTTACCAATAGAATGGCATTGGCAATGAACCCCTGTTACTATGGATACAACTGCCCAGCAAGGGAGGAGAACGTATACATAATGAGACTGCTTCCATCCCCTTATACTAGTTAATGCTCTATCTACCAAATAATATTTCAGTTGAATAACATTTAGTAGATCTAAATCACTAGGGGTGCCAATAAATTAGTGACCACACAATCAATCCTATTGCTAAAGTTTTTTCCCAGGCTGGTGCTTCATTTAGGATAGACATTTACCAGCTCATGGATGAAAAGTAAGGCAGAGCTGCCCACCATGTTTTTTACCTTTCCTCAGCAAATTGGCACATTTGTATTCTATTACACAGGGTTATAAGTCGGCGCTAGGTACACCCTGGAAAGGTAAGATGGTGTTAACCATAACCAAGGTTAACCACTTTGTATTTCTACCATGGAACAGAATCCAACGAGTAAATGCTTCAAATACTTTCTCAATCAATTCATTCAATATCAGCTGTAGTGTCACAACACTCAGAGTTACTACTCACTGCCTTGGTGAACAATCCCTAACACAAGGCAGAGTTCACACCAGTCCCTCACTCCAAGGATCTCTCTATCCTTAATCTCAACCACATTTACACCACAGGTTACTAGCCCTTACTAGCCTCTTTGTTGGAGCCTCTGACTGCTCTACTAACTACCCTGATCCTGTCTCTCAATTGTTGAATGATCATTACACATCTACCCTTGCACTTACATCTCCAAATGGAACCTGCCTCCATCCCATGCCCTCCAGCACCACACCTCCTCCAGCGGAAGCCAAAGGGGCAAAGTACATGGGTCTTCCCTTTTATAAAGGGGAATATTGACACCCTGTGGCCAAAGATAGATAGATATAGTGAATAGAAAGAAAGAAAGAAAAAAAAAAAGAAAGAAAGAAAGAAAGAAAGAAAGAAAGAAAGAAAGAAAGAAAGAAAGAAAGAAAGAAAGAAAGAAAGAAAGAAAGAAAGAAAGAGATGTATGGATACACAGATAGATGACTGATAGACAGACAAACATACTGATAGATTGATTTAGTGATGGATATACAGTATAGAAAAAATGATACAGTAGATAGATAGATGATACAGTAGACAGAGACAGTGCCGGGTCGAGCTCACGCGCACGCCCCCGATCGCTGTGTGCACACGCATGCGCAGAGAGACGAAGGGGACGGAATTTGGAAAGAACACCAGAGGGGAGGGGGCAGGGGAGAGCGCCGAAGGGGAGGGGCTTTTCTGCCTACCCCTAGTTCCTGCCCTGGATAGAGAGATAGATAGCCAGACAGACCAAAAGACAGACAAATAGATTTAGTGATGGCTATATAGAAAGATATGATACGGTAGACAGATGGTAGATATATGATACAGTAGAAAGAAAGTGGCAGCTCTGATGTTCTTCTGCTTAGGAAAGGTTTGAGAAAGGTTTTTAATTTTGTATCTAAGCAGAAGAACATCAGAGCAGCCTCTTTTTTTCTCCTAACAACTTCTTGGTGGTCAGACTGGTGGGAAACTGACCAGCAGGTGGTGCTGTTGTAACAAAATTCATTCATATTAACAGCACATGTATCTTAATATCTTGGAATTCAAGAAAAATAAATAATGAAGTTTTTAATATTGCACCTTCATATCAATTTTACATTCAATTATTTTAAAGGTTTACTTATCCTTTAAGTTAACTTTTAGTAGATTCTAGAATGATTAATCTTATTCTAGGCAACTATTCAATTGGCCTTTATCTGATTTTTGTTAATTAATCCCTAGTCATTGTCTACATCATTTATTTGAAAGATTTACAAATCACATAATTTGCCCACTGCAGTTTGTTTATCATTACAAGGACCAAAACATTTATGTCTGACAGGCATCCAATGTCAAAACAACCCCATTTGTGATCAGGGAATATTTAGATAAATCATGAAAAAAAATCCCTTGCTTTATGTTTGCAAACAAAAGTGATCTGATAACTTCATGCCCTACAGCTCGGGAGATTCCACTGCTAATATTAGTGTCCCAAAGGGCTTTTCCTGCAGTAGAAAGAAGCTTCTGTCAGTCTCGATGGTCCTTAATGGGGGTGTAATCCCTTTGTGACCAAATACATTAGGAATTTAGTAGGCAGGTAGTCGCTATTTTGTATGTTTGGGGTCCCTAGTTGGTACATTAGGTGGTGCCTGGGTTAGGGTACCAGGGAACAAGGGTGAGTATGTGGGTGAGATGGCAACAATACTTGTGCAGGTTGATCCTCTCTTGAGACTTAAAGTGGCCATACATGGGCAGATTAAAGCTGCTGATATCAGTGCTTTAGACTGATTTGGCAGCTTATCTGTGAGTGTGTGGGTGCTTTCAAAGTGTCTCCCCGATCAGTATGCCAAAAATGAGGACCGCATCGGAAAATTGTTTGACCCTAGGGCCAAACGGTTGGATTAATCAGATATCTCCCTGCCATTGGTTGGCATATTGGGTTAAGATCCACTCATTTGGCAACCGCACCAGACGAGCAGATCTTATCGTGTATGGCCACCTTCAGTTACACCCACCTGTACAGGGATTGCAGATTAAGGTGCATGATGATAGCATGAAGAACCTGAGAGAAGGGCAGAGTGTGGGATTCAATGAGTGGGAAGAATTGGCTGTGGTATACATCTTGAGTTTAAATGAGCCATACTATTCTATAAAACCTACTTAGGGATCAGTCTCGTTTAAGAAAGAGTTTGTTGTTGGAGTAAGAGCCTCTGGACCACACCAAGAATAAATGTGATGTCATGAAGGCACTTCATCACTTATACCAGTAAACTGATAGTCTAACCTGTGTACTGTATAAGAGGTAGGTAGAGTGCAGCTAACATAAGGGGCCAGTCAAAGCCAGTTGGTCTGTAAAGATGAGCTTGCTACATTCTGGCGCCATACTGATCCATCATCTGTGGATCGGTTCTTGTTTCACAAGATTGAAGAAAAAGTCCTAGCACCTGACTTCTGCCGAGTTGTTCATATGGACATCATGCTGTCCATGTAAAGCCTGCGGCTGAATAAAGCCCCTACAACTAATGCCCCCTGCAACATTATGGCCACTGAGCACGGAACTAGCAGGGACAATAAAACCCCTGAGAAGTTTAGGTAATGAACCCCTCAGTACAAGGAAAGGGATTGGCCCATAATGATTTTGTTCATGCAGAACCTTATTATAAGCGGATCCCCGAGGATTAGGGGCTTGTGAGTGTTGGTTGATCATGCCCATTGCAGAAGAGATGACTCCTGGCTTAGGGAACTCTGTGCTGAAGCTTAGAACTTGGCTGCAGAGCCATATGGAGAGGAACAGATGGCCGGATAACTGTATGAATGCCTGATGGATCTTTAGGAGAATCACTGGATGTTGCCTGGACATGCAGGCTCAGTATGGTTGGAACAAGTCTCTGTACTGCTACATATTCCCATGATAATAATATCACATTTTCTGTGCCGATGAGTAGACTTATGGTCGTGTGGGTCAGTGGGGGGCAGGATCCATACATAGATCATTAACAAATGATTCCTTAATGCCTGGCCAGATAACCCAGACAACAGGGTATAGGCTTATGGCACAGAGCTAGGACACTGGTGGCAGGCCTGGACTGGGAGACAAAATAGGCCCTGCCATTCCAAGTACACAGAGGCCCAAACAGCCCTCTGCCAGCCCAAACATCCCCCTACCAGCCCACTATATGGTAAATTTCTATTGAACCATACAGCAGCCCCTCTGGCATTTGCCAGAACCCACCGATTGCCAGTCCGGGCCTGACTGGTGGCACAGAAAGACATGGAGCCGCTCCACTAACTGGCTGGATATGGCTTCTCCCCTTCAACCAATTCTCCTGTTTAACATGTCAGGTTAGGATTATTGAAAATGAACTAAGGGCAAGTAAAAGGGTACAGTGATACACAACTGCAAAATGCTATCAAGTTTTATTGGGGTGGTTCACCTTTAAGTTATCTTTTAGTATGTTATAGAATGGTCAGTGCTAAGCAACTTTTCACTTGGTCTTTATTATTTTATTTTTATACTTTTTGAATCATTTGCCTTCTTCTTCTGACCCTTTCCAGCTTTCAAATGGGGGTCACTGACCCCATCAAAAAAAACAAATGCTCTGTAAAGCTACAAATGTATAGCTATTTCTACTTTTTATTACTCTTCTTTCTATTCAGGTCTTCTACTTCTCATATTCCATACCCTGCTTGGTTGCTAGGGTAATTTTGGACCCCCCCCCCCAAATGTGACTAATCCCAACTACAGAGAGACTGATATACAGGACAATTGTAGTACAGGGCAAATATATATATGAGTATAGAGGATGTGGTTGGGGTAGTTAGGTCCTGGAAGTTACAATTATGGGTGCAAACTGGATAGATTCATTTGCAAAGATGGGCAGTTTTTGGAGTGGAGCAATTAATACTTCTGGGAGATTTTGACAGGAGAAAATGTAGAAAGTTACAAAGTGATGACACGCTCGATGCCCATCGCCATGGCAACGCATCCTAGGAGTCTTTACAGCTAGTAACTCTGAGCGCTCCTGTCACAATCTGCAGCCATTCGGACACTCTACGCTTCTCTGGTAAGCATTAACCCTGTAAAAGGGAGTCTCCTATACAGCCAGCATTATATTGAAACTCTGTATTTTCTACAGCATGCGGATTCAACTTTTATTATTGGTGAGCTATTCTTTGGAGGCAAAGTTCTAGCAACTCACTTATGGGATGTATACTGATTATATTTTGCATTCAGTATTTTTGCAGAGTTGAGGAGGCAAAATGTTGCTGCTAATATGGAGGGGTGAGTCCAGTTTTCCGAAGTTGCCTCGCGAGGAAACGTCGAGCGATTTCGGAAAACGAAGTGCTCCGAGTGCCATCCTGCTGGCGATTTACATTCTAGCCGGCGGGAGGCAGATCAGGGTGATTAGTCACCCTGAATAAGAGATTTGTCGCCGACGACTAATCTCCCCGAATCTGAGCATGTGCCCTAACCATAAAGAGAGAGCAAGATGGATACCTTAGTGCTTAATTTATGCTGTGTTTTTATAGGCACTATGGGGATCAGGAGCAGACTGAGAGAACAGCAAAAAATTCTAAAATCTGTAGATCTTGTGATAATCCTGTGCTGCAAGGCAAAGATCCGATTTTTGGACCGTGTGTGGAGAGTCCCGACATTTTTCGTGTGGCGGAGATCGTCGTTTGGTAGATTGGACAGGTTAAAAGATTTCTGTCAGCTGCTGATAATTTCTCTGCATGTATTGCCGATTCAGTGGGAGACTGTCACTAGCTTTGTCGGACATAACTTTCGTACGATTGCTGTCAGGGGCAGAACATCGGCTGATCTGTTCTTTTACTACTTTATTTGATCGGAATGGTTAGTGGCAGGTCGGGAGATGGATTCGAATGATCGGATCTTTGCATCTATGGCCAGCATAGATCAGGAATGTATTGAGATTGCTCTATCTAGAGCTTATGATAAGCTGTTAAAGAAGCCAAGGACTCAGGAGGAGATTTGTTCTCATCAGCTGAGTCCAGGGCCGGACTGGGGGTAAAAAGCAGCCCGGGCAAAAAAAATCAAAGAAGCCCACATGTAAACACGCGATGGTCTGACTTGTACACATCCACTCATATATTGGGGTAAAACTGCAAAAATGTATGTGCATAAAGAGCTGCCTTCTCACTTAAATGAAATTTATGTAAAATATGTTAAAGATTATGCAGCTTTGCGCCTTTGGTCACAGAACCCCTCAGTGACTTCTAATATCCTTATCATTTACAGTAGGGGGTACATTATCCCTTATAATACATGAGTGATACTCAGAGTTCCCTGTATAACTCAGCCTTGTGCCTTTATATGGTCACAGAACCCCTCAGTGAATTCTAATATCCTTATCATTTACAATAGGGGGTACCCTAAATCATTATGGTTAATATGGAACAGGCCCCCATTACTGGATTCTTTCTGAAATAAAGATTGAGGAATTAAATCTCAGGGCTCTATTCCATTGTGAGTAAGATATCTACTGATGTTTTTACACAATATTATTTTTCCCCAAGTCCATTGTTCCTGTGTTCGTTGCCTGATTGCACTGTTCGCTGACCTGTATATTGGACTTGGCATTTACCCCCCCTGCCACACCTGACCTGACCCCTGACCTTTATATTGGACTATAGCTTCTGTCTGGCACCCTGACCTCTGATTTGTGCTCTGGACTCATTTAATCTACTCACCATCAGAAGGTTCTACTCTCTCTCCCACTTCCACACTGTAGACTGTTCCATTACCCGCCTTACCCAGTCCGTGGGCTCTGTGCCAGCTATACCCAACCACTTCACTAGTCAAGTTACCCATTAGCCGCTCACTTGCTTTAGTTTGAGAGGGGACTGAGACTCTTTAAAGAAATTGTTCAGTGTAAAAATAATAACTGGCTAAATAGATATAGGCTGTGCAAAATAAAACATGTATCTAATATAGTTAATTAGCCAAAAATGTAATGTATAAAGGCTGGAGTGACCGTGTTTTGAACATAATAGCCAGAACACTACTTCCTGCTTTGCAGCTCTCTTGGTTTCCACGGATTGGTTACCAGGCAGTAACCAATCAGAGACTTTAGGGGGGGCACATGGGTCATATCTGTTGCTTTTGAATCTGAGCTGAATGCTGAGGATCAATTGCAAACTCACTGAACAGAAATGGACCATGTGGCCCCCCTTCAAGTCGCTGACTAATACAGAGTTAGAGAGCCGAAAAGCAGTGAGTAGTGTGTTCTGGCTATTATGTTACACATCCAGTCACTCCAGCCTTTATACATTACATTTTTGGCTAACTAACTATATTAGAAACATTTTTTATTTTGTACAGCCCATTTATTTACCCAGTTTTTATTCTTACACTGAACTGTTTCTTTAAGCAGCTGCAGTATCTGCTGGAGGCCCTGTTGATCCGACTTCCACACACACAGCACAACAACAGCAGGAGAACAGAGAGGAGTGGGAGGGGCGGAGCCACATTGTGAGATAGGATGAAGGAGCGGTCCTAGAGCCTGCTGGATGCATTGAAAGGCAGTTTCTAATTAGGATTATAGATCAGGAACGGCCCACTTGAAGAAAATATAGAGCGGCTCCTATGGCATTTGCCCGAACAGACAGATTCTGATTAGGATTATAGATGCTGTGATTAAAATTAGATGATCCACAGGAGGGCACTTCCAGAATGGATAAGTTGGCTAGTCACTCTCACAAGAAGCAACCATAATTTCCTATGCATGAAATATTTAAAGCATGACTAGAGAAAGAATGGAAGCCTCCAGATAAAAAGTTCTTCCTTTATAAACGTTTTAATAAAATGTATCTTTTCAAGAAGATGTTATTCAAAATTGGGTCACACTTCCTAAAGTAGATGCCCCTATTACAAGGATTGCCCGCAAAACTACGTTACCTGTAGATGATGGTGAATCTTTTCGGGATGCAATGGAGAAACGCCAAGAGAGCGCATTAAGAAAAGCCTACCTAGTGGCTGTTGCTGCCTGTAGCTATTGCTAATATATACCGTGGTGCAAAAACTTCTAAAATTTGGTTGAAAAATATTGAAGATGCTTTATTCAAAAATGTCAGTAGATCCAGGATTAATGATGCATTAAATGAAATTCAATTGGTTTCAGATTTCATCATAGAAGCAGCAACTCAGAATCTTCATCTAGCAGCAAAATCTATGACACTGTCTGTCTCAACTAGAAGGGCATTATGCTGCGGCAATGGCAGGCTGATGCTGCCTCAAACATAACCTTTGTGGTTTACCATTTGAAGGGGAGTTACTATTCAGTTCCAGTCTGGAAAAGATAGTCTCTAAGGTTACAACAGGCAAAAGCTCCTTTTTGCCACAAGACAGAAGAGGTAGAAGATACCAATTTCAGAATTCAAGAACTGAGAGATCTACTTATAAAGAAGACAATTATGGCAGTGGGTCACTATCCCTCCCTATCTTAACTTTGGGAAAACCTAGAACTGAGAGTGAAGGGGGAGGAGGAGGTTTTTATTTGCTATGCTAATTAGTAGCTGTCCAATAATGCGGGGCAAAGAAACATACAAGTGACCCACTGCCATGAGTTTATTCAAGGAAAAGAAAATTTCAGTAAGTATGAAAATTTTTTGTGACATACCTCCCAACATTTTGGAAGTAAAAAGAGGGACAAAATTGTTTTCGCACGTAGCGCAGCAATTTTGACCATGCCCCTTTCTGTGGCCACACCCCCTAATTACCATGTTCATTTTACAGGTTATGAAAGTTTGAAAAGAATTCTTATCTAAAATGTTTTTTTATGTCTTAAAATTGTTACAAAGTATCTTATTTGCACCTGTTAGCTGTTCTGTGCTCTCTGCTAAAAGCCAATTAAGTTAGAAACATTGGGGCAAATTCACTAAGCGCCGAACACTAGCGTCAATTCGCATAATGGCAAACGGACGTAACTACGCAAATTCACTAATGCGCAGTGTACTGAACGCTACCTTTTACGCTAGACTTCCTTCGCCACCTCAGACCAGGTGAAGCGCAATAGAAAAGATAGGGATTGCTTCAAAAAAAGTTCACATTTTTTCTAAATCCCAAAAAACGCTGGCGTTTTTTCTATATTATGGGTGATAGGCTGAAAAAGATAGAAATTTTGTTTTGGGGCTCCCCTCCTTCCCCCCTACATTTCCTGACTCATGGCAACTTAACTATACAGTGGGCACATGGGTAGGGCAAAAAAAAAAATTTATTTGATGTTTTTAAGGTTTCCCAGGCATTTGTAGTGCTGATACGTGTTCCTCCATTGAAATTTGAATTTGGCGCCGTATGTAAATTAACCATGGCTAGCGTAACTTCGCTTTGCGAATCAATGCTAGCGCATCCTTACGCTACCCCTGTGCGCAACTTCGGATTTTAGTGAATTTGCGGAGCGCTGGCGAAACTACGCCTGGCGAAGTGCGGCGAAGTTGCGCCTGGCGCAACTACGAATCTTAGTGAATTTGCCCCTTTGTTTCTTATTCTGGCTGTTCAGTGCAGAGAAAATAGGGACTTTCCAGTACAAATGAGGGACTGCAGGTTGAGCAGGAAAGAATATCTATATATATATGAAAGTGAAAGCAGTAAGGAATATATATATATATATCAGTGCACCAGCACAGTCTCTATCTGGAATCTGCCGGCTCACTGCTGTAACTCCCAGCTGGCTGCTACCAACATGAATCTACTGAATCTCTGCCTGCTATGCTCTCTCAGCTGGAACCTGACAGGTAAGATCTGACATGTACCCTATAGTATTTCTTACACATTGTCACTGCTGCACAGCCTGATCCAGAGTCTAAATATGAACTGTATTTATCTGCTCTGTGCTGAGAAGCTCATAGGTCATTCAATGCCCCCCATTGTATTTATTTATGGGAATGAGCAGAACTGGATCAGTTAGTGATTATTTAATAAGCGGATATTTTCTACTGCTCCTAGCTCCTCTATGGAACATTAACTAAATATACATTAAAATGTTCACAGGTCTTCAGGTTACTTGTAAATATAATTGCTCCTGAAAACAGAAGCTGACTCCTGAAACACTTTAAGGGCTCTTACACACGGCCGTTCCGACCTGCGCTCCCCTGCGTTGGAATGCAGCAAAAAATGCTTACGTGTGTAAGAGCCTTTAGGTTTTTTGGCGTTCAGCCGCAGGGGAGCGCAGGAATAGACGCAAGTAATTATTTGAAATGGGGCTGTACTCACTCAGGCGCGTGTAGGCGCCGAACGCAGGTTCAGACGCAACATGCTGCATTTTTCCTGCGTTCGGCGCCTACACGCGCCTGAGTGAGTACAGCCCCATTTCAAATAATTACTTGCGTCTATTCCTGCACTCCCCTGCGGCTGAACGCCAAAAAACCTAAAGGCTCTTACACACGTAAGCATTTTTTGCTGCATTCCACTTTCTTCCGTGCAGCTGCAGGGGAGCGCAGGAGTAAACGCACTCAATTATTGAGGCTGTACTCACACAGACGCATGTAAGTGCCAAATGCAAGTGGAATGCAACATGCTGCGTCCCACCTGCATTTGGCGCTTGCATGTGTCTGTGTGAGTACAGCCCCCTTGGCAATAATTGAGTGCGTTTACTCCTGCGCTCCCCTGAGGCTGAATGGAAGAAAGCGGAACGCAGGGGAGCACAGCAAAAAAAAAAAAAATGCCTGTGTGTAAAAGTATCTAGCTGACCAACAGACCTGGACGTCTGCTTCTAAAAGTTGACGTCTTTTTACCTACAATGCAGCCTGTTTCCCCCATATGTACGGCGTAATTGTTCGCATTACAATCATGGCCGATATGTTTTGACAAATTGGATGCAATTGTGCTGAAAATGTTGATTGTGACATTTCTGGCCCTCGCCATTAACTTAAAGACTGTGCTATTGTGCGACAATATATAATTGATGAGAGCAGACACAGACAATTGATTTCTGGCAATTTGGGGCATGTAGCCTCCAAGTACTGTGAGAAAGAAAGGAAATGAAAGAATGAGAAAATAGAAAGTGAATGTGCAGGGGTCCCACAGAGGCAGTGTATGAAGCTCCTGAATATTTTATGTTTAGCCAGAATTAAACACTGTAGTAGCAGCACCAGTGGTGGAATGCAGAACAACTCCTGGCTGAAAGGGTTTTCTGTTAACTAGCAAAGGATTGTGGGGGATGTAGTTAAAGGGGTTAGTCACCTTTTAAGTTAACTTTTAGTATGATGTAGAGAGTGATAGTCTGAGACAATTTGCAATAGCTTTTTTATGGTTTTTGAGTAATTTAGTATTTTTATTCAGCAGCTCTCCAGTTTGCACTTTCAGCCGTCTGGTTGCTAGGGTCCAAATTACCCTAGCAACCATGCATTGATTTGAAAAAGAGAATATGAATCGGAGAGGACCTGAATAGAAAGATGAGTAATAAAAAGTAGCAATAACAAAAAAGACCCCCATTTGAAAGCTGGAAATAGTCAGAAGAAGAAGGAAAATAATGCAAAAACTTTAGAAAATAAATCAAGAAGACCAATTGAAAATGTACTTAGAATTGACCATTCTGTAACATACTAAAAGTTAACTCAAAGGTAAATCAACCCCTTAACTAATGATTTATCACACTAATATTTATATTTTCCCTGCAGCTGGCAGTCAAGTCCTGTGCTCTGCTGACAAGAGGACCGCGCCAGTAGGGGGCAGTGTAACCATGCAGTGCAGACTGAACTTAAACAGCGCTAAACCCGACGTGCTGCAGGTTACCTGGCGCAAACAGTCGGGGGAGTTTGCCGGTACCATCGCCACTTCCAGCCGGAGCCACGTGCAGAGGTTCTTGGGTCCCTATTCCCAGCGGGAGGTTCGATTCTCAGAAGAAACACAAGATCTTTCTACCATCACCATCAGCTCAGTGACCCCTGGGGACCGGGGATGTTTCCAGTGCATATTCAATGTCTACCCACTGGGGGCCTCTATGGGCAGCGTCTGCTTAAACATCACAGGTGAGTGTCACGTGCTGTGGTACCTGCCCACACGATACTCTGACACTGAGAAATCAACTGATTGCTGGAAATTCCACTGGCTCCACCCAGTGTAGGAAATGCCCACAGGCCGACTTGGCAAATATCAGGTTAATGCAATGCATCATCATTTAACCCATTCTTCCTCTTTTGTAGTCATTGGGCTTTCCTGGTAGATTCCTGGGATTATTAGTTATAGGAAACCAGAAAAGCCCATGTGCATTTCCTTCTCAGGGACAGCCCAGTCTGCATCTGTCTGTCTGTATGTAGATCTGTCTGTATCTGTCTGTCTGTATGTAGATCTGTCTGTCTGTGAATCTGTATATGTAGATCTGTCTGTCTATATGTAGATCTGTCTGTATGTAGATCTGTCTGTGTTTGTGTCATTGCCTGTCTGTGTGTCTGTATATGTAGATCTGTCTGTCTTTATGTAGATCTGTCTGTCTGTTTGCATACCTCCCAACATTTTGGAAGTAAAAAGAGGGACAAAAAATGTTTTCCCGCACGTAGCGCAGCAATTTTTTGACCACACCCCTTTCTGTGACCACACCCCCTAATTACCATGTTTGTTTTACAAAATTTGGCAGGTTATGACAGTTTCAAAATATTTCTCCTTATCTAAACTGTGTTTTTGTGTCTCAAAATTGTTACAAAGTATCTTATTTGCACCTGTGGCTTCTCTGTGCTAAAAGCCAATTAAGTGAGAAACTTTGTTTCTTTTTCTGGCTGTTCAGTGCATAGAAAAGAGGGACTTTCCAGTAGAAATGAGGGACTGCAGGTTGAGCTGTCAAAAGAGGGACTGTCCCTCCGAAAAAGGGACAGTTGGGAGGTATATGTTTGTGTCACTGCCTGTCTGTGTGTCTGCATATATAGATCTGTCTGTCTGTAGTACATCTGTCTGTTTGTGTGTCTGTATATGTATATCTGTCTGTATCTGTCATTCTATATGTGTTTGTCTGCCTGTCTATATTTATTTATAAAGAGTTATTTGTGTACACAATGCTGCACATTTTCTAGGGCCTCATGCCTAACTCAAGATTCAATACCATCTTTATAATTACAATATCATTTTTATATTTCACATTCATATTCTTTTGTCACTGGAGACAGGCCCGGATTTGTGGCAATCTAGGCCTAGGGCGGCAGGATTTTAGGGGGGTGGCATGCTGCCCAACCACATCCACATTGGTTCAAAAACCCTGGGGATGGGCTGGAGATACAATCATTTTATAAATTTCCTGTGTGCAAATCCCCATTGCTCCAGTCCAGATAATGATAATTTGCAGGAATAAAGCGGAGGAGACAGGGTCAACAAACGGCATTGGGCCTAGAGGCGCCCACTGGAGGTAGCAGTGCTCTGGCCACTTTGCCATGGGTGCCCTTTCTTCTTGATACAATGGTCTAGTCTAGCTACTGCCCATGCACACGCTGCTCATCCTTCAGAAGATGCACCCTGGCCATGTTTCTTTCAGGGCTGCAGGGAGTCATGCATAGGCATAACTATAGATGAAGCAGACCCTGCAACCACAGGGGGGCTCAGACTGGGGGATCCAATTCCCCTCTCTGCAGTCACTTTCCTACCTGTGAGCAGAGACTCTGGCAGGGAGAAACCAAGAGTGGGCAGGAGTTGGAAGTAACAATACTATGATAGCAGTGGCTCGGGTGCAGGCAGAGCAGCCTGCCCCCCATCCCCCAAACATCGGTTTCAACCCCCAATGAGTATAATCCCAGGGGCGCTCCCAGGGGCGGTGACTCTGTACAGGGACATTTTCCATTGGGACTAAAATTCTAAAACATGGCTTTTCTCCCCCGAAATAGGGACTGGCAGTAACACTAGCCTGATGTAGATTTAAGTGACAATAGGTATAGTAGACTCCTGCAGCTGGTTGGGTACCCTTGAGTTACCTGCAAAAAAGCAGGTAAAACTTCCAGTAGGACTTTTAGGTGTGGGTATAGATGTGGGTCTGCTGGTTTGTGAATTTTGTATTTTCCTTATAGAAACCAGAATCTCGGATCCCAAGCTTGATGTAAACAGTTCAGCAGAATATCATGTTATCAGCTGCTCAGCCACAGGGAAACCTGCCCCCACAATCACATGGAACCTAACAAAGACACCCGAACAGAACCCTCAGAATTACAGTTTCATTCACCCTGACCAGACAGTCACAGTCATTAGCAACTTCACCCTCGGCACCTTGAGGAGGATGGAAAGAATAAACATCACATGTTTTGTACATCACTCCGCTCTCGGCAGCGACATTGTCCTCTCCAAGGCTATAGAGGATTCAGGTAAGTGGTGCAGTGTTCTGAAAAAAAAAATATCAATTCATTAAATTAATTCTTCGCTTTAAAGCCTATGCGTCACAATCTATCCCATTGCCTTGGTTCTTTAAAGTAATTGTGGTGTAGGAGAATATAGTTGTCATTCCTAATTGAGCCTACTGTATAATGAACGCCTCCTTATCTGTGAGGCAGAACTGCCTTTTTTCTGCTTATGAAAAAAACCTTTCTCAAACCTTTCCTAAACAGAAGAACATCAGAGCAGCCTCTTTCTTTCTCCTGACAACTTCCTTGACTACTTAGTGGTCAGACTGGTGAGAAACTGACCAGCAAGTGGTGCTGTTGTAACAAAATTCATTCACATTGATAGTACATGTCTCCCTTAATCTCTTGGAATTAAAGAAAAATAAATTATAAATATATATTGCAAAAGTTCTTAGAATAGCACTCTTGTCAATTTTACACTCCCTTAAGGTGGCCAGACCGAGTCGGCAGCTTATTGGCCTGTGTATGGGGGCCCCCGACGGGCTTCCCCGATCGAAATCTGGCCGAAAGTCGGCCAGATCTCGATCGGATGGGACTAAAAATCCAGTCGGATCGCAGCCGCATATGTCTGTTGATGTGATCTCGCGATCCGACCGCCCGTTCCTGTTCGCTAGGATCCGATCGTTGGGCCCTAGGGCCCACGATCGGATCAGCCCGATATTGCCCACCTCAAGGTGGGTATATTGGAGATAGATCCGCTCATTTGGCGTCATCGCCAAACGAGTGGATCTCTCCGTTTATGGCCATCTTTATTTTCAAGGTACTCTACTAGTTATTCCTGTCAAGTGCTCAAAAGAACAGTGGCAACAGTGGCTTTCAAAAGGGTACAATAAAAACATTTGAGTCCTGACAAATTATTTGTCTGGAATCTCACCATTAAAACAAGCATTTAGTATCCCATGCCACTTTGGAGAGGTATTAGGAAGGAACTATAGAGGACCCAGTGGGACGTTGTGTATGGAAAATATCTTGTTCACAGAGTTTACGGGCGCAAATGATATTGCCATGGGGTCCAATAACCAACCAGTCATTGCCACTGCTGGAAAGTTCATGTAGGAGACTCATATCATTCAGTAAATAGATCCCAATAGAAGCATGTGACTCTATAATAACCAGTCATTCCCACTGCTGGAAAGTTCATGTATGTTGAAAAGCAGTGTCCTGAACAACTTGTATTTCTATTTACAGATAATCATTCTTTTGGGAAGGAAAACACATTCACAACTATTGTCGCTGTGTTGGTGATTCTGGTTATTATAGTGACAATCAGTTTTGTTTTCATAATTGTCCACCAAAGATGGAAAATGTGCAAATATAACCAGGTATGCTATATGCAAACTTTGCTTTTCTGTGCATTTTACACACAGTAAGTTTGCTTTTGGTACAACCGAATCATCTATGACTATTACAGGGTCACTCTTAATTGGTCTGTTTTGTTAAATTAATAGTATCTCTCTGTATAGGATATAAGCAAACGTAGGGGGCTGCTCCTGCTGAATTGTGCTTAGTACAGGGGAATACCTATGCTGCCATAGTTTTATGGGATCTCTCTGTACAGACTATGACCAAACATAAGGGGGCTGTTCCTGCTGAATTGTGCTTAGTACAGGGGGAATACCTATGTTGCCATGGTTTTATGGGATCTCTCTGTACAGGCAATGAGTAAACTTAGGGGGCTGTTCCTGCTGAAATGTGCTTAGTACAGGGAAATACCTATGCTGCCATAGTTTTATGGGATCTCTCTGTACAGACTATGAGCAAATGTAGGGGGTTGTGTCTGCTGAATTGTGCTTAGTACAGGGGAATACCTATGCTGCCATAGTTTTATGGGATCTCTCTGTACAGGCTATGAGCAAACTTAGGGACTGTTCCTGCTGAATTGTGCTTAGTACAGGGAATACCTATGCTGCCATAGTTTTATGGAATCTCTCTTTACAGACTCACTATGAGCAAACTCAGAGGGCTGTTGTGGTTATTACAAAGGAACACTTAAGCCGGCACAGTTATGTGGTAAAAGTACCAGGCCCACTGATGAGATGATTTCTATGTCAGATTAACAATGAATGCACTAGGCAATGGGCAAACAGAAATAGTTTATAGTATGATACGATGTCTCTGCTCCATGCATGATATCTATGTTCTCCTTAAAGGAGAAGGAAACCCAGTCGGTGCAAAAACCCTCCCCTGTGTTGCTTCCCCTCCCTCCTCCCCCCGGCCTACCTGTCCCACTGGGCAAATGCCCCTAACTTGTTCACCGACGCCATCTTCTTCCAAGCGATCTTCTTCCTGGTTTGACCGGCGCATGCGTAGTAGGAGCATTTCGCTGGTACCGATCTACTGCGCATGCGCCAAAAGTCACGAAGTTTTCCGATTTCACTTCGTGACTTTTGGCGCATGCGCAGTAGATCCGTACCGGTGAAATGCTCCTACTGCACATGCGCCAAAACGCCGGTCAAAGCAGGAAGAAGATTGCGTGGAAGAAGATGGTGCCTGTGAACTCCGTGGACTGGACCTGCGCAGAAGGGTAAGTAACAAGTTAGGGGCATTTGCCCAGCGGGACAGGTAGGCCGGGGGGAGGAGGGAGGGGAAGCAACACAGGCGAGGGGGGGGAGGGTTTTTGCGCTGACTGGGTTTCCTTCTCCTTTAAAATAAGTATGAGCAGTAGAGCTCTGAACAGCCTTTTACCCTAGTATCCATATCTTATGACTAATGGATGCCCTTCCTTCCTTTTAGAACTATGGAATCGGCTCTGGAAACCACCAAGTAAAAGAGAAGCCTAAGGATCACATAAAATATCAAAAATGTTTTAGAACGTTTAACCCAAGAAACCATACACTGGTATGATAAGCTAAAGCAGGTCTATACCACTGGTGGTGGTGACACACAGGCTGGATGTGGCTCTACGGGTATTTTTTTTTTACCCCCCTTCCTTACAATCTGCCCGAAAGCTGCATAGACATCATCATTTCAATTCAATCCATCCCTTGAACTTGGGGATATGAGCTCTAATTACCAGCACTGAGCTAAGGACAGATTCTCAGCCTGCAGACATCACTCAAGAGGGACTCCTGGAGATAAAAATCAGCCTGTTGGATGTCTCAGGCAGGAGATAAGTGTTAATCATCATGATTGTTCATAGGATTCTGCTCCTCTTTCTCATATTGTTACCATGGTCAAGGGCACAAGTTTTAGACTCATGCCAAACGGGGCTGATCTGGCCAGTGGAACACTCAGGCCAAGAATAAGCCCCCCACGCCAGCATCAGCCTTCTCCCTTGTCTGCACCCTGGAACCATTATGTTGGCCTAGAAGTAGGCACTCGAGTAGGATTTCGCCAAAGAAAAATCTGCTGTGAAATCTGCTGTGTGGACTGATCACAGGACTGATCACAAGACGTTTTTCCGCTGGCTGAGATCAGCCCCCGCCAGGCATTATCCACCCAAGACGCCAGGTCCCACATGCTCTGTGATTTTCCTTCTTTTCAGGTCTGTTAAAGGAGATGTACAGTTTAAACCACTGGGCAGAGGTGCAAAATGTTGGGAACCATCCAGTCAGGGTCATTTATCAACACTGGGCAAATTTGCCCATTGGGCAGTAACCCATGGCAACCAATTAGATTGATGCGTTCATTGTTATATTTGCAGCTGGCTTAAAAAAGCTATTCACTGATTGGTTGCTATAGGTAACTGCCCATGGGCAAATTTGCCCAGTGTTGATAAATGAGCCCCACTGAGTCAAAATCACTAGTATTGGTAGAGTTGGAGCAAGAATAGAGGAGAGAGAGAAAAACAAATAGAAGGAAGTGAGTAGGGGGCAGTGGAGAATCAAATGTGAAAGTAATAATTTATTGTGTCTAATATGAATGTTATTTATATGTATAGATATATATTTTTATTTGGAAAGATCAGTGCATACAGGTCCAATGCAAACAGACCACTGGATCAGCATGTGACTACTAGAAAGCAATAAAAGCACCTTTACCCCGTATTATGGGAAATACCCTTCCTGTTGAATGTGCCTCAGGCTCCGACAGGTAATCAGCATTGCAGAAGTGTCTGCCATATACTGTCATGTGCCCCTACAAACCAATGTCAGATACCAGTGGTAAAGAGGTTGTACATGTTAAAATATACCCCATCAGTTCATTCTGTTGGGATTTTGTAGAAAAGTTTCATAAACACTAAGGGGGTTATTTATCGAAGTCCGAATTCATCTCAATATTTTATGAAAAAAACTGTGATCGAGTTTTTTTTCGGATTTTTCATCCAATTTTCACGATTATTTCAGATTTTTCACCCAAAAACTCCAAATTTTGCCTGACAACTCTGAAAACTTCGGGTATTGCCAAAAACCCAGTGCACATCAAAAAATCATTGGGACTTCTGCCGTTGACTTATATGCAACCTCGACAAGTCTCAGATGCCGGATTTTCGGATTCTGACTTTTTTCCATCGAGGTTTTATAAAATCCAAAAAATTTTGTCAGATTTTACAGTATATAAAAATTTTTCATGATTTTTGCATTCAGAGTTTAGTAAATAACCCGCTACTTTAAATAAAAATGTTAGTTTTTTGTTCTATTCCTGATTCCACAGATGGAAAGGAAGCCATTATAGTCTGTGTGTATGTGTGTGTGCTTTGTGAGACAAGTGTCTCAACACCTTAGGCTCACAGTGTAATGTTTCCCCTACCTTGCAATGTTTCATTGTGAAATGATGAATTCTGACACTAGTTCTAGTGATGGGCGAATTTATTCACAAGGCACGAATTTGCGGGGAATTCCCGCGATTCACCGCCGGCGAATACATTTGTGAAACTGCCACGAAAATTCGCCAGTGAAAATTCACCGTCGTCAAAAAAAAAAGGATGCCGGCGTCAAAAATGAGATGCCAGCGCTGTTTCACAAATTTTTCGCCATTTCGCGAATTTCATTTTCATGGGAAACGGCCCAAATTTGCCCATCACTAACTAGTTTGTCTGCTTTCCATAGAATCTGTACGTCCCTGACTGTGGAAAGTTGCAGAATCCATGTGACAAGCTGTTTTGCTGAGTTCACACAAACATTTCTATTTAATTTATTGCACTTTTTTTACATTGACATTGTTTCCAGCCCTATATATAATTTTGGCAATAACGGAATTTGTGCAAGGCTAGGGATTAACTAATTGGTGTGGAGACATTTATATACCGTTAAAATACAATATTGTGTAATAACTAATTGGATGAACTGTGTGGTTATCGAAAGATCTGAATACAATGTATAGCTTTAAACTATTATATAACTGAAATGGTACATACACCCTTCATAAAGTATTATGGGTTAACGAATACAAAGTAGGGATAATTACCTGTGACCCTTGATTGGTTTTAAACAAAAAAGGGGTGGGATTACTTGGGTTTAAATTCTGCATTCGACCCCTTACTGATAGATACACCTATGACTAAGCGCCGGAGGGTGCATAACGCGTAAGGTGGGATATGGGGGGTAGTATGTACTAGTTACTTCTTCTTTTTTAATGTGAACTACAATAAATTAATATTTTTTACTTGAAGAAGCTTTGGGACTTATATCGTTTTTTGATATAAACTTTTCTACTATTGATTGCCTTTTTGAACTGGGGCGAGTCCCGTGGGCTTGGCTGAATAATTATATGGACTCCCGATCTTGTATAGAATCATTGTTTCCAGCCCCTTATGTTCTCACAGAAAATTATCTTTATACAATACATAATAACCATACCAATAAAAAGGCAATCTGATGATGTGATTTGCTAGTAGCGTTGCTGTGTTCAGTCATCATAACCCAGCCCATCCTGCTCTATTATGTTCCATAAAACTTTAAATACATTATGCCAGAAAGCACTACAAACTGAATGCAGATATAACTGCATGATTCCCCTAATTTAGCACTGGAATGAAATGCAAGAAATTATCTTTATGTTTTCATTTTATGGAATGCACCCAATCCATCATTTTTGGATTTGGCCGAATCTTCCGCAAATTATTTGGCTCAATACTGATCCCTTAGTTTGCATGCTTGCATTGTAGAAATACAAATAATTGCATCACTTTTAAACAACACATTTTCCTCATTTAAAGGATAAGTAAACCTTTAAAATAAGTGAATATTAAATTGATGAGGGTGCTCTGCTAAGAATTTTTTCAGTGTACACTCATTATTTGTTTTGTTTTTATTTCAAAATATTAGAGGTTGTTCACCTTCCAAACACTTTTTCGGTTGAGTTGTTTTCAGATTGTTCCCAAGAGATAAAGACTTTTTTCAATTACTTTCTATTTTTTATTGTTTTTCCAAAATCTAAGTTTGAAGTAGAATGTCCGTGTCTCTGGTGTTTCAGTCTGACGGCTCAGTATTTCAAGTGCAGATTCTGAACTGTTTCAATTTTGCAACATTTCATTGATACATTTTTCACAGCATCTCTGGAATATGAGCAACTATTGTATCAATTGTATTAATTATATCAATTAATAATAAAACAGCTGCCTTTAATGAAACTCAGGGATTCTGCTCAGCAGGGACAAAGATAACAAATTGATTAACTAAAAGTATCAATTCAGAACAATTAATGAGTCGGCGACCCCCCTCCCAGAGCTGCTTTAGAAGGTGAAAAGTGAAACTTTATGCTTCAATATTAGAAGAACAGTCACTCATAGAAAATAAAAAGTAATTGAAAAAAGTCTATATTTCTGGTAAACTGTCTGAAACCAACTGTACTGAAAAAAGTGTTGGAAGGTGAACAACCCCTTGAAGCGATACATGTTCTGTTAATATGAATGAATTTTGTTACAACAGCTCCACCTGCTGGTCAGTTAACTACCAAACTTGTTTTATTCTGCTGCAAACAACTCATTCCCAAATGGATTTCCCTGGTCTTACAAGTTGATTCCAGCATAAATGTCCAACCAACATATTTCTATATATGATACAAACCTGTGTACAATGATTTATGCTGGTTTAAAAAAAGTGGTGCAAAATAAGAGCATATTTATAAAGTTGTATTACTTGTCACTTTCCATTGTTGTTCTTTGTCATTCCTCCAAACAGCCATTAAAGTCAAATGTCTGTTTCCTTTGTGTGAAATGTACACATTATATTGTAATACTTCCCAACTGTCCCGCTTTCTGTGGGACATTTTCGATTTTGACAGCTCAGCCCACAGTCCTGGATTTTTATTAAAATGTCTTGAGTTTCTCTTTGATCTCTTGCACAGACTACAAAGATACAAAGATAAATAAAAGGCTTTTTGGTGGTGCTCAGCACCTGTATTTTAATACAATTGTAACTAATAAGATCAACAAGTCTGTGGGAGACTCACAGTTTTAGGGCTCTTACTGACGAGTGGTTGAAGCTGCGCTCCCCTGCATTCCATTTTTATGCGTTCAGCCGCAGGGGAGCGCAGGAATAGACGCATTTAGCTTTTTTCAATGGGGCTGTACTCACACAGGCGCGTGTAGGTGCTGAACGCAGGTTGAGACGCAATATGCTGCATTTTTCCTGCGTTAGGTGCCTACACGCGCCTGTGTGAGTACAGCCCCATTGAAAAAAGCTAAATGCGTCTATTCCTGCGCTCCCCTGCGGCTGAATGCAGAAAAATGGAACGCAGGGGAGCACAGCTTCAACCGCTCGTCAGTAAGAGCCCGAAAGGACAAGGAAAGTTAAACTAAAGAAGTAGCTAGAAATGTTGTACATTATATTTTGGGCATCTGTACCAGCCCCAGGCAACCACAGCCCTTTAGCAGTAAAGATCTGTGTCTCCAAAGATGCCCCAGTAGCTCCCCATCTTCTTTTCTGCTGATTCACTGCACATGCTCTGTGCTGCTGTCACTTACTGAGCTTAGGGACCCACTCACAATATACAGTACACATAGAATAGAAATGTCACAATATAAGGCTCATTAGTAATTAATATGGATAATTACTACATGGCAGCACAGAAACACAGTGGCGGAACTACCGGGGGTACGATTGGGCCAGGGCCCGCACCCCTCAGGTCCTGAATCTGGGGAGATAATTGCTTATGAAGGGGGGCCCGGCAGCATGACCCGCACCAGGGCCTGTCCCCGTTACTGCAGAAACAAGTGCAACTAGCATCAGAATTTAATAATCAGCCCTGCAGCATCAGTTTATATTACAGACCAACCTCATTTTCTGCTGGATAATTAGTGACGAGCCCTAAGCTTAGCTTCTCAACAGCTGCTCAGAGCCCACTGAGCATGTGAGTGTCACAGACACTTTCCAAGATGGTGACCCCCTGTGACAAGTTTGAAGTCCTGGATCATTGCTGCTATTGACGAGCTGAAACTTTAGGCTGGTGCAATAAGTGCAGTATATAAAACATGGCTTTTTTAGCCCTATTCATTTTTAGGGTTTAGTTCTCCTTTAATTTCACCTTCATTAGCAAAACTGAAATAACACATAAAACATGGTCCTAAAACCCCCAAAAATGTGTTCAGACATTCCATAACCTGCCAAATTTTGTAAAACGGATGTGGTGTCTAGAGGGTGTGGCCACAAAAATGGCAGTGGTCAAACATTTTTCATCGCACTATGCATGGCTCTTACCATTTTCCAAATGTTGGGAGGTATGTATTGTTAGCTTTATAGCAGGTTAAATAGAAAATGTGCAGCTTTGCCGCACTTCGCCAGGCGTAGTTTCGCCAGCGCTACGCAAATTCACTAAGATGCAAAATTGCGATCAGGGAGGCGAACGGTAGTGAAGTTGTGCTACAGTTACTTCGTCAGGCAAAGCAAAGTTACGCTAGCGTTGCCTAATTTGTATACGGCGCAAAGTTAAAGTACAATGGACGTATTTGCTGCAGCAACTACATTACACTACACAAGCCCAGGAAACCTTTAAAAAATAAAATTCAATTGTTATATTGCCCTACACATGTGCCCACTGTATAGTTTAATTGTCATATGTTAGGAAATGTAGGGGGGAAGGAGGGTGCCCCCAAAAAAATTTACGATCTTTTTCAGCCTATCACCCTTAAAAAAGGAAAAGACGCCAGCGTTTTTGGGACTTAGAAAAAAATGTAAACTTTTTTTGAAGCAAGCCCTATGGCGAAGGCAAGTCTGGCGCAAGAGGTAACGTTCAGTAAAATGCGCAAGATAGTGAATTAGCGTAGTTACGTCCCTTTGCCATAGCGCAACTTCGTCTGGCGTAAGGGTGCGAAGTAGCGCTAGAGGAGGTCCACTTCGCTAGCGAATTTACACCAGCGCCTGTTAGTAAATCTGTGAAGTAACAAAATGACGTCACTCTGGCGAATTTGCGCTATCGTTAGCCGCTTAGCGCTTTAGTGAATTTGCCCCTATATGAGATGGTCAGTGACCCCCATTTGAAAACCGAAAATCATTCAAAAACTATAAGAGAAAAGTCCAATTGAAAAGTTGCTTAGAATTGGCCTTGCCATAACATGCTAAAAGTTAACTTGAAGGTGAACCACCCCTTCAATTTATTGTTCTACTGTACAGTGCTGTGTACATAAGTAGTGCTATATAAAGGAGAAGGAAAGGTGCTCTTTAGTGATGGGCGAATTTGGGGTGTTTTGCCGAAAAATGTGCGAATTTCAAAACAGTGCCGGGCTCTCGTTTTTCACGCCGATGTACATTTTTGATGCTGGCGTCCATTTTTTGAATGCCAGCTTCCTTTATTTTCAATAGTATGGTAGAGTGCTTCCACCCCTGGTCATGTACCCTTTGTGGTACCAGGTGCTACACTGGAGAACCCACTCCTGCCATGTGGGTCAAGTAGATACATAGAAGAAATTCCAGTGGCACACTGAATGCTGAAAAAAGTGTTAAATTTATTCACCCAAATACATACAGACAAGGGCAACGTTTCGGACCACTCGGGCCATTTGTCAAGCCTTGACAAAGGGCCCGAGTGGTCCGAAACGTTGCCCTTGTCTGTATGTATTTGGGTGAATAAATTTAACACTTTTTTCAGCATTCAGTGTGCCACTGGAATTTCTTCTAAGCTTCCTTTATTTTGGCGGTTTCGCAAATTTATTCACCTACGGAGAATTGCGGGAATTCGCCATGAATTCCCGCCTGCCGAATAAATTCGCCCATCACTAGTGCTCTTTACCAAAAGTTAGGCACCCCAAGTGATATATACTGTACTTACCTCACACCCCAGGCTGGTGCTCCTATCAGCAGAAAACTGCACCGGCCCGGGGTTCTTCCAGCGAGCACCACGGAACGATTGGCTACCGGCTTCTTCTTTCTTCAAGTGTGTATGCATGCATAGTAGTGCGAAAAGCCAAAATTTAATGAAGAAGTCGCCTATTTCGTTCTACTGAGAATGTGTCTGCCCCGGGAAATTTGAAGAAAGAACAAGGAAGACGATTGCTCCATGGTGCTCATTGGAATAATCCCCGGACCAATGCAGTTTTCTCCTGATAGGAGCACTGGCCCTGAGTGTGAGGTAAGTATATACACTTTCTGATTTAAACTGACTCTTTGTGCAAATGGACATTCTTTACTTTTTTGAAAGTTTTTTTTTCCTTACTTTTTTGAAAGTTTTTTTTTACACGTTCTGTATTGCTTGACACATTAAACACTTAGGGCTCTTACTGACGAGCGGTTGTAGCTGCGCTCCCCTGCGTTCCATTTTTCTGCGTTCAGCCGCAGGGGAGCGCAGGATTAGACGCACTACGTTTTTTCCAATGGGGCTGTACTCACACAGGCGCGTGTAGGCGCCAAACGCAGGAAAAATGCAGCATGTTGCGTCTCAACCTGTGTTCAGCGCCTACACGCGCCCCATTGGAAAAAACGTAATGCGTCTATTCCTGCGCTCCCCTGCGGTTGAACGCTGAAAAACGGAACGCAGGAGAGCGCAGCTACAAACGCTCATCAGTAAGAGCCCTACGGGGTTAATCCCCTTTTGCATTTAATTCAATATACGTACATTCATATAAATCTGTCCTTTCCAGACTCTCAGCAATCCTGGGCTTTGTCTGTTTTTCTATTGAAAATCCAGTGGTCAAAATAATGAGATTTAAAGGACCAGTAACATCAATTTTTTTAAAAAAAAAATCGTTAGTATACAACGAAAAATCAACACAAAGACAAATTAAACTTTGAAATCGTTAAGTCTTTATTCAGCAATAACTTATCGAAACTTTGCCTGGGCTGCTCTTCAGAAAAGGCGACAGGGCGCTCAATTTCTCCTCCCTGGCTATCTCCTATAAAGGGCAGGGAGGAGAAATCAAGCTCCACATGATGGATAGTCCGATCACCTTTTCTGAAGAGGAGCACAAGTGGAGTTTCGTTAAGTTATTTCTTAATAAAGACTTAGCGATTTGTCTTTGTGGGTTTTTTTCTATGTATACTAACGATTTTTTTTTTTTTAAAAAATTGATGTTACTGGTCCTTTAAGTAAAAAGATGGGGTAGCTGTTACTTCCTACAGACCGTAATGTTCATGGAATATAGCACAGATATGGGTTCCATTATCCAGAAAGCTCCAAATTACGGGAAGGCCATCTCCCAAAAACTCAATTTTAATCAAATAATTCACCTTGTTACAAATGATTTCCTTTTTCTCTGTAATAATAAAACAATACCTTGTACTTGATCCCAACTAAGATATAATTAATCCTTATTGGTAGCAAAACCAGCCTATTGGATTTCATTCGTTATTTTAATTATTTTCTAGACTTAAGGCATGGAGATCCAAATTACAGAAAGACACCTTATCCGGAAAATCTAAGGTCCCGAGCATTCTGCATTACAAGTTCCATACCTGGGACCTAGGGGCCTTACGGATAACCAATCTTTCTGTAATTCAGATCTTCATACCTTAAGTCTACTAGAAAATCATGTAAAAATTAAATAAACCCAATAGGCTGGTTTTGCTTCCAATAAGGATTAATTATATCTTAGTTGGGATCAAGTACAAGCTACTGTTTAATTATTACACAGAAAAAATAAATCTTTTTTTTACAAATTTGGATTATTTGGATAAAAAGTGAGTTTATCGGAGTCAGCCTTTCTGTAATCCAAAGTTTTCTGTATAAAGGGTTTTTGGATAATGGATACTATACCTGTATATGCGAGTTTAAGTCAGAGTTAACGATAGATATTTTCTTTTGATTTAAAGCTGAAATCTAAAACTCTTACAGCAACGACGAGACCCCACCTAGTGGGCTATACAACCAGTAATATTCAGGGGAAAAAAGTCTGACTCGGAACACAAGGCTGGTCATTCAGTGGCTTTAGGCAGCTGGTTTCCAATGGCTGGTGAGGTAGGAACTGCTTGTATTTTCTCTGTCTCTCACTGTATATTCACAAGGCTCAGCTATTCTATGGTAGCTCTGTTTGTTCTGGTTTGGGGCAGCTGGAGATTCCACTTAAGCAGCTGAATCCTGGATAGGCTGAGTAACTCACTGCTCTGCTTGATACTGCAACACTTTTTGTTTGTATCTCCCCCAGGGCTGTTGCAGTAGCTAAGTGAGAGGGGCAATATACTGGCAGAGGGGAGTGTAGAAAGGTCTGTGATCTCTGAGGCTTGTTTTAAATGTATAAATGAGAGATAACTAGCTCAAAACATGTGCCTGCTTAATCCAAACTTCTACGGCTTTTTGTGATCCTGATTCAGCAATGGATTTCCCTTTGGAACACACTGGATGATCCCTACCAAGGTGCATGATCACAGAGTTTGTTTAATAACACATAGGGATATATTTATCAAAGAGTGAACTTAGAGATCACCTCAGGCCGCTAGAGTGCAATTCCGCCACTCTCAATTCATTTCTATAGGATTCTGAAAGGCGTATTTATCAGGATGAACTTTCACTTTCATCCATTGATGAATACTATTTTAAAAATCCCATAGAAATGAATGGAGAGTGGAGGAATTTCACTATGGTGACCTCTAACTTCACTCATATACCCCTTATACTGTAAGCTTTACCGGGCAGGGACCTCCTTCCCACAGCTCTTACCACATAGCTCTTAAGCTCTTTGTCCTGATATGATTCAGTATATATTTATCATGTGATTTGTCTTCCCTGTGTATACTTTTATAAATACATATTCTTCAGTCTGGTCATTTCCTTATGGGACCAGACTGTAACTTATATCCTTATTAACGGCGCGTTCTTCTGACGTCAGAACACGCCGCTTATAACGGGGCCCCCAGGCTGCGGAACTTGACGCAGCACGTCGGAATTTGACGCAATGCGTCCGACCAAAATTTCGACACCGCCCCCCCCCACAAAATGTAGATTATAATGCATAATGTACCCCCTACTAGAAATTTATAAAGATATCAGAAGTCACCTCGGAGTTATGTGACCTGTATAAAAGCACTCGACCTGCGGCCTCGTGCTTTTATATGGTCACATAACTCCTCAGTGACATAATATCTTTATAAATTACAGTAGGGTGTACATTATCCACTATATATTTTACTTTTATACACTGTACAGCGATGCGGCTCCTTAACAGGGCATTACAAATAAAGTTATATATACATACATACAACACTGAATGGAGGAGGAGGGATTCACACAAGTGGTAGTTAAGGCAGACTTTGGCGTTAAATTAAACTTAAATGTTGGTTTATGCCTTAAAATAATTTAGCAATAAATTCACAGTTGCCTGAACTCCAGAATTTTTGTTTCACCAACCCCAATCGGAAATGGGGACCAAAGTATAACAGCAAAGTATAAGTTCCATATAAGGCTTCTGTGAATCTCATCCTCTTTTAACAGGTTTAACTCCATTAGTATTTGTTATTGTGATGTCAGTTTACTCCAGTTTGTGAATGTCGCCCCCCCCTTCCCAGTGTGTTTATGTGACTGAAGTAGGGGGTTACGGCTCTTACACACAGACATGTTTGGGATCCATCTGGAAACCCTTTATCCAGAAAGCTCTAAGTTATGGAAAGGCCATCTCCCATAGACTCCAATCTCTCCAAATAATCCACGTTTGTAAAAATGATTCCTTTTTTCTCTGTAATAATACAAAAGTAGCTTATACTTGATCCCAACTAAGATATAATTAATCCTAAATGGAAGCAAATGCAGCCTATTTAGTTTATTTAATGTTTCCTGGATTTTGTAGTATTCTTAAGGTATGAAGATTCAAATTCTGAAAAGATCCATTAGCTGGAAAACCCTGTCTACTTTGGATAACTTTGGCTAAACTGTGCACTCTGGATGTCAGTGTTCTATTTAAAACGTATTATTCCTCAGCAGGGTAAGCATCTTGGCAGTTCCCCCCCCCCTCTTGCCAATAACAAAAAAGAGATCAAAAGTGCTCTGTGCATTCTTGGTGTCCCTGAATATGTTCCAGAATGAAAAATCAAAGAAAACCATATTGGATACATTCTGTAAATTCTGGTTTTGCAACGATAATCTGTTACATGTTGATTGAACAAAATACAAATGGGTGCTTTTTTTTGTCAGTTTCCACCTCATGGGAATGCAGAAATAATTGACCAAGGCTTCATTATGGGGACTGTGTGAGACGTAGAGAGGCATATTCTGAGACAGATTGCAAATATTTTTTTTATTATTTGTGGTTTTTGAGTTATTTATATTTTTATTCAGTAGCTCCATAATTTGCAATTTCAGCCATCTGGTTGCTAGGGTAGAAAAAGTAGAAATAACAATACATTTGTAGCTTTACGGAGTAGTTTTTAGATGGGGTCCCCCTTAGTGACCCCTACTTGAAAGCCGATAAGAGTCAGAAGAGTCTTTCTTATGAGGTTATGTTAATAAAAGTTGCAATGGTTTGACAAGGGTCTACATCAAGAGGAAGCAGGTACCATTTAACTGCAAAAACTTCATTTTATGTCTTGCTATGGGTTACCGCGACTGGGCAAAATGCATGCTTTTTATTACACATGGGGGTAAGTCTCATTTTGCTCTCAGTACTTCCTTGTTACCTCATAACATATTTACCTTCTCTCTCTTATTTGCTGTAAATACTTCCAGGTTCCCTTAGGGACAATTCCCCTCGCACTGACTACTTTTTCCCTTCTACCATTTTTTTTCTTCTGTATTTTCTCATCTGGCTACTTCCAGTTCAGGTTCAAATGTGTGCCACGTACACTATCTGACAGGACGTCCCCCTTTAATAGGACTGTGTACAGACTTCACTGTGGCCAGTCACTTTCTTGGCCCATCATCTAAGATGATGCCAGTGAGCGTCCATATTGGTACAGGAGTGTTAGCAGGAAATTTACCATGGATTAAGCCTAGGGTTGCCACCTGTCTGGTTTTGAACCAGACAGACAAATTGTTCTGTGCATTCGCCATTACATTGTCCACGTTGGCGGAATTTATATCTTTCAGCAACCACATTTACTCTTGGCACGATAAAGTTCTTTATAGCAGTAAGAGCAGTTTCATATGTATCATCAGGTAATGGTAATGTATAGAATATACACTTTCTAGCAGCAGAAATCTCCCCTTGGTCAGCAGCAATAATGTAATTTTCAAACAGCAGTAAAAGGTATGGTAGGCTCACCAGGGTTTGGAAGAAAAGGTGTAGGCTGCTGCAGAGGTAGAAGAGCCATCCTTGTCACTATTTGTTATGTTTTTGGTAGCCGAGTATAGAGTATAACAGTGCTTTATTAGCAGAGTCATGCAGGCATTACACAACAGTAATTTTCACTTTTAAGCTGACAGGTAGTATGCACAGTAACTCATGTAGACAGTGACACCTGCAGGCCATTTGTATAAACACCACAGAAACCACAGAAATGTGTTCAAACTTTCATAACCTGCCAACTTTTGTAAAATGGACATGGTAATTAGGGAGTGTGGTCACAAAATGGGCATGGTCAAAAAAAAATTCTGTTTCAAAATGTTAGGAGGTATGCTAGAGTTACTGTAATAAATCTGACTATCATTATCTGGCCTAATATAAACTTAAACTGCTGAACCCTGGACCTGTATCAACCTCATAGAGAGATGAGGTCCTAGGAAAGACCTTGAGCACATGGTGCTGTACCCTTTTATAATCTCACATACTACCCCCTAGTGGTCAACCCATAACCTAGAGTAATTCCCAGTGGACCCAGAAGGGGAGACATAGCTGCCTATTATCTACTGTGTATCCTGTGCTTGAATGGCTGCCCCCATGGCTACACAGCAGCTTATTTATATAAACTATAGTAGTACTTATCTGTTATCTACTGTGTATCCTGTGCTTGAATGGCTGCCCCCATGGCTACACAGCAGCTTGTTTATATAAACTATAGTAGAGTTTCTGAAGCAAACACACCAGTTTTACCAGTACAGAGCAACAGTAAATCCTATTTTAATTTGTTTGATACACCTTCAGTTTTTGGTGTTACTGTTCTTTTAATAAATGTATGTTGGAGTCAGAGGCCATACCAGTCTAACCAGGGCCTTCTTCCTGTTACAGTTAGAGCTGCAGTATTTCTGGTCAGGTGATCTCTGAGGCAGCACACAGACCATCACGAAATGGTGGTCCAAGGCAAGAAATGTAAAAGGACAATATTTACTTAAATATATATATACCAGTTTGGTAAGATTTTTTAATATGCCACTTAATATGATATAAACTGTTGCTTAAATATTCATTTTGGGGGTATAGTTTTCCTTTAATATGGAAGAAAAATAAATATACAGGAAGGCCAGTGGGAAGCAAGTGTTACAAAGCCCCCTTGGTGGAGCTACCCAGAACTTCCACTCTTTTGTAGGGCAATGGAAAGGCCAGTTACAGGGGCTTAATTAGGGTTGCCAACTTTTGGCCGCTTGAATCTGGGCAGGAGGCGGGGCTGTGACACAATGGGGCAGGGCTGTGATGCTGCAGGGGGTGGGTCATGACATCAGGGGCGTGGCTATGACATGACAATCATAGGGAATACTTTCTAATTTGGAAAACTGGGCAGGCAGTTTTGACCCGGGCAGCCCTTAAAAAAAAGCGCTGAAAATGGCCCCCATGAGCTCCCCTGCACTGACTCTGCAATGAGGGGTAATTACCAGCTATGGGGCATTTACTTGTGTGAACACCTGTGCGGGGGTAAAGTTTGTTATGCAGGGCAGTAGTCTAACAACAGGAATCAAGGAACATGCAGAAATAGAAAAGCCCTCCTGGCAGTCACTGGGGGCCACCTCCTGATCTCCAAACTCCCGCCCCCGACACGCACAAACGCGATGCATGCATGAGCGAGCATGTGCTGATGCCGATGGGCCAGCTGATTGGGGAGCAGGTCTAGGCTAGCAGGGGCCCATGAGGTCTGTGGCCCACCGGTTTTTTTTCCCGTTGTCCTGCCGGCCCAGTCCGACCCTAGCTTTTTTTTATATATGGAATCTGAAGCACTGTCATGTAACTTTTACATTATATGTCATTGCAGTGGGCTGATATTTCATTCAATATTATTGTATAAGAAAATGTATTGAGTGTATTGGCCCCTAACTCTTAGTGCCAGTAGACTCTATTGGTAATGTAAAATGTGCAAAGTTTGCATCAGTTCTTGTAGACCATCACAACTAAGATTGAAACCAGAAAATGGCACTTTCTAATTGATTACTATAGGTCACTAGACCTCTAGCATTTTTTTTTTTTGCTTTTCATATTGTTGTGGACTGGCTCCCCAACCCCTGACCACTTCTAATTTTTTTTAAAAAAATCTATTTTTTATCTCTGAAAACAATTAGGGGCTAGTTTAAAATGATAACACTCCAGAGCACCTCCTTACATTAGTCATTTTTAGGTACTGTACATGTTCAGTAGCCCTCTGTTCTAGTTAATAAAAAATTGCAGGATTTTTCCCCCTAAACCATTAATCACTTCACAGACAAAGCTTTAGTCATAAGCTCCTAATTCTTATTCATTAAGTTCCTTATCGGATATGCAGCCATAAAATACTTACAGTGGAAACCAGTGTGTAGGTGATATTCACATTAATGAATCAACACATTGTCATTTCAGTAGAAAGAGACAAGCAGCTGCTAGCAAGAAGGAAGCATTTGGAGCTGGTACAGAGTGAAAAGATAAAGAAATATTCTAAATGTTGCTTAGAATTAGCCATTCTATAACTTACTAAACATTAACGTAAAGGTGAACCACCCTTTTAACCTTTTTACATACGTACTGTACATAGGGTTGCCACCTTTTCTGGAAAAACATACCGGCCTTCCTATATGTTTATCTTTTTTCCCTATTAATAACCTTGGGATCAACCATAATTTTTACCGACAGGCTGGTAAAATACATCAACTATTTATTTTTAATTCATTATTTGAGGGATCAGAATGGAAAGTGCAAAATCCAGTGTAAGGAGAAACACATGACTATTAATAAAATAAATACACTTTTTATTTGACTGCACTTTTTACACCGTTATTGTGGAGTAAATCCTTTTACACAACTTGAGAAATAGGCCCCTCGTGTGTATATTAACTGCTTACCTGCCCCAGAGATCATTCTCAACCCTACTTTTTTTTTCATGGGAGTCTTGCAGCACGCATTCCCCTGTGGTCAGTTTTAAAACGTTCCACTCCCGGGGAGTGCAGGATGAAACACTTTTTTGAATGGCGTGTACTCACACGGATGAATGTAAGCTTTGAATGCAAGTGGAACATAGCATGTTGCTTTCCTTCAAAACGCCCCTGTGTAAGACCCCCATATCTCCACTCTTTGTTATAGCCCAACAAGGCCCTTTAAAACCTTTGGCCATGTCGATGACCACATCCAGGCCCGGACTGGCAATCTGTGGGTTCTGGAAAATGCCAGAGGGGCTGTTATATAGGTGCCATAGAAATGCAGTGTTTAGTGGGCTGGTGGGGGCTGTTTTGGCCTCTGTGTGGGCTGATTGGGCCTCTGTGTACCTGAAATGCCAGGGCCTATTTTAATTCTCAGTCCAGGCCTGACCACATCCCCAGCTCTGCCCAATTCTGCTTGTATTTAAAGTGACACTGACACTAAAAAACTACTCTTCAAAATATTAATGTACATTAAAAGTTACCTATAGGTCATGTTGATAGATTTTTGCTGATAGATCTGCTTTTGTAAGTAATTGTTGTTTAAAATTCGTAAACCTGACTGTTTTGTCAACCCCATCTCACCCTGTCAGTTATAGTTTCTAATCCTAACAGACAACTGCTGCTGAATTTTGGCAGAGCCCGTAGTCACAGGAGGGCCCTGACTGCAGGGTCTGCTTCCTCTATAGCTAACAAGAAAACACCCTCCCCAGCCTCTCCCTTACCTATGGCGGGAAAGGGGTGTGAAAGTCGGCACGGGGTGAAGAGTGGGCGGAGTAGGGTTGCCACCTTTTAGCCTCGGTGGAGACCGGGCAGGGGGCGGGACTGTGACATGGAGGGGGTGGGCTGTGAGACATAGGGGCAGGACCCTAATGAGGAGGGGGCAGACTGTGACATTGGGGGCGGCCGCGGGGATATGATGCGGAGATCGGCGATTGCCCGATCACCGCGTCAATCTTAAAGAATCCTGCCTGATTTTCCTAATTTGGAAAAACAGGCAGGCAGTTTTGACCAGGGCAGCCCTTCAAATTACCTGGCTGTCTGGGTCAAAACCGGAAAGGTGGCAAACCTAGGGTGGAGGTGGGGCGGCAAGTGGGTGGGAGGGTTACTTGGATGGGGATCAGAGTGCTCCAAGCCCCAAGATTTTTTTTGCAGGCGGGCCCGGCGCATTCTAGTTACACCACTGATCAGAAAGTTGATGTAAGAGCATTGGGCAAATATTTTTATGGCAAAATTATAAATAGCATGCAAACATAATGTTATGATAGATGTTAAAAAAGGTTTCATTTCAGGTGTCGGTATCTCTTTAAGGTGATTTTGGGCAAGCTAACGGTTAAAAGAAATTCAGGTGCAGCTAAATTTGAGGAGGGAGACTGGGCTGTTACTGTGGAAGACAGGGTGATGGGCAAAATACAAGTGAGGCCCGAAAACTGTGGAAGATTTATCTCTTTTACTCTTTGCTCTAACCCCGGTCAGGTGTTGTCTGGCAAATGTGGCATTGCAGGAAGACCAAACTTCTCCAGCAGACTAGGAGTTAAACAGAGTGCCTTATATATAGGATTGTTTTATAGTATGAGGAAAAATAATGTAACCATGGAATGTTTTTGACCAACATTTGGGCTGATCAGGAAACAGGAAATGACTTTGTGACAGGCAGAGTGCAGGACGGCCAGGGCTCTGAGACTTTGGGGATTAACAGTGGAGGGGACTGGTACTTGCTGTGTAGCTGAAAGACTCCTCAGAGATATAAAGGAAGAAGCTCTCCTCTTGCTGGCCTGGGAACATTACAATACATCTGGTATTACACCCTTCCATGAAAAACATTGGGGTATATGTGCGAATATTGAAGAGAAAAAATGTTTATTAGATTTAGGGCAAAACATCACAATTCGATGCCGTGTGCTGGGTCGCGATGCGAGGAAACGCAGACGACCAGACAGAGGGACAGCATATAATGTAAGTAAGACTGTCGGATGAAGACACAGTGTGCAGCGTCTGCATCCGACAATTGGATGCATGTAGTTTGTAGCTGCAGTTTTTCGTTAACTTACATTATATTCTGCCCCCCCCGACTGGTCGCCTGAGTTAACTCGCAGCGCAACCCAGCGCACCACATCGGATCGTGGAGTTCAAGTGTAACCTAAGACCATTATGGAAAACATACTGGAGATTTTCTTTACACTTTAATTAGATAGATCATTTAAAGTTTACAGAGCATTAACTGATGAGGGGGAGGTGAAGTTTGAAAGCCGGCATGTGATTGGTTGCTATGGGTTACTAGTGTGGATCAAACTGTTGTGTATTTTCACTTCACTGAACAGTAAAATATCTTAATATATTCACTATAATTTTTCTCAGGCAGAATCCTTAGAAGAATCCATGTGTCTCCTGCGCCTTTTGTGTGTGGTGTGTATAGTATCCAGTGTCCATGGTAAGTCTGAGGAATACACAATGTGTGCGTTTATACAAACTAACGGGATAGACAATCCTTGGGAGATAGAAACAAGAAAGGGGTTAAAAATCAAAACAAAAAGGCGTTCCTGCCTCCCAGTGCTGGGGTCCTGGCTTTGATTCTGACTAGGGCATCAGTATACTAAAGTGCGATAACAGTCTGCAACAGAAAAAGCGTCAGAGAATCCGCAAGATCAACTTGGCTAAAGTACGAGCACTTCTGTCATTGCGAATATTCTGGCAAACATATCCTATTATCGCATTCATGCTACATAAGTTGACTCTCAAGGTTTTTTTTAAAGATTAACGCCAGAATTTTCACCAAATATAGACAAAATTATCGCAGAGAGTGGGGTTATATATAAAAAAAAAGACAGTAATTGTATAGTAAAAGAGGAGTATCGTCAGTTTTTTAAAATATAAGCAGCAAAAATTAGTGATTGCACTGGGGAAGAATGATACTTATAAGTCTATTTTAATGAATTTATTAAGAAAAATATATATAATGGGACAATGATTTATTCCTGATAGTACTTAATTGGCCATAAGTATATTTAATAATACATTATAAACTAGTAATAAATACAATTTTATATAAACGCATTCATATATATATATATATATATATATATACACACACACACATACAGGTATGGGACCTGTTATCCAGAATGCTCAGCACCTGGGGCTTTCCAGTTAACAGATCTTTCCGTAATTTGGATCTTTATACCTAAACTCTACTAGAGAAACATTTAAACATTAAATAAAGCCAATAGACTGGTTTTACTTCCAATAAGGATTAATTATATCTTAGTTTGGCTCAAGTACAAGGTACTTTTTTATTATTACAGTGAAAAAGGAAATTTATAAAAATGTGGATTATTTAGATAAAACGGAGTCTATGGGAGATGGCTATTCCGTAATTCGGAGCTTTCTGGATAACGGGTTTCCAGATAACGGATCCTATACCTGTATATATATATATATATATATATATATATATATATATATACATACATACACACACACATACACACATATATATAAAAACAAAAAAGTGAGGTGCATACCAGGAACATTTTCAAATAGTTAAAAAGGTTAAATTTTATTTAATGGATTTAAAAAATTATATATATATATATATATATATATATATATATATATATATATATATATATATATATATAGATATAATAAATCTATATTACTGGCACTCCCAGGATTTTCATAGAAAGTCAAACAGTTGATGTTGTGAAGAAAAGATCAGGTTTATAAATCCAATGTTTCGGTTCTCGAGGACAAATTTATAATTAATTAATAATAAACCTGATCTTTTCTTCACAACATCAACTGTTTGACTTTCTATAAAAAATCCTGGGAGTGCCAGTAATATAGACTGACTGAATTGATTTTTCTGACTAGAGCACCCCGGTTGAAAAAAATCGACAAGATTTAAAGCAGATTATGCAGTTAACCTAAATGAATGGCAAAGGCAAAAAACTCACAATTCGCCAAGATTAATGCTGAAACGAACTGCTACATGTGTCTAATTATTGCCGCTTATCGCAAGGCAAATTTGTCTGATCGCACTTTAGTAAACATACGAGCGCCATTGATTTTGTCACAGGAATATTCTCAGCGATAATGGGAGATGGGTTTTAGGCAATTTTTATGAGCTTTAGCAAACAAACCCCTAGGACTCCTATACGTATGCACGTTCTATGGGTTTCCCTCATGCACAGTCCAAAACACATACTAGCAAGGTATTTGTTTTAGTGGCTACTTATGTGCCTGCTAGTTTTCAAATAGATTGTAAACTCCAGTGGCAGAGGAACTGATGGCAGTAACTGAACATAATAAAATAGACGGAGCTGTGTATAATTTGGTATTGTAGATGTGCAGCGAATACAGGCACAGGAATTGTCAAAGTTATAAAAATGTGGTGAGTCACCTTTTAAGAGGTGGTTCACCTTTAGGTTATCTTTTAATATGTTATAGAATGACCAGTTCTAAACAAAGTTAATCTTCATTATTTTATAGGTTTTTAATGATTTGCCTTTTTCTTCTGATTCTTTCCAGCTTTCAAATGGGGGATCACTCACCCCATTTAAAAAAAGAAATGGTCTGTAAGACTGAAATTTGTTTTATTGATACTTTTGATTACTCATCTTTCCATTCAGGCCTTCTCCAACTAATTTCTTGTTCAAATCAGTGCAAGGTTGCTAGGGTAATTTGGACCCTAGCAACCAGATTGCTGAAACTGCAAACTGTAGCAGCTGAATAAAAAGCCAAATAACTCAAAAAACACAAATAAAAAATGAAAACCAATTGCAAACCAAATCACCCTCTACGTCATACTAATATTTAACTCCAAGGTGAACAACATCTTTAAGTTAACTTTTAATTTGTTATAGAATAGCCAATCCTAAGAAAAATTTCAATAGGCCTTTAGTTTTTCTTTGTTATAGTTTTTGAATTATTTATCTAAAATGGGGGGGAGGTCGCCGACCCCATTTAAAAAACAAATGCTCTGTAAGACTACAAATGTATTGTAATTGCTACTTTTTATTACTCATCTTTCTATTGAGGACCTCTCTCATAGTCCAATTCAAATCAGTGCACAGTTGCTAGGGTACTTTTGACCCTAGCAACCAGATTGCTAAAATTGAGAACTTGAGAGCTACAGAATAAAAAGCTAAATAACTCAAAAACCACAAAGAATAAAAAAAAGAAAACCAATTGCAAATTATCTCAGAATATCACTCTCTACATCATGCAATGAGTTAATTTAAAGGTGACCAATACCTTTAAGTGGAATCTATGCCAATTCTGAGTAGCAGAGAATTCTATTTGCCAAGGAGGAATGTATAGTTTGGTCACAGCTGATTACTGTACAGAAGCACACAGAGCCACCACTGTAACCCTTTTGTTTTATCCTTCCATCCATACTACTGTATTTAACTAGTTCTTTCAAGGCAACTGCCCACAAACACACATCTGAATTATCCTCTTTCTGGGAGTCAGATATCAATTTTCCATGCCTGCTCTTTGTCGTGTAACTTCTGTTTTCTGTAGCCTCTGCATTATCTCTTTTTTTTCCTTCCCAGAGTTAAGGGCCCATGTGAGTTGGGACACTTAAATTGGGAGGCACCCTGCTTTCATAGATATCATCCTTTTTTGTATACATTTGCCTGTGTCTTATTTCCTTTAACACTTCCTGTTCAGAAATCTTCATTCATTGTCTAAAGGGAAACTTACAGAGGAAAAAACAAGATTATAGCCCCTGTGGCACAGGACTGCTATAAGTCCACAGCCTCTGCATTTCACCAGCATGTCCATTTCTGTTTTTAGATTGCCATTCGGGCCTGCCAATGCAAAGCATCATAACAATAACAACAATAATGCCATAAAAAAGTAAATACCCCTTGTCTTGCTTGGGCTCTAGTTACCCTTTATAGGCAAAGTTCATCTGAAAGTTATTTGTAAATATTTTTGCAGACAGAAGTGATTTAAACAGCTCTGGGGAAAAAATGAGAAAGAACCATTAAAGAAAGCCAGTTGTTAAAGGAACAGTAACACCAAAAAGTGAAAGTGTTGCCCTGCACTGGTAAAACTGATCTGTTTGCTTCAGAAACACTACTATAGTTCATATAAACCAACTGCTGGGTAGCAATGGCGGAAATTGAAAAACAGCTATATGGCACAAGTTAGCTAATGGATAACAGATGACACCATTAGACAGACATAGCTTATTTGCTATGTGCAGTGTAACCTGAGCCTTTTCTCCTTTAAATGGCTGCCCCCATTGCTACACAGCAGCTTATTTATGTAAACAATAGTAGCGTTTCTTAAGCAAACACAGCACACACAGTTTTACCAGTGCAGGGCAACACTGCTTTATATTACTTTAAAACACTGTTATTTTTTGACGTTACTGTTCCTTTAATTGTTTTAAAAAACTACTTGCATAAAAGCATTTCACTTCATGGATTTGAGTAACTCCAAGTGCCTTAAGGGTGCACCATTCATTGCAGAAGGCTATACAAAACAAAGTGAATCCACTAAAGTATCTTTTACTTTCTTGATGTAACAGGTGGAGTCTTAACCGAAAATGTAACGCTGGCAAAATTGGGTGAAAGTGTGACTCTAAGATGTAAGCTACAAATGCCAGCAGCAGATGTTATGCAGGTGACATGGCAGAAGATTGTAGACAAGATATTGGTACAGGTTGCAACGTACTCACCAAAAGATGGCTCAAAAGTCCAACCACCATATCAAAACAGAGTGAACATCACCATGTTGGGTTTAAATGAGACTGCCATCACTATAAGGCTCACCCAGGCTGACGATGAAGGAATGTACCAATGTGTTTTTAATGTTTTTCCAATTGGTTCTGTAGAAGGGAAACCTTTTATCAACTTTGGTAAGTATTTACCCCTCCCCGGCTAGTGTAGTATTCCAAAACCACGCAGGATGCTATTTGTATAAAAAAATTAAGATACATTTTTTATGCACCTTCCCAAACACTCTCCAACCAAAAATATTAGATGTTAAACCAAATATATGGGCAATGCCTTTTAACAGTAGTGTTAGACTGCTGCTGCTTTAAACCCTGACCTTTGTTACCTTTTCACACATACAGTTTTACCTCTATGATTTATACCCCACTCCCTGTCACCCATTATTTTGTTTTTTGTTTGTTTTTTTTGCTTTCTTAACGCTGTCAGCGGCACACACAACATCAATGTTTCCATATATTTGTAACCTTGTTATGAGCTAAGGAGCCCAGTCTGAAGGCCAGTTAGGGGGAGATTTGTGGTGAGTGCTTATTTGTGTCCACGATACCCCTGGAAATATAGCAGGGTGACTGTTATCCCAATGTTTTTATATATCTGTAACCTTCTTATGAGCTAAGGGGACCCAGTCTGAAGGTCAGTTAGGGGGAGATTTGGGGTGAGTGCTTATTTGTGCCCTGGGTACCCCTGGAACTATAGCAGGGTGACTGTTATCCCAATGTTTTTATATATCTGTAAGCTTGTTATGAGCTAAGGAAGCCCATCCTGAAGGCCAGTTAGGGGGAGATTTGGGGTGAGTGCTTATTTGTGCCCTATGTACCCCTGGAACTATAGCAGGGTGACTGTTACCCCAATGTTTCTATATATCTGTAACCTTGTTATCAGCTAAGGGGACCCACTCTGAAGGCCAGTTAGGGGGAGATTTGGGGTGAGTGCTTATTTGAGCCCTGGAACTATAGCAGGGTGACTGTTATCCCAATGTTTCTATATATCTGTACCTTGTTATGAGCTAAGGGGGCCCAACCTGAAGGCCAGTTAGTGGGAGATTTGGGGCAATTTTTTTTTTTTAATTGAGAATTTAGTCGAATATGTTTTCTTGATTCAATAGGTGATGTGCTGACAGATAAGTCGAAAGCGGTAAGACTGGGTGAAAGTGTATCTCTAAATTGTGTCTTCCGGAAACCTGTGGAAGTTACTCAGGTGATATGGCAGAAAACTGTAAAAGACAAACAAGTCAATATTGCAATATTCCGAAAGGAAGGGGCAGAAGTCATGGAGCCTTACAAAGACAGACTGACAGTCTCCATTCTCGGTCTGAATGTCACTGGAATCACTGTGTGGAAAGCACAGGCTGGTGATGAAGGAGCCTACCGCTGTGTATTCAATACTTCCAAGTCTGGTACTATATCTGGGGAAACCTCTATTGATGCATACGGTAAGAAGGGGAAGCAGAAAGACAAGTTGGGCAAGTGACCAATTTCAGAAGTAATTAAACACAGACAGTGGGGCTTATTTACTAGTACTGGGTAAAATTGCCTCGGGTCATTAACTGATTCATTATGAGAAAAAAAATTTACCATCAGTATCCCTTTAAGTACTAAGGCAAATCTGTTAAATATATAGCAGTAGTGAGGTTTTGGAATTATTTGACATGTTTGTTCTGCAGCTGTCCATTAGTTGCCAGGCTGATTGCTCTTAGATTTTACTTTGCAAACCTAATTCGATTTACAAGCTTGCAAAGGTCAACGAAAAATCAGTGGTACCAGAGAAATACCACATACATTCATCCTATAATATACACAGTACATTAACCCTGTAACAAACAGACATATTATTAAATTCAAACCACTTCCAGTTCCTGGTGTCTTGGGCCCATAACAGCCAGAAAACATTTTAATTGTGGAAAAGCTGCAGAACAAATATAAAAAACACACAATATATAATATAAAGACCCAATTGCACATGGTCTTGAATATATCACACATGCATTACACACATTTTAAGGGTATCTTATGTTTGCCAGATTACCAAACCAGTACATCTTTATAAGTGATGGGTCTAATCAATTAAATATGACCTTTTGGCCCTCCGATGACTGTCTTGGTCACATTAGAAGGCCTATTCCATGCTGATACCATAGATCATACACACTGGCTGTAGAACTGAGTGTCCCATGTGATTTGGTATCATTCCCAATTAATACTGGAATGAACCCTGATAAGTTATTGATTAGCAATCCTTTTGGCTACATACATGGGAAAATGGCTGCCAAATAATCAAGAATCCTGGTCATGTTTGGTTTGGGCTTTTATGAACAGTCTCATATACTCTGCTGTATTCTTCCTCCCAGAACCTCTCAGTGGAAAAATGGAAGTGAAGTCATTAAATGGCAAGACAAACGTTACCTGTGTGGCTACCAGCTATCCACGACCTAATACTTACTGGATTGGAGTGGGAGAAGGAAATCTAAATGGGAGTGTGTTGGAAACACACAGTGGCATTGTAACTGTAAAAAGCTGGATCGTTGTAAACGCCACCGAACGTGAAGTGAGGGAGAAGCTGGAATGTCGAGTTCACCATGCAGAAAAGGAAGCAGTCTTTAAAATACCAGAAAAGTCATGTAAGTACATAGAGAATGGCTCTATAAGGGTGTTCAAATTTAATTATTTGGGGTTTTTATCTTAAATGGGTGGTTCACCTTTCAGGTAAATTTTAGTATGTTATAGAATAACCTGTTCTAAGCAACTTTTCAATTTTCATTGTTTATTTTTTTTATATATTTTTTTTTATTATTTGCCTTCTGACTCTTCCAGCTTTCAACTGGGGGTCACTGGCCCAATCTAAAAACAAATGCTCTGTAAGGCTTCACATGTGTTTGTTATTATTACTCATATTTTTATTCAGGCCCTCTCCTGTTCATATCCCAGTTTCTTATTCAAATCAATGCATGGTTGCTAAGGTAATTTTGACCCTAGTTCCCAAAATTGTAAACCAGAGCTGCTGAATAAAAAGCTAAATAACTCAACAACCACCAATAATAAAAAAATGACTCAGACACCCCTGGCCCAAGACTGGACTTCCTAATGCATCCTGATTCATTTAATGTCCCCAGCAGTGTCCCTATCATCCAATCATCACATCAGCAGCTAGGCTGATCTGATAGGGAACTGAAGCCTGTCTTTGCTTGTGTGACTGCAGGGCTGTGATTGGCTGTCCCTTTCCTACTGTGCTTCTGGCAGGGATCCAGGACATGCCCAATTTGAAACAGGGACAAGAGAACTTTTAGGGGCAAATTCACTAAGATCTGAATTTGCGCCAGCGACAGCTTTGCCAGGCGTAGTTTCTCCAGTGCTACACAAATTCACTAAAATGCAAAGTTGCTCTCAGGGAGGCAAATGGTAGCGAAGTTGCGCTACCGTTACTTCTTTAGGCAAAGCGAAGTTACGCTAGCGATGCCTAATTTGCATACAAAGTTAAAATGTAATGGACGTATATGCTGCAGCAACTACATTACACTACAAAAGCCCAGGAAACCTTTAAGAAATAAAATAAAGGTGTTCTATTGCCCCTACACATGTGCCCACTGTATCGTTGAGTTGCCATATGTTAGGAAATGTAGGTGGGAAGGAGGTTACCCCCAAAAAAATGTACGCTATTTTTCATACTAACACTCTTAAAAAAGTAAAAGACCCCAGCGTTTTTTGGGACTCCTATCCCTATCTATTGTATTGAACTTCACTTGGTCTGACCTGGCGAAGTAAAGTCTGGCGCAAGAGGTAACGTTCAGTAAAGTGCGCAAGTTAGTGAATTAGCGTGGTAACGTCCCTTTGCCATAGCGCAACTTCGCCTGGCGTAAGGGTGCAAAGTAGCGCTAGAGTAGTCCACTTCGCTAATGAATTTACGCCAGGACCCGTTAGTAAATCGGCAAAGTAACGAAATGATGTCAGGCTGGCAAATTTGCGCTAACATTAGCCGATTCGCGCTTTAGTGTATTTGCCCCATACAATCTATGAGGAGCTCCAATAAAGGGGTAATTTTTTGAAGACGATATTAATTTATAGTCAAAAGTAAAATCGGCACCATATAATATACATTTTTTGCCTTTCATTTATCCTATATGTCTCCTTTAAAACAACTTCACCTCTGAATTTTTCCTTCTGCATACTTGGACAAAGCCCTAAATAGTTTTTCTTGGCCTGCTAATAACCAAGAAAAGCACTAATAAATGAAATAAATCATTAACTATTAAAAAACAAAAAAGATTCCTTAATTGCTGTTACAATATCCACATATGTAAGACAACCTGAAGAAAATATATTTTGGTTGCAGTACCTTACTTGATAAAAACATTGCAGCAGAGGGCAGGTGACTTTACTAACCATCAATTACCGTATATACTCGAGTATAAGCCGAGTTTTTCAGCCCCCAAAATATGCTGAAAAACTCTACCTCGGCTTATACTCGGGTCAAGCGCAAAAACGGTCGCCGGCGCCTAAGAATAGTCGCCGGGGCCTAAGAATAGTCGCCGGCGCCTAAGAATAGTCTCCAAGAATATTTGCTGGCGTCCAAGAATGGTCGCCAGCATCCAAAAACGAGACGCCGGCACCTCCAATGGGAGCAGAAACCCTCAATTTTTTGATCGAAACTTACCAGAAGCTGCTGCATTTCTCACCCTAGGCTTATACTCGAGTCAATAAGCTTTCCCAGTTTTTGGAGGTAAAATTAGGTACCTCGGCTTATACTCGGGACGGCTTATACTCCAGTATATACGGTATCTCCCTTATACCACCCACTCCATACCTAAACACACAGAGATGTATAATACTAGATTTCTGATTATAACATTGCCCAGAATCACATAATTATTGGTTATAACAATGATTTTTATTTCATTCCTCAGATCCTCAAACAACCATAGTAGTGCTAACTGTAGTGTTGCTGATGTTGGTCCTGGCACTCGTATTGGTGATCTGTCGGGCCAAGAAAAGAAGAAAGTCGCAGCATCTGTAAAGGTGTGTATAATCTAGGGATGCACAGAATCCAGGATTCGGTTTGGGATTCGGACAGGATTCTGCCTTTTTCAGCAGGGTTCGGATTCAGCCAAATCCTTCTGCCCTGCCGAACCGAATCCAAATCCTAATTTGCATATGCAAATTAGGGGTGGGGAGGGATATCTTGTGACTTTTTGTCACAAAACAAGGAAGTAAAAAATGTTTCCCCTTCCCACCCCTAATTTGCATATGCAAATTAGAATTCGGATTCGGTTTGGCCGGGCAGAAGGATTCGGCCGAATCCGAACCCTGATAAAAAAGCCCGGTTCCTGTCCGAACCCCAAACCGAATCCTGGATTCTGTGCATTTGCAAATTAGGGTTTGGATTCGGTTCGGTATTCGGCTGAATCTTTCACAAAGGATTCGGGAATTGTGTGACTTTTTATACACCCAATTGTTCCTACACTGGTATAAATGTTAATGCAGATATTAATGGGAGAACAGAAAAGTAAGGTAAGAAATTTTACATTTGGTCACATGTTTCGTATGCTGTCCAGCAGGGTTTGAGACTTTTGAGACAAGGCAAAATAACAGTCCCCATGATGTAGCTTCTTGCATATTTATAACAGCAGATCAGAATGAGGGTAAAATTACATTTACCCTCATTCAGCCTTTACAAACTCAATGTGTAGACTGGGCAAGCCAAAGAGGATTGCTTGCTGTATAATGTGTACCTGTCTGCCTACAAGTCTCACTAGGTATATGGGGATAATGTAAAATCTGGGAAAAAATGAACGCAAATAATCCGGGGGAAATGGAGAGTATATAGTCAGGTTTCTGTTGAATGTCATCACTCTTTATTACCGGGACATGGAAGCCCGGGAGGTCATAACATAGGATGATGTAGATACAATTAAACATTGAAAGATTAAGATTGAGGGCAATAAGAGCCATATTGGGGTGCGAAAGAAATAAGGGGTTGTTACCCTCAAGCCTAGTTGTTGTCATGTCAAAATGGCTGCCGTTATGCAGAAAAAAACCGCCATTCATTAAAGTTCACCTATTGTCACAAAGGAACCTTAAAGGAATTGTATAAAAATAACAACCAGGTAACTAGGCTGTGTAATGTAAAAAATGTTTTCAATATAGTTAGTTAGAAATGTAATGTATAAAGGCTGGAGTGACTGGAACAGAACAGAACACTACTTCCAGCTTTGCAGCTCTCATGGTTTCCACTGATTGGTTACCAGGCAGTAACCAATCAGTGACTTGAGGGAGGGCCACATTCGATCATAAGTGTTGCTTTTAAATCTGAGCTGCATGCTGAGGATCAATTGCAAACTCCATGAACAGTAGTGTCTGGCTATTATGTTAGAAATCAATTCACTCCAGTCTTTATAGATTCCATTTTTGACTAACTAGCTCAGGCATGTCCAAAGTGCGGCCCGAGGGCCAATTGCGGCCCTTTATCAAATTTACGCTGGCCCTCAGCCTCCATCATGAAATTAATAATAATGCACCCGCCAGCATAGTAAAATCAGGAATCACGTAGATGTAATATTTGGGTACATTAGTGAAATGATCTGCCACTTGGTCTGTACTGCTGCCTGTGTGCTAAAGCTGTTAGCAATAGACACATACTGGCACGTAGTAACGCGCCGCTCTCGCAGATCATGTAGCAGATCATTTCACTAATGTGCCCAAATATTATTGCTACGCGTTTCTTTGTTTAAATGAGTTAAATGTTGTTAATCGTTCAAAGAATGTCGGGCTAAATGGTCGGCCCCCACACATTTTCACCTCACCAAATCTGGCCCTTGTTGCAAAAAGTTTGGACACCCCTGAACTAGCTGTATTAGAAACATTTTATTATTTTGCACAGCCTATTTACAGTTTTTATTTTTACACTGTTCCTTTAAAACTGCTGCTGCCCTTGAAGGCACCAAGTGCATCCTGCATCCGTTGCGTCTAAAATGAAATACCTAACCCGGTGGCAAGTGATACAGTTTAGGTTTAGGCCATGCCCCTAATCCACCCTGGCCACATTCAGACATGCCCCCAATATTTTCAAAGCCCTGCCCACTTTCTGATAAGCACTGCCCCTTTTGGAATGTTCTACCTAAATTGAGACCAGTGAGATGTAGCTGGTAAACGGAAGAAAATGTTAAAATGATTATATATTCAGTCAGAATTTTCTGGGGGGAAAAAAAATGCAGAATTTGATAGAAATTGAGGGCAGTAAGATTAGTAACAACACCATGAGCATCGGGCACTTTTTTATGAAACTGATAGAGAATACGTAATAAATGTTTTTCATAAACAGGATGGTACTTAGTTATTTTGTTTCTAAAATATTGATTGTTTTTATTAGTTTATTAGTCATGCTCTTTGGCAGCTGGGAAATCAGCCTATTTTACTTTGGTAGAACCAGCTGCTGCTGCTGTCAGTCTGGGACTCACAGCAAGTTGTTGGCAGCACAAATTAAAGGGTAGGTTGAGGTTCCAAGGGTACAATATTCCCAGTTTAGGAGAATGCAATAGATTGCGTGATAATTTTAACGTTAAATGTATAAACACCCAACTCTTCACCTGCCTTTCTAGACTGTCAGTGACGGGCACCTGCCTGGAGTGGGTTCTTGTTCATCATTGACTGGTGGGATGGTGGGTGTTTTAGAAAAATACATGGAGGATCACAGTTGCCCATACCATATGGACAGTAAGTAACATATTGTATTTCTTTCATCAGGTTCGGGTTTGAATACCCTGGTTTGAGAGAACCAGGCAGCTGCTGTTCATAACCTTTTGTGGAGCAGACCACATGCAGAGAAGAAGTTATTTCCGTTGGTGTTAAATGTTTGCTTTAAAATGGAACCACTTTGTTCCATATATTTCATTTTTTTAAAGGGCAAGTAAAGTTTGTTTCATCGCGACAGAAATATGCCATAGGGCTGCTGAAATGTTGTACAGGTGGAGGGGGACCAGTAAGTAATATTCACATGGAGGGGATTGTGTGTCCTGTACCTGGTTTTTGGGGGGCATGTGCTCCTAATGATTGCCCTTGTTCTCCTCTGCTGTCTTCTACAGCCCTACTAGACTTGGGCCCCACCCCTAGTGACCTGTTGTAAATGTGCAGTCATACACACATATACACACCAGTATCCTGAAGGCCCTGACAGATCAGTGCACAGCAGATCAGTGGCACAAATACTGTGTGTGCCACCCATCATATATCCTGCTGGGTGGGGCAGACTTGCGGACTTGCAGTAAGAAAGAAGGGCAGACAGCTGGGGTGTGTAGAAGGCAGAATATCTATAAATCTTTAGTTGCTCTTAAAGAAGATTTAAAAATGCTATTATTTAAACGAAAATATACCCCTCTTTTTGACATGAGTCAGTTGGGCATCTCGAAAAGGTGCATAACAGCTATCTAATAAAAATAGACATACCGAATTCTAAGACTGAAAGGAGACATTGATAGCCTAGTACAGAAACCAGTCCTCCAACCACCTTACGCTCACAGTATAACGCAACCCCTCTCTCGCCTTGTTCCATTGTAATGTGACGGGTTCCAGGGCCATTCCTGCCATGAGGCAAGGTAAGCACCTTGCCTCTGGCGGCAGTGAACGGTCAGTTACAAGGGGCGGCAAAAAGCCGCCTCCTGTAACTTTAACAGCCGAATTTCTAGTTTTTAAACCGGAAATTCGGCTCTGCTAGGGCAGAAAGCGCAGTTCGCGCTCTTGAGCTAGCGATGCAGCCCCTTTTGACCCGCTCCGACTAACTTTTAAGCGCGGAGCGGAAGAGGGGGGCAGCATCGGAGTTGCTGCCTCAGGCGGCAGCAGTCCACGCGATCACCCCTGCAAATTTTTACTGTGGAACAAGCTGAGGGAGGGGTTGTATTACACTGTGAGCCTCAGGGATGCTGGAAAAAGCTTAATCAGAAGTTTTAAATCTGCAGAACCATGTCTGAACTTTCAGGAATAATTTGCTTTCTGCCTAAGCTCAACTGAATGACCTCATGTCAAAAAGACATAGGGTATATTTTCCCATTAAGCTTCTGTTATTTATTTGTGTGTCATACATGCTAATGAATGTATAGGGAATCTCTGTGCTTGATTCATAATTTTGGTTCCTCTAATTGTTCCTATTTCCTGTTTTAACGACTGGAGGAGACTGTGCCAAAAACACTGGACAAATACAAGTGCCTTAAGTTTTATCTCTGTTCTAAAGATATACTGTATATATATATATTTGTGAGTGTTTTGCACATAGGAAGAAACAAATGTTACTGAAATGTGTAATAAGCATAAAATAAAGTTGTTTGAGAAGCCACTGTTTCAAGCTAATGGCTGTGAGTTTTGTTAGGGTAAAGGAAACTTTTTTTGTGCACACAATGAGGGTAAATATAGCATTTCTGGGGCTGGGCCAGTTCACTCGGACAGGAAACTCTAGTATGTTTGACTGAAGTTTAACAATTAAAGGAATATTTTCTCAAGAACTTAGCTATGACAAATCACCCTAGATTTTAATATTTTTTCATAGAAGGTACATAAAAACCCCTGTGGGCCCCTTTTGGCCCTTACTAAAACGGGAACAATCATGAAAATAAAAATGTAATCTAAGCTTTAGTATACTGAAATAAGAAACTTTATAAATACAATTATATATTCTGTATTCATTTCTGAAATAATCAAGTTTATCTTCACTATTCCTCTCTCAGCATCTGTTTCTCTTCATTCTCTCTACATGCAGCAATTGGGTGTCAGATATTCATTGACAGTTAGATCCAATATATCTTATTGGGGGATTCCTTTCCTAGGAGATGTATTAGAGCTCACTCAAATAACTGATTCCAGTACAAACAAAACAAACAAAATAACTGCCTTTTGCACAAATTCTGCATGTAGAGCGACATGATGTCTGGTGATTTTAATAGAGTGAGCTCTAATACATCTTCTAGGCAAACGGAGCCCCCCTGTAAAATGTATTAGATCTAACTGTCAATGAATATCTGACACCCAACTCCTGCAAGAAAACAGAATGAGGAGAAACAGAGGCTGAGAGAGGGATAATGAACATAAACTTGATTATTTCAGAATTTTTAATTGATTGTATTTAGAAAGTTTCTTATTTCAGAATGATGAAGCATATATCATCTTTTTTTAATTTTTGGATATTGTTCCCCTTTAACATTAGGCCCCCAGCAAAATATTTTTCTGGGCCAACCACCACCCTGTGCATGGCTGGCGATCCCCCTTGGAGGGGGTTGACCTGCCATGCTCAGGTGGGTGACAAGAGGCCTAAGGGTACAGAGAAGGCCCCTTATTCTATTACCCTAGAGTTAAATTTGATAATTTTTTGCACCTAACATATGCCAGCCAGTCCAGATGCACCCGTGCATGACGGTGTAAAGCAGCAACAAGGATTGGGGTCGCAGTGCAGACATAAAGCTGCTGTATAAGTAAGAGGTGTGGGAGAATCAGAAGGGAACAGGCAGTGACAGAGTGAGGAGACAGAGAGAGGTCAAACAATACAGACATTGCAATGAGCCGGCTGAAAGAAAGGCCACTGTAGGTGGAACAAATAAATGAAAGATTCAGAAAAGCTGCTGAGTGATTTGTGTCTTTACGGAAACAATAGGCCATTGTACTTTTGTATGAATTTGTGCATGGTTCCTACCGCTCTTTCAGCACTAGTAAATAATCCGCCCATCTAACTCTGTTGCATATGGCTGTCTCAGATGAAGCAGGGGTACAGAGCTGTCAACTCCCCCAGTTTTCCCGTAGGGTTTCCCTTTTAGAACCCCAGTTTCCCATCACTATAGCTCAGTCCCTCGGGTTGGAAATTTCCCAGTATCCCCTGAGATGCTCATGTGCAGGGAGCCCTCTGTGATGTCATAGGACGCAGTGTTGTCACTGGGTCCACTCAATTGGCCGCACCCATAATTCTTGGTCCCTGCCCCCAGGATGCACATATTACAGGTTCAGGTCTCTGGAGATATGTAGGTTTGGGGGCTGACTTGGAGGCAGCTGCAGAATGTCCTGGATCATCTGTCTATCATATATCCTCTATCATCTATCTGTCCAACAATCTAGCTATCCATCTATCTTTCATCTATGACTCTCTATCATCTATACCTATATATACATTTGTTTGTCTGACTTCCTTAAATGTACAGCAAATGCTTAAAGTCACATTGTTTACATACCAGTGGCAGAAGGTGCTATATAGAATACAGGTATGGGACATGTTATTCAGAATGCTTGGGACCTGGCATTTCTTGGATAATGGATCTTTTCGTAATTTAGATCTTCATACCTTAAGTCTACTAGAAAATCATGTAAACGTGAAATAACCCCAATAGGCTGGTTTTGCTTCCAATAAGGATTAATTATATCTTAGTTGGGATCAAGTACAAGCTACTGTTTTATTATTACAGAGAAAAGGAAACAGTTTTAGAAAAACTCAAATTATTTGGATAAAATGGAGTCTATGGGAGATGGCCTTTCCTTAATTCGGAGCTCTGGATAATTGGTTTCCTAGTAATAGATCCCATACCAGTACAGGTATGGGACCTGTTATCCAGAATGCTCGGGACCTGGGGTTTTCCGGATAACGGATCTTTCCATAATTTGGGTCTTCATGCTTTACGTCTACTAGAAATTCATTTAAACATTAAATAAACCCAATAGGCTGGTTTTGCTTCCAATAAGGATTAATTCTATCTTAGTTGAGATCAAATACAAGCTACTGTTTTATTATTACAGAGAAAAAGGAAATCATTTTAAAAAATTTGGATTATTTGTGTAAAATGGAGTCTATGGGAGACCATTCCGTAATTCTGAGCTTTCTGGATATCGGGTTTCCGGATAAGGGATCCCATACCTCTATAATGAATAATTTCATACCACAGAACATTTTTAATGAATCAAAGTTTCATCCAAATAAACAAGCTATATATCACCAGAACAAACACATATATATATTTATTTTTATCAGTTCTGTAAAACAAAGTAGTGTCACAAAAAAGCTAATCTTGATTTTCTGTCCTTGAAAATATCTGATTTTACAGTTACTCAGCAAAATGAGAGAAGTGATGAGGAGTGGGAATAGTTCCGCAGAGCTCTGTATGTATATAAATAACAATGGGAGGAATGCTTCTTCTCTTCAGAGATGCCCTATAGATTATTTCTGATCTGAGGGGGAACCAGAAGTTTGCAGATTGTTGTATAAATTCAGAAGGAAACATATTAACATCATCAGATTAAATGCAGTGACTCCCTTCCCAAATTCCAGGGACATTTTAAAGTGACAGTGAGTGCTTAAATATCATTTCCAGCAAATGCTAGCTGAGATACACACTGACAGATATCCTAGATGAACACATATCCATGTGCTACATTTTGGAAATATTGAACTGGGGAATTCAGAGAAATCCTTAATGGTTTATTTATTAGTAGTTTTCTGTCTCTAAGGAAAATTCTCCTAAATAAAACTATATTTTAAGGAATAATGTACCCCTACTGTAAATGATAAGGATATTGGAAGCCACTGAGGAGTTCTGTTACCATATAAAGGCACAAGGCTGCAGGCTGAGTTATACAGGGAACTCTGAGTATCACTCATGTATTATAAGGGATGATGTACCCCTACTGTAAATGATAAGGATATTAGAAGTCACTGAGGGGTTCTGTGACCATATAAAGACACAAGGCTGCAGGCTGAGTTATACAGGGAACTCTTTAGTATCACTCATGTATTATAAAGCATAATGTACCCCCTACTGTAAATGATAAGGATATTAGAAGTCACTGAGGGGTTATGTGACCATATAAAGACACAAGGCTGCAAGTTGAGTTATACAGAGAACTCTGAGTATCACTCATGTATTATAAGGGATAACGTACCCCCTACTGTAAATGATAAGGATATTAGAAGTCACTGAGGGGTTCTGTGACCATATAAAGACACAAGGCTGCAGGCTGAGTTATACAGAGAACTCTGAGTATCACTCATGTATTATAAGGGATAACGTACCCCCTACTGTAAATGATAAGGATATTAGAAGTCACTGAGGGGTTCTGTGACCATATTAAGACACAAGGCTGCAGGCTGAGTTAAACAGGGAACTCTGAGTATCACTCATGTATTATAAGGGATAATGTACCCCCTACTGTAAATGATAAGGATATTAGAAGTCACTGAGGGGTTATGTGACCATATAAAGGCACAAGGCTGCAGGCTGAGTTATACAGGGAACTCTGAGTATCACTCATGTATTATAAGGGATAATGTAACCCCTACTGTAAATGATAAGGATATTAGAAGTCACTGAGGGGTTATGTGACCATATAAAGGCACAAGGCTGCAGGCTGAGTTATACAAGTCACTGAATTCTGTGTGTCATGTGTATTTTTTTCCCTTTGTAGTTCTGTCTTTTGGGCATCTGTGTTCATATTGTCTTTGCGTTTTTTTTAATATACACAATATTCAATGTGTTTTACCAAGCATCCATTAATACAGATTTTATAACTTGGCACCATTGACAAGAAAATATTTTACAGTTGTTTATGGACCAAGTGTATAACGGACACTAGAGAAGATGATAAGGCAGTGAGACCACTCAACGGACCGTAAGACACTGAACCAAAAGTCATAGGGTTCTGCATTGGAATCTAGAGGTTTGTTACAGTTTATAGTAATTAGAGTGGTTTGTTTATTCAGATCTGTCAGAGTGAGCAGGAAAGTGAGCAGATTCCAAAATATCCTTTCAAAACAGCCATCTCAAGATGTTTCCTGTGAAGTAAATTCTAGTAACGACAGGGAGGTGCTGTCTGCCATTGTTTAGAGCTGCTGTGGGCAACCAGCCATGTGGGAGGCCACCATTTGCCCATCAGGGGTGTAGTGGATGTCTGGGTGAGTAAATACTGCCTGGTCTCCTTGTCACAAGAACCTGTATTTGACTCTAAAATTGCATATAGTGATTAGAGAGTTAAAGGGAGAAGAGTCCAACGTTGAAACAAATAAGTGTAGGGGAGCTAAAGGGTTGGTTAACCTTCCCATACCTGTCTCTATGTCCCCAATTAGTAACCTATGAACAGTCGGAGTCAGATATTGTCACTGGCCAAGAGGTATTACATTATTTCCCATTTGTAGAAATTGGGAAGGAAATCAGGGAATCATGTGCTCAGTCTGGGTGCTAGAGGGCCTGAGATGAAGCTTCAGTAAACAAGGAGAAGACCAAGCCTTAAGTAATCTCTAGAAGTTGGGGTTTATTGGAACTCCATGGATATGGTTAGCCAGTGCCAGACTAGGGTCTTGTCACAGGACACCCCAGGCGTATAAGATAGATGGCCCCACTTCTTTTAACTTATACAAATGATGCTTCCTGAGGACAATTCTACCCTGGTGACTCTCATCCTTTCTCTTCCATCTGAAGGATCATTTGAAATGTTTTCAAGAACAAAAAGTCCAGTTGCTTTAGACTTAAAGGAATAGTTCAGTGTGAAAATAAAAACTGTATAAATAGATAGGCTGTGCAAAATAAAAAATGTTTCTAATATAGTTAGTTAACCAAAAATGTAATATATAAAGTCTGGAGTGAACAGATGTCTAATAAAACAGCCAGAATCCAACTTCCTGCTTTTCAGCTCTATAACTCTGAGCTAGTCAGCGACTTGAAGGGGGGCCACATGGTACATTTCTGTTCAGTGAGTTTGTAATTGATCCTCAGCATTCAGCTCAGATTCAAAAGCAACAGAAATGACCCTTGTGGCCCCCCCTCAAGTCTCTGATTGGTTACTGCCTGGTAGCCAGGGTAACCAGTCAGTGTAAACCAAGAGAGCTGAAAAGCAGGAAGTTGGGTTCTGACTGACAAGTTATACATCCAGTCACTCCAGCCTTTATACATTACATTTTTGCCTAACTAACTATATTAGAAACATTTTTTATTTTGTACAGCCAATCTATTCACCCAATTTTTATTTTCACACTGAACAATTCCTTTAATTCTACTAGATACTGCAACTTCCAATATACTGGATCTGACCTTTAGGCCCAGTGATTCCTAACCAGTGGCTCATGAGGAGCATGTTGCTCTCCAACCCCTTGGATATTGCTCCCAGTCGCCTCAAAGCAGGTGCTTATTTTTACATTTCTGACTTGGAGACACATTTTGGAGGCAGCAAGACCATGTGTGCTGTCAAACAGACCCACCTGTCGTCTACCAATCCACATAGGGGCTACAAAATAAAACAATTATAGCTCTTACTGGGCACGCCTTAGTAAATGTTTTCATGCTTGTGATGCTCTCCAAACTTTTCTTATATTTAATTGTGGCTCACTGGTGGACAAGGTTGGACACTTGGTGTCACGGCTGGCACCCGATACCAGAACAAATGCCAAGCACCCTGGTCTCGGCTCGGCTTCACCAGTAGTGTGACCACCGTTGGGCTTCGGGAGGAGCCTTCAGCTTACTTGGGTGCCACCTGGACTTAACGAGGGGTGCAAGGCGAGATGTTCTGGCTGGCGAAGGGGCACGGCTGGTAGCAAAGTCTTTTTGGGCTGAAGGTCACGGTACAAAAGGATTAGGCAGAAGGATGGTCAGACAGGCTGGGTCAAGGCAGGCGGATATCAGAATCATCAGGCAGGCAAGGGTCAAACCGGGTTGTCAATCAAGGGGTTAAGCAGGAAGAGTTGTCGTAGGCAGGCAAGGGTCAGGATACAGAATTCAGAGTAGTCAGGATACAGGCAGGGTCAAACACGGATAATCAAGATACAGAATAACAGGAACAGATGCACTAGGCTCAGAAACCACTTATATAGATTCAAATTTCACGGCAAATGTGCGCCAGAAACGTGCTGGCGCAAATGCGCCAGCGTGCCTGCGCCTTTAAGATGCGCGCAGCTCACGAACCATGTGGCGGGCGTCCCCGCCGCACAGGTAACCCCATACCCCTTACACTTGGTAATTAGACCAACTGGCTACTGTACAAAGTTGGGCATTTATCAGTGTCTTGGTTCCTGCATTTCACATGGGTAAGTCTGCTTGTTTATGGCCAATTTGATCAAAAAGTTCATTTTTATACTTGCAGGAGACACAGTAACCTCTTCCCATTGGGTTATAAGCAGTATCAATGGACTTGTCTGTGCATTGCTGTTCCCAGTTAAATTTTTCCCTTGGGTAAATATTATCCTTTTGCTGTCTGCTTATCAGGGATAAACGCCTTCTATTCTCCTGTTCACTTTGGTCTAGGTTTGAATGGCATTTATCAAAATAGGGGAATTTTATAGCTTCCACTCATTAAACATTTTACTACCAGTTATAAAACTAAAACAAACTTTTCCACCAGGAAACCAGCAAGAAGGGAGAGCAGACTGGGCAGGGTCCAGTGAGAAGCAGGGAAAAGCCATGACCTCAGTTAAAAGATAGGGCAAGTCAAACACAACGCAGAATGTGTAAGGCAATGATAAGACTTTTGGCATTTGGAAATGGCACTGACAGCTGTTGGAATGAGCAATTACTGATTATTTTAATTAATACTTTGTTGTTTCTAAAATAATAACATAAGATGGGGGGGTTAGTTTATGTCATTATGTAGTCCACATTGTAACGTTGGTTGTGCAGTGCAGCGCGGTTCAATGTCCTTTAAAGACATCGATTCTTTTTTTTCTCTTAAAATTTAGACTTCAAATAGTGTATTAAAGGAAAACTAAACCCTAAAAATGAATGTGGTTAAAAATGCCATATTTTATATACTGAACTTATTGCACCAGCCTAAAGTTTCAGCTTGTCAATAGCAGCAATGATCCAGGACTTCAAACTTGTCACAGGGGGTCACCATCTTGGAAAGTGTCTGTGACACTCACATGCTCAGTGGGCTCTGAGCAGCTGTTGAGAAGCTAAGCTTAGGGGTTGTCACTAATTATCAAGGAGAAAATGAGGATAGTCTGTAATATAAGATGATGCTACAGGGCTGATTATTAAATCCTGATGCTAATTGCACTGGTTTCTGTGCTGCCATGTAGTAATTATCTGTATTAATTACTAATCAGCCTTATAGTGTGACATTTCTATTCTATGTGTACTGTATATTGTGAGTGGGTCCCTAAGCTCAGTAAGTGACAGTAGCACAGAGCATGTGCAGTAAATAAACAGAAAAGAAGATGGGAAGCTACTGGGGCATCTTTGGAGACACAGATCTTTGCTGCTAAAGGGCTGTGATTGCCTTGAGCTGGTACCGAAGCACAAAAAATAATGTACACTATTTCTAGCTACTTCTTTAGTTAAGCGTTAGTTCTCCTTTAAAAATATGTAGGCTCTTGTTTCTTCTTTCTTCTCTTGTACTTTCCTTGTTCTCTATCTATTTGCTGTACTGTAGCAAATAAAAGGACTGTATTTGGAGAGGTCGCTGGGGTAATAGAACTCTGCTGCAAATCTTCCTTTATTCGGAGTGTATCACAACCACTACATGTTTCGGGCAGACATGCAGTGGTTGTGATACACTCTGAATAAAACCAGAGTTCTGTTACCCCAGCGTCCTCCATTCATTTTTTGCAATACTGAGTTACTGGTGCCTGGGCAGGAGCACAGGAGGTACGTGCAACGAGGGTGTATATATTTTTTGCCAAAAGCTGCTAAACCTGCTTCATTGAATTGGATTGTATTTGGAGAGGGACTGGCACATTCCAAGAACTGGTCGCAATGTTATTTTAAGTAAGAAAATCCAAAGAAGGACATATCCTAATAGTTCTTATGTGCCAAACTGTAGCTGCTTGAGACTTCACTGGAAATGTTGCATCTTTTTGTGTGAAAGCCAAAACTAATGAGCCTGTAGCAAGATCATTTTGGTTAGTATGTGATTAAAAAAAGAGGATATTATCACTTTAAGAACCCTTTTTCATGAGCAGTAGTAACAACAGTCGCTATTTATTAGAAGTAGATAAAGGCTATAGAAATGCACCATTGCCCATTATATTCCCCATATTAATTCTAGAAGGTAGAAGAGCAATGGGCCAAGTGAAAGAATACTTTTGTTTACAAAGCATCAGTTCCGAATAACAGGCATATACCAGGAATAACATCTGATAATGTGAGAATGTATCCAGCTAAGGAAGACAAACTCACGCATGGCTAATACCGAATAGATAAGATAAAAGGAAATGTTCTTGTCCTGCCTCCTGAGCTGTTATAGGAAAAGAAAAATCAAAGGCCTACGAGAGGGAAAATATTAGCAAAGACTTTGGAAAAAAATTGATATTGTAGGACATAAGCCAACAAATGATTATGGGTATAACCTTTGGCAAGAAAGAAGTGACTCGCCTGTGGGAAAATGTTTCCATTCTTGACGCATTACCTAAAATGGCAAGATTTGTTACAAGAGAAAATCTGAATAAAATAAGGAAAAATCTGAATAAAATAAGGAAAATAACTAATTTTATATGTTAGGAATAGTGTGCCCCCTGTTGCAACATATAAGGATGTTCACCAAAGGTGTATTGTGACCATATACCGTAAATACACCAGTGTCTTTATACCGCACATGGAGCCCAGAGTGGTCTGAAATACTTACCTGTAAATGAAAAATGATGGGGTATATTGTATCTTTCACACTTTCAATGAGACTTGAGGTACAAGTCACTAAGCTCAAATTGTAACTGGTTATAACTAAGCACTGTTTTCAAGGATATACAGTATGTTACACATTGTACTTGAGGCTTGTGTAATATACAAGTGTAATATATATCCTAAAGATAGATAATCAATTGAATAAATATAAATAAATAATTTATAGATGTAAATATGAGAGATATGATAGATAGAGAGAGAGAGAGAGAGAGAGAGAGAGAGAGAGAGAAAGAGAGAGAGAGTGATAGATGAGAGATGATATATGATAGATAGATAGATAGATAGATAGATAGATAGATAGATAGATAGATAGATAGATAGATAGATAGATAGATGGATGGATGGATGGATGGATGGATGGATGGATGGATGGATGGATGGATGGATGGATGGATGGATGGATAGATAGATAGATAGATAGATAGATAGATAGATAGATAGATAGATAGATAGATAGATAGATAGATAGATAGATAGATAGATAAGAGAGATGATAGATAGATAGATAGATAGATAGATAGATAGATAGATAGATAGATAGATAGATAGATAGATAGATAGATAGATAGATTATAAATGTATAGATACAGTAGATGATAGATGCCAGTTACGGCAGTGCAAGGAGCAGGTCTGGCCCAAAAGAGCTAGTGCCCATTGGGTTTTTTCCCGGTGTCCGGTTGGCCAAGTCCAACCCTGTCATGAGCAATAGTAATACTATTGTTAGTGCACAAGTAGATGAATGCTTTGGAAATCCCCCCCCCCATCAGAGTCCCTACATTTTCGTGAAAAATATTCCCCTAATTCCCTATTAATTAAATTGTTATTACAGAAAAATTTCAGTGTAAATATATAAAAATATAGGTAAATAGATAGTATGTGCAAAATAAAAAATGTTTCTAATATAGTTAGTCAAAAATGTAATGTATAAAGACTGGAGTGACTGGATGTCTAACATAATAGCCAGAACACTACTTCCTGCTTTGCAGCTCTTTAACTCCGAGTTAGTCAGCGACTTGAAGGGGGGCCACATGGGACATAACTGTTCAGTGAGTTTGCGATTGATCCTCAGCATTCAGCTCTGATTCATGGTTAAAACCCATGTGCCCCCCTTCAAGTCACTGATTGGTTACTGACTGGTAACCATTAAGTGGAAACCAAGAGAGCTGCAAAGCAGGAAGTAGTGTTCTGTTCTGTTATGTTAGACATCCAGTCATTCCAGCCTTTACGGATGACATTTTTTGCTAACTAACTACCTTATATTAGAAAATATTTTTTTATTTTGCACAGCCTATCTATTTACCCAGTTATGTTTGTATATTGAACTGTTCCTTTAAGTCCACAAGGAGGCAGCACGAGACAGTTAACATTCTTCTCTAGATACTGTATCTCCACTTGGGATCATTCAGCACAACAGGCAACGTTCCATTTATTGAGAAAAATCTTATTTTTTGTTTATTTCAAGAGCATGACATTTATTGGGAAATCTGGACTGTATGAACTGAGCGTGGTGCATTATGAATGAATGCTCAGGAACTGGGGCTTTCCAGATAACAGACCTTTCCGTATGTAAGTATGTTAAAAAATCATGTAAACATTAAATAAACCCAATAGTCTGGTTTTGCTTCCAATAAGGATTAATTATATCTTAGTTGGGATCAAGTACAAGCTACTGTTTTATTTTTATAGGGAAAAAGAAAACCATTATTTGCTTAGAACTGCGCTTTCTAGTTAACAGGTTTCCAGATGACGGACCCTATACCTTTACTAAGCAGCAACTTACTTGCAATGCAACCACATACACATACAAATTGTCACCTGCCATTTTTTGAATAGTAGTTTGAAATAGTAGTTTGAATTTTTTTTTAGTAGACAAAGTATGGTGATCCAATTTATGAAAAGACCCCTTATCAAAGCATTTTGGATAACAGATCCCTTACCTGTATATAAGTACTCAAATACAAATACAGGTATGGGACCTGTTGTCCAGAATGCTCGGGAACTGGGGTTTTCTATATAATGGATCATGCCCTAATTTGGATCTTCATACCTTAGGCTACTAGAAAATATTTAAATCATTAAATAAACCCAATAATCTGGTTTTGGCAGAAGGTGCTATATAGAATTTAGGTATGGGACATGTTATCCAGAATGTTTGGGACCTGGCATTTCCTGGATAATGGATCTTTTCGTAATTTAGATCTTCATACCTTAAGTCTACTAGAAAATCATGTAAACATGAAATAAACCCAATAGGCTGGTTTTGCTTCCAATAAGGATTAATTATATCTTAGTTGGGATCAAGTACAAGCTACTGATTTATTATTAAAGAGAAAATTATTTTTAATAGTTTGGGTTATTTGGATAAAATGGAGCCAATGGGAGATGGCCTTTCCATAATTTGGAGCTTTCTGGATAACAGATTTCCGGATAAGGGATCCAATACCTGTACTCTCTAAACCAGAATGCTTTCCCCTAACTTTCCACTTTCTTTCCCCTTCTCCTTCACCTCCTCATCTATTAACAGTTTCCTCCCCCAGCCTCTGCTTCCCACACAGTCAAGGCTCATCCCTTTAATAAGAGTCTGAGCCCCACTTGGGGTACATTTTATTGTACATACCTCCCAACTGTCCCGTTTTTAGAGGGACAGTCCCTCTTTTGATAGCTCAGCCTGTAGTCCCTCATTAGTACTGGAAAGTCCTGTTTTTCTGAACAGCCAGAAAAAGAAAAAACGTTTCTAACTTAATTGACTTTTGGCAGAGAACCCAGAACAGCCACAACAGAAGATAAGATAACAATTTAAATGTATCTAGATAAGCAATATAGATAAGCAAATAAGTAATTGTAACAATATAAGATAACAGGTCCCTTGGAGAAAGTTAAACTCGTCATTACGTCAGAGTTTCAAGAACCGATTAAAGAAGGAAAAGGAAATATTTACAAAATAAAGAACTTTCACTGCAAAGGTCACCCAGTGACACAGGCATGCGGGGAGTTCTCAATATTATCACTTTCTCTTTCTTCTTTTGTGAATATCAGGAGGGGGTGTGCGGGGAAGGTGCTGGAAGTCTCATGCAGTGGAATGATTTATTGTAAAAGCAGCAGTGACTCATCATGCTCTTCTCTTATCACCTCATTTGTTATTCAGAACCTTCCTAACCATCCCCCAGGGCTCACGTCTTCTCACTGCAGATCTTCATTATATTATAGGGGTTGTTCCACTTTTAATTAGAGAGTAGAGAGGGATATTCTGTGACAATTTACAATTTGATTTTTTTATTATTTGTGGTTTTGAGTTATTTAACTTTTTATTCAGCAGCTTTCCGGTTTGCAATTTCAGCAATCAGGTTGCTAGGTTCCAAATTACCCTAGCAACCATGCATTGAATTGAATAAGAGACTGAAATATGAATAGGAGAGGCTCGAGTAGAAAGAGGAGTAACAAAAAGTAGCATTAACATTAAATGCCTTACAGAGCATCTGTTTTTTAGATGGGGTCACTAACCTCGAGTTAAGACTGGAGTCTGCAGAAGAAGACAAATAATTAAAAAAAAGATTGAAAAAAGCACCTGTGCTTGTGCTTGCATGAATTGATGCAATACTTGCACCCAAAACCACTCCTTGAGCTACACTGGTTACCAGAGGCAGCAAAAATGGCACTCCTGGTAACTTTAAAGGGTCTATTTATGGAGCTTTCATTTTTTCTGGTTGAGTTTTTTAGGGAGAAAACTCAAACTTTTAGCGGGAAAAAAAACTAAAACAAGATTTATGATGCTCCAAAATCAGAATCCAAAAATACTGCAGCTAAAACCTGTCAAAATCATGCCAAAGTCAACGGCACATGTCCCTTTTACAATTTCTTGCCTTCAAGTTTCTCAGGTGTTGAATCGGAAAAGTCGCATAATTAGATTTGACGCTCGATTTTGTCCTGATTTTTTTCCCGAAATGACTTTTTCGATCCTTTTTTTTAAAAAAATAAATCTAAAAAAAACGTGGATGGTTGTTAGGGTGACTTTATTTTAATTTAAACAATGGGAAAAATTTGAGTCTTAATAGCAAACAGTAAATTTGTCTCTTCTAGCGCAGAGAGCACAATAGTGATAGTTTCCTGGACTCCCTCTGGCAGCATCATGCCCCCCATAACAAAAAGGTGAGCGTGGGGGAGGAGGGGCGGCGGCAGCAGGATCACCCCGTTCATTGCACTTGCACGTTTTGGAACCAGGCGACAATGTGCCCTGCCAGTCAGTTGAAATTAATTGTGCACAAACCCTAGAATTCCCACAGCAGCCACAGTCAAAAAGCACAGTGGAATTGTGGCCTAAAGAATCGGTGGCAAATCACAGTTTGATGTCAAGTGCTAGAAATGACTCCATCTACACCCAGAATTTTCACCGCAAAAATGTCTGATATGTGACAAAATACAAGCACTATTGCACAGGGAAAACACTGCATTCTGGGTATACAAAAATGGCAAATTGCATCCAAAATTGCCCTTTGCTCACTGGACTTGTGAAAATGACCCTTCTAGTTATAATAAGATGCCGGTACCGGGGTCAGCACATTGGCACTTCTAGCTCTTGCCATCTAAAAAGGTGAATCCCAGTCACAAGTACAGGTATAGGACCTGTTATCCAGAATGCTCTGGACCTGGGGGTTTTCTGGATAACAGATCTTTCTGTAATTTGGATCTTCATACCTTAAATCTACTAGAAAATCATGTAAACATTTAATAAGCCCAATAGGCTGGTTTTGCTTCCAATAAGGATTAATTATATCTTAGTTTGGATCAGGTCTGGACTGAGAATTAAAATAGGCCCTGGCATTTCAGGTACACAGAGGCCCAATCAGCCCCCACCAGCCCACTAAATACTCTATGGCACCTTATAGCAGCCCCTCTGGCATTTGCCAGAACCCACATATTGCCAGTCCGGGCCTAGTTGGGATCAAGTACAAGCTACTGTTTTATTATTACAAAGAAAAAGGAAATCATTTTTAGAAATTTGGATTATTTGATTACAATGTAGTCTATGGGCGGCAGCATTTCTGTAATTCAGAGTTTCTGGACAACAGGTTTCCAGATAACAGATCCCATACCTGTATTGCATCCAGGGCATGTATAAATGATGCCTGTAGTATGGAAAGATGTTACTGGGCCCCACAGCAAATTAATTTAAGGGCCTCCAACATATCCAGAGGTTGTCCTTTTTTTACCAATAGATGTTGAAATTGAGCATTATTTGGGCCTCATGGGGCCCCTATACCTCAGGGGCACTCTGCAGCTGCAGGGTCTGCTTCCTCTGTAGTTACACCCATGGGTAGATCCATTACAAGGTGCACAGAACAACATTCTGGAGCGTACAGCCCAGCACCCAAGGATAAAAATTGCATAAAAATTTAGTTTTCTCCAGTTCCACCTTGCCCTGCACTGTGTAAATGAGGCCCTAGGTGTATTTAATATCATTATAAGGGACCCAATGCTTATGCTTAGCATGTTCTTGGGATTAGAACAACAACACATCATGGGAACTTTAACCTCACTCATTAATATTTAATCCCAAGAGAGCAAATTGCAAATAGCAAAGCAAAAATCTTCTTCTCTGTAGCATTTCTGAGCCATAAAACCTTTCCAGCTCCAGCTCGGCCGGTGACACGTTAACACTCACGTGATACTAATATACTGAAGTGTCTTTGGGACATAGGGGCATATTTAGCAATGGGTGAAAACAGAGTTCACTACAGTTCCCTAGAGAGGAACCCATATAACTGTGTCAGTTTGGACTGTTTGATCTCTTTTTCAGCCTCAACCAAAAGGGTAAAAATAGAGGTCACCATAATTCACTAGTGGGAATTCCCACAGTTTCTTATTGACTGGTAGAGAAACCAATAGCAGCACAGAGCCCTCTACTCTCATAATTGGACTTTCAAAAACGCTAGTGCCTCTGTTTTAGTATCATTAGCAACACAATGTTCATCAACTGAGAGTGACCACTCATTCTGCAGCATAATCCCACCATGCAGACATGCATTTGCAGTGGGGGCCAATTTTATAGTACAGGCATGGGACTTGTTATTCAGAATTCTTGGGACCTTGGGATTTCTGGATCTTTCCATAATTTGGATCTTCATACTCGAAGGGGCAGATTTATCAAGGGTTGAAGTGAAAATTCGAATTTGAATTTACAAAATTCTAACTTTTGAGTTTATTTTAGTGTAATTCGACTAGGGAATACTTAAAGTTGGATTCAAGTTTTTAAAAAAAATCAAATTTGAATTTCGAAATCTATCATGTACTGGCCCTATTCAACTATTCGCCACCTTAAACCTGCCAAATGTTTTACCCTATGGGGGACATCCTGGAATCAATTTGGAGTTGTTTGGAGACATTTTTTCGATTCAAATTCATTTGGAGTTTGCGGGTCGACCCCATTCAACCGAATTTGAAAGATTTGATTTTTTTAAAAAATTTTGATTGGTCATTTGTTTTTCGAGTTCATGGAAGTTTATGGGAGTTTTTAAAAACATCGAAATTCGAACCTTGATAAATCTTCCCCTAAGTCTTCAAGAAAATCATGTAAACATTAAATAAACTCAATAGGCTGGTTTTGCTTCCAATAAAGATTAATTATATCTTAGTTGGGATCAAGTACAAGCTACTGTTTTATAATTACAGAGAAAAAGGAAAATATTTCTAAATATTTAATTATTTGGATAAAATGGAGACTATGGGAGGCTTTCTGGATAGTGGGTTCCTGGATAATGGATTCCATACCTGTACCCCCAGAGATTATTGTATATCAAGAAGATAGAAGGAACCCACTCTAAGGCCTGTGACTTTGACATAGCTCTATCTTGTAAAGCAAAACCCCCTACTACCGAAATCCACTGCCCATTAAATTTTCCAGGTTTCATTTATTGGGTTTTACTTTGTATAGTCTATTTGCTACTCCACCTCATCTTATTGCAGGTTGGGCTAAAGAAGTTTATTTACTGCCTTTATCTAAGGACCCCATCACTTTGGAGCTTCCACAAGCTCTCCCACTTTTCCTTTTTCTCCCAGTATTTAGAGAAACTCATTTTCTCTAAAATCACAAATGCCATGTAATATATTAAAAAATACGAAAAAGCAGAAATGAAAAACGATGCACTAAAAATACAAAAATATCTAAACATTTGAGTTTCCCCAGCCCATTAGTAGAGAAAATCAGAAAAACTTTTAAAAGTCCGAATGGCTAAGAAAATGGTCCAATAGGATCACTGCAGCTCTTATTGACTAATATAGGACCTCGACTGCTTTTAATTGGTGAATTTTTGTATTGTAGTTTTTACACTTCATACATTTTTAGAGTTTTAGAGAAATAAAAAAACATGAATTTGTAGAGAAAAAAATTAGAAATTTGAATGCTAATGAATAGGCCCTTAGAGGTAGATTTATTAAAATATGAATTTTCTATTTTTTTAAACCCAGAAACTCAAACGAGTGCTTATAAACATTTCTTGAAAATGTAAAAAGTTACAGGAACCCAATGAAAATCGGATTCTACCCTTGATTTTCAATGAGTCTGACACAGTCCAAATTAATCAAATAGATAGCCGCTCCAAACTCACCCCCCGTGGGTCTTTCTCCTCCACTTGCTCCACTCCAGAACCGGGTGCTTGGCCCCCAGCTGTAGTAAATGGGAATATGATTAAGGGATTCTGTTCCCGAAACGCGTAAGGCCATGTGGATCCATCCATGGTTGGAATAAATTCTCTTTTCATTTTATCCGGAGTGCTGCCTATCTGCTTTCATTCACAGTACTAATTTATCTCAGAAACTCAAATTGAGTTCTCAAATCAAGATTTACTAATCTTGAAGATCTGAATGTCAGAAACTTGATCAGAATCCATAGGTTTTGCCACAAAAACTAAAATTTTGGAATGTTAATAATAATAATAATAATAATAATAATAATAATAAACCTGCCCCTTGGAAACTGGCCTCACTTTTTAGGCATAACAATAAGGGGCCTAATTATTAAACAATTTTTTTTCTAGTCAAATTTCTATAGGAAAAAAACTGTAATTTTTCAGATTTATTATGCTCTGAAGCTGCTAAAAATTTGAATCCAAAAATACTCCAGCTAAAACCTGTCGAAATCATGTAGCAGTCAATGGCCAATGGTCCCTTTAACAGTTGGAATATGTTTTTTTATCTTCAGGTTTCTCAGTATTTTGGGCTGTTTGAGTGGTTTTTTGTTTGATAATCTGAATTATTTGAGTTTTTTGGGCGGCACGATTTGAATTTGCCCTTGATTTTGTCATGCTATTTTTTCAGAGAAAAATATTATTGCTAAATAAAAGGAATTTGTGTTTGGAAGTTTGATCAAATTTTTTTTTATATAGAGTTAGAAAAAGTCTAGTTTTAGTGAAAAAAAAACCCTTGGGGGCGGATTTATCAAGGGTCGAATTTCGAAGTTAAAAATACTTCGAAATTCGACCATCGAATTGAAATACTTCTTTCATCGAATTTGGTTATACTGCGGTCAAAGTAAAATCGTACGATTCAAAGGATTTCAGCGATCGATCGAACAATTTTACTTTGACTTCCAAAAACTTAGAAAAATGCTCTAGAAGGTCCCAAACTTAGAAAAATGCTCTAGAATGTCCCCATAGGCTAACATGGCACTTTGGCAGGTTTAATTTGGCGAAGTATTGCAGTCGAAGTTTTTTTAAAGAGACGGTACTTAGATTATCGAATGGTCGAATATTCAAACGATTTTACTTTGAATCGAATTCGGAGTCAGAGTCGTAGTATCCTATTCGATGGCCGAAGTATCCAAAAAAATTACTTTGAATTTTTTTACTTCGAAAATTCCCTTGAATTCTCTTCGACCCTTGATAAATCTACTCCTAAATGTACACACAGAAATCTTGCCATTTGTGCTTCTTACAGGAGTCAACTCCAAAATGCTCCTTGATCACTGAAACCAGATCAATCACAACATTTCCTCCACCCTGTCTATATAATCTATACATTGGAGCAGATTGTCTCAACAAGGGAACTGAAGGACACTATGGCAGGAGAATGCATTGAGATCCCAATGTTGTGTTTAAAGACCACTTGGTTTCTTCATTGGTGAGCCCATCTTCCCTCCCCATCATCAAACTATTGCTGTGATTGTGTCCCTTTAGATTTAAGGACAGTGTTTATGTTGGCAAGCTGAGACAATTTGCACCGGCGTCCGTTTTTTTTGAAAAAAAATTTTTGACGCCTGTGAATTTTTTCCGCGAATTTTCGCGGGCGTTTTGCGAATTTATTCGCTGACGGCGAATCGCGCAAATTCGCCGCGAATTCGCGCCTGGCGAATAAATGCGCCCATCACTAATCAGTTTACTAAGTCCCTCAGTCATGTGACTTGTGCTCTGATAAACTTCAGTCACTCTTTACTGCCACACTGGAGTGATATCAGACCCCCTTCATCAACACCCCCTCCCCAGTAGCCCATCAGCAGAACAATGGGAAGATAACCAGACAACAGCTCCCTGGTAGATATAAGAACAGCACTGAATAGTAAAAATCCATGTCCCACTGTGACTCCTTTAGTTACATTGAGTAGGAGAAACAATAAACTGTCAGAAACAATTCCATAGTGCAGCACTGGCTCTTTCTGAAAGCACATGACCAGGCAAAATGACCTGAGATGCACCGACAGACCAATATTACAACTAAATATTACAACTAAAAAAATACACCTGTTGGGTTAAGAATGAAATTTTACATGGTAGACTGAATTATTTTCAGTGTATATTAGTAATAAAAAGGACACCATATAAATCAAGACAGAATCCCTTTAAGCTCCGTTAGTGCCATTGTTTGAGCTGTGCTACAGACTTGGGGCAGTGGTGATTGGTATATGATTCATTTCTCTGAAAAGGTGATTTCCATCAGATACCAACATATCCGCTGCAGAGCAAAGAAGGAGCCGACACCAGATGCCACTGGTTTCCTGAGATAAACCCTTGCGCATTGATATAAATAGTCATCACAATGAGGGCACGTCTGTCTGGCTCCGGCTCTGTTCTTGAGCGTGATGTTGTATAGAAGCAGATTTATATTAATATTTTTATTACTATGCGGGGGCAGTAAAACAACTGCTTCTAAAATGCTCCAAAAATGAACATGTGTATGGGCAGTGTTTGCTTCATTTCCCAAATTTATTAGTACAGGTATGCGATCTGTTATGCGGAAACCCATTATCCAGAAAGCTCCGAATTACGGAAAGGCTATCTCCCAGAGACTCCATTTTATCCAAACAATCCAAATTTTTTAAAAATGAATTATTTATTTTTCTATGCACTACTAAAACAGTTCCTTGTACTTGTTCCCAACTAAGATAAAATTAATTCTTAATGGAAGAAAAACCAGCCTATTGGGTTTATTAAATGCTTATATGATTTTATAGTAGGTATGAAGAATAAATTACAGAAAGATCCATTATTCAGGTCCCCAGCATTCTGAATAACAGGTCCCATACCTGTACACGAAAGCACCATTTACAATCATCATATATCAACTCAACGCTGTGCAATATGTTTGCGCTATAAAAATACATGTTAATAATATTAATCACTCGGGTGAAAATCATAATAGCGATGAATCAGGCAGCAACAATTTAAAGATAAATATTCCACAGGGATTTGAAACAATCAAAGCAATTCTTTTATACAGTACATAAATGGGAGAACATGGGTTAAAATGTATAAATGTTTGGAAACACAAATGCTACTATGCAACCTTATGGGGGTTTATACTGCTTGAGAAAATCACACCAACCAGTACAGTTTGTCTTCTTATATGTCCAAAAAGTAGCCACTGGATTGATAAGTGTCCCTAAAAAGGAAAGGGCACAATAAACATCTCAGACAAGTCTGTAAGATGCTCCCTAACCAAGAAGCCTCTGCAAAGCCAGGGTTTAAAATGATCCAAAATTAAACAAAACCTATCCAAAATATAATACGCATGGGATCCATTATTTGTAAACCAGTTATCCAGAAAGCTCAGAATTACAGGAATTATAGATTCTATTTTAAGCAACGAATTCAGATTTTTAAAAATGATTTCCTTTTTCTCTGTAATAGTAAAACAGTAGTTTGTACTTGATCCCAACTAAGAAATAATTAATCCTTAGCTGAGGCAAAACCAGCCTATTGGGATTAATGTTTAAATTATTTTTTTGTAGACTTAAAGGGGAACTAAAGTATTATAGAATAGAAACAGAATAATTCTAGAAATGCTGTATTTTGTATACTAAACATAATCATGAACTTACTGCACCAGAAGCCTAATTAAACAAGTGATTTATGTTTTCAAAGTTGGTCGCAGGGGGGCTGTCATCTTATAACTATGTTAAACATCTTTGCAAGACCAGGACCATGCACATGCTCAGTGTGGTCTGGGCTTCAGTTGGGAGGTTAAGTTTAGGGTTCGTCATATATTATCAAAACAGCACAATTCAAATAATATCTGCCATAGAAGCCAATACAGCAAGACTGATTAATAATCAGAATATGCATATTGCACTGGGTCTATGGATACAAATCTCTACAGAGTCGCAGGCTGCTTTATAGGGAAACAAACAAAGCTGCTCAAGCAGTGGCGGAACTACCGGGGGAGCATGGGGTACGAGCGGGCCAGGCCCCTGCACCCCCTCAGGGCCCCCTGGCAGTCCGCGCCGATGCGTGGCGCATAATCCCGGCCAGTTCCGGGTGTACGGAGGGGGGCGGGGGCCCGGTTGCGCGTCCTGCGCCAGGGCCCGCCCCCCTCTAGTTACGCTTCTGTGTTCAAGGTCAGGGAAGTTGGGGGTCCCCCTGCTGTTTAAAAGTATGATTGTTTCCCTGCAGAGCATTTAGGGACCATCTGAGTTTCTCAGAACAAATAAGACGAAGGGGGAATTTCACTGCATACAGGTTTATAATAAAAACTGTACACATTTTTTCAATTAAAGTATAGTGGAGATATATTTTTTTTTCATTAAAAAAAGTAAAAATGGGATTTTATTTTTTTGCCTTTCCATCCCCTTTAAGGTATGGAGATCCAAAAAAACAGAAAGATCCCTTATCCAGAAAACCCAAGCATTCTGGATAACAGGTTCCATACTGGTAATAATTCCAAGGCTTATTGACGCCCATCTTGGAGTCAAGAAACATTTATTTTATGAATTTGAGGCAAATATATAACAGTGATTTATTTAAGAACTTGTGTTCATCCTGAAACCCAGAAAATGTATTGTTAGCTTAAGATGAAACGTTACTTTGGATTTGTACAAAGAGAAAGATGTAACTGCTCATCTTCTTCTTCTGAAAATGCCCTGATGAACAACTGGCCCTACACATCCAATAACAGTGTATGAAACTATTTTAATTAAATGCATTCTAGCCCAGCAATCCTGACTAATAATGATGTGCCATGCATACCAGTTGGTTCACCAGTTGGGCAGCTTTGAGAATTTCATGTGTTGATTAACCATGTTGGCCAGTACATGCTGCACTAGCAGATGAGATGAAGAGGACGGAGTTGTGGCTCTATCATGTATGTAAATTACATATGGATGCCTCAATGACAATAATTTTTTTAAATGGGCACAGTGACACTACAGATTTTGGAAATTTCTAGCATTGCACTAAATCAAAGAACACTGCATCACTAATTGTAATGGTTCTTGTTCTTGTGTCCCTCACACCAAATCTTCTCTACTCAAGTCCTCATGCACACTGTAGCATATTCAATCAGTCCATCATCCACATATTGCTGTTTTGCCTTTACTCTATTGACATCATGATTCAAATCAACGTAAATAATGGAATCCTGCTCCTCGGAGTGCTCAGAGTGTGGTGCCACATTGTTATGAATTGGTCCATTATCATTGGTGGCTTCTGTGACTGTCTCCAAGGTTACTATATTTAGAGGGTAGTAGGTTCTATCATCTACTTGAGGCTGATCTTGATCATCTTGAGGGTTTTCAAGAGATGTTTCAAATCTGACCTGGAAATGATTTAAAACAATCTTAATATGCAGTCACCAATGAGAAGGAACTGAGCAAGGGTTCACAAGTTTGTAAAAGTCTATCATATATTTTCCCTTTGTCTGCAGGTTCCATTCAGCAGTGTCCACTTCCATTATTATACATGATGATACGTCCAAGATGAGTATTATTTTTCCCAGAAACTTTATGGGATATAACTACTTTCATGAGATGCTTAATACAAGGATGTTAGAGGGTAAGGGACATGCAGTGCCAGGTCAGCGATGACACAATGACCATGTGATCCCTCCATTATTAAATCTAGTCTAGAAGACTGGGTAATATTGTGCAAGATGTCACCATACTCAGTCAAAGGAAGAGATGCCTTTCAGCATGAAAAATGCATAAACAATGTATTTAGAAGTGGAGGCAAGTAAAGTTAAGGAACAGTCACCCTGCTATAGTTTCAAGTGCATTCTGGGCACAAATAAGCACTCACCCCATATCTCCCCCTAACTGGCCTTCAGACTGGGCCCCTTTAGCTCATAACAAGGTTACAGTTATATAGAAACATTGGGGTAACAGTCACAATGCTATAGTTCCAGGGGTACCAGGGCACAAATAAGCACTCACTCCAAATCTCCCCCTAACTGGCCTACAGACTGGGCCCCCTTAGCTCATAACAAGGTTACTGTTAAATAGAAACATTGGGATAACAGATATAGTTCTACGAATATCCAGAACATCAAAAAGGCTTTCACCTATTCGGGTTTCCATTAGGCCCCCATCAACTGGTATGGACCCCAGAGGTGAAGAAGGGGCAGCCCTAGGGCTGTGATTATACAGATGTTACTACTACAGAAATGTACATGTATTAGTGTGCAGAAACCAATACAATATACTGCACCTCTTTATCTGTTGGGGGCCTTTGTCTTCTGTGTTTTGCTGTGAATAAAGGGAGGAAAGTTTAGTAGACAGGTAAGTGCATTATGAGCACAACAATAATATAAGTTGAATAACCAGAGTCCCACAGGTTTGTCAGCCCAGCTGTAGAAAACATGGAGCACCACAACACGCCATATTATTATCCTTTACTGGCAGAGGGTTTAGCTGACAGTTTTGTGGTATAACTTATGTGCACGGAACATTCTTTTTATGTTTGCATCATGTGAAAGCACAGTGCAGTTGTACAACAATACTGCGGAGAAAGACATATATTTGTGACAAGACAGACAAGATGTACCTTTCCTTCCCCTCAGGCAGTATATGAGGACAGAGCTGACCATGATGATAAGGCAGAGAGAGGCCAAGGTTGGCCATACAAATAGATAGAGCCATTCTCGCCTATAATTGTGCTCCAGGGATCTATTGATTGGTGCTTGGATTGTACTAACTGAAAGACAACAATTTATTAATCGAAAAAAGAAGATATTAACTTTATTTCAAACAAAGCAGTTTACAAATTAGGATATCTTAGTTGGTGGCTTAGACAGGGCCGGAACTAGGGGTAGACAGAGTAGGCACTTGCTTAGGGCACAAAACTGGAGGGGCACCAGCAGTGGCGTAACTAGTTGTTACTGGGCCTCATAGCAAATTCAAATTAGGGCCCCAAAATATTTATAAATTGGCCTATTTTACCAAGATATATTAAAATTGCTAATTAATTAGGGTCTCACTGGGCCCCCTACACTCCTGGGCCCCCCTGCAACCACAGGGTCTGCTTCCTCTATAGTTACGCCCCTGGGCACCAGGCATGTACCTTCTCTGCCTCCTACACCTAGTTCGGGCACCTCTTTCTTCTCTGCCTGGCCACAAGGGACTGTCCACTCGCACCTATTCATTTGTATGCGCATGGGCCTATTTGTGACTGGCCAGGTTGCCTAGGTTGCCTGACTGGCCTGGCCCGGCCGTAGGCTTAGACCCACTCTGACCACAGCCAGTTGCACCAGAACAACCTTCCAATACAATTCATATCTAACCCACTTACTGGTAAACCCCAAAAATACTAGATTGTTCCCTCTTTAAATGCATCCTATATCTGTACACCCAGATTTTGGTTGGGTTGGTAGGAAAAACAAATGTTTCTCTGCTTAGGAAAAACATTAGAAATCTTTCTCAAGCCTTTCCTAAGCAGAAGAACATCAGAGCAGCCTCTTTCTTTCTCCTGACAACTTCCTTGACTAATTGGTGGTCTGACTGGTCAGAAACTGACCAGCAGGTGAGATTTTATAACCAAATTCATTCATATTAACAGTACATGTATCCCTTAATATCTTGGAATAAAAACAAAATAAATAATGAATGTACATTGCAAAAGCTCTTAGAATAGCACCCTCATGAATTTTACATTCACTTATTTTAAAGGTTTACTTACCCTTTAAGCCATCAGAAAAATACCATTATCACTTATGGCCCCTTATGCATTCTGGTACCACCCAATCAGTGAACAATAGAACGAACAAGCAGAAGACTAATTTTGTTGATTTCCAAACTTCGTACCACGAAAATATATAGTCGGTATCATTTCCTTTCAGGGTGGTACTTGAACTTACCGGTTGTTGTAAAATTGTCTTTTAAAGTCTCGTCGGTTTATATAAAATTAGAAAACAAGAGACTAAAGTCTATGAAATAACTGTCAAATGTAATGTGTATTATATGTTTTTATGATGAAATAATTGAATAAGCCTTTAAACATGTTATATCCTTTACAGCATGTGGGGTGGCAATACTGCAAGTGGGTCCAATGTAGGTTTCAACATTTCATTATTTAATTTTGAAAACTTTCAGACTCACCAGAAATATTTACTGTAATTGTAAATCCAACTATTTGATTATTTTCATAGGTTGCACTACAGCGATAGAACCCAGTGTCGTGCAGTTCTGCAGATACGAATGTTAGTGAATGAACAGCATGATTCTCTCTCTTACTCGCCCATGTTAAATTCACTCTTGGTCCTGCAGTTATAGGCTCGCAGCTGTTTCCATTGATTTTGCACCAAGTCACTAGAGGTAAGTCTATACTGCAGAGATTGACTGGACATTCCACTGCAAGGGATTGGTCAATAACTTTCCGATAATTTTTATTTTTTTCAACCATTATGTTGAATTCACATTCATTTCCTAAAAAAAACAAAATTGAAAACATAAATTTGCATATTCGTGATAAATATATAAGAAAGCTCTGTATACTATCCAAGTATCCTTTTGTGAAGGTAGAGGGGTCAGGTGACCCCCTGATTGGGCTATAAGTGCAATGTCATACGGCTTCCATATTTTAAATCAGAGCAGCAAGTAAAATTGATGAGAGTGCTGTACTAAGCACTTTTGTCATTTACATTATTCATAGTCATTATTTATTTATTTTTAAAGATATTAAGGGATACATGGACTGTTAATATGAATTCATTTTGTTACAACAGCGCCACCTACTGGTCAGTTTCCCACCAGTCTGACCACCAAGTAGTCAAGGAAGTTGTCAGGAGAAAGAAAGAGGCTGCTCTGATGTTCTTCTGCTTGGAAAAGCAAAAGAATATCAGAACAACCTCTACCGCAGTAAATAACCCCCTTAATGTGTGAAATGGGGATACAGGTAGATTTCTCTGTAAGGAATCCTCTCTTAATCTCTTTCTCTGTAAGGAATCCTCTCTTAATCTCTTCAAGAAAAAACTAAGAGCCTACCTTTTGGAGCACTACAACAAGGCCTTACCTTGTGCACTTTTTTTAATCTCCAATTTGTGCCTGTATGTTAGCCTCCTATCCACTTAGACTGTAAGCTCTACAGGGCAGGGACCTCCTTCCCACTATGTCTCTTACCACATAGCACTTAAGCTCTTTGTCCTATGATTCTGTATATATTTATTATGTGATATGTCTCCCCCATGTATACTTTTATATATATTGTACGTTTATGCACTGTACAGCTCTGCGGCTCCTTAACAGTGCTTTACAAATAAAGTTATACATACATACATTTTGCAATAGTAATCATGGCTGTCAAGAAAATTAAAGGTATCAGAGTTCTCCAAACAACTCTTCATATAATGGGTAGTGAGAGCGCCCGTACATTAGCCCTTGATGGAGGGAGAAAACTATGGGCACATTGGTATTTGGAAAATGAAAGTCCATCACTGGTGAACAATAAAGGAAAAGAAAGGTGAAAGAGTTGAAAAGGGTATGGAACAAAATACTGGTAGTCTTCAGACATGGTATATACGTGTTGGGCGTCTGAGTTATGGCACCGCACTCTGAAATAAGAAAAAATGTGGCCAATGTGGGAGGTTTTAGGTAAACATTAATGTATGTATCACTTTGCTTGCTCAAGTCATAATTTTTAATATGTTTTATACAGTTTCATTCTGGACATTCAGAAAGGCTCTCAGGCTGGAAATTCTAGAACCACCTACTCTGCTTCAACTGAAAGTTCTTTTTCTCTAGTCTAAAGGGGTGGCCTCTGGTACGGTGATCCACTTTATGGGTAAAAAGGTCCCCTGCTATTTGTCTATAATGTCCTCTAATGTACTTGTAAAGTCTAATCATGTCCCTCGCAAAGTGCCTTTTTTCCAGAGAAAACAACCCCAACCTTGACAGTCTACCAGTTGATCAGTTGACTAATGTCTACATGATATTAAAATGTAATTTTAAATGGCATTTCCATTAATAACTGAGTGACTGCTTATCATAGAACCTTTTAGCAATATAATATGGGGATTTTCTAATACAGAGTCTGAGGCTTCCCCATAATTATATAAATGATTTAATCATCTGAATTTCCTTTACTACATTTGTAAACAGATTAATTTGCTTCTCTCTCACTGGAAGGGAATAAATAAACCAGAAAGTGTAACTTAAAAACCACAAGAGCAAAGGACCAATATGGTTTTCTGTTTATTGGGTCACAGCCAAGTGCTTACTAGAACTGCACCACCTACGCTGGCCTAAGAACAGTTCACAGTGGACACTTTGGCTTTTAAAGTACAGGAACATTTCAAATAAATAAACACTCAAATCAAGTCCTGAAAAACACTTGGATTGGATTCAAGATCCTTAATAAAGATGGGTTACTCTAACTGTAGCTGTTGATGGACCAGGAAGTAATTCAGGTAGGGACCTGTTATCCAGAATGCTCCGGACCTGTTTTTTTTTTTTCATATAATGGATGTTTCCGTAATTTGGATCTTCATACCTTAAATCTACTATAAAATCATGTAAACATTAAATTAACCCAATAGGCTGGTTTTGCTTCCAATAAGGATTAATTATATCTTAGTTGGGATCAAGTACAAGGTACTGTTTTATTATTACAGAGAAAAAGGAAATCAATCTTAGAAATTTGGGTTTTATGGCTAAAATGGACTCTATGGGAGAAGACCTTGCCATCATTTGGGGCTTTCTGGCTAACAGGTTTCCAGATAATGGATACCTGTATTAATGATTTTAGTGGCCCTTGAAGGCAGGATTGGATTGTTCTACAAAAACCAAACTATCCATGGATAGCACCATTACTTGTGACAATGTGGTAACAGAATGCATATATATAAGATTTATTGTCCCTAAACATTGAATTGTTTAAAGGATAAGTAAACCTTTAAAATAAGTGAATGTAAAATTTTAAAGGTTTACTTATCCTTTAAAGGCAAATAACTCCAAACTTCTCAGAAAAGAAAACAACTTATGCAGCAGCTTATAAGACAACGGGTTACATTAGTTGTTTCCTACATTAGGTGTTTTATTATTCTTTAACGCAATCGTTTAGGGCCTTTCCTACAAGAGATGTAGCCAAAATGTTTTAATATGCCTTAACACAATCATTTAGTGCCTTTCCTACAAGAGATGTAGCCAAGATGCTCATCCTAGCCTCTATCGTTCAACTGCAAGGTTTGCAGCCAAAACTGACACCAAATTTTCATGAGATGAAAAGGGTAAATTTGCTTTACTCACCACTCGCATAAGAGACCAACAGCATGGTGGCAGAGACCCTGAGTAGCAGTCGGTGTAGTGAGATATTCATCTCCTTCATGGTTTTCCCTGTGATACTTCAGTAGTGCTGTAGATAATCATGGCTGGCTTTGTGGGTACAGACAGATATTGTATGGAGAGCCCATGCAAAAGCCGAGCGCCCTCATTCCAGTGAGAGGAGACTCAGTGAAGCAGCTGCTCAGAGCTCACACAAGTATCTCACTGCTACTACACCCAATTGAGCTTCTGTGTGGTTTGGGAGGTTGGTTTTTTCATTTCCTAAACTCAGTTCTGCACAGAAAATTCTACTTCTGCCTTCTCAGAGCTGCAAGCGCAACCAAGCCGAGCCTTTCATAACTCTCCCGCGTCACCCACCAACACCCTGAACTTGATCTGGTGCATCCAAACAACTCAATTTAACTCAGCTTCCTGCTCTTGACACCTTGTATTTAATTTCTGTACATTTAGTAGAAAGTGTTTTATTTGGTGACAGCCTTCCACCCCTTACCTGTCCCCCCATTATTTTGTCATTCAGATGTTGGACAGGTAGTAAGGACAAGTACCTGACTGCTGCTGTTAGAAATCAGGGGCATTTGGTGGGGTAGTTCCAGCATTTATCAGGCCTTTGTAGCACAAGGCAGGCCTGCTTGTGGTGCTGGTCCCTGATCATCAACCTTCTCACTCTCCCTTCGAAAATTCCAAATTAGATAGAAGAGACCCAATAGTAGTAATGAAATAGCCAAAGCAATTATAAAAATTAAAAAAAACTTTATTAGGAAATGTGTAGCCTAATGCGTTTCGTGCCAAATGCGCCCAATGGAGAAATGGAGAAGTGCAAAAATTTGTCTGTGCCTGGCGAAAAAATTTCCTCATCACTAATAATGATCTTAATGATGATGTTACATTATATATTAGTCCTGGTGGATCTATATCTACCAATTTATTTCGCAAAACCACTGCAATTAATTCTATATTACATTTCCAAAGCCACCACCCCATGTCCACCATAAGAGGTAAACTAGTTAGCGAGTTCCTGCATCTGAGACAAAAGAGCTCAGGAATTGCTAATGACACCCACCCGACCTCTTTCCTTCTGTCCTTTCCCAAGTTACAGACTGTCTCTCTGCTGTCTCCTCTTGGATGTCCCAGCACCACCTGAAACTGAATCTTTCAAAAACAGAACTTATTATATTTCCTCCAAGATCTTCCCCTGTCCCTCAGATCTCACAGTTAATAACACCACCTTTCATTTGACCACATAGCCTGTCTAGCAGTTATACTAGACTCGCATCTTTCTTTTTCAACACACATCCAAACACTTGCAGATACAACCAAAACACTTGTTCAGTCTCTTATTATCTTCTGCCTTGATTACTGCAACTTGATCCTCGCAGGTATTCCAACATGTCGCCTTTCACAACTCCAATCTGTCCTAAATGCTGCTTCTTGGCTCATTCATTTATCTCACCCCTCAACATCAGCTACTCCCATATGCATGTCCCTTCGCTGGCTCCCAATCTCCTCTAGAATCAAATTCAGACTACTCACACTTACACTCAAAGCCCTTAAAGGAGAAACAAACCCTTTATTAAAAAAAATCCTACCCCTCCCTCCTCCCCCCCAGCCTAGCTGCTACCCCGGGCAAATGCCCCTAACTTTTTACTTACCCATCGGTGCAGATTCAGGGATCAGAGTTCACGGCAGCCATCTTCTGGGTCTTTGTGTCTTCACAATTTCCGTAAATTTTGGCACATGCGTAGTCATTGCAAACCAGAAAATTGCTCCAACTGCGCATGTGCCGCCATGCCGGTCTCGTTGTCAGATTACTGAAGACCCGGAAGATGGCTGCCATGAACTCCGATCCCTGAATCTGCACCGAGGGTTAAGTAAAAAGTTATGGCCATTTGCCCGGGGTAGTAGCTAGGCTGGAGGGGAGGAGGGTCTATGTTGGTTAGGGGGGGGCAGGGTTTTTTTTTAATAAGGGGGTTGTTTCTCCTTTAACAATGAAGCCTCTCCCTATATTGCATCTCTGATCTCTCCTTCCCTCAACTTTCGCTTTGCTTCTGACCTTCCCTCTCTTCTCCTCTCATCACTTTAGCCCATTCTCGTCTACAAGACTTCTCTCAAGCTTCTGCTTTTCTCTGAAACTCTCTGCCTCAAGCTGTCAGACTTACTTCTTCTTTCCAAGCTTTTAAAGCTCCTTGAATACTCACCTATTTAGGGAAGCTTATCAATGTATCTTAATTAATCAGTCATAACTGTATCATGAATCACAAATGTATTACTAAAATCCTTATGTCTCAATTGTACCCTAACCTTTAGTTTGTAAACTCTTGTGAGTTGGGCCCTCTACTCCTACTGCACTCTGTAAACCCTTGTTGTTATTTGCCATTTGTTCCCTGTTGGTTATAATCTAATGTAAAGCACTGTGTAACTTGTTGGCGCTATACAGAGAAATTATGATGATAGAGGTTATTCACGAACAATAATTAAAAGAGCCTACTCTCGTGCTATTAATACTCCCAGAAAAAAACGACTGATTCCTCATAAACGTGATAAGTTACTGTACATAATGAACATCCAATACAGTTTTTTGGCACATTAATAATCAGTGGCCATTTGTAAATACAATTTTGAATTATTTTGACGTTTAATGACTTCAATGCGTTTCGCAAACATTTGCCTTTTCGCAAATTATTCTTCTGCTTTTCATTGGCTTTACCAAGAACCAGCTCTTCTCTTGAAAAATGTTTGCTTCCTTGAATAATTCACTTACTGACCTTACTGCTAGAGGAAATATTGATATAATTAAGTAAAAACCTCCATCCCTAAAATCATATTTTTTTTAATTGAAAAACGAAGAATTTTGGGGTAGTATAATGACATTGTAAGTAGATAAAATTCTACTGTTTGATAAGCTGCTGTGAGAGTTGAACTGGACCTCCTAAGAACACCAGAGTATCTGACACCCAGGAGCTAACACTCTCTTCAAAATTAGCACTAGATAGCACTGATGATATTGTGTTCTGACCACTCCGACCCAGTCTGCTGTTCAATTGCTCACCCTCTACTGCATCATCTGCCTGTTGGGCGCTAGTGCTTTACAATAGGATTCTATTTTAATTAAAAAAGTGCAGTCTTTTTAAATTTATTGTTATGAACCAAAGAATAGTTTTCTAATGTCTTCACTAAAACACAATCACCTAAACTTTAAATATAGTTTCACAAAAAGAACGGACAAAAACTAAATATAGCACATTGTGAAGCTCAAACTGATTAAAAAGAAAATCTAACAATATTATAATACAAAGAACAAACTAAAGAAGAAGATACAAGGTTAAGGGGCAGATTTACTAAGGTTTGAATGGTAAATTCGAATTAGAACTTTAAAGGAACAGTAACGTCAAAAAATAAAAGTGTTTTAAAGTAATGAAAATATAATGTAGTGTTGCCCTGCACTGGTAAAACTGATGTGTTTGCTTAAGAAACACTACTATTGTTTATATAAATAAGCTGCTGTGTAGCAATGGGGGCAACCATTCAAAGGAGAAATGGCTCAGGTTACACAGCAGATAGCAAATAAGCTCTGTCTGTCTAATGGTGTTATCTGTTATCCATTAGTTAACCTGTGCCATATAGCCGTTTTTCAATTTCCGCCATTGCTCCACAGCAGCTTGTTTATATGAACTATAGTAGTGTTTCTGAAGCAAACAGATCCGTTTTACCAGTGCAGGGCAACAGTACATGATATTTTCATTACTTTAAAACACTTAAATTTTTTGGTGTTACTGTTCCTTTAACATATTTTTGTGGTCAGAACTCACAATTTCAAATTTAAAAGCACCAACTCGAATTTGAAGGCCAAGTTCAAATCAATGGTCCCTTGAACTATTTATGTTAAGTAGTAATGATGAGCCAAAGAAAAAAATGTTGCCCATCAAAAAAAATTGTCACGTGTCAAAGAAAATGAAGAGTGTCAAAAAAATTTGATGGGCAAAAGTAATTTTTTTTTTTCGGAGGAAAACTCGATTCGAATTTGATTCGAGTGTTTGGGTCGAGATTGTTCAATTGAATTTTAGACATTAGAAATTTTTTCATAAACAACATAACTTTTAAATTGTGAATTTGCTTAAATGTTTTTCAATTTCAGATAGAAATAGGTGTCCCTGGTAAATGCAAGGGGAAACTGCCAGCGCAAGTCACCTGACATCTGCTAAGTGAGCTGTATAACTACCCTAAAACGAGGAGGGATTTTAAGACATTCAGAAAAACAATTCTCTTTATTCTCTTTATGGGAAAAAAAGTCCCCTGCAAGACATGTCCCCTGCATGTAGTTACATGTTACATAGTTAAATCGGATTTAACTATGTAACCACCTTTTTCATTGTAACAATAACTGAAGAAGTTTAGTTTGTTAGGCAGGAAATCTGCATGAATTGAACATTTCCTTTTATACAGTCGTGTTGTTTCTCATCCTATTAAAAGTGTGGCTGCCTCTTATAGGACATATACAGTACAATGCGCATTATTCCTGCAGGTAACCACAGACAGACCTACAGCTATTGCTGCTTTACATTCATCTTTGTCACATCATTAACCTCAAGTCACTGTTCATTAGTTCAGGGCCAGTTGTTCATTTCTGATTTATATGCAAACCAGTAAAAGGAGGACTAAAGGTTTGAACACTGGCATGGGCCCAGATGTTGGCATTTTTAAACTGTTGGTAAATTTTTATAATTAAATGGAAAAATGTAGTATTGGCAGTTACTGCTTTATAAAACTTCTGGCTAATGATAAATCAGCCAGCCCATGATTTTGAGGTGTTATGAAAGAATGTATCAATATAGCAGTGAATCTTAAAAAGGTTACCCCTTTTATATGGGGAGCTACAGTATAAGGCAAAGAGAATAGAAGTATAATGTTGGGAAGGAGCTGGAAAAGCATAGGAACTGCTCAGACAGGACCATCAGGATATCAGAAGAGCTGAGCTCCTACATTAGGCACTCTTAGGGTTGCCACAAAAAGCACATGTTAATGGAAGAGGAGAAACAGGGAAAACAAACAACCAAACAAGAGTTGTGTTTACATAGTATGTCATGTCCCAATTTTATAGAGCTGGGCCAAGTAGTACTGGTGCCTAAGGCAGTTATGTGCTCTGTCTAAACACAATTCCCCCCACCACTTGGTCCACACACCACCACCCTTGGTGCCCACCCTTTTCCCACATCCATACATGACAACCCCTAAAATTGTGCCCCCCCAACTGAGCCCAAGGCATGTACCTTTGCTGTCCCTTAGTTTTAGCCCTATTATTCTTGGTGGTACCAGCACCGAAACTTCTAGTACCAATTCACAAATAAGTCCTCGGAATCTACCTGTTGTCTACTATTTGCCAGTAATGGACTTAATATTCTTTCACAAGCAAATTCTGTTTGATTGACTTTGATTTATTGATTCCTTGGAGTTTATTTTCATGTGCAGCCTATTATCACATTTTTTAACACAAGGGGGCACATTTACTTAGGGTCGAATATCAGGGGTTAAGTAACCCTTGATATTCGACCGTCGAAGTAAAATCCTTCAACTTTGAATATCGAAGTCGAAGGATTTACCGCATTTCCTTTGAACGATTAAATCCTTTGAATCGAAGGTGCCCCAAGGTGTCAAAACAAAAACCCAAAATAAGAAGCAGTATAGAGAGATAGAAAAGCAAGGGAAGAAGAGAAGTTTTGTTTAGGCAGAGACTCACTAATGAACTTTTTTCCAGTTGTTCAGTGATGGCTGAGATCTTTGTACTTGCATAGTTATTATTTATTTAACCCCAGCAAGGTGCATGCAATTAATAATGGCTAATTTATAGCCCGCATTAATGGAGGTGTCCACATTTATTTTGAATTACCATATTTACCCACACCGATATGGGACTTAACCTCCAAATGCAAATGAACAATGCTAGATAACCAAGGCCATACGAAAATAGTTGTATTAAAAAGCAATATTTATTATCACCATGCCAAAATTACTAAAACCATTTAAAATAAGCAGCGCTGCTTGGGGGGTGGGGATCCCTATTATTTCTCACTGTTAAATACAATGCAATAAGGGAGACTGCGTCCACGCTGTTGATAGAAGCCACCAATTGTTTCAGTTGTAACAAACTTTTGATCAAGTGCACGGAGCATCAATCTGAATAAATCCGTAATTAAGTGTTCATGAGAGGAGGAAAGCGATATATCATCGCAGCTGTGGTATAAGTCGCCAATAAGGTGCTTAATTCCGTGGCGAGAGAGATGGTTGGTCCCGTGAGGTTAGTGAGTAGTATGATATATAGCGGTATGTGGGGACGGCTTGCATAGTTATTATTACTGATGTGGAACCACAACTAAAACAAAAACAGCAAAATAACAAGAGGAAGAGAGGAAACTCAGATGGGAAATGGAAATGAAAGGAGATCTGCAAATATTATGTTTGATTAATTAATATATTTGCTATGCTCTGCTCTTTTTGTTCTATATTTTCTTTATATACCATTTTTAAAGGATAAGTAAGTGAATGTAAAATCGATAAGGGTGAAATTCTAAGAAATTTTGCAGTGGACATTATTTATTTTTCATTAATTCCAAGATATTAAGGGATACATGTAGTGTTAATATGAATGAATTTTGTTACAACAGCACCACCTGCTGGTCAGTTTCCCACCAGTCTGACCACTAAGTAGTCAAGGAAGCTGAGAAAGAAAGAGGCTGCTCTGATGTTCTTCTGCTTAGGAAAGGTTTGAATTTTTTTTTTTAATTTTTCCCCTAAGCAGAAGAATATCAGAGCAGCCTCTTTCTTTTTCCTGACAACTTCCTTGACTACTTGGTGGTCAGACTGGTGGGAAAATGACCAGCAGGCGGCGCTGTTGTAACAAAATTCATTCATATTAACAGTACATGTATCCCTTAATATCTTGTAATAAAAACAAAATGAATAATGAATGTTAAAAAAAGTGCTTGGAATAGCACTATCATCAATTTCACATTCACTTATTTTAAAGGTTTACTTATACTTTAACTGTTGCACACACAAACAGTTCATTTACGGTGCACTTTCTTTTTTCGAGTAGCAATAACAAATCTCTAATTAAAGAACTGATTCAAGTGGTTTGTATTCGCCTTAGAGTACTTAGCTAACCTAAGTACCATAGTGGACCCCCCTCGCTGCACCGCTGATTAGTAATTTTTTGTGGTTAAAGTGTTATTCTTGTGTCAACAATTTTTTTCTATATTACAAAATCACCATAATAGTAAAAGCCACAATGTAATATATACACAGGTTCAAAAGTGTCCCGCACTCTTTGTTCAAATGCCAAACTACTGTATGTACAAGGTTTGTATTCTCTATGTTTGATTAGCAGCTCAAACAAATTTGTGCGAAACGTGGTGCCAATAAAGACGTTTTTTGCTTGGGAAGTGCAAATCACCCTCCTGTAGGGCAGATTTTCTCTCTGTACTAACTGAACCCCAGCTTGGGCACCAAGTCTGTTTGTATTAACCTTATCTTTCCCAGGTCAGAGTTGGAAACCTGACATAGAACAGGCAAATACAAGGCACAGGTTTGCATGGCACGCAGTACATTTACTGCAGATATAGTACAAAGGACAGTTATCCATCAGTGTGAGTTTAAATGGATCATCTTTTACATCAACCTTTGCCCAACCAAAGTCCAACAATGCCCTGACAGCTCTGTGCAAAATCCTTCAACCTCAGTGACTGCAAGTCTGAGCCAGCGGCTGCACACTCACCCCAAAGGTAATGATCTCAGCACAGGTCTCTTTCTTCTGCCCCCACAGACTAGACATGCGGGGTACTGTTTAATCACAATGCTCCTGCTCTGTATGACCCGGCTCCCAAATGTTTTATTTCTATCTCCTTTCAGATCTGAATACATTCCAAACTGTGAGTCTGTACCCTCTAGGGGTGAGGCAGAGCAGGGACTTGGGGGGAGCTGCACAAAAGCCAGCAGGGTGAAATCTGTGGAGCATGTTTATTGGGTCTCCTACATATTCCTAGAAGTCAAGTGTTAGGGTCAGTTAGGGGGAGATTTGGGGTGTTGCTTATTTGTGCCCTGGTACTCCTGGAACTATAGCAGGGTGACTGTTACCCCAATGTTTCTATATATCTGTAACCTTATTATAAACTAAGGAAGCCCAGCCTGAAGTCCAGATTTGGGGTGAGTGCTATTTGTGCCCTGGTACTCCTGGAACTATAGCAGGGTGACTGTTACCCCAGTGTTTCTATATATCTGTAACCTTGTTATGAACTAAGGAAGCCCAGCCTGAAGGTCAGTTAGGGGGAGATTTGGGGTGAGTGCTTATTTGTGCCCTGGGTACCCCTGGAACTAAAGCAGGGTGACTGTTACCCCAATGTTTCTATATAACTGTAACCTTGTTATGAGCTAAGGAAGCCCAGCCTGAAGACCAGTTAGGGGGAGATTTGGGGTGAGTGCTTATTTGTGCCCTGGGTTTTTATTTGTAAGTATCATTATCACATGGACTGTAGATTTGAATAAATCATTTTAGTAAAGTTACAAACCATTCAGAGTCATAATTTTATGGTGTCTTGTTTAAATCTCAGTCCATATTCCATATCCTGCATAGTTTTATTAGGCTGTGGGGTAAGCAACATGTAAATGTTTCATATCTTGTCTCTGTCTCGATAGTCTAGTTCCATTCTTGTGGATTTGTGCACTCTCTGACCCTTTAAATGGGTGCGCCTGGTGCTGAGATAGCAGTTCTTTTTATATTGGGCCTCTCCTTATTTCTACTCATGTGCTTTGTGGAATCCCATCTCCAGCCATTGCTGGTGACACTACATGGGTGATCTTAACAAGGACTCAGCTTACCCTTTCCTGTTTCATTTTGGCTTTGCCTTTTTCTGTTCCCTGCATCTAATTATTATATATTGGCTTAATTGCTAGCCTGTAAATTTTTTTCCATGTACTAAATACCAAATTCTTCATGATTTTGTTATGTTCTTGGGGTTGTCTAATAAAAAACACAACAGTAATCCAGAGAACCAATCAGCAAGTAGAATTTACTGGTCACCTGTTTAAAGGAAGCATCTTATTGGTTGCTGTGGGCTACTGCTACTGGGCAAACATGTGCCAAATATGAGTGGAAGAGTATGGCTGGTATATTTTGAATGTTGCATTCTTTCTTGTAACCTATCAATTTGGGGAATGCTAAGGGAACATACATCTCATTAATATTGATTAGGAATGTACATATTTCTATCAGACTAGTGTATACAGAATGTTGTTGGGATTTATTAGGTCCAAATAAGGTGGTGCTTGTAAAAAGTAGTTATTCTGTAGTCTAGGATTGCTATCAACAATTTGCTTGAACAATACATATACAAACAGGGTGATATGAACATTGGGACTGTAACAAGTCATGGCATGTGTGTTCTTCTAACATCCATTTTGCCTTCACTGATTCAGTTGTACCATGTGATGCATTCAGATTGAACAATGGGTAGGGGGGTGGGTTGGACATGTACATGGGCAGCATAGGGACAGTCAGATAAATAGTCATATATTTTCCATATCTGCTTCTCAGAGAGCATTTTATTTCCAAGCATCTATTATCATCCCCACCTTTCCTAATGTTTTCCACTATATCAGAAGCTCTGTGACTTGTATCTGGGGATATCCTCAAGGGAGAGATAAGGGAATGAGTCACTGTGATAGCTTGAATCAAAGAAGGATAAGTGAAAAAAATCAAATACGTGTAGACCTGCTGTTTCAACACACACCATCCGTCATGTGATAAATATTCGATTTGTAGAGATTAGAAACAGACCAGGAATCAGCAGTACTTAGTCTGCAATCACCCTTTATTGGCGTATACTCACTCACGACATGTTTCGGGAGCTGGTCCCTTTTGACTTTTCTGACTTGACTTAAAAAGGGGACCAGCTCCCGAAACAGTGAGTGAGTATACGCCAATAAAGGGTGATTGCAGACTAAGTACTGCTGATTCCTGGTCTGTTTCTAATCTCTACAAATCGAATATGTATCACTGTGATAGCTCTCATCTTATATATAACAATACTGTATTTGTGAATTATTATATGGAATTACAAATTATTTTATATTGTTAGATAAAATATTATAGCGTTATACATACAGGTATGAGATCTGTTATCCGGAAATCTATTATCCAGAAATCTTGGAATTACGGAAAGGTTGTCTCCCATAGACTCCATTTTATCCAAATAATCCAAAGTTGTAGAAGTGATTTCCTTTTTCTCTGTCATAATAAAACAGTAGCTTGTAATTGTTCCCAACTAAGATATAATTAATCCTTATTGGAGGGAAAATCAGTGTATTGGGTTTATTTAATGTTTACATGATTTTTTAGTTCAGTTAAGTATAAAGATCCAAATTACGGAAAGATCTCTTATCCGGAAATCCCCAGGTCCTTTACATTCTGGATAACAGGTCCAATTCCTGTAGCTGTATAAATGCACTCCATTCACCAGCTTAGGCTAAAAATTAGTTTGTTAAACAGTGGAATCATTAACTGAAACCTAAACCTTGCAGTTATACATCTACTTCAAGCAATTACTCCTTCTGTTAGTGTGGGGACTACTGCATTGTGTAGTGTTTTCCATGCTAGGGTTAATGAATTTACTGAAGACTATAGGATGGCTTGGGCCATCATATAATAAGCCCCATTCCCATGTTATTATTTTTTTTGCTTTGATTGTGTTTCTTTTTATTATATTATTGACTTAGAATTGATGTTTTTCCCAGATATTTCTATAATGTTTTAAGGTCCCTGTCGATTCTAATACATTTAATTGGGCACTTTTCTGGTATTTTCCATGGTTAGTGCCAACATTTCGCTCTTTTAGTATATTCTGGAAAATTATGCTGTTAAAATATTAAATGCTTTCCTCTCTTGCACTTGGTTTCTGTAAAGAAAATTCCAGTTGGTCTGCATGTCCTGTTGCCACCTGGGAAGCATCAATTGTGATGAGCATTTGTCTTGTGGGACTATGGCTCTCATCTGTTCCATAAACTCATTAACCAATCAGAACTACACTGTCAATTAAGTACCAGAAAATACACTTTCCCGTGGTAGGGAAAATACACTTTCCCGTGGTACCCCCAACCACAATAATATACTCAACATTACATCTTTGTTTTTCAGATATGAATAAACACATTTTATTTGGTTAGTATTTTAAGTTTAAAGACAGTAAGGGTAAGGCCACACTGGGCGTTTTGGGGAGATTTGGTCGCCTGGCGACTAATCGCCTCGTCTTTACGGCGACCAATCTCCCCAAATGCCTTCCCTCACTCTGCCCTGGCTAAAATAAAAAAACGCCGGCACTAATCACATGCGGTGGTTTGTTTTCTGAGGAAACTTTGGGCAACTTTGGAAAACGAATCGCCGCATGTGATTAGAGCCAGCGGTTTTTTCATTTTAGCCAGCGCAGAGTGAATGAAGCGTCTGGGGAGATTGGTTGCCACAATGACGAGGAGATTAGTCGCCAGGCGACCAAATCTCCCCAAAACACCCAGTGTGGCCTTAGCCTTAGATGGACCAAAAGTCCCGTTTTGGGGCAATATCAGTCTCAGTTAATGTTCTCATGGTATTTGTTGTGACATTTGGGTGAACATGATTTACAAACATGCCTTGTTGTTGTCCTGGTAATACCCATGGCTCTTAGCAGAGGGACGATAGCAAATTGTAGTTCACCTGAACATGTGTGATGTTGGTGTCCATTGAGTTTTCTCCACCCATGGCTTGTAAAAAAGTTTTACCCCATGTACCTACATAAGGACCATATTCTTATAAGCCACCCCCTACTCAGGGCATTTTGATCTTGTTGAACATATTATGGATAGACATGTGAATTGGATTTATAGTTTTTACTAGCCAGGCAAATGCCTGTCATTCTGATAAATGGGGACAACACACCCTATGGCACATTGTGTTAGCTGGTAAGCAAGTGTTACTCAAAGACACAGAATGGCACTGCATTATCCCGTTGGTTTCTCATTTGGAGCACACATTGGGATTTTGTTGCACCCACCGTGCACTGATAGTTTTCTAGTAAAATGAGTGTGTTAATCAAGTTCAGCATCTGCTAAACTTGATCTAGTGAAAGGTCAACAAAACACACACGCCAGGCAATTTGGCAATATTTCCTGATCCCAAACCCAGTAGTTGTATAACTCTGTGGATCAGTACCTAATAATTGCATCTACATTTACAACTGATAGTTACCTTTTCTCTTGAATATATAAAGTAAATGTGTCTTTTATAAGGAATATATCTTGTTGGTTGTCTATCTTCTTGGCCTAATTGAAGCAAAGGGTTGAACTATTCCATTTTGGTTCATTTTTTTTTTTTGTCAGACAGCAATGGCCTCCTCTACTCAGCCTCGTTCTTGCATTGTGACCAAACAAGAAGGGAAGGGCTTTGGTTTTTGTTTACGTATTGAGAAAGGCGAGGTTGGTCATCTCGTTCGTGCTATTGAACCTGGCAGTTCTGCTGAGAAGGCGGGTCTGAAGGACGGAGACATACTGCTGAGAGTCAATGGCAAATTTGTGGATGACAAAGAACATGCTGAGGTACTTTCACTTTAATTCTGTGGTGAGCTCATTTGAGTAAATGAAGACACAATTTTATCCTAATGCAGATACATTAGAGAATCAATGCTGCCACAATAATTAAGGCATTTTAAGATCTGTGTGCTTTCATTTACAGGTAGTCACTCTGGTAAAGGACAGTGGCACCAGCGTAACTCTTGAGGTTTTGGACAAAGTTGCCTATGAAAATGCCAATAAAAAGGGAGAAGATTTGTCCAAACTTGATCAAAATTCAAATCAACCAGCAAAGCAACCAGAAGCCCCCCAGCCTGCTGTACAAACCCCCCAGCCTGCCATACAAACCCCCCAGCCTGCCGTACAAACCCCCCAGCCTGCCATACAAACCCCCCAGCCTGCCGTACAAACCCCACAGCATGCAGAGCAACCGTTAGCCAATCTAGGAAAAGCTCTGACACGAAGGCCAAGGCTGTACTACTTGGTTAAAGAAGGAAACAGCAGCTATGGGTTTTCTCTTAAAACCACAAAATGTAAGAACCAATTTATCAAAATGAGCAGTATAAGTAACTAGTGAGACTGTCTCCAGTTATGTTTAGGACCTTCTTTAGGAGAAGATTATTTAGAGCGAGAAAACATCACAACAAAAACCATTGGTTCAGAGAGCACTTTTTCTTGCACTGATCATGAAACCTTCTTACCTCCAGGAGCAATAGATCTCCAATTGCCTAGCAATGACACACACTAATTCCATCAATAACAAGTCTGGACTTGCACTCCATTCATTGTGATGATGATCTCCCTGGACCTGTTCTGGATACCATGAATTTGAAATAAAGTATTTACTGACTTTTAAAGATCTGACCAAAAGATCTACGAATTGCTGTGTATACCATTTCCATAAGAATGGTGTAACTACCATACAGCAGGTCCCATGATGGAAGGGGAATCTGGGAAAGAAGGGGTCACACGCATGCCCTTCGTCCTACCTGCGTCTGTAGGACAAAGAGTGTGAGTGACATCTTCTATTGATGACTTCCATGAACCCTCTTGAGTGGGGGGTTGTGTGGAGCGGAAGAGTGACTAACATTCAATAACACAACTTGGTTGAGGTCCACAAAATAGTTTACAGGAGGTCCAACTGAGTCACATTAAGTTGAACCTAATTAGGGATGCACCGAATCCACTTTTTTGGATTTGGCCAAACCCCCGAACCCTTTATGAAAGATTCGGCCAAATACCGAACCGAATCCGAACCATAATTTGCATATGCAAATTAGGGGTGGGAAGGGGAAAACATTTTTTACTTCCTTGTTTTGTGACAAAAAGTCTCATGATGTCCCTCCCCACCCCTAATTTACATATGCAAATTAGGATTCGGATTTGGTTCGGCCAGGCAGAAGGATTCTGCCGAATCCAAATCCTTCTGAAAAAGGCAGAATCCTGGCCGAATCCCGAACCGAATCCTGGATTCGGTGCATCCCTAAACCTAATACCCACCATTGGATGGTGGAACTTGGCTATCATGAGTCAGGATGAAACTGGAAGGACGATTCTCTTCCAGCACCAAGACATAAAACACCAGAGAACATAATAATCTTAAGAAATGCTTTATATTAAACCAATACATTAATATGTGCTTAATGCTGAACTTTGTCTATCTCAGGTGAGAGTGGAATATTCTTGTCAGCGCTAATACCTAATGGACTTGCAGTCAAAGCCGGTGTCAAGGACGAAGATCGCATTATTGAAGTGAATGGAGAAAATGTAGAAAGTTACAGTCATGACAAGTTGGCTAAAATGGTAGGCGTGTAGGGATGTGAATAATATACACTAGCAGAGGGGGAATGTAATTGTCTGCTATATAATAATGTAAATGCACCAACTACCCAGTTTTTGGGTGAATATTAAATCCTGCATTAGAGATTTGACCACATTCACTTGATATTGAATATTTGTTTTGGTGAATCCTTCTGTACATTATTATTATTGATTGGTGGCAATTTGTCTTTCTGCCAGTTGAAGGAATCTGGGGACAGAATCATGTTCCTTCTGTCAGACAAGGGGACCGACGAGTACTTTAAGAGTCAGAAAATAAAGATTACTGCAGACAAAGCCAATGTTGAGCAGCTGCCTTCTAAACCCAGAACTGTGGAGCTGAAGAAGGATACTAATGGTTATGGGTTTTATTTGCGACAGGAAAAAAATCGTAAAGGTAAAAAATATAATGCTCTGTTAAACTGTTGGATTTTTTTCTACTGTCTTGGAGGCTACAGGTCCAAACTCATACCCATTTTGTAAAATATGAATTAGAAGTCCCCTTGGAGTTCCATCACCTGTATAAAAGCAGACAGCCTTCAGCCTCATAATTTTATTTAGTCATGGTATTTTTTGTCACATATAATATTCTTAAAATTGACAGTAGGGGGTACATTATCCCTTATAATATGTGAATGGTACTCAGAGTTCCCTGTATAACTCAGCCTGCTGCCTTGTGTCTTTATATGGTCACAGAACCCCTCAGTGAATGATAATATCCTCATAATTAACAGTAGGGGGTACATTCTCCCTTATAATACATGAGTGATACTCAGAGTTCCCTGTATAACTCAGCTTGCAGCCTTGTGTCTTTATATGGTCACAGAACCCCTCAGTGAATGATAATATCCTCATAATTAACAGTAGGGGGTACATTCTCCCTTATAATACATGAGTGATATTCAGAGTTCCCTGTATAACTCAGCCTGCAGCCTTGTGCCTTTATATGGTCACAGAACCCCTCAGTGACTTCTAATATCCTTATCATTTACAGTAGGGGGTACATTATCCCTTATAATACATGAGTGATACTCAGAGTTCCCTGTATAACTCATCCTGCAGCCTTGTGCCTTTATATGGTCACAGAACCCCTCAGTGACTTCTAATATCCTTATTATTTACAGAAGGGTGTACATTATCCCTTATAATAAGGGTTTCGTGTCCCTTTTTGGACATTATAACAGTTTGCATTTTAGTCATATACAGTGTAGTAAAAATAGTTGAATAATGTGTTTTTTGAAGACATATTCAGTGAAATTGGCATGAAATTACTTTGTTCTCCATGTTGGTGACAGGTCACTTTATTATGGAGATTGACTCTGGCAGCCCAGCAGAAAAGGCCAAGCTGCAGGACTATGATCGTGTTGTTGCAGTCAATGGAGAGTGCGTAGAGGGGAAGGAACACGAGGAGGTGGTAAAGGTGATTCAGAAAGGAGGAGACAAGACCACTTTACTGATTGTGGATAAGAAGACTGATGAGATGTACACTCTGGTGAGGATCCAACAACACTGTGCAGTGTTCTCTAAGACGAAAAATCTATTTATCTCTCTGGTTATTTTATAAGAATTTTATAAGAAGTACATTCGTGTTCATGTAAGTCATGTCAGTGTATGAGATGTTCATCTTTCATGTCCTTAAATCTAAATCTGTCTGAAGAAAGGTCTTCTAATAATCACAGATCTACAATATTCCTTCATGGACCATAAATTCCTGCATAGGTTGTAATACACAATTTAACTGACACCAAAACCCTCTTCAAAGGATGTTTCCTAATCATTAAATTTGCACTTTCAGGCTGGGGTCTCGCCCTATTTATTTGTACAAGAATCCCAAGGGGAAATTAAGAGCAACGTTAAAGGAGAGACTACTCCAGTTCCTGCAGTCATTCCATCTCCAACACCAACTGTTTCCCCAACCCCAACCTCTGCTGTGGAACCTAAAAAATCTGAAACACCAGCTGTTCCGATTAATGACCAAAAGCACAAGCCCAGGTTGTGCAAGCTGCAGAAGGGTAACAATGGTTATGGCTTCCACCTCAATGCAATCAAGGATACGCAAGGCCAGTTCATGAACCAGGTATGTTGCCCATTATGACCAGAACTGTAACTGTACTCAACCTATTACTTAACCTAAAAATTTGTGCAAAGCACCTCCTGTCTAGTCAATCAAATGAAGGAATAAGCAATACCATTCACGTTGTGCAGTTAGAATAACAAGAGTTCATAATAACATCCAGTCTATTGACAGGTAGTAAAGGGAGGTCCGGCAGATGTGGCTGGAATCAAAGACAAAGATGTTCTGCTGGAGATAAATGGGGTAAATGTGGAGAAGGAGAGCTATGAAGATGTTTTGATTAGAATCAAGGAAACTAAAGGGATCCTGACTTTGTTAGTGGCATCAGAGGAGGCCTATGACTACTTCAAGGAGCAAAAAATCCCAATAACTGCTTCAATGGCTGATCCTGTAAGTGAAGAGTCTCCCAACTCCAATGTGGATGCCCCAGCAAACAAAGCTAGAGCTGCCCCTGAGCCAATAGAAATGGTGAGTACGTATTATGTTTTTGTTTGTGAATATGTATGGTTGTCTGTGCCAAGGAATAACTGGGAGGAGTGTGTGCCTTCTGTGTATATACATTATAATAAGAAATGTAAAGGATCCTGACTTTTCTTTCAGCAATCCAACCAGAAACCCTCAGAGGAACCAAAGGAGAAAGAAGAGGAGAAAGAAGAGGAGAATGAGGAGCAGGAAGAGGGTGACACTAATCTGTAATTTTAAAGGGCTTTCTGCCCATCTGTCTTGATTATCCATTTTCATTTCTTATTGGTTAAACCATAAAAAGTAGCAAATGCAGACAGCCTGATGGTCCTCATACAATGAAAGACCATTGTCCTACAACAGGAGAATACACTGACACTCATGGACTTTATCCCTTCATTGATACAAATCCATTCATTCAGGAGGACAATGTAAACTGAAGAGAACTCTAGGGACATTTGCCAAATACACTCTTAAAACTGCCCGGTCTTCCCTTCATAAGAAGCCAATATGGTAGCAGGTGCATAGAGTGAAACTGGTCAATCTCGATTAACAAGTGGGAAGAAGAAATATTCCTCTTAAAATTATTCAGCTATTTATTAATGTTCTGCAAACCTTACAAGCTAAGACATGTTGTGATGTGAGATTGGGAGATGAAGTGACCACGTCAGATGTCACTTCCTCCCTCCCATGAGGAGCAAGTTAGACTTCTGCTGCCTTTAGGCAGTGGGGGAAATCTGGGAAGTAGTTCCATAGCTTGTATAGAAACCATTGTGAGACCTTGTCTTGCAAATCTCCAGCCGTCACCTACTGTATGGCCAAACAATGTAAAATTGCTGCTTAGCTGTTATTCAGTGTTGTGTTTTGGAAATCATTTTTTGAACGAGATATTAATAAGTTATACTTAGACGTTAAAATCAATCTTGTCTTTCCACGTATAAAGATGATTAAATAAAAACAAACCAAAACAGGTGGAAAAGGAATCGTCTATGTTGTGTGTGTCCTCAAGATGCATTGAATTTCTTCTTGCACAAAACAATCTGCTCCCAGCCTGCAGCCCCTCAGTTGTTGCTAAATTTCTCAACCCCTGCCCATCCGAATCCACTCCTTCTCAACCCAGGCCCAATAGGGCCTGAGCTTGAAAAGATTCAGATTCAATTCTGATTTATTCAATTTATTGTCATATGCAGAGAGTACACAGTACAATGGGGTAAAAACTGTCCCTGAATCTAGCAGTGTGTGTCTGGATTGACCTAAGCCTCTTGCCGTAGGGTTAGAAAGAGAAAAGTGGCAGTGCAGGATGACTGGAGTCCTTCACGATGCCTTTCAGGGACAACATGTGGTGTAAATGTCCTGAATTGCTGGACGTGGTATGCCGTTGATGTTCTGAGCCATTTTCACCACTCTTTGCAGGACTTTTTCTCGTGCAGATGCCATGTAATACAATCTGTGAGGATGGACTCCACAGCGCACCTATAAAAACTGGTGAGGACTGTGGTAGACATTCAGGATTTCCTCCGACTCTATTGGAGAAAGTGAAGGTGTTGGTGAGCCTTGTTGATGACAGCTGCTGTGTGCTCTGTCTTGAGATTAGCACTGAGGGTGACCCAGAGGAACCTGAAGCTGCTGACCCTGTCAATAGTGTCTACCCCAATGTAGATCGGAGCATGAGCTGCATCATGTTTCCTGAAGACCTTGACCAGCTCTTTAGTTTTGCTAACATTGAGGTTATTCTCACCTCCTCCCTAGGGATGTAGCGAACGTCGGAAAAAAAGTTCGCGAACATATTCGCGAACTTGCGCAAAATTGCGAGCGGTTCGCGAACGGTTCGCGAACCCCATAGACTTCAATGGGAAGGCGAACTTTAACATCTACAAAAGACATTTCTGGCCAGAAAAATGATTTTAAAGTTGTTTAAAGGGTGCAACGACCTGGACAGTGGCATGCCAGAGGGGGATCAAGGGCAAAAATGTATCTGAAAAATCTGCCTGTGTGTGCTTGGAAGAGATAGTGTAGGGCGAGAGCTGTTAGTGATTTCAGGGACAGATGATAGTAAGTTTGCTGGCTAGTAATCTGCGTGATACTGCTCTGTATTGGAGGGACAGAAGTCTGCAGGGATTTGAGGGACATTTTAGCTTAGGTAGCTTTGCTGGCTAGTAATCTACTGTTCTCTTTAAACAACTGCCATACGTTGACCTTGTAGGCATTGTTTGCCCAGTTTTTTTGGACGCAGCCACTGAAGCACAGTTGCCAGAAAAAATATGCCATATAAATGCTGAAAATAGTCATTTTTCGCCATACGTTGACCTTGTAGACATTGTTTGCCCAGTTTTTTTGGACGCAGCCACTGAAGCACAGTTGCCAGAAAAAATATGCCATATAAATGCTGAAAATATAAATTTTTTTGGTTGCAGCCACTGAAGCACAGAGGCCAGAAAAATTATGCCATATAAATGCTGAAAATAGTCATTTTTCGCCATACGTTGACCTTGTAGACATTGTTTGCCCAGTTTTTTTGGACGCAGCCACTGAAGCACAGTTGCCAGAAAAAATATGCCATATAAATGCTGAAAATATAAATTTTTTTGGTTGCAGCCACTGAAGCACAGAGGCCAGAAAAATTATGCCATATAAATGCTGAAAATATAAATTTTTTTGGTTGCAGCCACTGAAGCACAGAGGCCAGAAAAAATATGCCATATAAATGCTGAAAATAGTCATTTTTTGCCATACGTTGACCTTGTAGGCATTGTTTGCCCAGTTTTCTTGGTCGCAGCCACTGAAGCACAGTTGCCAGAAAAAATATGCCATATAAATGCTGAAAATAGTCATTTTTTGCCATATACGTTGAGTCAAGGTATGGCAAAAAATGACTATTTTCAGCATTTCTATGGCATATTTTTTCTGGCCTCTGTGCTTGAGTGGCTGCGGCCAAAAAAACTGGGCAAACAATGCCTACAAGGTCAACGACGTTGACCTTGTAGGCATTGTTTGCCCAGTTTTTTTGGCCGCAGCCACTCAAGCACAGAGGCCAGAAAAAATATGCCATAGAAATGCTGAAAATAGTCATTTTTTTGGTCGCAGCCACTGAAGCACAGTTGCCAGAAAAATTATGCCATATAAATGCTGAAAATATAAATTTTTTTGGTTGCAGCCACTGAAGCACAGAGGCCAGAAAAATTATGCCATATAAATGCAGAAAATATGCATTTTTTTGGTTGCAGCCACTGAAGCACAGAGGCCAGAAAAATTATGCCATATAAATGCAGAAAATATGCATTTTTTTGGTTGCAGCCACTGAAGCACAGAGGCCAGAAAAATTATGCCATATAAATGCAGAAAATATGCATTTTTTTGGACGCAGCCACTGAAGCACAGTTGCCAGAAAAAATATGCCATATAAATGCTGAAAATAGTCATTTTTCGCCATACGTTGACCTTGTAGACATTGTTTGCCCAGTTTTTTTGGTTGCAGCCACTGAAGCACAGAGGCCAGAAAAAATTAAACCAGTAGGGTTTGCACCCTAGTTTGTAACGGTGGCGGAGGGAGGAGGACGCTAAAGGACAGCTGTGTGTGGAGTCATGAGGCTTGAAGAGAAGGACAGCTGCATAGAAGTCAGAACAAGTCTTCCGGCGTGCAGTAACCCTCCGAGATCCACCCCTCATTCATTTTAATAAAGGTCAGGTAATCGACACTTTTGTGACCTAGGCGAGTTCTCTTCTCAGTTACAATCCCTCCTGCTGCACTGAAGGTCCTTTCTGAGAGCACACTTGAGGCTGGGCAAGACAAGAGGTTCATGGCAAATTGTGACAGCTCTGGCCACAGATCAAGCCTGCGCACCCAGTAGTCCAGGGGTTCATCGCTCCTCAGAGTGTCGATATCTGCAGTTAATGCCAGGTAGTCCGCTACCTGCCGGTCGAGGCGTTCTTTGAGGGTGGATCCCGAAGGGTTGTGGCGCTGCCTTGGACAGAAAAACATTTGCATGTCTGACGTTACAGACCGGCCAAAGGGCTTTGTCCTTGCAGGTGTGCTCGTGGCAGGATTACTGGCACCTCTGCCCCTGGAATGTTGATGAGTTCCTGAAGTGACATCACCCTTAAAAGCATTGTACAACATGTTTTGCAGGCTGGTTTGTAAATGCCGCATCTTTTCGGACTTGTGGTATGTTGGTAACATTTCTGACACTTTATGCTTGTACCGAGGGTCTAGTAGCGTTGCGACCCAGTACAGGTCCTTCTCCTTAAGCCTCTTGATACGGGGGTCCTTCAACAGGCATGCCAGCATGAAAGACCCCATTCTCACAAGGTTGGATGCAGAGCTATCCATCTCCGCTTCCTCATTATCAAGGACTGCATCATCCACGGTCTCCTCCCCCCAGCCACGTACAAGACCAGGGGTCCCCAAAAGGTCACCACTAGCCCCCTGGGAAGCCTGCTCCTGTTGGTCCTCCTCCTCCTCCTCCACAAAGCCACCTTCCTCCTCTGACTCCACTTCTGGCACCTCTCCCTGCGTTGCAGCAGGTGCCTGGGTTCGTTCTGGTGATTGCGACCATAAATCGTGCGCTTCCAGCTCCTCGTCACGCTGGTCTACAGCCTCATCTGTCACTCGTCGCACGGCACGCTCCAGGAAGAAAGCGAAGGGTATTAGGTCGCTGATGGTGCCTTCGGTGCGACTGACCATATTTGTCACCTCTTCAAAAGGTCGCATGAGCCTGCAGGCATCGCGCATAAGCACCCAGTAACGGGGGAAAAAAATCCCCAGCTCTGCAGATCCAGTCCTACCACCCAGTTCAAAAAGGTACTCGTTGACGGCCCTTTGTTGTTGCAGCAGACGTTCCAACATAAGGAGCGTTGAATTCCAGCGAGTCTGGCTGTCAGAAATCAAACGCCTGACTGGCATGTTGTAGCGCTGCTGAATGTCAGCAAGGCGTGCCATGGCTGTGTAGGAACGTCTGAAATGGGCCGACACCTTTCTGGACTGGGTGAGAACGTCCTGGAATCCTGGGTACTTGGAGACAAAACGTTGGACTATTAAATTTAACACATGTGCCATGCAGGGCACATGTGTTAAATTTCCCAGTCTCAACGCTGCCAACAGATTGCTTCCATTGTCACACACCACTTTTCCGATCTGCAGTTGGTGTGGGGTCAGCCACCGATCGGCCTGTGACTGCAGAGATGACAGGAGTACAGATCCGGTATGGTTTTTGCTTTCCAGGCACGTCATCCCCAAGACAGCGTGACAACGGCGTACCTGGCACGTCGAATAGCCTAGGGGGAGCTGGGGGTGCACAGGTGTGGAGGAGGAGAAGGAGGACCCAGCAGCAGAGTAAGAAGAAGAAGAGGAAGAAGACGAGGTAGAGAGCGATGGAGGAGTAGAGGTGGTGGCAGAACCGCGTGCAATCCGTGGCGGTGACACCAACTCCACTGTTGTTGTTGTTGTTGAGCTACCCATTCCCTGCTTCCCATTCCCAGCCATTACCAAGTTCACCCAGTGGGCAGTGTAGGTGACATACCTGCCCTGACCATGCTTGGAGGACCATGCGTCAGTAGTCATATGGACCTTTGGCCCAACACTAAGTGACAGAGATGCGGTAACTTGGCTCTGCACATGTTGGTACAGGTGTGGTATTCCCTTTTTAGAAAAAAAATTGCGGCTGGGTACCTTCCACTGCGGTGTCCCAATTGCTACAAATTTGCGGAAGGCCTCAGAGTCCACCAGCTGGTATGGTAAAAGCTGGCGGGCTAAGAGTGCAGACAAGCCAGCTGTCAGACGCCGGGCAAGGGGGTGACAGTCAGACATTGGCTTCTTACGCTCAAACATGGCCTTCACAGAAACTTGGCTGGTGGCAGATGACTGGGAATGGGAACAGGTGGTCAAGGTGGAAGGCGGAGTGGAGGGTGGTTCAGATGGGTCAAGGAGAGCAGAGGTAGAGCAGTAAGATGCTGGACCAGAAGGAGTGTGACTTTTAGTTTGCCTGTTGCCTTTGAGGTGTTGCTCCCAAAGTGCTTTGTGCTTGCCGCTCATGTGCCTTCGCATAGAAGTTGTACCTATGTGGCTGTTGGGCTTACCAAGGCTCAGTTTCTGACTGCACTCATTGCAAATTACAATGCTTTTGTCAGAGGCACACACATTAAAAAAATCCCACACTGCTGACTTTTTGGAAGTGTGCGATCTGGCGGTAACAGTAGAAGTTGGCGGCATTGGCGGCAATGGCGGGTGCGTTGGCCGGCTGAACACAGGTGCCGATACATGTTGTTGCCCTACTGATCCCTGCGGGCTGGCCTCCCTGCTTCTTCTAAGTCTTATTCTCCTACTGCCTCTCTGACTCTCCGTCTCTCCATCTGAACTACCCTCCTCTTGCTCTCTTCTACTAGGCACCCACAAAACATCAATCTCCTCATCATCATTCTCCTCAGATGCATCAATTTCTTCTGACACATCACAGAAGGAAGCAGCAGCGGGGACCTCCTCCTCCTCCTCATCACTCATCATTATGTCCATCTCTGTCGTATTCTCTGCCAGAATTAAATCTGGTGTAACGTCCTCATCTCCTTCATCTTCTTCTGCCAATAATGGTTGCGCATTACTCAGTTCAAGAAACTCATGGGAAAATAACTCCTCTGACTCCAGTGAAGATGGGGCACCGGTGGTGGAGGAAGTGTTACGTGGGGTGGCCATAGCAGTGGAGGATGAGGAGGATGTTGTGGTAAAGTTAGAAACGGTAGAGGATGGGGTGTGCTGTGTAAGCCAGTCAACTACCTCTTCAGCATTTTGGGAGTTCAGGGTCATTGGCTTTTTAAAACTGGGCAATTTGCTAGGGCCACAGGATTGCATAGCAGCACGGCCCCTAGCACGGCCTCTGCGTGGCGGCCTGCCTTTGCCTGGCATTATTTTTAAAAAAACAACAACAACAAAAACTCAGTTGGTTTTTCTGGAAACGATAATACACACAGCTAGATGGCAGTTTGAAGAAAACAGTGTGCAAATAATGCCTACAAGATCAACGTATACACTACTACAGCGGTGGATACGGATTACGTAAAATATATGAATGCTGCTTGAAAAAAAGTAACTCAAGTGGTTTTTCTAGAGACGATAATATTATCAATATTTAGACAAAATGTGAACAAGCTCACACAGCTAGATGGCGGTTTGAAGAAAACACTGTGCAAATAATGCCTACAAGGTCAACGTATACACAGCGGTGGATACGGATTACGTAAAATATAAGAATGCTGCTTGAAAAAAAGTCACTCCGGTGTTTTTTCTGGAGACGGTAATATTATGGATATTTAGACAGAATGTGAACACGGGCACACAGCTAGATAGCAGTTGGTTGAATAACACACTGGGCAAAAAATGCCTACAGGGCAAATAATGCCTAAAAGGTCAACTTATACACTACTACAGCGATGGATACGGATTACGTAAAATTTATTATGGCTGCTTGAAAAAAGTCACTCCGGTGTTTTTTCTGGAGACGGTAATATTATGGATATTTAGACAGAATGTGAACACGGGCACACAGCTAGATAGCAGTTGGTTGAATAACACACTGGGCAAAAAATGCCTACAGGGCAAATAATGCCTAAAAGGTCAACTTATACACTACTACAGCGATGGATACGGATTACGTAAAATTTATTATGGCTGCTTGAAAAAAGTCACTCCGGTGTTTTTTCTGGAGACGGTAATATTATGGATATTTAGACAGAATGTGAACACGGGCACACAGCTAGATAGCAGTTGGTTGAATAACACACTGGGCAAAAAATGCCTACAGGGCAAATAATGCCTAAAAGGTCAACTTATACACTACTACAGCGATGGATACGGATTACGTAAAATTTATTATGGCTGCTTGAAAAAAGTCACTCCGGTGTTTTTTCTGGAGACGGTAATATTATGGATATTTAGACAGAATGTGAACACGGGCACACAGCTAGATAGCAGTTGGTTGAATAACACACTGGGCAAAAAATGCCTACAGGGCAAATAATGCCTAAAAGGTCAACTTATACACTACTACAGCGATGGATACGGATTACGTAAAATTTATTATGGCTGCTTGAAAAAAGTCACTCCGGTGTTTTTTCTGGAGACGGTAATATTATGGATATTTAGACAGAATGTGAACACGGGCACACAGCTAGATAGCAGTTGGTTGAATAACACACTGGGCAAAAAATGCCTACAGGGCAAATAATGCCTAAAAGGTCAACTTATACACTACTACAGCGGTAGTAAAATAAAAAAAAAGTTAAATAAAAAAAGAATGAATATTAAAAAAAAAAAATTAAAGTTGGTGCTGCTGAACTACTAGGAGCAGCAGATTAGCACACCAGTCCCACTCCCCAACACTGCTAGACTAATAGCACTGGGCTCTTATAGTAGTAGTAGTAGTAGTAGTAGTAGTAAAACAACAAAAAAATAAATAAAAGCAGTCCTTACAAGGACTATTGCTATTGCAGCAGTCAGCAGATGAGATCAGAAGCAGGACAGCTGCCCACTGCAGCTACATACAGAGCACTGCAGTAGAAGGTAGATTACTAGCCAGCAAAGCTACCTAAGCTTAAATGTCCCTCAAACCCCTGCAGACTTCTGTCCCTCCAATAACAGAGCAGTATCAAAACGATTACTAGCCAGCAAACTTTCAACTGTCCCTGAAATCACTAACAGGCAGCAGCTCTCTCCCTACACTATCTCTTCAGCACACACAGGCAGAGTGAAAAAAAGCTGCAGGGCTTCGGTTTTTATAGGGAAGGGGAGTGGTCCAAGGGAGAGCTTCCTGATTGGCTGCCATGTACCTGCTGGTCTGGGGTGAGAGGGCAAAAAAAAGCGCCAACAATGGCGAACCCAAAATGGCGAACGTCGCGCGACGTTCGCGAACTTCCGGCGAGCGCGAACACCCGATGTTCGCGCGAACAAGTTCGCCGGCGAACAGTTCGCGACATCTCTACTCCTCCCTGTAGGCCATCTTATCATTGTTGGTGATTACGCCCACAAAAGTGGTTTCGTCAGCTAACTTGAAGATAGTATTAGAGGTGTGTCTGGACACGCAGTCACATGTCTACAAGGAATACAGCACCAGTCTCAGGACACTTCCAATCCGTACTTAGTGTTGTCTGTTTGTGAGAAGGTGCAGGCTCCATTTGCACAGATAAGCACCCAGTCCCAGTAGCTTCTGGATCAGCTTTGTGGGAATGACTGAGTTAAATATTGAGCTGTAATCCACAAATAACAGTCTGGCATAGCATTAAAAGGTACTTTAACACCCACACCAGACCTGCCCTGCCTGGTAAGGTCAGAGATAAGATCAAAGGAGGGCAGATCTGGCACCACAGTATCCCACCAATGAATGGAGGATGAGGAGAGAGACAATGCTTCTGAGGCAGCTCAGCCTTAGCTAGTGAGTGCAGTTTGAGCAAAGAATGTAAGCATTGTTTGTGGAGTGAATGCCCTCTTTGTTGCAGTTATGGTCTTATGTATCAGTACTTACACCAAAGATAATAGCTGCACATCTGCAGTAATATTTTGCTTGCGGGGCTGATCATACGGACACGAGAAAGCAAACCTTGCAACCTTAAGAGTATTTCTCTTTAATAAGGGTGTGGGTTTAAGGCATTTTACAGTTTTACACTTCCTTTTAAATGTGCAGGTACCGGTGAAAGGTAGCAATATGTTAGATACCTTGTATAACTCAGACTAACACTTTCATGTCAATCAATGTAGAATCTGCAGTACCAGGCTGTCAGCCTAGGAGACTGATTGTAAAACAAGTTAGCCCCAGCACTCTCAACATATAACCACCTAAAAAAAATTATTCTTGCACAACTGAACTGTAACTTTCTTAAAAAAAGACACTTTTAGTTACAAAGTTTGTACAAAGCAGGCATAAGGTGACGCGCCCCGTCAGTCCAATCCTAAGTCAAAAAAAGAAAGTGTTACCTTTGGGGGGGGCAGACAGACCATACCTGCTTTTCTCTTTATTTAGCATGGACACTGCCTTGACGGGCACGTCAGCTTATGCCTGCTTTGTACAAACTTTGTAACTAAAAGTGTCTGTTTTTTAAGAAAGTTACAGTTCAGTTGTGCAAGAATAATATTTTAGGGGGTTATGTGTTGAGAGTGCTGGGGCTAACTTGTTTAGTATGTAAATTAAGCCTTGCCCACGTGCACCCAATAAGAAAGTATATACAGGGGTGCTTCACCAATGAGGCGAGTTGAGGCTGTCGCCTCAGGCGGCAGCGCCCCACTAGGTACCAGGGGCAGCAAAAATGCTGCTCCTGGTACTTTAAGAGCAAATTTCCAGGGGAGGGGGGGCGGTGGAGGGGCCAGAATCGCCCCTGAGTGTGTGTATATATATATATATATATATATATATATATATATATATATATATATATATAGTCAACTACAAGAGGTCCTCTGCACTCAACCCATTATCAATATATTAAAGACAGCGACATTTTGTGCATACTGCTACTAAAAAATGCCTTACCCTTTAAACAACACAGGGATTGTTTGTCCATATATTGCAATATATTTAAGCTGGCCAACTACGTCAAAGTCATCCCATATCTGGCCAGTCCTACGCTTAATTTTCATCTGATTCATTAAGAATTCAATTGCTTAATTATACATTTTACAAAGGGACTAAGTTTTACCTGCAACTTACTAGCTGCTTTCAAAGTAAACCTCCATACTTGGCTGCCCTTTTAGCAGTATGCACAAAATGTCGCTGTCTTAAATATATTGATAATGGGTTGAGTGCAGAGGACTCTTGTATTTGACTATATGTATTTTGTGGTCACACCCTCATTGCACCCCCGCCTAATGGTTTTAAAAAATAGTGGTGAGCACAACTTTCCCTTGTTTGTTATATATAGATATAGATATATAAATAAACTGTATTTTTGTGTAATAAGGGTAAGCATGGAGACTTTGCTACAGTGGTGGAACTACCGGGGGAGCAGGGGGTGCACTGGATTCCGCCGTGTATGGAGGGGGGCGGGGGCCCGGCTGCGCGTCACGCACCAGGGCCCGCCCCCTCTAGTTACGGCACTGCTGTGCTATGATATATATGATATGCCAGTGCTTTCCCATACATTGCATGCAACTGAATGACACCAATGTTTGTAATCAATTAACAATTCGTTGTGACTCCAGATTCTAAAATCCTCATTGGTCCATGAACTCCAAACAGTAGTGATGTGATAGCAGCTCATGTTGGAAATGGGTTAAATAATAATGCAAAGCTGGAGCTTTTATGTTGCTGAACTGCAAAATGCAAGTGACACCCCATCGTAGTCAATGATTAAAAGCATTCCTTGTGGCAGAGACATGTCAGGTGCTGAATATGATCCTGGAGCCTTTATGCACTGATATATAGAAATGGTATCTGCAGGGCAAGGGGCAGAGTGAATCAGAGAAAACTAAATGGGAACCCATCCTTTCTGCTTTTTATTGATTTGATCAGAATTGGAGCCAAAGAAGTCTATGGCAGGAGAATGCAGACAAGAGAGAGACATGGATGCCGAGTTGCCTTTGGACAACACAAGCTCATTCTCCAACAGTGTTGGACATAATAAATAAGCATATGAATTACATTTGTATTGGATCAACATACTGGTTACATGTATTTGATCACTGAATAGTGCCCTCTGAACCTTGTTTTAATAGGTAAATGGTGTCTTGGATGACAAATAAATGTGTATTTTATAACTAATACCATCTGTGTATGTGCGGTACCTTTCTTAGGGGAACTGTCTATCTAGAGCCCCTATCAGGAATCAAGAACCCCATACTATAAATTTAATTTGGGGGTCCTCCTCCTCCCCAAAGGAGGCCCTAGTTATTAAGTCATTGGATACCTGGGTGGAGGGGTCCTTACAAATAGAATCAGGCCCCAATTAAAAAAAAACACATGGATTAATGGTGACATCCCTGATCCCCCCACCAGGTCCATTATGCCAAAAACCCACTTGCAATCTAGCCACTGGACATTAGTCATCTGGATGGAGGGCCGTGCCAATTGTAATGGTGCCTCAATGAAAATGCCCATAAATACATGGTTACACCCCTGATCCACCCAACCACACCCACTATTCTAAAAAGTCACTTGCAATCTACCCAAACCCAGAAGAACAACAAAAAGTTGATTGTAGAGAGGTAAAACCAATAAATAAGTGCAGAAAAGCATGGGCTGCTCTGCTAAAATGATCTTAAATGCTTTAAAATGGCACCAAAAAAGACGTGGAGGAAATGGGAAAAACAACCATTGGAATAGATAGATGTTCATGTTGTCTTATGCCGAAGAGGAAATGCCCTTGAAATGGGAGTTTCATGTTATGGAGTGGCCCAATCCCGTATTTTAAAGGATAAGTAAACCTTTCAAATAAGTGAATGTTAAATTGATGAGGATGGTATTGTAAGAACTTCTGCAATGTACAGTATATTAATGATTTATTTTTCTTTAATTCCAAGATATTATGGGAAAAATGTACGCTTAATACAAATGAATTTGTTTACAACACCGCCGCCTGCTGGTCAGTTTCCCACCAGTCTGACCACCAAGTAGTCAAGGAAGTTGTCAGGATAAAGATGTAGACTGCTCTGATGTTCTTCTGCTTAGAAACCTTTCTCAAACCGTTCATAAGTTTTTTTTCCTAAGCAGAAGTACATCAGAGCAGCCTCTTTCTTTCTCCTGACAACTTCCTTGACTACTTGGTGGTCAGACTGGTGGGAAACTGACCAGCAGGTGGTGCTGTTGTAAAAAAAAAACAGAAACACGGCTTATACAACTCAATATTAGTTCAGTCGTTCAAAGGAAAGCGACAGCTTGAAACATGCTTCAGTTTACAGTTTGTAAAGAAGAATGTGCTATTTTTTTGGACCAGCCTAATATTCCCTTAATAACAAAAAATTTATCAGTTTTTCTTCATGTTTTGATTTGGAAAAAAATGTGCAGTGTCCCCAAAGCATTTGCCTGGATGGAAATAAAACCTATGATAAGGATTTTGAGCTTTATTCACTTTTTTAAACACACTGCTATTATTCTGCACACAACTGTATGTGATCATCTAGTTCTACACATAAATGCAAACGTGTACTGTCACATTTTCACTGATGTAGCCCATAGATTATATAGGTGGGAACACTGATCTGCTGGAGAGACTTCCTGGGCATGTGGAACAGTTACAGGGCCAAATGTTTTATATGAAACATAATAAAAGTGGTGTAAAGGTAAGAACTTTATTGGCTTACTAAGATCAGTTCCTTTTACAAAGAAATTCAGTCCTAGCTTACCTAGGACTGAATTTGGTTCCAGGAGTTTTTTTGCACCATGTTAGTCAGCTTAAAAAGTTACAGGATAAAATCTCTACAACACTTTTGTTATAGTTACATAGTTACATAGTTAAATTGGGTTGAAAAAAGACAAAGTCCATCAAGTTCAACCCCTCCAAATGAAAACCCAGCATCCATACATACACCCCTCTACTTTTAATTAAATTCTATATACCCATACTAACTATAGAGCTTAGTATCACAATAGCCTTTGATATTATGTCTGTCCAAAAAATCATCCAAGCCATTCTTAAAGGCATTAACTGAATCAGCCATCACAACATCACCCGGCAGTGCATTCCACAACCTCACTGTCCTGACTGTGAAGAACCCCCTACGTTGCTTCAAATGAAAGTTCTTTTCTTCTAGTCTAAACGGGTGGCCTCTGGTACGGTGATCCACTTTATGGGTAAAAAGGTCCCCTGCCATTTGTCTATAATGTCCTCTAATGTACTTGTAAAGTGTAATCATGTCCCCTCGCAAGCGCCTTTTTTCCAGAGAAAACAACCCCAACCTTGACAGTCTACCCTCATAATTTAAGTCTTCCGTCCCTCTAACCAATTTAGTTGCACTTAGTCTCTGCACTCTCTCCAGCTCATTTATATCCCTCTTAAGGACTGGATTCCAAAACTGCACTGCATACTCCAGATGAGGCCTTACCAGGGACCTATAAAGAGGCATAATTATGTTTTCATCCCTTGAGTTAATGCCCTTTTTTATGCAAGACAGAACTTTATTTGCTTTAGTAGCCACAGAATGACACTGCCCAGAATTAGACAACGTGTTATCTACAAAGACCCCTAGATCCTTCTCATTTAAGGAAACTCCCAATACACTGCCATTTAGTGTATAACTTGCATTTATATTATTTTTGCCAAAGTGCATAACCTTGCATTTATCAACATTGAACCTCATTTTCCAGTTTTCTGCCCAGTTTTCCAGTTTAGACAAATCACTCTGCAAAGTGGCAGCATCCTGCATGGAACCTATAGTTCTGCACAATTTAGTATCATCTGCAAAAATAGAAACAGTACTTTCAATGCCCACCTCCAGGTCATTAATAAACAAGTTGAAAAGCAAGGGACCTAGTACAGAGCCCTGCGGTACTCCACTAACAACATTGGTCCAATTAGAAAATGTTCCATTTACCACCACTCTTTGTAGTCTATCTTTTAGCCAGTTCTCTATCCAAGTACAAATACTATGTTCCAGGCCAACATTCCTTAATTTAACCAGTAACCTTTTGTGTGGCACTGTATCAAATGCTTTAGCAAAATCTAAGTAAATCACATCCACTGCCATCCCAGAATCGAGGTGTCTACTTACATTCTCATAAAAAGAAATTAAGTTAGTCTGGCAAGATCTATTACGCATAAAACCATGCTGGCACAAACTCATAGTATTATGATTTGCTATGAAGTCCAGTATCTTATCCTTTATTAACCCTTCGAAAAGCTTTCCTACCACTGACGTCAGACTAACTGGCCTATAGTTTTGAGGCTGAGAACGGGATCCTTTTTTGAATAGAGGCACCACATTAGCAATTCGCCAGTCTCTCGGCACTATGCCAGATCTCAATGAATCCTGAAAAATTAAGTAAAGAGGTTTGGCAATCACAGAGCTAAGCTCGCTAATTACCCTGGGATGAATACCATCTGGCCCTGGACCTTAATGCTTTATATCAAAAGTTTTACCCTATACCTTTTTAGCTTACAGTCCAAAGAACATATTCCTGGAACCAAACCCTTCAGCTGTTGTTGGGACTAGAAGAGACATGACTTTTGGTATTTTATAGTGTCTCTGGGAAGGTCTTTAGAAGTGATCCTTCATGCCTCTGGAGCATATGTCTAAATACGACTTATAAATAAATAAGGCAACGCATGCATATTGTAATAAAACATAACATATTTTTATTAAAGTCAAATCAATAAAAATACACTACATATATAATGTGAAATATGCATTGAAATATATGCAAAAACAGATTCAGACATCCAAATAATATATATTGAGAAAAACACAACGGAATTTTTTATTTAATTTTTTTTTAGTTCTACAAAAGATTGTATACAGCCATAAATATACATACATAGACATTTAGGGGCAGATTTACTAAGCTCGAGTGAATTTTTAGAAGTTCAAAAAGTTCGAATTTCAAAGTAATCTTTTGAATACTACGACCATCGATTAGGATACTACGACTTCGAATTTACTTTGATTCGAAGTAAAAATCACTTGAATATTCGACCATTTGATAATCGAAGTACTGTCTCTTTAAAAAAAACTTCACTACTTCATACTTCGCCAAATTAAAGCTACCGAAGTTCAACGTTAGCCTATGGGGACCTTCCACAGCACTTTTCTAAGGTTTTTTTGATTGAATAGAAATCCTTCGATCGATCGCTAAAAATTGTTCAATTTCTATTCGATCGTTCAAATTGATAGAATACGCTAAAAATCCTTCGACTTCAATATTCGAAGTCAAAGAATTTCAATTTGAGGGTCGAATTTCGAAGTTTTTTTAACTTCGAAATTCGACCCTTATTAAATCTGCCCCTAAATATTTCAACCAATCAATACATTGAAGTAGAGAGCCAGTTAATTTTTTAGGCAACATGTATCTATGGGGGGTTAATGATCCAGGGGTTCCTAAAGTAGTACTCTGATTTGTTAAGTGTTTTATAAGCTTTGGGTTTGTATGTGGTGATGCTGATGAGTTTACAGAATCAATATGTATTTTTTAATTATTGAAATATTCACGATTTGAAGTATTACCAATGACCGATGAAGGTATATTAAGCTCAGCCATCACGCGTATATTAGAACCTGATACTGTGTCATTTTTATAAACAAGTTCCCCCTTGTCATTCCAATCCACAATATGTTTTGATTGTGACATTTTGGTAAGTAATAACCGAGCATTATTACCTTGTTATACATTATTTATAACATCATCAAACATAGTATCAGCGACGTTAGTGACGGTATCACCATCTGAATTCGGTTGTGTCACAGTTATGGTGGGATCTCCAGGTGGCATTAAAAATGTATTGAGCAGTGGCGTTAACTACTGGGGGAGCAGGGGGTGTGATTGGGCCAGGGCCCGCACCCCCTTAGGGCCCCCCGGCAGCTCGTGTGCCACTGAGTTCTTAGATAAATTAGGCCATTTGCGGCCGTACGGAGGGGGCGGGGCCTGGCTGCACGTCCTGTGCCGGGGCCTGCCCCCCTCTAGTTACGTTACTGGTATTGAGCATGCACACTGAAAGAAATTTTTTACAGACAACTGGAGGTATGAGGAAACATTCTTTATATTTCAAATAGTACATATACACCAGTATAAGCAAAGCTATACATACAAACCAGCAAAGTTAACTAAACCAAATCATTATGGCCCATGTCAGACATTCATTTAATAATCCTTGGACACACGATTCTGGGCAATTCCTATGGGGCAGATTCACTAACTTCGAGTGAAGGATTCGAATGAAAAAAACTTAAAATTTCGAAGTTTTTTTTGGGTACTTCGACCATCGAATTGGTTAAATTTGTTTGAATTCGAACGAAATCGAACAAAATAGAACGATTCGAAGTAAAAATCGTTCGACTATTCGACCATTCGATAGTCGAAGTACTTTCCCTTTAAAAAAACTTCGACCCCCTACTTCGGCAGATAAAACCTACCGAAGTCAATGTTAGCCTATGGGGAAGGTCCCCATAGGCTTGCTAAGCTTTTTTTGATCGAAGGATATTCATTCGATCGTTTGATTAAAATCCTTCGAATCGTTCGATTCGAAGGATTTAATCGTTCGGTCGAACGAAAAATCCTTCGATTGTTCGATCGAACGTTTTGCGCTAAATCCTTCGACTTCGATATTCGAAGTCGAAGGATTTCAATTCGAGGGTCGAATTTCGAAGTATTTTTAACTTCGAAATTCGACCCTTAGTGAATCTGCCCCTTTAAGTCTCACCTAAATGGGCTCCGACTAAAATGGGCTGCAGATATCCCTGAATTGGAAGAGGAAGCTTGGGAGGAAGTCTTAAACCAGGTCCCTGATCTCACCATCTCCAACAGAGATAGATGGGTTCAGTTGAAATTTCTCCACTTGACTCCACAAAAGTTGCCAAAGGTCTATCCGGGCACCCCAGACACCTGCTACAAATGCGGGACAGAGGTGGGGACCCTCATGCATGTGTTCTGGTCCTGTCCTCTTATTCAAAGGTATTGGGACCAAATCTTTCGGTTCCTAGCAACGAATTTCTCCCTTCCACTTATAAGATCCCCGGAATTGTGTTTGCTAGGTTCCACGGGTCCACTAGTGCTACTATCATATCAGAGGCTCTTTTATCTACAGCTGTTGTACTATGCAAAAAAAGCCATCCTTCTCACTCCCACTCTAACCCGCTGGAAAAAAGTTATTACTGACACACTGCCACTGCACAAAGCAGTCTACCTAGCTAGAGGCTGCCCTGATAAATTCCACGCGATCTGGGGTCCCTGGATTGATCTGCTTCCCACGGCTGCTCCCTAATATAATTCCCGGTACACGACTAATGTAAGACTAGATGATCTAATCATAGTAATTACTAGGCATATCCTGAGAAATCCTCTGGGATGGCCGGTGCTCCATGTGTATTTTAAAGCTGCATAATATGAATTGCCCTCACAAAACCCAGTGTTTTATCATGAACTAGTACTAGATTTAGGTTCTTTTTAATTGCACAGCCCAGGGGACCTGTCACCCGAACAAATTATTCCAAATCCTATTTTATCAAGTTACTCAAGCAAAATAAACTTTAATTACACTATATAATTTATTTTAATCTTGTTTCCTTCTGTCTGGTAATTCATAATTATAGCAAACAAGCAGGAGCCATTTTGTGGACATTGTTATTAAGACAAGTCTTTCATCATCTCAAAATCTTGTTTGTGCACCAGAATGGGGGACGTGATGTCCATCCCCATGCCCTGGCTACACAATTAAATAGTTAAGAGAAAATGGGGAATGTGTGGAGAGCAGTGACATCTAGGAAGTGCTGAATGGAAAAGTAATTTAAAGTAATTGTCTGCCCCGCCTCTATGCCTAAGGCATAGAGGAGGGGCAGGCAATATTTGATTGACAGTTGAGATTTTTAAATGCTATGAATTGTTTAATAAAAAAAAGATTTTAGATTTCATGTTTAATGTGAAAAGGACTTTTATTATACAGATCTTTATGTCTGGGTGACAGATACACTTTAATAGCATTAACTTTTCATAACAACAGGGGCCTGTGCCAAAACAATTCCACTGACCTCACCACTGTGGACATGTGACTAAATCCAGTGGTGGAGCTGACATGGATCTACCATTCTCTTCTGTAGTTGGTACATGTACAGACATGCTTTTTTATGGGCAAAGGTTGGGTGTCTAGGGCAGTGCCAGACATAAATACAGAACTTTAGGCAATGGTCAAGAGTATCAGTAACTCCTGCCACCCATCGCCCAATGTACCCACTGACAAAGTACATCATCAGTTTGGACAGATCAATAGGACAATTAAAGTATTAAAGTATGGTGTGTTTAAACTGCCCCTCAAATTAAAATACATGTCGTGTGACTGGCGTTAGATACTAAGGTAAAGACTACACACTTCAGAGAGGCAGCTCATACATTTTGAAGAATCTGCTGAGTTCATGACAAACATTAATAATGAACTAATTATACTGAGGGCCTTATGTAGGGCCCATCTAATCTCAACCGTTTGAATGTAAAGTAAGGCATTCTATATCTAAAAGAGGAATATGAAATCTGAGAACCAGTATAGGGCAAAGAGCTGTTGTACAAAGAGAACTGTCAAAATCAGATAAAGTTATTACTGATGTTTCTCCTGGTTTTCGATTCAGCTAATAATCATTCTGGAAGGAAATGTGGATGTAATTGGCAGGTGAGACTCAATATAAACACATTTCAGTCGAAAAATAAAACATTTTTGTACAAGTATAACAAATATGAAATAATTTGGTAAATGAATGATAGAAATAGATAGAGAGCTATTCAAGAAAAGGCTGAGCATTAGCTCCAAATATCAGGCAGTAACTGGAAAAGCAAATACAATAATATGGATAAAAAGGGGATATTTATACAATACAAAATATCTCTTGGGCAATGACAAACAGAGCTCTGGGAACCTATATACAAACAAGACTAGTGATATAAATTTGTCAGGTGCGAATTCGCAACGAATTTCTGCATTTTACCACCAGCAAATAAATTTGGAAAAATTCACTGGCGGCAAAAAATTTTGGAAGCGCGTTGCAAAAGTCGATATCGTCAAAGCCGTTGTGCGTCATCATTATTCGGACACCCATTGACTTTAATACCAGTGTCAAAATTGATGCGAGCATTAGAATTGATGTAGGAATTTCACAGTTTTTTTTTCCGGCAAAGCGGTACAAATTCACCTATCACTAAACAAGACATCTTTACAGGTAATCAAAGCCTCAGCAGTCAATCACTCTGGGAGTAGCTTTACATTAGAAATGATTGCCCAAAAACAAGCTGACTTTTCGGAAAACATTTCCCATTGCTAAAAGAATGATAGTCCTACCCAAGGATAGATATCCATGGTGAGTGCCAGTGTGCCATAGCGCTGAGGATCTGAGTAATGAAGAAGTTGTTCGCGTTAGACTAAGGGGAACCTTAATCTAGGTAATGTGATTAATCGGCACATAAAAGCCCAAAGTCAGAGCTGGAATTTTCAGTAGAACTGGTTGGGGCTGTTCCAGGTGGCACAAGTGGGTAAGAAATCACTGGCACTCAAAGGGCAGGTGCAAGCAGGGACAAGCCCTTGTGTTTATTCACAGAAAATGCAACGTTTCGTGGTCAGACCCTTCATCAAGCATGATTGATAAAGGGGTCTGACCCCGAATGTTGCATTTTTTGTGAATAAACGCAAGGGCTTGTCCCTGCTTGCACCTGCCCTTTGAGTGCCAGTGATTTCTTACCCATTTGATGTTGGAGGGTGCCGACCCCTTCGTCACCGTGCACCGGGCAATCAACACGAAGGCCAGGGAGTGCGAGAAGAGTTTTTCATCTGAAACAGGTGGCACACGGCCATAGCTTCCTTTGGAAAGACAAATATCAGCAAAATTAGTGGTTTATTCATGATAAGGGCATTAAGTACTGTCCTCGGAAGGATTTTTTTACAGGTTTCTTGCAATTGTCTCCATTATATATGGTTCAGTAAGTGGGGGTTAAATGGCATTTGAAGCTGCTTCAGTCTGCCCAATGCACTTCTTAGTCTCCATAATATGACAATAGAAATGGTTGCTTGACTTTACCAAGCAGTAAATACTAATTCTACAATTCTATGCATTGCGTATAAAAGGGTCACTCGTACTCACCATTATCTGGGCCAGCAGTAGAACTATCTCATTGGATGACTTGCTGCTGGAAATGGTATAGAAAAAAAAACTGAAATGAAAAAAAAAAGTGGATTGTGATTCACCGGGTTTCTCATTTAAACTTTCTCGTTAATATTTTGTTACTGAACCATGTCTGCCACGTAATAGGAATAGTGTGTTTTATTTATTTATTTACCACCAATATGTCACACAGCACATTATAGAAATCATTCCCATGAGTCCCTTTTGCAGTGGAGCTTACAATCTAAGGTCCATATCACAGTCACACACACTAGGGCAGTTATATCAGGAGCCAATTAACCTGTCTGTTTGCATCTGGATTGTGGGAGTAAAACCATGTAGACACAGGGAGAACATGCAAACTCCTTACAGGGATTGTCCTGGTCAGAATTAGACCCAGGACTGAAGCTGCATAGCAGCAGTGTTAGCCTCAAGCAGAACTGCACAAAACATGGGGTAACATGAGTAAACTGTGTGGTTTTGTGACAGGCAAAAATGCCATACATTGGTGAGTGTGATGAGTAAACCTCTGATAGAAGTGACAATGATTTCAACAAGGATAAAGGAGATATGTTGAGACCAGAATTGACCTGCACATATAAATGTATAAAATCAACAGAGAACAACACCTCGTAATAAACTATTTGCAACTGACCCCAACAATTTACCAGCAACAATATATAAATATGGTATCAGTAAGTGAAGGCAAAACAAGTAAAATAACCCTTTAAAATAAGTGAATGCAAAATTAATGAGGGGGTTATTCTAAGAACTTTTGTCTTTTAATTTAAAGAAGGAGGCAGCTTTGATGTTTTCCGCTTAGAAAAAAACCTCTCTCAAATCTTTCCTAAGTGTTAATGAATTTTGTTACAATAACGCCATCTGCTGGACAGTTTCCCACCAGTCTGACCACCAAGTAGTCAAGGAAGTTGTCAGGAGAGATAAGGGGCAAATTCACCAAGATTCGTAGTTGCGCCAGGCGTAACTTCGCTGCACTTTGCCACACTTCGCCAGGCGTAGTTTCGCCAGCACTTCGCAAATTCACTAAAATCCGAAGTTGCACTCAGGGGTAGCGTAAGGTTGCGAAGTTGCGCTAGCGTTGATTCGCTAAGCGAAGCGAAGTTACGCTAGCGATGGTTAATTTGCATACGGCACCAAATTCAAATTTCAATGGAGGAATACGTATCAGCACTACAAATGCCTAGAAAAACTTCAAAACATCAAATAAAATTTTTATTTTGCCCTACACATGTGCCCACTGTATAGGTAAGTTGCCATGAGTCAGGAAATGTAGGGGGGAAGGAGGGGAGCCCCAAAAAAATTTGCGATCTTTTTCAGCCTATCAACCATAATGTAGAAAGCACGCCAGCGTTTTTTGGGACTTAGAAAAAATTTTGACTTTTTTTGAAGCAATCCGTATCTACTCTATTGCGCCTCGCCTGGTCTGAGGTGGCGAAGGAAGTCTAGCGTAAAAGGTAGCGTTCAGTACACTGCGCGCGTTAGTGAATTTGCGTAGTTACGTCCGTAGCGATAATTCGCCAGGCGTAAGGGTGCGAAGTAACACTAGCGAATCTACGCCAGCGTTCGTTAGTGAATTTGCGCAGTAACGAAAATGCCAAACGCTAGCGAAGTAACGCTAGCGTTTGGCGCTTCGGCGCTTAGTGAATTTGCCCCAAAGAGTCTGCTCTGATATTCTTCTGCTTAGGAAAAGTTTGAGAAAGTTGTGTCCTAAGCAGAAGAACATAAGAGCAGCCTCTTTCTTTCTCCTGACAACTTCCTAAACTAATTGGGCGTCAGACTGGTGGGAAACTGACCAGCAGGTGGCGCTGTTGTAACAAAATCCATTCATATTAACAGTACATATTTCCCTTGATGTCTTGAAATTAAAAAAAATAATAATGATTGTACATTGCAAAAGTGCTTAGAATAGCACCCTTAATTAGTTTTACATTCACTTATTTTAACAGTATCCTTTAAGGGATGGTAATGGATAAATATCAGGGCCTCCATTGTGTGAGCAATGACTCCGACCCTAGTGGGCGTGCAGATCAGCCATCTCCAAGAAAAGTTGCAGACTCAGCTCCTCTAGCGCATCCACTACTTGATGAATCTAGGAGAGATCTGGGAGATGGCAGATAGAGTAGATTAAAGGAAGAAAGGGTGGCACAGTGGTTTATCACAGATGTTGCTCTTGAAAATAAAAAAAGGAAATACTATGGCCATCTTCATTCCAGTGATGGACAGCAAAAGCTGCAATAAATACCACCCAACACACACTGATATAAAATGAGCCTCAGCCCATGCCTTGCAGAAGAGCAACTGAAGAATGAACATGAAGGATACATTCACTGACTGGTACTGATGAGGTCAAGCTTTTTATCATTCCCCAGAATCCGCTTGACTTGCTGTGTTCCTCTTTCCTCTGAAACATGTTCCTTCTGCTGCAATTCTGTTAGAGCAACTCTGAGGGTTTCCATTGCAATCTCCAAAGGTACCAAATGAATAAAACCAGTAAATAAAAGATGTCTACCAAAAAGTTGACCATTTTTGCTTATCCCATGATGACAGGATCAAAAACGCCCTTCTGCATCGGCAGCTGCACCCCCTTCACTATAATTTAAAATGTGCTGTACCCTTTTGATGGTATCAACTGAGATTAGGGGCCTCTATATGATGGGCAAAGGACTTTGGGGTATATTATGGGATTCAGATAACGTTAGGCTTTACAGGCCTGTGTATAGTGCAAAAAGGGCAGAGGTGCAGCCAGATAAAGGATCTCTCAGGGACACCTTGTGTCTGATACACAGATACCATTCCCAACGTTATCTGCACGGCTCAGTATCAAAGTCTCTTGTCTGTGGCTCTGTTTCAGTGTTACAGCAGCTGCGGAAGACACACCACCCCCATTTTAACGGGATAAAGAGCAGTCAGAATATTCATATGCAAGAAGGATTACATGGTACCTAAAAGTAATAAAGACAGTGACAATGTATATGATTGAATATGTATAAGGAACTGAACTGCCATTATGTAACTGCCACATTATGACTTTTATATGGTTTAAAATACATTTGATTGTAACCTGCATGTAAAAACTAATAAATACTTAAAAGATAAAAAAAAACAAAAAAAGCTACGGAGCCGCTGAAACTAGTTGTGTTCATTATGATTAAGCAAATCTAAATGCAAATGAGCATTTGATTTACGTATTTGAACTCATTTCATCCCTAGTAAATGTGCAACCCAAGAACACATACAAATAGTATCAGTGAGAATGAAAAAAAAATGTTCATAATCAAACTAATGAGGCTAATTGTACCACCATTTCCCTAATCGAAGCACTGTGAAACATTATAAACTATTGGCAGTTGCTGCCCTCTGCTGGCCATGTGTGGGTTATACCTTCACTAGTCTGCCCATATTGACAATTTTACATTTTTTAAAGGACGCTGTAAAGGTGGCCATAGACTTATAGTGGCCATAACGGGAGCAGAGCAGAGCGATATCTGCAAAAAACTTGAATGTTGGTCGGCTCGTCTATCAGGCTAGCCAAAAAAATTTGATTTGGGCACCTTTGAAGGCACTTAAACATCGGCCATTGTTAGTGGTAAATTGTCAGATACAGGTAGAATTCTATTGTTTCTATATTTATACCTGATGATTCAGCTCTACACATGTGTATTGAGATGAATGATCTTTGTTTGTACGATCTTTTCCAGGAAAGAGCGTAATTGTAACATCTATGACCAACGTTAAGATTTTTTAAACATCTTTTTGTTATCGTAGGACCAAGCTTATTCTAAAAGTAATTTTTGAGCCTGACTGACCGATTTTCTGACTGATGTTGGATGAAAAATCATTAGATGCACGATCGTTCTGTACCCACTAACCTCAAGGTAATTTGATGGATTTGTCTGATCGCACTAAAATTTGTCATTAGGGAGAGAAAAATCGTAACATCTATGGCCACCTTAAAGGATAAGTAAACTAGGGATGCACCGAATCCAAATCCCATTTTCAGCAGGATTCGGATTCGGCCGAATCCTTGTGCCTGGCCGAACTGAATCCGATCCTTAAAATCATGTGACTTTTCGTCACAAATCCCCCTCAATGATTTGCAAATGAAAATTAGGGTTTGGTATTCGACCGAATCTTTCACAAAGGATTTGGGGGTTCATCCGAATCCAAAATAGTGGATTGGGTGCATCCCGAAAGTAAACCTTTAAAATAAGTGTATGTAAAATTGATGAGGGTGCTATTCTAAGCATGTTTGCAATTTACATTCTTTTTTTTTTTTTAAATTCCAAGATATTAAGGGATAAATATACTGTTAATATGAATGAATGTTGTTACAACAGCACCACCTACTGGTCAGTTTCCCACCAGTCTGACCACCAAGTAGTCAAGGAAGTTGTCAGGAGAAATAAAGAGGCTGCTCTGATGTTCTTCTGCTTAGGAAAGGTTTGAGAAAGGTTTTTAATTTCCCCCCTAAGCAGAAGAACATCAGAGCAGCCTCTTTTTTTCTCCTGACAACTTCCTTGACTACTTGGTGGTCAGACTGGTGGGAAATGACCAGCAGGTGGCGCTGTTTTAACAAAATTCATTCATATTAACAGTACATGTATCCCTTAATATCTTGGAATAAAAACAAAACAAATAATGAATGTAAATTAAAAACGTGCTTAGAATATCACCCTCATCAATTTTGTAATCATATATTTAAAGGTGTACTTATACTTTAAGGAGAGGTAAACAATGCATTATGTTTGATCATATGGCAATACACAGCATACAGAAAGGGTTAAAAGAGAATGTTGAGAGGAAAATGGTGAACTAGGGGCTGCAAAAATTTCAGCACAGCCCTGCACAAAACATTTCCCATAAGTCCATATTTGTGAAAGGGGTTTCAAGCCTGTGCTACAGTATACTTTGGGTTTATTTAGACATTTTCCTTTGATGGATCCAATGTTCGTTTCAGCATCTCCCCTTGCCCACAACCTGTATTCTATTTTCACAAATAAAGTCCCCTCTTATTGCATTACCCACCTCTTCATGTTACCCCCTTTGCATTTAATTTTATCTCGCACAATGTCTGTGTTGTATAATTCCTCTATAGTTTTACCTTTTGTTCTAGGTTGCCTCAGCCTTCCATCTGTTCCTTCTCTGTTTTTTCCCTCTATCACACTTTGATGCCCTTCTGCACCATGTTCTTCTATCTCCTTTACTTACTTTAGATATTTCCTCTCCTACTACCCATTTCTCATCTCCTTTCTTCTCTCCTCCGTAAGGTTCCTGTGATGAAGTCCATATATTACCTGGTGGAGAACCCGTCCCAAGATTTAGAGTTGACCTGTTGATTAACCCACTTATCATTTTAAACATGATTATAGTTTTGTATTACTGTGTATCATTATAGAAGGTGTTCAGATTTCATATATTTATGTATTTATCAGTAATTTGCTTGTTCTTGGGTAGAGATCTAATAGCTTCACAAGACAAAAACCTGTCCAAGCAACTTGGCCATAAATGAGCACCAGCTCTGTGTCTTATGAGTCTAGTGCTCAAAATGACTGAAGACCTCTGGCCTAGAACTTTGTTAGAAGGAAACCAAAAATGAAAGTCAAAAAAACCCTTGTAATTGGGTGATAATGACCCAGTCATGTAGATAGTTGAGTCTATATTTGCAAGCAGTGAACAAACACCATTTGTGAGAACATCTAGCTATTTCAGAGACAATTAAATTTATTAAGGAACATAATTCAACAGTTTATCGTCGCTATATATATTCAAGTTTAGACGTCTGGTCCTGAATGATCGAGTGAAACCCAACTGCACAAGATATTGTTCCCTTCTTCTGGTAATGAAACCATGTCAATGCCTAACAAAGGTTCTCTATCATATAAAACTCATTTCCTGCAGCAAATGCTTGTTTTACAGCTAAAAAAGTGATGTAAAAAATATGTCTTTTTTCTAATACACTGCAAATACAAAGTAATTCTTTTAGTAGGAACTATCAGGATAGTTCAGCCTCAGGCCTGTGGCCTGCTTGCGTCTTCTCCAACTCTTCTGAGCAAGACTTTTTACTTATTTTACACGACCAGCGTTATGTCATTGTTTCTATATTTACCACCCTTGAGTAGCACCAAAAATATTTCTTGATGTATGAGGTTACTTAGAAATTTTCTAACATCTATAACAACGTTTCCAATGGCTTTCGGTTAGAACTTGCCCATAGCTATTTTGTATGTAAACAAGCCTTCCTCCTGAGATTTGTTTCAAGTTCTAATAGAAGATCTAGTGTGTAATGCCATGAGGGTACTGTCCTGGGACAGAGAAGGCTGACTTTGCTTTGGAAAGGAGAAGGCTACAAGAAGATGTGCTCTTCAGACAATGGCACAGTAGGTCACCTGTGAATAGATACATAGAGATAAATGTTAATTTATCTTAGCAGGTGAAAAACAGATGCTATTTACAGTAGAGGTCCTGTCAAACCCAGATCCAAGAAGGAAGAAAGGTTAGGGGGGCAGGTACACCATTGTCCAAGGTGCTCCGTGAACTGAACCTGTGGTTCTCCAATCCAAGTCCAAGGGGTTGCATGGAAAGGGTATTTGATAATTCATGCTCAAATAGCATTAAATAGTTTGGCTAAACCAGATTGATTTGTGCCCTCTCACCTGTGGATTTTTTAATGAACCACACAAATGCCAAGATGGGGCATTGGCTGATAGAACTGTCATGGACAGACCAAATGTGTTCCTGTGGATTCACAAAATAGTCTATCCAGTCTGTGTACTACGTTGGCCATGGATGATCAGCCATTGTTGTCAATATTTTCCATGTTTTGTTAATTCATTGTTTTCTTTTAGTTTGCATGATATTAGAAGTACAGTTATAGAATCCCTTATCCGGAAACCTAATATCCAGAAAGCTCCAAATTACAGAATGGCTGTCTCCCATAGACTCCATTTTAACCAAATAATCCAAATTTTTAAGAATGATTTCCTTTTTCTCTGTAATAATAAAACAGTACCTGGTACTGGATCCCAGCTAAGATATCATTAATCCTTATTGGAAGCAACACCAGCCTATTGGGTTTATTTAATGCTTAAATGAATTTCTAGTAGAGTTAAGGCATGAAGACCCAAATTACGGAAAGATCCGTTATTCGGAAAACCCCAGGTCCCGAGCATTCTGGATAACAGGTCCCATACCTGTATTAGAACTACCCTGTCCCCTCCTGTGACATCAGACATGGGTGAGTCAGCGTGGGTATTAAAGTTAAGCTAAAATATATTATTGATACCAGTTAGCTTAAAGGGCACCAATCACAGCCAAAATCGAACACATATTAACAATCTGACCAGTACAAGCTAAACACGTTTAATCAAACTACATATATAGTTTTTTGAAAAAACTGCAGGTTTTTAAAAATGTCAAATGGGTTCTTTCACTGAGGGAGGCCATACTGTGACTATAAAAGAGACTCTAATATGGAAATTTCAGGAGCATGCTCAGATTGTAACACTGATTTGAGTATTCTACCCAGAATGCCTTGTTTAAGTAAACTCCTCCACTAGAAGTATGAGGAGATTTCCCTATCTTGTCCCCTGCTGGTAAAGTCATTATGCAAATGAAAGGCACACACTAATTTCCAGCAGGTGGCAGCACTACTGAACAGCAGCTAACACAGAGGTTTGGCTGATTTGTAAATAGCTTAGAAGGGTTGATAAGCAACAAGGAATTTCAACTGAGCATGTGCGAGATTTCAGAGCTGCTGTTGGCTGGGAAGATATAGGTAGGAGGAGCCAGTGAAATCCAAGATGCCTGCCTCAGCTAGAACTGCAGTGGAGATAGGGGAGATCTTGCAGAAGGAATAGTGAGCTGATCATTTATATTATACAAACAATTCTAACTGTTTTAAAAATCGCATTTCTTGAACTTTCATATAGTGTATTTACTTAGTAAATTATTTTGGTCATGATTGGTGCCCTTTAAATATTACAGGTCACCTACCCTGCCCTCATAAGTTCCCATCAGAGTGTTTTAATACTCCCCACAGCTTGAGTCACAGGGGCAGATTTACTAACTGGCGAAAATTCTCCATCATCTGCTTCACACCCATTGCAACACTTCACCAGGTGAAAATTTGCCCAAACAACGATAATTCACTAACATGCGGAGTTTCGTCCTGGGCACCGAACAATGCCGAACTTTCTGTATCGTTACTTTGGCAATGCGAGAAAATAAAAGCAAAGATGCGCTAGCGTTCATTTCTGCCTAGTGTAAATTCGCTAGAGGTCTTGCGCTCAGGTTAATTTACATACGGCTGCAAATTTAAAGTTGAATGGACGTCTTTATGTTATATGTTGCAGCAAATACATTACATTTCCACTGTTAATTACACATGTCCAGGGAAGCTTTATAAAGACAATAGAGTTTTTATAATACCCTACACATGAGGCCACTGTATAGTTAATGTTCCATATGTTAGAAAATGTATGGTTAAGGCTTTTACAGGCTATCACTCTGAAAAACGAAGACTCCAGCTTTTTTGAACCTTGATGCATTTTCTAATCAGAGAATATGATGTAAGTAACAGAAGATTGAGGAAGATCTATGCACTCCATTGCACTTTGCCTGGTCTGAGCTGGCGAAGGCAAGTCTAGCGAAAGAGGTAACATTCCGTAAAATCCACATTTTTGTGAATTTGCGGAGTAACGTCCATTCGCCAGAGTGAAAAGTCGCCTGGTGATTAAGTGTGAATGACAGCTAGCGTCTGTCTCTTTCGCTAGTGAATTGGTGCCTGCGCCCGTTGGTAAATTGGTGATGTCCCTGCGGATGGTAAACGCTAGCGAATTGATGCTAGCGTTAACCACTTCGCCCTTTTGTAAATCTGACCCACAGACTCCTTGACCCACTCACCCCTCTAGGGTGGCTGCCATCAGAGTTTTCTTGTTAAGGTTTAACTGTCCTTTTAAGTCTATCCCAAGCAGTATTGGTTAATATATCGTGAAAATTGTACTTACCTATGAAATGGGCTCAGAACAGTCCATATCAAGAGTGAAATTATTCTCCAGGAGCAGAGACAGTAGAATGGAAAACAAAAAGGTTATAATGATTAAGGGTCAAGTAATAAATGTTGACATTTTTACATTAACTCCATGTCAGGTAAGACATTATCCCAACCAACTTCTAATGTTCTGACCATTGAAGAAATAAAGGAAATTTACCAGCCTCCCAAGGGTTTACTGTCTCTAAGATCAGTCTGGGCATCAAATTAACCTTCAACAGAAAATTCACCCAGTTTAAAATTAGGTAACATAGTCTCAAATAATGGGTCAAACTGCCAAATTCAATCTTATTTTGAGATTGTATTTATAATAGTACTTATTTATATTTGTTGCAGGTCAGTTCTATAGAGAGAATTCCTATACATCACCTGCTTTGGTCGCACATGTATGAGATCTATTATCCAGAAACCCGTCACCTAGAAAGCTCCAAAATACAGGAATGCCAATTTCCATAGACTGATTTATTATTTTTTCTAAATCTTTATAAGAAATTGTCTTCTTGCTAACATCTAAAGGATTTTTTTAGAAGTTTAAGAGTTGTTAAAAGAAAATATTTTAGAAGAAAGACCCCTTTATCATGGGAACCCCAGGTCCCAAAGTTTCCAGATAATAGATCCCATGTTACAACAGCTGCAACACTTCATACTTGTAAGTTATTACAAATATCTCTGACTTTCACAAAGAAACATCTGATAAAAACCTGCAGCACTTTGTGGTCTTGGAGAAAAACATACCTCACATTTTGTTGAAGATTAAGTTTTTTTTTTTACATGAGTTAAAAATACAGGATTTTTCTACCTATACCTTTTCTATCTGTCTGTTCCTTTAGTGCGGAAAAGCACAGACATTGAACGCAACTGGGAGTTAGATCTGGTCTTCAGAGGACAGTTACAGCCACTAAGAAAAGAGAAATGCTTTAGTGACTATAATGTGGTGCACATTGTTGTACTCAAGCCGCATTGGCAAAGGTAATAGATTTAAATCACATACATTAAAAATCTAGCCAATACTGAGTCATGTATAAAATGTGTTTGGCTCATTGTATATGCTCAATAATTCAATAAACGTGAGTTTTCAAGGTTGTCTATTCTTAAACCCCAAAAAATGCCCTCTTGACCAAATCTCCAGGTTTCCATCTTTGGTTTATAGTATTTATTCACTTATTCTTAGAAAACCTAATGGGCAGGTGTTTTTTTCTATTAACAATTGTTATTTTATTGTACCTTTGGCACAAGGTTTACCCTAGAAGTATTTCTACCCTCAACTAATCCTTAACTGGCTGCTCATGAGAAAGTATGTACAGATATGGTATTCGTTATCCAGAAAGCTCAGAATTACGGAAAGGCCGTCTCCCAGAGACTCCATTTTATCTAAATAATCTAAATTTTTAAAAATGATTTCCTTTCTCTCTATAATAATAAAAATTTGTACTTGATCCCAACTTTGTACTTGATCCCAACTAAGATATAATTAGTCCATATTGGAGGCAAAACCATCCTATTGGGTTTATTTAATGTTTACATGATTTTCTAGTAGACGTAAAGATCCAAATTACTGAAAGATCCATTATCCAGAAACCCCCAGGTCCCAAGAATTCTGGATAATAGATCCCATACTTTTGTTTATTGTATCCAACAGATCCAAACAACATAATAAAATATATATTTTTTTTAATTGAATGGCCTAGAAGGCATTTTATAGTATTGACATTTAGCCAATTGTTCCAAAGTAGACCAAGACTAAAATTGAACCTACAATTCTTAAAAATGCAGTAATATTTGTCCTTGCCAAAATAGAAAATAAATTATATACTGTAGAGGTATAGACAGACATACCTACAAAAAGTAGATAGATTGATGATAAATAGATAGATGATAGATAGATAGATAGATAGATAGATAGATAGATAGATAGATAGATAGATAGATAGATAAATAGATAATAGATAGATAGATAGATAGATAGATAGATAGATGATAGATAGATAGATAGATAGATAGATAGATAGATAGATAGATAAATAGATAATAGATAGATAGATAGATAGATAGATAGATAGATTTGGCCTTATTTTGTTTTGTAACCTATTTTCTACCAGCCAATGGCTTTCAAAGCACATTTTTCAAAATCCACATATTTTTTTTGCCCTTCCATGCACCCCATACCTTCTTTTTTACCTTTTTGATTTTAGACTGTTAAGTCATCTGAACGGGCTCTACTACTAGCTTTGCTTAACCTGCTCAGGGATCTGGAGTCAGGAATGAACTCAGCATTTAGCCATGGCATCTCATGGCCAAGTGGTTCATATTCAACAATATCTGATTCTAAAGCTTCAGGGTCAGGAAAAGCGTGGTTGGAGTTGCCATGCTCTGATGGCGTAGGATCATTTGTGACATGATCTGAAACCATCTGAGTGGGGGCTTGCTCGGTTAGGGACTGTTTAGAGGGTGATTTTAAGGGTATCATTTCAATTAGGGCATCTGCTTCTAGAGGCAGATCAGACATTGCATACAAAGGGGGGCTCTCTAACAGAGCTTGAACTGAGCCTGCTCTAGAAGAAATTGGTTCAAAGAGTGCAGGTTGGGATGGAGCCCGCTCCGAAGCTGCTCGTGAAGAACCTCGCTCCGAAGGTGCACGATCACATGGGGCATGTTCAGAGGCAGCACGGGAGGGTGCTCGCTCAGAACGGGCACAATCCAATGGTGCATATTCAGAGGCAGCTCGGGAGGGTACCCGTTCGGGAGTTGCATTGTTTGAAGGTGTTCGCACAGAATGTGTATGCTCTGAACCTGCATGCTCAGAAGCAGCACGAGTGGGTGCTCTTTCAGAAAGTGCACGCTCAGAGGGGGCTCGGTCAGAAGGGGCACGCACCGAAGGGGACCTCATTGAAGCAGCACGTTCAGAAGAAGCCTGTTCAAAAGTATCAGAAGCTTGCACTTTAACAGCATCTAGCTCTTCTGCTTGACGGTAGGATGGCAAAGTTTCATCATAACCCTTTGAGATGTCTTCTAGAAGCCCTGTGCTGCCTTTTTCATAGCCATTAAATTGTGCTGGAAATGGGCTGGCTTTTAATCCAACTTCAGTCATTGGGTAGAAACGGGAGACTACTTTCTCTTCTTCAAGCAGCTTATAGCCTTTAGACTTTGGAATAGAAGAAATTGCTATGGAGTGCAATGATTTCTGTGAAACTTCTCCTGGCAGCTGCTGGGGATGTTGATCTTCGCTCCTCCGAAAAGCAAGTCGAATCTTCTTCCATCCCAAGTGGCTAATCTCCACGACATTCAAAAAGAGAGAGACTGCAGCCACAGCTAACATAAACATAATAAAAATAGTTTTCTCAGTTGGTCTGGAAACAAAGCAGTCCACAGTGTTTGGGCAGGGCCACCTATTGCAACGATACAGGGGCTTGATCCAGAAACCATAGAGAAAATATTGGCCAACCACAAAGCCCACCTCAAAAAGGGTTTTGAAAATAATGTGGCAGATGTAGGTTCTGAGGAGAGTTCCTTCCAAGCGAAACTTCTTGGTTCCTTTGGTACTTGTGTCTTTTGTGGTCCTGATGCTTCCCTGATCTGGAGCAAGTGGTAATCGTTCTTCATTCATCTCATGCTGCCTGTTCATTTCAGCCTCCTCTCTCTCCTTTCTTTTCTCCTCCATGCGAACATGGTGCACAGCATGCCCTACGTAGACCAGTGACGGCGTGGACACAAAGATGATTTGGAGAACCCACAGCCTAATGTGTGAGAGAGGAAAAGCTTCATCATAGCAGACGTTTTCACAACCAGGCTGCTGAGTGTTGCACACAAAATCAGATTGTTCATCCCCCCAGACAAACTCCGCAGCTGTTCCCAATATAAGTATCCGAAAAATGAAGAGAACAGTGAGCCAAACTCTACCGATCACAGTCGAGTGCTCATTCACTTCTTCCAAAATGTTACCCAGGAAACTCCAGTCCCCCATGGTTAACTCTCTGCAAGAAAATAAACATCCAAATTAACATTAAGAACATCAATATTGCCGTTAAAGGATAAGTAAACCTTTAAAATAAGTGAGTGTAAAATTGATGAGGGTGCTATTCTAAGCACTTTTGTAATTTACATTCATTATTTATTTTTCTTTAATTTCAAGATATTAGGGATACATATACTGTTAATATGAATGAATTTTGTTACAACAGCGCCACCTGCTGGTCAGTTTCCCACCAGTCTGACCACCAAGTAGTCAAGTAAATTGTCAGGAGAAAGAAAAAAGGCTGCTCTGATGTTCTTTTGCTTAGAAAAGGTTTTTAATTGACATCCTAAGCAGAAGAACATAAGAGCAGCCTCTTCCTTTCTCCTGACAACTTCCTTGACTACTTGGTGGTCAAAATGGTTGGAAACTGACCAACAGGTGGTGCTGACATAACAAAATAAATTTTTATTAACAGTACATGTATCCCTTGATATCTTGGAATTAAAGAAAAATAAATAATGAATGTCAATTACAAAAGTGCATAGAATAAATACAAGAGGTCCTCTGCACTTAACCCATTTTCATTATATTAAGGACATTGAAACATGTTGTGCCTTAAGCTACTACAAATGCCTAACCCTTTAAACAAAACAGGGATTGTTTGTCAAAAGTGCTTAGCCTAGCACCCTCATCAATTTTACATTCACTTCTTTTAAAGGTGTACTTGTCCTTTAACATTATTTTCGAATAAAAAAATCAGCTTTTAGCCCTTGCCATATATATAAATTTTATAAAAAGATAGAGATAATAGATGTTCCAGAACTAAATGTAGAAACATCGTTTTAACTTAGAATGTCTTCACTTGAAACGGAACAAATGTCACCCGACCCTTGTTTATTTACACAAATCCTTCTGCATGGCAAAGTTTGTAGACAGCAATTTTTCAAATTTGTTAAAAGTTATATATGGGTGTGTATTTGCGGGTCTGTACTTTGCCTTTTCTTGTTAACAAAAGAGGAAGAATTAATAATTGTACAGATATGGGACCTGTTATCCAGAATGCTCTGGACCTGGTGTTTTTTCGGATAACAGATCTTTCCAAAACTAGAAAATTATATAAACATTAAATAAACCCAATAGGCTGATTTTGCTTCCAATAAGGATTAATTATATCTTAGTTGGGATCAAATATAAGCTACTGTTTAATTATTACAGAGAAAAAAGAAATCTTTTTTACAAATTTGGATTATTTGGATAAAAAGTGAGTTTAACGGAGTCAGCCTTTCTGTACGTTTTCTGGATAACGGGTTTACGGATAACTGATCCCATACCTGTATAATAATATAATGGGTAATTAAAAGATAAGATGTCCAACAATTTTGACTTTTTTTTTAATAACATGATTGATTATTCATTATTATGAATCGTTTATTACTTTTTAACTTTTGAAATGATTTTATTATGACTATTCATTTTTGACTCTTTAGCTGGACTTTTTTTTTAGATTTTCAAATGATTTAATTAGAATTCATTTTTATTCCTCATTTGCTTTTTTTAAATGACTTGATATAATGATTCCAATTAAAAGTTTGGTTCAATAAAAGAAGTTTAGAGATGAGATTCAAACAAATCACATGCGAATCGGGTCAAATATTCCTGTTTCTTCTTAATTTAGAATGTATTATGTTATCATTCTTTAGAACTATATATATATATATATATATATATATATATATATATATTGAATAGAAGATCAGCACACTCTGTATTATTTAGGTGAAAACAAGTGTTGATTTATTCACACATCTCATCCATGATGAGATGTGTGAATAAATCAACACTTGTTTTCACCTAAATAATACAGAGTGTGCTGATCTTCTATTCAATATTACTACAAACTTGGTCGTGCACCTCTGGCTTCGTCTTTGACTGAGTGCGGGCACTGTCTGATACTATATATATATATATCTGTTAAAAAATCTGCTTATTTATTGCAAACTCACTAAAAAGTGCACATAATACTGTTTTTGCTATAAAAGTTATTTAAATATATAATGGTTAACTGAAATATTCACTGTTTCTTTGAATTACTTATGGCTTGTTTATTTATTTATTATGACTTTTTTTATGTTTTTATGTATTAACATTTTAAAGATTAATTAAACAATTAAAGAATTTTAGAGATGTGATTATTACAAGGCACACACTGAAATGGGTTGTTCACCTTTCAATTAACTTTTATATTTTATTTAGCAGCTCTCCAGTTTGCAATTTAAGCCATCTGGTTGCTAGGGTCTGAATTACCCTAGCAACCATGTATTGATTTGAATAAGAGACAGGGATATGAATAGGAGAGGCCTGAATAGAAAGATGAGTAATAACAAGTAGAAATAACAATACACTTGTAGCCTTACAGAGCATTTGTTTTTTAGATGGGGTCGGTGACCCCTATTTGAAAAATGGGATGAGTAAGAAGAAGGCAAAAACTATGACAAATAAATAATGAAAACCGATTGACAAGTTGCTTAGAATTGGCCATTCTATAACATACTATAAAAGTTAATTAAAGATGAACCACTCCATTTGTTATAATAATATAATAGTTCATTTAAATATAATATTGTTACAAATGGCATTTATTCATCATTTTTTATAGGATTATATAAAAATGACTTTTTTTTACATGATTGAATTATATTTGCACGAAATGAATGGGTCAATTAAACAGCGACATTTTAAAAGACATGTTTTTATCCATTATCTATTTGCTGATGGCATAAAACCAATTATCATATATTCCCGATATTGTTATTCACTATTATTATTCATATATTCCCTAAAGGCATGCAGAATAATCAATACATTAATTAAAATATTATAAATTAAATTAAAACATCATAAAAATACAATTACTCACCACAGTAACTCTGTTTCACAATTACTCTAAAATTCAACAGTAACAATATAAAAGCAATATATACGGTAACCTAAAATACTTTCACAGCCCTATCATTTTAAATCACCTAAAAATATCACACAATTGCTTTAAAAAATATTTTTTTTTCTAAATTGCCTTCAAAATATAGTTAGGTCAATAAAAGCGTACAACAACAAATGGTACAAAATAGGCAACTTGCCACGCAAAAGACACTGGAGAATTTGTCCCCTCTCTTGGCAGTCCCGGTGTCAAAACTGAACTTTTGTCTCTGAACTTGCTTACCTAAAGTCCAAACCCAATCGCCCCACTGAGCAGCAGTGACTCAATTGATCCTGATAGGTTGGTTTTAGAGCCCAGAAAAATGTAAGCTCTGAGCCAGACAGCCTTTATGAAAGAACAACAACTGGTGACGTGTGAAATAATGGAGAAAAAAGAGGCAGAGGCTGTGTAAATTAATAGGAATGTATAGGAGATAAAAGGAATGAAAAAAAAAGTGGGATTCTGAACACTCACACATACAGTAGCCATCCTACTACATGGATTTGTTTCCTCCAATGTAATGTTAGAGAAAGCAAATAGTATTTTATTTAGTGTTCTATTACTAGACATGGTTTTTTATATATCCAGTTAGGGGTAGATTTCAGGTGAGTGCTTATTTGTGCCCTGGGTACCCCTGGAACTATAGCAGGGTGACTGTTACCCCAATGTTTCTATATATCTGTAACTTTGTGAGCTATGGGGGCCCAGCCTGAAGTCCAGTTTTCTTTTCTTCTAAAAGATAAATATATACCATGCAAAAGACAAGTGGATATGGAAATGTAAGTAATTACACAAAATATAGATGAAGTTGCTGTACAGTGTTAGACAGTAAAAATGTTACTGGGCAACCCTTTTGAAATAAAAAAATAACAAAAGTGGTATAAAGGTGATACCTTTATTGACTAACTAATATAATCATATCCAGCTTTCAGAACATTTTAGTTCTTTTTTCAAGCTGATTACAATGAAGCTGTCATGTTCTCTAGACTCTGGTATTTATACAACATTCACCGCATAGGTCAAATGACCAACAAAAAGGAATATCAATCTATGTGTAAGGTGTCAAAGTCATTTATGAGGGGATCTGCAAGAGACAAGCAGATAAGGTACAAGATAATGTGGGTCAAAGAGGCTGAGTATAAATTAGGACTAGATTATTGGAGTGTAGTATAATGAAAGAAAAGTGTGGGAATATAAATTAATGGAAACTTTCAATTCTCTGAAGAATGGACTAAACCTGGGCCTTGGATTTATGGCTAATGATGTGGACTAAGAAAGGAGTGCACCAGGTCAGAAATTCCAGCATGTCTGGATATGGACTATGAGATCATATGGAATTCCTTTGATTCTACACTTCAATAATTCAGCCCTAATTTATACTCAGCCTCTTTGACCCAAATTATCTTGGACCTTATCTGCTTGTCTCTTGCAGATCCCATCGTAAATGACTTTGACACCTTACACATAGATTGATATTCCTTTTTGTTGGTCATTTGACCTGTGAGCTGAATGTTGTATATATACCAGAGAACACCACAGCTTCAGTGTAATCAGCTTGAAAAAGGAACTAAAATGTTCTGAAAGCTGGATATGATTATATTAGTTAGCCAGTAAAGGTATAACCTTTATACCACTTTTGTTATTTTTTTATTTCAAAAGGGTTGCCCTGTAACTAAAAATATGGATGTAGATGTAAGGAAATGTGCACTAAAGAGTGTATCTAATGATAAGAACAAGACACATAGTAATCTGAGTTTGTGCCCTTGGGTAGCCTGGTGAATATATGGTGAATATCCAAAATACTTCATGTTTGAGTATTTTTTACAATTTATTTCCACCTTTATATGGGATTGTGATACGCACCCTGGAACTATAGCAGGGTGACTGTAACCCCAATTTTTCTATTTATCTGTAACCATGTTATGAGCTAAGGGGGCCCAGCCTGAAGGCCAGTTAGGGGGAGATTTGGGGTGAGTGCTTATTTAGGCCCTGGGTACCCCTGAAACTATAGCAGGGTGAGTGTTACCCCAATGTTTTTAAATATTGCACTCACCCTAAATCTCCCCCTAACTGGCCTTCAGGCTGGGCCCCCTTAGCTCATAACAAGGTTACAGATTTATAGAAAAATTGGGGTTCTATCTGAGGCCTACCAGAGGCCATGCACCAACATTTGTTTGTCTACATGTGGATTGTCCGCTCCCTTGAGCTGAGGGCCTGGGGCAGGAGCACCTGGGCCACCAATCTACTTTGGTGAGTTATCCCACTGGTGAAGTTTTTGTGCTTAAATATTTCTGGTCTGTATGATAGTTCCAGGGGTACCCAGGGCACAAGTAAGCTTCCCCTAACTGTATATTTATATAAACTCTATAACTAGTGATAGAACATTACATTAAATTTCAGAACTTTACAGCAAATCAAAGTGCCCAAACAGGTTTAGGTCAAGCAGAAATCACAAGTTACCCATAATGCATATGTCTGGACATAGGCCTGTTTGTATAACCTTTCTCCTCTGTCTTGCATGCCTAACACTAAGACTGTATAGTACATCTGGTGTTTATGTATAGGAAACAGTACAGGGCAAATTAGTCAGGGATGAGTTGCCCCATTACACCTCTGTATAATGCAACGTAGCATGTTATTGGTTTGGACGTGGGAAGGGATTAAGGATTACATTTGTAAATAAAGTTATTATTTGCTGTTGTTCTTTCACATTATTTACCATACTTATATGAACAGGCCAAGGGCAAACCTGCTCTTTAATTCCATATATCATGAAGTATAGAAGCTACCTTGGGACAGTTATTTTCAGACTTTATTGGGATAAATCCTTCCATTTGAGGTCCAACATTTGGTCATCCACTCCTTTTACTTATCTGATCATAAAGTTATATGTAAGAAACGATTGTATCGATAATTTACCAATAGCTCCAAGAACGTCTAAGACAGCAAATAATTATTAACCCCAAATATCACCTTAATTGGTCTTCCAGGAATGTCAAGGAAGGACGTTTCCTTATTTTTTCGAGCTGGCATTCAAATTGGACTGTAGAGATTTCTAGGGAAATCTCTGACCTAAAGAGTTCACAATCTAAAGTCTAAAGATATTGAAAGTGTTTCCGCCCCACATTCCCACTAAAGTCAATCCATTCCCATTCTCTGGCTGGATTTGCTTTGTTGCAGAGCCTGTGACAATGGTACAAGGCTTCATGGTTCTGCTGCTGAAACGTGAGAGGCTGAATGCACAGAGGATTTCTAGCAGAGACATGATGTCAGGGCGAGTCATTGAAGTCCTATTGATTGGGAGAACTCATGCATGAGGGGGAGAATAGGTTTAATTATGTCAAGCGCGACCCTGGATAATTGGCCTCCTCCCGTTAACAAAGTTATCTTCACTCAATCTGCTTATCCTGAAAGAGATGCGCACTTCCCTGTCCTTCACCATTGTTCTAAAATGTGCATAATGTCAAAAAGTCAACGTTTTCATATGGGAGCAACTTTTTTACCCCGTTCTGCACAACACAGACAAGTTTTCTTCCTCTTCTATTCTGTGCTGCAGTCTGTGACACCGGCAAATTGGCTTACTGAGCCCTTTGCTTATATAGCAGCATATAACAGTTGAATATACTGTTGCATTAAAGCATAAGTAAAACTTTAAAATAAGTGAATGTAAAAGTGATGGGGCAACTATTCTAAGCACTTTTATAATTTACATAAAGAGGTTGCTCTGATGTTCTTCTGCTTAGGAAAAAAATTAAAAACCTTTCTCAAACCTTTCCTTAGCAGAAGAACATCAGAGCAGAGTATTTCTTTCTCCTGACAACTTCCTTGACTACTTTGTGGTCAGACTGGTGAGAAACTGACCAGCAGGTGGTGCTGTTGTAACAACATTCATTTATAGTAACAGTACATGTATCCCTTATTATCTTGGAATAAAAACAAAATAAATAATGAATGTAAATTACCGCAATGCTTAGAAGACTAAAGGTATGAAGATCCAAATTACATAAAGATCTGTTATCTGGAATACCCCAGTTCACGAGCATTTTGGATAACAGGACCCATACCTGTAATGTGTTCTCAGTTTGTTTTTGTCTCAAATCCCATATAAAAACCTCACACTCCAGATGAACAATTTTCCAGAGACAGTTTGGAAGTCATCGGTTCCCACTGGGGGCATGCAGTGTTAGAATGGGTGGCTGGATACTTTGGTCAGATGGTGTCGTTTCAAGAAAGGGTTGGATACCTTTATAGCATGTGACTGGTATTAATGCCGATTCAGAGACAAGTCATTGTGATTTTGGATTCACAGGGGGGTTTTTTCTTTGCCCTCATGTGTATGATGAAGAAGCCAGCCAGGAATTATCTGAACAAAAGTTTGAAGTGAATGGCGTTTCATTGTACAGCTTGAGCTGTTATATAATATGGTTGCCGGGTAGTGCAAGATTAAAGGGACTGTCCATCAAGGCATTTTGTATAAGCTTCACTTGATTTTGCACAAGAGAAATGCAATGAAGACTGTCATGCACTGCTCTGAATTAGAAAGTGATTGGGAAGAATGATGGAAATGGTGTACGTTGGCCATATATTTTCTCAAATTAGTGCATTAAAGGTTTGATTCAGGATTTGGATACTTGGCCATGGTAAGGTTTTAGCCTTAAGACTGGAGGTGCTGGAGGTTTAATTCTACAATAACTGAAGGGCTGTAGGTTAGGCCAGTGCAGTCTGTATTAATAATGATGCCCTGCAGGGTAAGGGTGGCCCGGGCACACCACACTTACTAGATTATCGGGCCCCCCATCTTCTGAGAGCTGCTGACTTTGGGAAGGCATGGACTATTAAGGGGCCCTGGCCACCAATTTCTTATAATGTGGGGGGGTGGCCACCAATTTTGGCCACCAGTTCTTTTTTTCTCATGTGAGGTCCTAGCCACCAATATTTTTTAATGGGGGGCCCTGGCCACAAATGTTTTTTTATGGGGGGCCCTGACCACCAATATCTTTTTATTTTTTATTAACATGTGGGAACCCTAGCCACCAATATTTTTTTGGTTTTTTACTGTGTGGTGGGGGGCGGACCTGTAGATGGGGCTTGCAGTGGGCACAGCCCAGGGGGCCCAGGAAATTTTTTAGTTTGGGGCCCTGTGATTTCTGATGGCGGTCCTGCCTGCAGGACCTGTCCCAAGACTGTCTAAATCTGGATACGAGTGTGTAACTTAATATTTTATATTATGCCCCAGTAGCTCCCCACAATATAAGGCTGATTAGTAATTAATACTGATAATTACTACATGGCAGCACAGAAACCAGTGCAATTAGCATCAGAATTTAATAATCAATCCTCTAGCATCAGCTTATATTAAAGACCAACCTTATTTTCTGCTTAAGACTCCTAAGCTTAGCTTCTCAACAGTTGCTTAGAGCCCACTGAGCATGTGAGTGTCACAGACACTTTCCAAGATGGTGACCCCCTGTGACAAATTTGTCCTGGATCATTGCTGCTATTGAAACTTTAGGCTGGTGCAATAAGTTCAGTATATAAAATATGTCATGTTTAGCTATATTCATTTTTATGGTTTAGTTCTCCTTTAAGACAGGACCCATATGTGGACCTCTTGGGCGTGGTCCCAAGTATCCAAAAAACAGTGATGGTTGCTTGATAGTCTATTTTTAGCAGAAAGAGAACTGCTTGCCAAGTCTTGGAAATCACCTCCAATAAGTCTGAGCTGGAGATGCTTAGCTATGAGTAAAGACTGGCCAAATTGGGGATGTTCACACTGGAGAATATGATCACTATGTATAAATATATAAGGGGATCATATAATAATCTCTCTAATGCTTTATTTACCAGTAGGTCTTTCCAGCTGACATGAGGTCACCCATTCCAATTAGAAGAAAAGAGGTTCCGGCTAAATATTGGGAAGGGGTTTGTTATAGTGAGAGCTGTGAAGATGTGGAATTCTCTCCCTGAATCAGTGGTACAGGCTGATACATTAGATAGCTTTAAGAAGGGGTTGGATGGTGTTTAGCAAGTGAGGGAATACAGGGTTATGGAAGATAGCTCATAGTACAAGTTGATCAAAGAACTAGTCCAATTGAATCTCTGAGTCAGGAAGGAATTTTTACCCTCCTCTGAGAAAATTAGCATGGCTTCATGGGAATTTTTTGCCTTCCTCTGGATTAACAGGCAGGCAGGTTTTATAATTTTATATAGACAAAAAAGGATAGACATGATGGAATTGTGTTTTCTCCCCTAGAGAAACACCAGTTTGTGCATCAGATAAGGCAAACATGGCTAGAACACATACTTCAGGGCACCGTCTAGTCATTTGCTTTCCCTGCAATGATAATTTTGAGATGATATCTAATACGGTGAGATGATTGGAATAAACAGAACAGTTACAATCTATTCCAGGTAACAATTTACTGTAGCTTTGTTTTTTTCGTTATATTGCTTTCCTATATTCTTTCTTGTAATAATGGCATAAAAATGTATTGAACCAAAAAGTTACGATGCCTGTTCTACAGGCACTGACAAATCTAAAAGAAATGCTATTCTGGATGTCGGCCTTGCGGTGCTCACATTGAAACAGACAATGCTTTAAAGTGCTCAAAGGAGCAAGTTGTATTTGAAGTTGTCCTCTTTTAGATTATATTAGGAGGCAGAAACTAGCCCCTAAGTTTTCCTGTATTTGCAGCTCCAAGATGGCTAGAATGATCCATGTCTGACTTGTAGCAGTGTCAATATACTTCCTTCTGTGCGGAGACCCCAACAAACTGGCATCTAAACGTTGCCATTTATCTCCCCTAAGTACAATAATAGATACCAGTCACTCTGTGTACTACTCAGGTATAATTCTTTGTTGCTGGAGTTCCTGGGTGCTCTTCTCTTTAGCTTTCCACTCCAACTTTTTTATGTTACTGAATTTGCCTGATTGCTGGCTGCCCTTATTTCTGGTCTCCTTAGTTTACTGCCTGCCAGACCTCAGGTTTGGTTTGTCTATGACTTCCCTCACCTCTGGCCTCACCATTGTTTTCAATAATCTGCTGATGATGGTCACCGCTGACCCAATCTCTGGTTTCCTTGGTCTGCTCCTGCTCTTACCTCTGGCCTGATCTTTAGTTTCACTTGCCTTCCCTGAACTCTGGCCTAGTTCCTGATATTACTGACTAGTGGTCTCCTGACTCTGGACTCTCGGGCTAATAATACTGAATATCAGGAACCTCTTTAGCAAGGTTTCTCAAGGTCCCATTTGGTGCACTAAACTCCCATTCTGCTTGGATTTCAAGAAATAATTGCAAAAGTTAGGGGGGGTATATATATATATATATATATATATATATATATATATAGATATATATATATGTTCAGAATGAGCAATTGCTTAGATGCGTCAGTAGCACTTTATCTATTAATATATGGGTGTGCTAAGAAATAGCATGCTTTTCCACCCCTCTTATAGATCCCATATAGGCCTGCGGTGGTTTGTAGATCAAACCCTTATTAAAATTATGTTAATCATCAAACTAAAGGCATCCAAACTATACTGTGTTAGATTCCTTGATGGAACGAATTTGAGACCAGACCCCCGCATTGTTACTTGCGTGGACCGGCTACCAATCCCACAATTGCATTATTCACAACCACCATTAAAAAGGAAGTGGTATTGATGAAAACCCAAAAGCAACATCAAAAATGGGCAGAGGCAGAAATTAGACAATATAACATAAGAAATATAGATGAGACCTGCACACCTCATCCCGCAAGGTACCAGACCCGCTGTAGGACTCTACCCTGTGTATTTTTTAGGCCTAATTACAGGATGTAGTAGTGCTGCCTGGCCAGTAGGTGCCATTTGCTCAAAGGAACATGGCAGTTGGCATGTTTACATGTTATTCATCTCTGAACTGTAAGAATATAAAATTAGCAGCATAACCTTCATGATAGAACAGCTTCCTCTGATCAGAATTGTTCACCGAGGAAGATGTGTCAAACTTCTGGGAATGAAATACATTGAGTCATGAACTCTAAGACCCGACTGCCAAGTGTACAAGCTGTGAAACAATGTGGGTACATGAACATACAATGGACAGGAAAGCAATATTGCGACTCCCAGACAATATATCAGGAAGAAAGCCATTTTATGAGACACACAGATCTGCCTTGTGTTTAAACTCATATTGGGAAGGAACTGCATTCTTACCCTGTGTTCTCTCCCCCATAGGGGAAATGAGGGGGTACGGATTATTGGGTTTAGAGGAAACATTTCAAAGCTGATCTCACCTTCTGCTGTTTGTACCAAACAATGTTATCACTAAACTCCAGATCCATTTAATTTCCTGACCTCAAGGCATCGCATGCCCTAAATTCTCAGCCTGGTGAATGAGCACTGGGCAAATACAAGAGGTCCTCTGCACTCAAACCATTATCAATATATTTAAAGGAAAACGAAACCGCCCTGAGATATAACTGCCCCCTCAACTGCCCTCTTTACCCTCCCCTCCCAGTGTATTACCTTGATTAATGCTCCTATTTGTAATACTGAGTGCAAGAAGCAGCGCAGCGGAGTCCCTCTGCTTCTTCTGTCCATTTGTATCTTCTTCAGGTCTGTATGCCGACATGCAGCCACATATGTAGAGTTGAAGCAGACTCCTGACAAGCCCCAACGGTACATGTGCTTGCAGGCTCCATGGATATGAATGGACAGAAGATGGAGCAGAGGGACTTTGCTGCTCCTTGCGCTCAGGATTCCAAATTGGAACACTAATCTATACTGTCCCTTTAAAAAAAATATATATATATATATATATTAGGCATAGTAAAGATCGCACTCGCAGGACTTACTCTTAACAAAGTAGATTTATTGTGGATAGGTGCTGACGTTTCGGCTGAGACAACAGCCTTTCTCAAAGTGAAAAAAATGTCACAAACACGGATATAAATACACAGTGTGGCGGGAACAAAATCAAATTACAAAAAACACACCTGTGACAGAGGAAATGACGTGTGAAAAGAGGAGTGAATACGGCTATAACAACTTCAGTGAGAAGTAAACAGTTAAATGAATCGTAAGAGAATCGAAAAAGAAGGACAACCATAACAGCCAGGAAAATCAAAAGATAATGAAAAATACAAAATAATAAAATATGAAAACATAAAAAAGAATCGCAATTTATAACTCAGTGCGACCATTGTGCACCCGCGTGAATATAAATACTCTACGATTCGAGGACTAATAAGCCCTGTAACAGTTACTTGTGTGTTGCCAAATACAGGACTACATAGCAAAGTGTTAAATCAATTACAAGGTTGCTAGGGGATATGTCTGTTACAAAAAAACTGTTACGTAGCTAACGGGAGAGCGACTAGATACATTCAGGAAACTACACGGAAGTATAGAGAACAGTAAAGCGTAGCACAAAGTTGAAAGAACACAAAGACAGATAGAGCATTTACAAGATATATACAGAGGAAGACATATACAGAACATCAAGGGACAAGCATCACGAAACAAAAAATGCATGGACTAAAGAAAAAATCAAAAATAAAAATAAAAATAGAAACATAAAAAATAATAAAGGTAAAAAAATATAGAAAATACAAAATAAAAGTAAAAATAAAATAAAGAAGGAGTAGAAAATAGCGAGTGATCCACTCACCCACCTCATACAAAAAATAGATCATGAAGTGGAGCGGGACCAAAAGATTAGGGGCATATTAGCATAAATTCGAAAGCTGGAATAAAACCTACATTGAATAGTAGGAGCCCCGTCCACGCTTAAACTCGGGAAAGCATCAGACACGGGAAGCCATCCGACTCCTGTGGGACTCGCAGTGTCCATCGAAAAATGTTTACCAGATCCGTGTTCAAACAGTTGACCACAATCACAAAGGTATGGGGCTGAATGGGGGCTGTGCACCTGACCGAAAGGTCGTAACGATAGGTCGAGATCATTTCCAGTGATATGGCTACTATGTAGCTCGTCTTTAGGAAGCCACGAGATCAGGTTCAACTGGCTCAGGAGGCGTGAAAATCCTTCCAATCCAATCAGTCCAGGATGTTGCCATTCACTGTCAGGGAAGCCGTCGAACCATGCCAGGATGGATGTCAAGCTTGGACACGTCGGCCACTGGAACGCTATAGGAATCACTGTTAGCACAGAACGTCCAATCTCGTATAATGCCCAATCGTTGTCACTGTAGCAGTCAAATCATCATCAGATGGATGTCAGGCTGGATCAAGTCGTCCAATGGATCACCGTTATAATCAATCCGTAGGACACAAACCAGCCGTACACTGTATCCCATTTGTCCTGGTTAGAGCACCGGAACACCGAGATGGATATTTTCAAACTTATCCAAAGTGGGTACGTCTGCCTTAGGTTGTTAGTCTGGCTGAGATGCCACAGGGTTCTTCCATCAATGGAACATCCCAGGCGCCCCATACATAAATGTCCAGGTTTGGCACAACTTAGGAGCCACTACAAGTGTTTTGTGGAGGGCCAATAATTGGGAGTCATCCGTCCGGGCTAGGGGATGTTATCAAGGAACGAAGGATATGCAAAGTGAAAAAGTAAAAAATAAAAAATAGAAAAAATAAAAATAAAGATTACAAAATAAAAAATAAAAATAAAAAATAAAAAATAAAAAAAACAAAAAATAGAAATAAACACAATAAGACAGCAGCAATAAGGCTAAACAAGTCCAAATGCAGTTACATTCATAGAGGTAGGACACAAGAGAAGAGACGACATGTAACGAGAAGAGAGAGTGTGAAACAATAGTGAAAGAACAGCTTAAGACAGGGGAGTATGTTCACAAACGGATTCAGTAGCCCACCATCCACATAAGTACAGGCCAAGTAATAGGGGACCACTCCCAGGGAAAATAGAAAAACAGGGAAAACAGGACAATGCGTCAGTATAATCATTATGCTGTAATCAGGGCTATTGTAAAACCGGGCCATATTTTACGAGTAAGTAAATCACATATAAGTTAGATCAGAGATTCAATATACACCCTAATACACTAACCCTAATACACTAACCCTAACCCTAATAAACTAACCCTAACCCTAATCCTAACCCTAAACCTAACCCCAATTAACTTTAAATTAAAATTCGAATTTCAAATTTCAAATTTTCGAATATCGAATTGAAATTTCGAATTGAAATTTCGAATTTCGAATTGAAATTTCAAATTGGAATTTCTAAATTTCGAATTAAAATTTTGAATTTAAAATTTCAAAAATTTCGATTTGAAATTTTGAATTTCCAATGTACAATTTCGAATTTCAAATTGAATTTTCGAATTGAAATATCGAATTTCGAATTTCTAATTTAAAAATTTCAAATTTCAGAATTTCGAATTTCGAATTTCAAAAATTTCGACTTGAAATTTCTAATTTCGCATTTAAATTTCGAATTTCTAATTTCAAAAATTTCTAATTTCGAAATTTCGAATTTCGAATTTCAAAAATTTCGAATTGAAATTTAAAATTTTGAATTGAACTTTCGAATTTTGACTTAAAATTTCAAATTTCGAATTTCAAAAATTTCGAGTTTCGAATTAAAATTTCAAATTTTCAATATAAAATATCGAATTTTGAATTTTCCATTGAAAAATTTCAAATCAAAATTTTGAATTTCCAATGTAAAATTCCGAATTTCGAATTTTCCATTCAAAAATTTCGAATGGAAATTTCGAATTGTAATTTCGAATTTCAAAAATTTCGAATTCAAATTTTGAATTTCAAATGTCAAATTTCGAATTTCGAATTTTCGAATTTCAAATTGAAATTTTGAAATTTCGAACTTTCGAATTTCAAAAATTTCGAATTGAGATTTCGCATTTTGAATTGAAATTTCGAATTTCGAATTGAAATTTCGAATCAAAATTTCAAATTTCAAAAATTTTGAATTTCAAATAAAAATTTTGATTTTCGAATTTTCCAATCGAAAATTTCGAATTAAAATTTCAAATTTTCAATATTAAATTTCGAATTTTGAATTTTACATTCAAAATTTTCGAATCAAAATTTTAAATTTCCAATGTAAAATTTTTAATTTCGAATTTTCCATTCAAAAATTTCAAATTTAGAATTTCCAATGCAAAATTTTGAATTTCGTAGATACCTGGGTAGCTTTGAAGGACAACCCCTTTTAGAAAAATGTAGGTAGATGTTGCACTTCCGGCACATATCTATCCATCACTCTCCAAAGTTAGTTAAAGCACAATCAACCAGTGCTGCTTTGTCACTGAGTTTTCAGCAGAGGTGGGAATCGAACCAACGACCTTGTGGGACCTCCCACACGGGGGGGCTTGCGCTCTACCGACTCTGCCATTTTGGAAGGCTGCTAAAAATTCAACTTTAGAATGTTTCCATTCATAGGTTTCGAATTTTGAATTAAAATTTTGAATTGAAATTTCGAATGTTTCAATCCATAAACTTTGAATTCCGAATGTAAAATTTTGAATTTCCAATTTTTCAATTCAAAACCCTAACCCTAATACACTAACCCTAACCCTAATCCACTAACAATAACCCTAACCCTAATATACACCCTAATACACTAACCCTAACCCTAATACACTAACCCTAACCCTAATAAACTAACCCTAACCCTAACCCTAATACACTAACCCTAACCCTAATACACTAACAATAACCCTAACCCTAATATACACCCTAATACACTAACCCTAACCCTAATACACTAACAATAACCCTAGCCCTAATATACACCCTAATACACTAACCCTAACCATAACCCTAATACACTAACCCTAACCCTAATTACACTAACCCTAACCCTAATCCTAACCCTAACCCTAATACACTTTAAATTAAAATTCAAATTTAAAATTTTGAATTTTGAATTTTCAATATAAATTTTCAAATTTCAAATATTTCAATTCAAAGATTTTGATTTTTGAATTTTTCCATCCAAAAATTTCTAAGTTCATATATGATCTTCGAAATTCAAACTTCAATCAACCAGTGCTGCTTTGTCACTGAGTTTTCAGCAGAGGTGGGAATCAAACCCACGACCTTGTGGACCTCCCAGACTGGGGGGTTTACGCTCTACCAACTCTGCTATTAGGGCAGTACCTCAGGTTGGTATTGACTCTATAAGGCAGAATATGGACTTCTGGCACTTCCAGTCAATGTAGAGGCACAAGGGGACAACCAGTTAATACGGTCATTCGGGACTGCTCCCAGCAGGACTAGGCCGTGTAGCCCATCGACCACCTCTAGTTCCAGGCATGTTTGCTACCTGTCTGTTGAATACAAAGGCATAGGTCGCATCGCCCTCAGGCTACATTAACGAGTGACAGATACTTAGGGTTCGGTAAAGCGCCAATGCTGCATTTTCCTCAGGCTACATTAACGTGTAATCAGCTTCTCAAATCCTTTGTTTTATTTCAAGTTTTGTGCAGAACATATCTTTCCATCACTCTCCAAAATTAGTTAAAGCGCAATCAACCAGTGCTGCTTTGTCACTGAGTTTTCAGCAGAGGTGGGAATCGAACCAACGACCTTGTGGGACCTCCCACATGGGGGGGCTTGCGCTCTACCGACTCTGCTATTTTGGAAGGCTGCTAAAAATTCAAATTTAGAATGTTTCCATTCATAGGTTTAGAATTTTGAATTAAAATTTTGAATTGAAATTTCAAATGTTTCAATCCATAAATTTCGAATTCCGATTGTAAAATTTAGAATTTCCAATTTTAACCCTAACCCTAATACACTAACCCTAACCCTAATCCTAACCCTAACCCTAAAACACTTTAAATTAAAATTCAAATTTAAAATTTTGAATTTTGAATTTTCAATATAAATTTTCAAATTTCAAATATTTCAATTCAAAGATTTTGATTTTCGAATTTTTCCATCCAAAAATTTCTAATTTCATATATGATCTTCGAAATTCAAACTTCAATCAACCAGTGCTGCTTTGTCACTGAGTTTTCAGCAGAGATGGGAATCGAACCAACGGCCTTGTGGACCTCCCAGTCTGGGTGGGCTTGCTCTCTACCGACTCTGCTATTGCGGACAGCTCCTGTTGGGTCATACCTCAGGTTGGTATCGACTCTATAAGGCAGAATATGGACTTCTGGCACTTCCAGTCAATGTAGAGGCACAAGGGGACAACCAGTTAATACGGTCATTCGGGACTGCTCCCAGCAGGACTAGGCCGTGTAGCCCATCGACCACCTCTAGTTCCAGGCATGTTTGCTACATGTCTGTTGAATACAAAGGCATAGGTCGCATCGCCCTCAGGCTACATTAACGAGTGACAGATACTTAGGGTTCGGTAAAGCACCAAAGCTGCATTTTCCTCAGGCTACATTAACGTGTAATCAGCTTCTCAATTCCTTTGTTTTATTTCAAGTTTTGTGCAGAACATATCTTTCCATCACTCTCCAAAATTAGTTAAAGCGCAATCAACCAGTGCTGCTTTGTCACTGAGTTTTCAGCAGAGGTGGGAATCGAACCCAGCTTCTCAAATCCTTTGTTTTATTTCAAGTTTTGTGCAGAACATATCTTTCCATCACTCTCCAAAATTAGTTAAAGCGCAATCAACCAGTTCTGCTTTGTCACTGAGTTTTCAGCAGAGGTGGGAATCGAACCAACAAACTTGTGGGACCTCCCACACAGGGGGGCTTGCGCTCTACCGACTCTGCTATTTTGAAAGGCTGCTAAAAATTCAAATTTAGAATGTTTCCATTCATAGGTTTCGAATTTTGAATTAAAATTTTGCATTGAAATTTCGAATGTTTCAATCCATAAATTTCGAATTCCGAATGTAAAATTTCGAATTTAAAATTTTAACCCTAACCCTAATACACTAACCCTAACCCTAATACACTAACCCTAACCCTAATCCTAACCCTAACCCTAATACACTTTAAATTAAAATTCAAATTTAAAATTTTGAATTTTGAATATAAATTTTCAAATTTCAATTCAAAGATTTTGATTTTCGAATTTTTCCATCCAAAAATTTCTAAATTCATATATGATCTTAGATTCAAACAACCAGTGCTGCTTTGTCACTGAGTTTTCAGCAGAGGTGGGAATCGAACCCACGACCTTGTGGACCTCCCAGACTGGGGGGCTTACGCTCTACCAACTCTGCTATTAGGGAAGGCTCCTGTAGGGCATACCTCAGGTTGGTATTGACTCTATAAGGCAGAATATGGACTTCTGGCACTGCCAGTCAATGTAGAGGCACAAGGGGACAACCAGTTAATACGGTCATCCGGGACTGCTCCCAGCAGGACTAGGCCGTGTAGCCCATCGACCACCTCTAGTTCCAGGCATGTTTGCTACCTGTCTGTTGAATACAAAGGCATAGGTCGCATCGCCCTCAGGCTACATTAACGAGTGACAGATACTTAGGGTTCGGTAAAGCGCCAAAGCTGCATTTTCCTCAGGCTACATTAACGTGTATTCAGCTTCTCAAATCCTTTGTTTTATTTCAAGTTTTGTGCAGAACATATCTTTCCATCACTCTCCAAAATTAGTTAAAGCGCAATCAACCAGTGCTGCTTTGTCACTGAGTTTTCAGCAGAGGTGGGAATCGAACCAACGACCTTGTGGGACCTCCCACACGGGGGGGCTTGCGCTCTACCGACTCTGCTATTTTGGAAGGCTGCTAAAAATTCAAATTTAGAATGTTTCCATTCATAGGTTTAGAATTTTGAATTAAAATTTTGAATTGAAATTTCGAATGTTTCAATCCATAAATTTCGAATTCCGCATGTAAAATCTCGAATTTCCAATTTTTCAATTCAAAACCCTAACCCTAATACACTGACCCTAACCCTAATCCACTAACAATAACCCTAACCCTAATATACACCCTAATACACTAACCCTAACCCTAATACACTAACCCTGACCCTAATACACTAACCTAACCCTAATAAACTAACCCTAACCCTAATCCTAACCCTAAACCTAACCCCAATACACTTTAATTTAAAATTTCGAATTTCGAATTTTCGAAATGAAATTTTGAATTTCAAAAATTTCGAATTGAAATTTTGAATTTCCAATGTAAAATTTCGAATTTTCTAATTTCAAAAATTTCGAATCGAAATTTCGAATTTCGAATTTCAAACTTAAATTTTAAATTTCGCATTTTAAATTTCCAAGTCAAAATTTTCGAATTTAAATTTCAAATTTTCAATATAAATTTCGAATTTTGAATTTTCCATTGAAAAATTTCAAATCAAAATTTTGAATTTCCAATTTAAAATTTCGAATTTCCAATTTTCCATTTAAAATTTCGAATTGAAATTTCAAATTAAAATTTCGAATTTCAAATTTTCGAATTGTATTCAGCTTCTCAAATCCTTTGTTTTATTTCAAGTTTTGTGCAGAACATATCTTTCCATCACTCTCCAAAATTAGTTAAAGCGCAATCAACCAGTGCTGCTTTGTCACTGAGTTTTCAGCAGAGGTGGGAATCGAACCAACGACCTTGTGGGACCTCCCACACGGGGGGGCTTGCGCTCTACCGACTCTGCTATTTTGGAAGGCTGCTAAAAATTCAAATTTAGAATGTTTCCATTCATAGGTTTGGAATTTTGAATTAAAATTTTGAATTGAAATTTCGAATGTTTCAATCCATAAATTTCGAATTCCGCATGTAAAATCTCGAATTTCCAATTTTTCAATTCAAAACCCTAACCCTAATACACTGACCCTAACCCTAATCCACTAACAATAAAAATTTTTAACAATGAAATTTTGAATTTCAAAAATTTCGAATTGAAATTTTGAATTTCCAATGTAAAATTTCGAATTTTCTAATTTCAAAAATTTCGAATCGAAATTTCGAATTTCGAATTTCAAACTTAGGGGCCGATTCACTCAGCTCGAGTGAAGGGTTCGAATGAAAAAAACTTCGAATTTCGAAGTTTTTTTTGGGTACTTCGACCATCGAATTGGTTAAATTCGTTCGAATTCGATCGAAGTCGAACGAAATCGAACGATTCGAAGTAAAAATCGTTCGACTATTCGACCATTCGATAGTCGAAGTACTTGCCCTTTAAAAAAAACTTTGACCCCCTACTTCGGCAGATAAAAGCTACCGAAGTCAATGTTAGCCTATGGGGAAGGTCCCCATAGGCTTGCTAACCTTTTTTTGATCGAAGGATTTTCCTTCGATCGTTTGATTAAAATCCTTCGAATCGTTCGATTCGAAGGATTTAATCGTTCGATCGAACGAAAAATCCTTCGATCGTTCGATCGCAGGATTAGCGCTAAATCCTTCGACTTCGATATTCGAAGTCGAAGGATTTCAATTCGAGGGTCGAATTTCGAAGTATTTTTAACTTCGAAATTCGACCCTTCGTGAATCGGCCCCTTAAATTTTAAATTTCGCATTTTAAATTTCCAAGTCAAAATTTTCGAATTTAAATTTCAAATTTTCAATATATATTTCGAATTTTGAATTTTCCATTGAAAAATTTCAAATCAAAATTTTGAATTTCCAATTTAAAATTTCGAATTTCCAATTTTCCATTTAAAATTTCGAATTGAAATTTCAAATTAAAATTTCGAATTTCAAATTTTCGAATTGTATTCAGCTTCTCAAATCCTTTCAAAAATTTAAAATTTCGAATTTCAAAAATTTCGAATTTCGAAATTTTCGAATTTCGAATTTTCGAATTTCAAATTTTCAATTTTCAAATTTCGAATTTTCGAATTTCGAATTTTCGAATTTCGAATTTTCGAATTCCGAATTTCAAAAATTTCAAATTGAAATTTTAAATTTCGAATTTAAAATTTTCCAGTCAAAATTTTCGAATTTAAATTTCAAATTTTCAATATAAAATTTCAAAATTTGAATTTTCCTTTGAAAAATTTGCAATCAAAATTTTGAATTTCCAATTTAAAATTTCAAATTTCGAATTTTCCATTCAAAAATTTCGAATTGAAATTTCGAATTTAAAAATGAAATTTCGAATTTCAAAAATTTTGAATTTAAAATTTCGAATTTCAATAATTTCGAATTTCAAAAATTTTTCAATTCAAAACCCTAACCCTAATACACTAACCCTAACCCTTATCCACTAACAATAACCCTAACCCTAATATACACCCTAATACACTAACCCTAACCCTAATACACTAACCCTAACCCTAATACACTAACCCTAACCCTAATCCACTAACAATAACCATAACCCTAATATACACCCTAATACACTAACCCCAACCCTAATACACGAACCCTAACCCTAATACACTAACAATAACCCTAACCCTAATATACACCCTAGTACACTAACCCTAACCCTAACCCTAATACACTAACCCTAACCCTAATACACTAACCCTAACCCCCATCCACTAACAATAACCCTAACCCTAATATACACCCTAATACACTAACCCTAACCCTAATACACTAACCCTAACCCTAATAAAGTAACCCTAACCCTAATACACTAACCCTAACCCTAATCCACTAACAATAACCCTAACCCTAATATACACCCTAATACACTAACCCTAACCCTAATACACTAACCTTAACCCTAATACACTAACCCTAACCCTAATCCACTAACAATAACCCTAACCCTAATATACACCCTAATACACTAACCCTAACCCTAATACACTAACCCTAATACACTAACAATAACCCTAACCCTAATATACACCCTAATACACTAACCCTAACCCTAATATACACCCTAATACACTAACCCTAACCCTAACCCTAATACACTAACCCTAACCCTAATACACCAACCCTAACCCCCATCCACTAACAATAACCCTAACCCTAATATACACCCTAATACACTAACCCTAACCCTAATACACTAACCCTAACCCTAATAAACTAACCCTAACCCTAACCCTATCCCACTAACCCTAACCCTAATCCACTAACAATAACCCTAACCCTAATATACACCCTAATACACTAACCTTAACCCTAACCCTAATACACTAACCCTAACCCACTAACAATAACCCTAACCCTAATATACACCCTAATACATTAACCCTAACCCTAATATACACCCTAATACACTAACTCTAACCCTAACCCTAATACACTAACCTTAATCCTAATCCAAACCCTAACCCTAATACACTAACCCTAACCCTAATACACTAACAATAACCCTAACCCTAATATACACACTAATACACTAACCCTAACCCTAATATACACCCTAATACACTAACACTAACCCTAATACACTAACCCTAACCCTAATCCAAACCCTAACCCTAATACACTAACCCTAACCCTAATACACTAACAATAACCCTAACCCTAATATACACCCTAATACACTAACCCTAACCCTAATATACACTCTAATACACTAACCCTAACCCTAATACACTAACCCTAACCCTAATACACTAACCCTAACCCCCATCGACTAACAATAACCCTAACCCTAATATACACCTTAATACACTAACCCTAACCCTAATACACTAACCCTAACCCTAATCCACTAACAATAACCCTAACCCTAATATACACCCTAATACACTAACCCTAACCCTAATACACTAACCCTAACCCTAATACACTAACAATAAACCTAACCCTAATATACACCCTAATACACTAACCCTAACCCTAATATACACCCTAATACGCTAACCCTAACCCTAATACACTAACCCTAACCCTAATACACCAACCCTAACCCCCATCCACTAACAATAATCCTAACCCTAATATACACCCTAATACACTAACCCTAACCCTAATACACTAACCCTAACCCTAATAAACTAACCCTAACACTAACCCTAATACACTAACCCTAACCATAATCCACTAACAATAACCCTAACCCTAATATACACCCTAATACACTAACCCTAATACACTAACCCTAATACACTAACAATAACCCTAACCCTAATATGCACCCTAATACACTAACCCTAACCCTAATACACGAACCCTAACCCTAATACACTAACAATAACCCTAACCCTAATATACACCCTAATACACTAACCCTAACCCTAACCCTAATATACACCATAGTACACTAACCCTAACCCTAACCCTAATACACTAACCCTAACCCTAATACACTAACCCTAACCCCCATCCACTAACAATAACCCTAACCCTAATATACACCCTAATACACTAACCCTAACCCTAATACACTAACCCTAACCCTAATAAACTAACCCTAACCCTAATACACTAACCCTAACCCTAATCCACTAACAATAACCCTAACCCTAATATACACCCTAATACACTAACCCTAACCCTAATACACTAACCCTAACCCTAATACACTAACCCTAACCCTAATCCACTAACAATAACCCTAACCCTAATATACACCCTAATACACTAACCCTAACCCTAATACACTAACCCTAATACACTAACAATAACCCTAACCCTAATATACACCCTAATACACTAACCCTAACCCTAATATACACCCTAATACACTAACCCTAACCATAACCCTAATACACTAACCCTAACCCTAATACACCAACCCTAACCCCCATCCACTAACAATAACCCTAACCCTAATATACACCCTAATACACTAACCCTACCCTAATACACTAACCCTAACCCTAACCCTATCCCACTAACCCTAACCCTAATCCACTAACAATAACCCTAACCCTAATATACACCCTAATACACTAACCCTAACCCTAACCCTAATACACTAACCCTAACCCACTAACAATAACCCTAACCCTAATATAAACTCTAATACATTAACCCTAACCCTAATATACACCCTAATACACTAACTCTAACCCTAACCCTAATACACTAACCCTAACCCTAATACACTAATCCTAACCCTAACAAACTAACCCTAACCCTAACCCTAATACACTAACCCTAACCTTAATCCACTAACAATAACCTAACACTAATATAAACCCTAATTCACTAACCCTAACCCTAATACACTAACAATAACCCTAACCCTAATATACACCCTAATACACTAACCCTAACCCTAATATACACCCTAACCCTAACCCTAATACACTAACCCTAACCCTAATACACCAACCCTAACCCTAACCCTAACAATAACCCTAACCCTAATATACACCCTAATACACTAACCCTAACCCTAATACACTAACCCTAACCCTAAAAAACTAACCCTAACCCTAATACACTAACCCTAACCCTAATCCACTAACAATAACCCTAACCCTAATATACACCCTAATACACTAACCCTAACCCTAATACACGAACCCTAACCCTAATACACTAACAATGACCCTAACCCTAATATACACCCTAATACACTAACCCTAACCCTAACCCTAATATACACCCTAGTACACTAACCCTAACCCTAACCCTAATACACTAACCCTAACCCTAATACACTAACCCTAACCCTAACCCCCATCCACTAACAATAACCCTAACCCTAATATACACCCTAATACACTAACCCTACCCTAATACACTAACCCTAACCCTAACCCTATCCCACTAACCCTAACCCTAATCCACTAACAATAACCCTAACCCTAATATACACCCTAATACACTAACCCTAACCCTAACCCTAATACACTAACCCTAACCCACTAACAATAACCCTAACCCTAATATAAACTCTAATACATTAACCCTAACCCTAATATACACCCTAATACACTAACTCTAACCCTAACCCTAATACACTAACCCTAACCCTAATACACTAATCCTAACCCTAACAAACTAACCCTAACCCTAACCCTAATACACTAACCCTAACCTTAATCCACTAACAATAAACCTAACACTAATATAAACCCTAATTCACTAACCCTAACCCTAATACACTAACAATAACTCTAACCCTAATATACACCCTAATACACTAACCCTAACCCTAATATACACCCTAACCCTAACCCTAATACACTAACCCTAACCCTAATACACCAACCCTAACCCTAACCCTAACAATAACCCTAACCCTAATATACACCCTAATACACTAACCCTAACCCTAATACACTAACCCTAACCCTAAAAAACTAACCCTAACCCTAATACACTAACCCTAACCCTAATCCACTAACAATAACCCTAACCCTAATATACACCCTAATACACTAACCCTAACCCTAATACACGAACCCTAACCCTAATACACTAACAATGACCCTAACCCTAATATACACCCTAATACACTAACCCTAACCCTAACCCTAATATACACCCTAGTACACTAACCCTAACCCTAACCCTAATACACTAACCCTAACCCTAATACACTAACCCTAACCCCCATCCACTAACAATAACCCTAACCCTAATATACACCCTAATACACTAACCCTAACCCTAACCCTAATAAACTAACCCTAACCCTAATCCACTAACAATAACCCTAACCCTAATATACACCCTAATACACTAACCCTAACCCTAATATACACTCTAATACACTAACCCTAACCCTAATACACTAACCTTAACCCTAACCCTAATAAACTAACCCTAACCCACTAACAATAACCCTAACCCTAATATACACCCTAATACATTAACCCTAACCCTAATATACACCCTAATACACTAACTCTAACCCTAACCCTAATACACTAACCTTAATCCTAATCCAAACCCTAACCCTAATACACTAACCCTAACCCTAATACACTAATCCTAACCCTAACAAACTAACCCTAACCCTAACCCTAATACACTAACCCTAACCTTAATCCACTAACAATAACCCTAACACTAATATACACCCTAATACACTAACCCTAACCCTAATACACTAACAACAACCCTAACCCTAATATACACCCTTATACACTAACCCTAACCCTAATATACACCCTAATACACTAACACTAACCCTAATACACTAACCCTAACCCTAATCCAAACCCTAACCCTAATACACTAACCCTAACCCTAATACACTAACAATAACCCTAACCCTAATATACACCCTAATACACTAACCCTAACCCTAATATACACTCTAATACACTAACCCTAACCCTAATACACTAACCCTAACCCTAATACACTAACCCTAACCCCCATCGACTAACAATAACCCTAACCCTAATATACACCTTAATACACTAACCCTAACCCTAATACACTAACCCTAACCCTAATCCACTAACAATAACCCTAACCCTAATATACACCCTAATACACTAACCCTTACCCTAATACACTAACCCTAACCCTAATACACTAACAATAACCCTAACCCTAATATACACCCTAATACACTAACCCTAACCCTAATATACACCCTAATACGCTAACCCTAACCCTAATACACTAACCCTAACCCTAATACACCAACCCTAACCCCCATCCACTAACAATAATCCTAACCCTAATATACACCCTAATACACTAACCCTAACCCTAATACACTAACCCTAACCCTAATAAACTAACCCTAACACTAACCCTAATACACTAACCCTAACCCTAATCCACTAACAATAACCCTAACCCTAATATACACCCTAATACACTAACCCTAACCCTAACCCTAATACACTAACCCTAACCCTAATACACTAACAATAACCCTAACCCTTATATGCACCCTAATACACTAACCCTAACCCTAATACACGAACCCTAACCCTAATACACTAACAATAACCCTAACCCTAATATACACCCTAATACACTAACCCTAACCCTAATATACACCCTAGTACACTAACCCTAACCCTAATACACTAACCCTAACCCTAATACACTAACCCTAACCCCCATCCACTAACAATAACCCTAACCCTAATATACACCCTAATACACTAACCCTAACCCTAATACACTAACCCTAACCCTAATAAAGTAACCCTAACCCTAACCCTAATACACTAACCCTAACCCTAATCCACTAACAATAACCCTAACCCTAATATACACCCTAATACACTAACCCTAACCCTAATACACTAACCCTAACCCTAATACACTAACCCTAACCCTAATCCACTAACAATAACCCTAACCCTAATATACACCCTAATACACTAACCCTAACCCTAATACACTAACCCTAATACACTAACAATAACCTAAACCCTAATATACACCCTAATACACTAACCCTAACCCTAATATACACCCTAATACACTAACCCTAACCCTAATACACTAACCCTAACCCTAATACACCAACCCTAACCCCCATCCACTAACAATAACCCTAACCCTAATATACACCCTAATACACTAACCCTAACCCTAATACACTAACCCTAACCCTAATAAACTAACCCTAACCCTAACCCTATCCCACTAACCCTAACCCTAATCCACTAACAATAACCCTAACCCTAATATACACCCTAATACACTAACCTTAACCCTAACCCTAATACACTAACCCTAACCCACTAACAATAACCCTAACCCTAATATACACCCTAATACATTAACCCTAACCCTAATATACACCCTAATACACTAACTCTAACCCTAACCCTAATACACTAACCTTTATCCTAATCCAAACCCTAACCCTAATACACTAACCCTAACCCTAATACACTAATCCTAACCCTAACCCTAACAAACTAACCCTAACCCTAACCCTAATACACTAACCCTAACCTTAATCCACTAACAATAACCCTAACACTAATATACACCCTAATACACTAACCCTAACCCTAATACACTAACAATAACCCTAACCCTAATATACACCCTAATACACTAACCCTAACCCTAATATACACCCTAGTACACTAACCCTAACCCTAACCCTAATACACTAACCCTAACCCTAATACACTAACCCTAACCCCCATCCACTAACAATAACCCTAACCCTAATACACACCCTAATACACTAACCCTAACCCTAATACACTAACCCTAACCCTAATAAACTAACCCTAACCCTAATACACTAACCCTAACCCTAATCCACTAACAATAACCCTAACCCTAATATACACCCTAATACACTAACCCTAACCCTAATAAACTAACCCTAACACTAACCCTAATACACTAACCCTAACCCTAATCCACTAACAATAACCCTAACCCTAATATACACCCTAATACACTAACCCTAACCCTAACCCTAATACACTAACCCTAATACACTAACAATAACCCTAACCCTAATATGCACCCTAATACACTAACCCTAACCCTAATACACGAACCCTAACCCTAATACACTAACAATAACCCTAACCCTAATATACACCCTAATACACTAACCCTAACCCTAACCCTAATATACACCCTAGTACACTAACCCTAACCCTAACCCTAATACATTAACCCTAACCCTAATACACTAACCCTAACCCCCATCCACTAACAATAACCCTAACCCTAATATACACCCTAATACACTAACCCTAACCCTAATACACTAACCCTAATAAACTAACCCTAACCCTAACCCTAATACACTAACTCTAACCCTAATCCACTAACAATAACCCTTACCCTAATATACACCCTAATACACTAACCCTAACCCTAATACACTAACCCTAACCCTAATACACTAACCCTAACCCTAATCCACTAACAATAACCCTAACCCTAATATACACCCTAATACACTAACCCTAACCCTAATACACTAACCCTAATACACTAACAATAACCCTAACCCTAATATACACCCTAAAACACTAACCCTAACCCTAATATACACCCTAATACACTAACCCTAACCATAACCCTAATACACTAACCCTAACCCTAATACAACAACCCTAACCCCCATCCACTAACAATAACCCTAACCCTAATATACACCCTAATACACTAACCCTACCCTAATACACTAACCCTAACCCTAACCCTAACCCTATCCCACTAACCCTAACCCTAATCCACTAACAATAACCCTAACCCTAATATACACCCTAATACACTAACCCTAACCCTAATACACTAACCCTAACCCACTAACAATAACCCTAACCCTAATATAAACTCTAATACATTAACCCTAACCCTAATATACACCCTAATACACTAACTCCAACCCTAACCCTAATACATTAACCTTAATCCTAATCCAAACCCTAACCCTAATACACTAACCCTAACCCTAATACACTAATCCTAACCCTAACCCTAACAAACTAACCCTAACCCTAACCCTAATACACTAACCCTAACCTTAATCCAATAACAATAACCCTAACACTAATATACACCCTAATACACTAACCCTAACCCTAATACACTAACAATAACCCTAACCCTAATATACACCCTAATAAACTAACCCTAACCCTAACCCTAATATACACCCTAATACACTAACACTAACCCTAATACACTAACCCTAACCCTAATCCAAACCCTAACCCTAATACACTAACACTAACCCTAATACACTAACAATAACCCTAACCCTAATATACACCCTAATACACTAACCCTAATCCTAATATACACTCTAATACACTAACCCTAACCCTAATACACTAACCCTAACCCTAATACACTAACCCTAACCCCCATCGACTAACAATAACCCTAACCCTAATATACACCCTAATACACTAACCCTAACCCTAATACACTAACCCTAACCCTAATCCACTAACAATAACCCTAACCCTAATATACACCATAATACACTAACCCTAACCCTAACCCTAATACACTAACCCTAACCCTAATACACTAACAATAACCCTAACCCTAATATACACCCTAATACACTAACCCTAACCCTAACCCTAATATACACCCTAATACGCTAACCCTAACCCTAACCCTAATACACTAACCCTAACCCTAATACACCAACCCTAACCCCCATCCACTAACAATAATCCTAACCCTAATATACACCCTAATACACTAACCCTAACCCTAACCCTAATAAACTAACCCTAACCCTAATACACTAACCCTAACCCTAATCCACTAACAATAACCCTAACCCTAATATACACCCTAATACACTAACCCCAACCCTAATACACTAACCCTAACCCTAATAAACTAACCCTAACCCTAATACACTAACCCTAACCCTAATCCACTAACAATAACCCTAACCCTAATATACACCCTAATACACTAACCCTAACCCTAACCATAATACACTAACCCTAACCCTAATACACTAACCCTAACCCTAACCCTAATATACACCCTAATACGCTAACCCTAACCCTAACCCTAATACACTAACCCTAACCCTAATACACCAACCCTAACCCCCATCCACTAACAATAATCCTAACCCTAATATACACCCTAATACACTAACCCTAACCCTAACCCTAATAAACTAACCCTAACCTTAATACACTAACCGTAACCCTAATCCACTAACAATAACCCTAACCCTAATATACACCCTAATACACTAACCCCAACCCTAATACACTAACCCTAACCCTAATAAACTAACCCTAACCCTAATACACTAACCCTAACCCTAATCCACTAACAATAACCCTAACCCTAATATACACCCTAATACACTAACCCTAACCCTAACCCTAATACACTAACCCTAACCCTAATACACGAACAATAACCCTAACCCTAATATACACCCTAATACACAAACCCCAAACCTAATACACTAACCCTAACCCTAATAAACTAACCCTAACCCTAATACACCAAGCCTAACCCCCATCCACTAACAATAATCCTAACCCTAATATACACCCTAATACACTAACCCTAACCCTAACCCTAATAAACTAACCCTAACCCTAATACACTAACCCTAACCCTAATCCACCAACAATAACCCTAACCCTAATATACACCCTAATACACTAACCCCAACCCTAATACACTAACCCTAACCCTAATAAACTAACCCCAACCCTAATACACTAACCCTAACCCTAATAAACTAACCCTAACCCTAATACACTAACCCTAACCCTAATCCACTAACAATAACCCTAACCCTAATATACACCCTAATACACTAACCCTAACCCTAACCCTAATACACTAACCCTAACCCTAATACACGAACAATAACCCTAACCCTAATATACACCCTAATACACAAACCCCAACCCTAATACACTAACCCTAACCCTAATAAACTAACCCTAACCCTAATACACCAAGCCTAACCCCCATCCACTAACAATAATCCTAACCCTAATATACACCCTAATACACTAACCCTAACCCTAACCCTAATAAACTAACCCTAACCCTAATACACTAACCCTAACCCTAATCCACTAACAATAACCCTAACCCTAATATACACCCTAATACACTAACCCCAACCCTAATACACTAACCCTAACCCTAATAAACTAACCCTAACCCTAATACACTAACCCTAACCCTAATCCACTAACAATAACCCTAACCCTAATATACACCCTAATACACTAACCCTAACCCTAACCCTAATACACTAACCCTAACCCTAATACACTAACAATAACCCTAACCCTAATATACACCCTAATACACTAACCCTAACCCTAACCCTAATATACACCCTAATACGCTAACCCTAACCCTAACCCTAATACACTAACCCTAACCCTAATACACCAACCCTAACCCCCATCCACTAACAATAATCCTAACCCTAATATACACCCTAATACACTAACCCTAACCCTAATAAACTAACCCTAACCCTAATACACTAACCGTAACCCTAATCCACTAACAATAACCCTAACCCTAATATACACCCTAATACACTAACCCCAACCCTAATACACTAACCCTAACCCTAATAAACTAACCCTAACCCTAATACACTAACCCTAACCCTAATCCACTAACAATAACCCTAACCCTAATATACACCCTAATACACTAACCCTAACCCTAACCCTAATACACTAACCCTAACCCTAATACACGAACAATAACCCTAACCCTAATATACACCCTAATAAACTAACCCTAACCCTAATATACACCCTAATACACTAACACTAACCCTAACCCTAATACACTAACCCTAACCCTAATCCAAACCCTAACCCTAATACACTAACCCTAACCCTAATACACTAACAATAACCCTAACCCTAATATACACCCTAATACACTAGCCCTAACCCTAATATACACTCTAATACACTAACCCTAACCCTAATACACTAACCCTAACCCTAATACACTAACCCTAACCCCCATCGACTAACAAAAACCCTAACCCAAATATACACCCTAATACACTAATCCTAACCCTAACCCTAATATACTAACCCTAACCCTAATATACACTCTAATACACTAACCCTAACCCTAATACACTAATCCTAACCCTAACCCTAACAAACTAACCCTAACCCTAATACACTAACCCTAACCTTAATCCACTAACAATAACCCTAACACTAATATACACCCTAATACACTAACCCTAACCCTAATACACTAACAATAACCCTAACCCTAATATACACCCTAATAAACTAACCCTAACCCTAACCCTAATATACACCCTAATACACTAACACTAACCCTAATACACTAATCCTAACCCTAATCCAAACCCTAACCCTATTACACTAACACTAACCCTAATACACTAACAATAACCCTAACCCTAATATACACCCTAATACACTAACCCTAACCCTAATACACTAACCCTAACCCTAATACACTAACCCTAACCCCCATCGACTAACAATAACCCTAACCCTAATATACACCCTAATACACTAACCCTAATACACTAACCCTAACCCTAATCCACTAACAATAACCCTAACCCTAATATACACCCTAATACACTAACCCTAACCCTAATACACTAACCCTAACCCTAATACACTAACAATAACCCTAACCCTAATATACACCCTAATACACTAACCCTAACCCTAATATACACCCTAATACGCTAACCCTAACCCTAACCCTAAAACACAAACCCTAACCCTAATACACCAACCCTAACCCCCATCCACTAACAATAATCCTAACCCTAATATACACCCTAATACACTAACCCTAACCCTAACCCTAATATACACCCTAATACGCTAACCCTAACCCTAACCCTAATACACTAACCCTAACCCTAATACACCAACCCTAACCCCCATCCACTAACAATAATCCTAACCCTAATATACACCCTAATACACTAGCCCTAACCCTAATATACACTCTAATACACTAACCCTAACCCTAATACACTAACCCTAACCCTAATACACTAACCCTAACCCCCATCGACTAACAAAAACCCTAACCCAAATATACACCCTAATACACTAATCCTAACCCTTACCCTAATACACTAACCCTAACCCTAATACACTAACCCTAACCCCCATCGACTAACAATAACCCTAACCCTAATATACACCCTAATACACTAACCCTAACCCTAATACACTAACCCTAACCCTAATACACGAACCCTAACCCTAATCCACTAACAATAACCCTAACCCTAATATACACCCTAATACACTAACCCTAACCCTAATACACTAACCCTAATACACTAACAATAACCCTAACCCTAATATACACCCTAATACACTAAACCTAACCCTAATACACTAACCCTAACCCTAATAAACTAACCCTAACCCTAACACTAATACACTATTTTTCCATTCAAAAATTTCAATTTTTGAATTAAAATTTCGAATTTCCAATTTTTCAAATCAAAAACCCAAACCCTAATACACTAACCCTAACCCTCATCCACTAACAATAACCCTAACCCTAATATACACCCTAATACACTAACCCTAATACACTAACCCTAACCAACCCTAATACACTAACCCTAACCCTAATACACTAACCCTAACCCTAATCCACTAACAATAACCTTAACCCTAATATACACCCTAATACACTAACCCTAACCCTAATATACACTCTAATACACTAACCCTAACCCTAATACACTAACCCTAATACACTAACCCTAACCCCCATCGACTAACAAAAACCCTAACCCTAACCCTAACCCTAATACACTAATCCTAACCCTAACCCTAATACACTAACCCTAACCCTAATACACTAACCCTAACCCCCATCGACTAACAATAACCCTAACCCTAATATACACCCTAATACACTAACCCTAACCCTAATACACTAACCCTAACCCTAATACACTAACCCTAACCCTAATCCACTAACAATAACCCTAACCATAATATACACCCTAATACACTAACCCTAACCCTAATACACTAACCCTAATACACTAACAATAACCCTAACCCTAATATACACCCTAATACACTAAACCTAACCCTAATACACTAACCCTAACCCTAATAAACTAACCCTAACCCTAACCCTAATACACTATTTTTCCATTCAAAAATTTCAATTTTTGAATTAAAATTTCGAATTTCCAATTTTTCAAATCAAAAACCCAAACCCTAATACACTAACCTTAACCCTCATCCACTAACAATAACCCTAACCCTAATATACACCCTAATACACTAACCCTAACCCTAATACACTAACCCTAACCAACCCTAATACACTAACCCTAACCCTAATACACTAACCCTAACCCTAATACACTAACAATAACCTTAACCCTAATATACACCCTAATACACTAACTCTAGCCCAAACCCTAATACACTAACCCTAACCCTAATACACTAACAATAACCCTAACCCTAATATACACCCTAATACACTAACCCTAACCCTAACCCTAATATACACCCTAATAAACTAACCCTAACCCTAACCCTAATACACTAACTCTAACCCTAATACACCAACCCTATCCCCCATCCACTAACAATAATCCTAACCCTAATAGACACCCTAATACACAAACCCTAACCCTAATACACTAATCCTAACCCTAACCCTAACAAACTAACCCTAACCCTAATACACTAACCCTAACCCTAATCCACTAACAATAACCCTAACCCTAATATACACCCTAATACACTAACCCTAACCCTAACCCTAATACACTAACCCTAACCCTAATACACTAACAATAACCCTAACCCTAATATGCACCCTAATAAACTAACCCTAACCCTAACCCTAATATACACCCTAATACACTAACCCTAATACACTAACCCTAACCCTAATCCAAACCCTAACCCTAATACACTAACCCTAACCCTAATACACTAACAATATCCCTAACCCTAATATACACCCTAATACACTAACCCTAACCCTAACCCTAATATACACCCTAATACACTAACTCTAACCCTAACCCTAATACACTAACCCTAACCCTAATACACCAACCCTAACCCCCATCCACTATCAATAATCCTAACCCTAATATACACCCTAATACACTAACCCTAACCCTAATACACTAACCCAAACCCTAACCCTAATACACTAACCCTAACCCTAATCCACTAACAATAACCCTAACCCTAATATACACCCTAATAAACTAACCCTAACCCTAATATACACCCTAATACACTAACCCTAACCCTAATACACTAACCCTAACCCTAATACACTAACAATAACCCTAACCCTAATATACACGCTAATAAACTAACCCTAACCCTAACCCTAATATACACCCTAATACACTAACACTAACCCTAACCTAACCCTAACCCTAACCCTAATCCTAACCAGACGTGTGTTAGTGGAGCTCCCGAATGGATCGTGAGAGAAAGGGATCTCCGGATCCTGGAGGGACCCAAGATTTGGCACAGACCTTTCTGAAGGTCCCTACAGCAAGTTGTGACCGTCAGCCGGCGGATCGGCTGTCGGATGGTGAAGATACGGGCGAAAGAAATCTCGGCCTAGCAGTGAGTGATGAGTCGGTTGGTGCCATAAATGGATCCAATCCTGCGTCATCCTCCTTCCTATGTGAAGAAATGTCAGAAGTGACTTCGGAACTTCGACCTACTGTGAGTACAGAATCAGAATCTACCAGTATTGTTGTGGAAAGTGATGGTTTTATGCACCCGGGGGCCACCAAAATTGAGGCCCAGGCTTTGAGGCCTTCAGCTTCGAAGACTTATTCTTTAGTTCTGGTGTTGCCAGAGTTAAAAAATTTGTCTCTGCGGCCACAGGGCAGCACCCTAAGGCGAGATTATAAAGATTTTGGATTGATACCAATTAGAGGAAAGCAGTCGGAAGCTTTTATTTCTCCTGGATCGGACGTGGCAAAATCCAAGATGGCCGCCAATGTTATTTCTCTAAGGGAACTTTCTCCTGCAAAACGCTCAATTTCTGACCAAATTTCTACAAATTTTTTGCATGATCCTAAGAGTACAGGCCAAGAACAAGCCCCCATATCAGTTTCAGCTTCCCAGGTGCAGCCAATTTCGATCGCCAAGCAAAATCTCGGATCAGAAAAATCCAAAATGGCCGCCAATGTTATTTCCCATAGGGAACTTTCTCCTGTGGATCGCTCAACTTCCGATCATTTTTCTGCAAATTTTTTGAACGTCGCTCAGAGTACGAGCCAACCAGAAGTCAACGCATCATTTTCAGCCTCTCGGTCGGATCATAGTTGCCTAGAAGAAGTCCCCGTGTCACTGTCGCTCCTGCAAGACCAGTCCAAGCCAGATACAGCAGTGCATTCTGACCCGATCGGTGAGATGGAAGTCGTCCCAAGTCGTGTTGCTCCGGTTCCTGCATTCTCCCCTGAAGTCCCTACCGCTTTTCAGGCTGTTTCTGCATCTTTAGACGAAGGACAACCTAGACATCGTCCCCCAGCTGCTCAGCCCAGGGTGGACACCGATCACCGTTCACGAGCAGCTATTCCTTCTGTCGCTAGCCATCGTCACCTCCCGGTGGCCGATCTGCACCCTGTTGTGCAAATTTCTACTCCGCTGTGTCAAGATATGGTTAATGCATGTGTGGACTCTAATGTAAATATTATTGATAATGTCTGTGATACTGATGTACTGTTTGATGATTTTGATGTTGAATTCCCTGCAATGCCAGTTTCCAGTGTAGAAAGTCATAGGGTCTTTTGTGAAATGTCAGTTAATGCTCAGGTACATGGTAATCCTACTAATCATGATTGTATCGCTTCCTCTATTTCTGCTCCTCGAGGTAACACTGTAGCAGCCTCTGCCCACACTGAAGGTAGCAGTCGTACCCTAGAGCCCGCTCCTCAGCCACAACCTATGATTTCTGCTGCAGCCACGGTGAGACAAAATACGGGCGTTGGGCCTCAGCTGCAACCAGTTTCTGCCCCACCTCCTACTGTGAATGCATGGACCACTAATCGTCTGCAACAATCTGTAACCGAGCCCCCCCTCTTTGCATCTTCAGGTCCAACATCAACTCGGAGAAACGCGGTGAAGCTCAAATGGAATGTCTCCATGGAGGAATGCCCTGACAGGGACTTTGTAGTGGAAGACCTTTTAAAAGAGTCATTGCAGTTTAAAGTGGACGACCAAGTATGGGCAGTAATAAAGCAAGGTGAACGGGAGTTCGACATCAGCTTCAAGATACCCGAAGATCTGGATACCTTCCACTCTCGGCATAACGTAAAAAGGGGGTACGAAATATGGAAAGGATTTCGTGTTGTCCCGCTAACAAAGCAAGCTTTGAGACACATTACGGTGGTCTTCAAACACGAAAACATTGTGATGGAAGACATTCTTTTCTGGCTCAAACGCCACTGTGATGTAGTTTCTCCACTTAAGCGATGCCTTGATCGTAACGGAGTATGGGATGGGTCATTCAAAGTGTCCGTCAAGCTGTGGATGCGTGGTCACGTACCTGTCCATCTACCAAACTCGTTTTTCATCGGCAAAGACAGGGGAGTCATCTTCTATGTTGGGCAGCCTAGACGGTGCTTTTGATGTGGGAGTCTGGGACACTACGCCGCTACTTGTTCCATTAAAAAGTGTTCCAAATGTGGTGAAGTGGGCCACGAAGCCTCTTCTTGCCAAAAACTTTTCTGCAACCTGTGCGGTGAACCGGATCATGTCCATGACGATTGCCCCATGGCGTGGCATAATGCCTATAATGAGATCATGCAGATGGAGGCGGCACTGCTCACTGGCAATGACGCAAGGGCTAGGCCGCAGGTAGCCCCCAGGGAGCCTCAGCCTACAATTGTTAATGTACCAGTCGCAGCTCAGGCACCAGCGGTACCCCTGTTGACACCTTCTGCCTCATCACAAAGTGTCTTTGTACGGCCGCACGCTCCTCCACCCAAAGTTCCTCCCCCAGCTAAAGATGGTCAGAATCAGGCAAGAGCTCAGTCCCAGCAGTCCAGCCCTGTTTCAAATGTGCAGAAACCGGTACCCCTTGCTCCCATCCAGCAGACTAGCCCTGTTTCAGCTGCTCAAAACACAGCACCTGTCTCTCCTGCCAAGAGGGCCAATCTTACCTCTCCTGTCCAAAGCATTGCACCTGTCTCTCCAACCAAGAAGGCCAATCGTGTCTCTCCTGTCAGAGAGCCCAGCCCAGAAGTCTCTGTCCAAAATCCTGGTCCCGCCACCGGTATCCAAGAATCAACTTCCGTGGCGACAGACAAAGTACAGGATGACACTTTTTCGAACGAAACAGCACCGACCAAATCCCGTCTGACTTCAATCAAGAGTCAGCAGGTGCTTCTGCCACCTGCTTCCGACCCTTCTCCTGGGTCCGCAGATCCACAACCCTCAAAAACTCCTCCTTTGGACATAACACCGGTCCAAAGGCGGAAAGACCCGCCGGATCCATCTCAACAACTTACCTGTGACTCAGTGGATGGCTCTAATTTGGAGAGCTCAATGGACTTAAGTGCCTCGCCAGACTTGGCGAACCAGACAGACCCCCCAGACCTGGCGTGGGAAAGGCAGTTGCGGAAACGCAAAAAGAAAACCCGCAAGGGAAAAGAAATACTGCCTACCTCAAACAGGTATGAGGTCCTAGTTGCTCTCTCTGACAATGAAGATTGAAATGTACAATATGAAAGTGAGGTAGAGGAGGAGTCCATAGGTGCTTGGGGTGACTCCATAGACCCGGGAGACATTGACAGCATGCCATTCTCCCATGTCAGTGAAACGCCCAGCCCGTATCAGCTTGCTGACCAAAAGGCTGAATCATCTAGCAGTTCCAGCGAGGTTCAGGACAAAAGGAGGAAACTACTTCCTCTCGTAGAATCGTCTGACTCTGCTTAAAAATTCATCATGGCTAATCCTCAATTTCGAATACTTACAGTAAACGCATGCAGCATCAAATCTGACAAGGCCAGATTCTTAGCATATAATTATTTGGCATCGTCGGGAGCAGACATCATCTGTCTGCAGGAAACTCGCCTCACCCATAAGTTACAAATTGCCAAAGCCAGAAGGGACTGGAAGCTGGGTGCTTCTTTCTGGTCCATAGCCGATGAGCCTGCCGCAGGTGTCGGAATTCTCTTCAGAGAGCCGCTCCAGCCTAACATTCACAGACTGATAGAGATTTCCATCGGGAGATGTCTTTTGCTCGATTTCTCTCTCGGCACTGAGAAGTACCGCCTGATCAATGTTTACGGTCCGCAAACTCCCGCACAAAGGAAAGAGCTATGGGCGGAAATTGCCCAGTATCTTCTAGTACCTCACGTGCTGCTTTTGACGGGTGATTTTAATCAAGGCCTTGTTTCATCAAAAAACACCTCAGGCTCCCTACGAACTATGGTGCATCGGGCTGGCCTGGTGGATATTCTCTCAGCCAATGGCAGGAAACCTGCGCATACTTATAGCTGCGGTGTTCGAAGTTCGAGGATCGATTATATTTTTGTGAATAAAACTGCCGCTTTTACGGATTGCAAAGAAGCAGAAGTGGAATTTTCGGACCATCTGGCTCTATCAGCCGTGATCGGAGCTTCATCGCTCCCGCAAAGGGGAAGGGGCATGTGGAGACTGGGACCGCAAGCCCTTGTTGACCCCGCTATTACAAACTCAATCAAACACTTACTGCTTGAACAGTTACAGAGGAGAGATTTCTACGACTCCTTACCAGAGTGGTGGGAGCAAGCAAAGACCTCTTTCAAACATTTGTTTAAATCTAGGGCATCGGCCAAGGCCACAAAGCGTTACAGGGCATATCTTGCCACTAGTGATGTAGCGAACTGCCGATTTGATGTTCGCGAACGCCGTTCGCGAACACCGGCAAAAAAGCGAACAGTTCGCGAACAGTTCGCGAACTTCGAACGCTCGATAAAATCGTTCGATCGAACGATCGAAGGATTTTATTCGTACGATCGAACGATTTTCGTTCGAATCGAACGATCGAAGCTATTCGATCGAATGATTTTAATTCAATCGAATGCTTATAATCGTTCGAACGAATGGAAATCGTTCGATTTTAGCGATCGAACGGTCGAATGGTCGAACGAAATTTTACTTCGAATCGAACGCGAACACCAATTGGCGAACGTCGCGCGACGTTCGCGAACATTCGGCGGACGCGAACAGTCGAAGTTCGCGCGAACTAGTTCGCCGGCGAACAGTTCGCTACATCCCTACTTGCCACTAGGAGCAGGTTGGAGAACGCGATCTCAGACAATCTGTGTAAGGCTGATGTTTTAACTCTTAAGATTAAAATGAGGCAGCTACAGTACTCCAGATTTTCTTCTTTAATATTTGAGAGAGATTATGGGAAATTTATAACACCTGATCCTTATCTTCAGTGTCGTGAGAAAGAAAAATCCAGACTAGTGACAGGGCTTTTGGATGCAAAGGGCCTGTTCCAAAAATGGCATCCTTGGGGTCATCATTGATTATTATAAAGATCTGTTTAGCGAGAAAGATATTCCCCCTGCCGAAATTGAGGACTTTCTTAATACGGTTAATGTCCCTTATCCTCAGGTAGATCTCAGCTTCTTGTTAGAGGACATTTCTGAAGCTGAAGTATCAGAGGCTATTGCTGCCCTGCCATTGAGGAAATCCCCAGGCCCGGACGGGCTAACCTCAGAGTTCTATCGAGCCTTTCAGCTAGAGCTTATCCCAGTACTTACTGAAATTTTCAGTGACTGCTTAAAGAGGGGACTGCTCCCAAACTCAATGAGAGAATCTGCTCTAATCCTCCTATCAAAAGGTAAAGACCAGCGTAAAATTGAAAATTGGAGGCCGATAGCGCTGTTAAATACAGACAGGAAAATTTTAGCTAAAATCCTATTTAACAGACTTTATGCGGTTTCAAACCATTTGCTCACTCCAGAGCAATACTGTGCTGTGAAAGGTAGAGGAGTGTTACAAGCAGCTGCAACCATAAGGGAAATGGTGGAATATGCTAAATTTTCCAATGCTGAGAAATATCTTTTGTGTTTGGACCAGGCCAAGGCTTTCGACCGGGTGCAACATCCATACTTGTGGGCTGTTTTGGCCAAGTACGGCGTCCCAGGGCAATTTATACATTGGCTCCAAACATTATACCGGGAGGGAGAGTGCTTCCCTCTGATCAAAGGCTGGCGAGGTGACAGATTCTCGGTCGCGGCTGGTGTGCGGCAGGGCTGCCCTCTTAGCCCTCTCTTGTACGTTCTCGCCCTAGATCCGTTCCTCAGACGTTTGCGACAGAGCGGGCTGGAGGGCGTCTTTGTTCCCCGGTCTCCTCCGATCTCCTTGATCGCTTATGCGGATGACGTTTCTGTCTGGGTCTCCGGCTCTTCGGAGGTGGGTACCTTGGTGGAGACGATCGATGCTTATTCTGCAGCCTCTGGGTCAGCAGTGAATGTTGAGAAGTCAGAAGCACTCTGGGTGTCGGACTCGCAACCGGCCTTCCAAGTAGCGAATTTCCCGACCACCTCCACCCAAATTCAGGCCTTGGGCATCAAATTTGGGAGGGAAGCATCCGCAACTACAAATTGGGCTGAAAAATTAGACGCCGGAAAGGCAAAAATTCAGCGCTGGTGTAAATGGCGGCTGACTTGCAGGGAAAGGGTTGCTATGGTCAAGTCTTACCTGGTCCCTATGTTCCTTCACTTATCTTATGTTTATCCAGTCCCAACTGAGTTATACACCGCATTGCAGTCCCTGTTTTTCCTGATGCTATGGGGAAATAAAATCAATCTGATGAAGAGAGGCATCACCTACTTGCCTAAAGCCAAAGGTGGCCTCGACATGGTATGTCCGGTAGCATTCTTTGCAGCCATTTTTCTAAAGTTCAATTTTTCTGACCTAGACGCAGATCCTCTCCCGCCATGGAAAGTTACAATTGCTTGCTGCACTCAGTCTGTCCTTAGCAAGTGGAAGCGGGGGGAAAAATTGCGCCAGGTTAGACAAGGCAGCCATCCCATACTTCCCTATGTCCTGGCCCCTCTAGTCTGTATTAGGAAATGGGCCTTGCTAAAAGCAGAGTTGGACACCGTTCCCAGAAAAGCCCTTTACTGCAGCATTGCCGAGGCCCATTTTACAGCGGAACCTGTGTTAAAGGAATGCGTAGGAGACATGAAACAAAGGTCCCTTCGCCTGTTCATAAGTAAGGGCTTGCCGGCTAAATTTTTTGACACGCAGTGGTTATCCTTTCACGGTAAGATGAAAGTAAGGGGCAACTACCCTCATCTTCCCAATGCAGACAGAGTGTGTCCCTGGGGCTGTGCAGTAGCGGAGACCCAGCAGCATTTCCTAGTCGATTGCCCAGTAGCAAAAGAAGCCAGGCACTCCGTGGCTGCTCGACTCCACTTGCCGCCCCTAAAACGAGCAGGTTATGCGCAGTTAGCATATGGCCTCATGGACAACACTGTCTACACAGACAAACAGACCTACCTGCTTATTGCCGCTTTTAAGTACCACCTTTGGCAGTTCCGCTGCAAGCGTTCTTTGGGTCACATGAACATATTTGTACAAAACATTGTATCCGCAGTTGTGAACGAGCTCATCCAACTTAATATACCAGTACCATGAGAACTGTGGATATAATTGTCTTCCTTTTTTATGGTGTGTTAATTACCCATGCATTTTTAAGTTTGGTACCTCATTTCTTGTGTTTTTCGTTATGCATAATATTGGGTTTGACTTTTTGCCTTGATTTCATCTTTACGTGGGACTTTAAAGATCACACCAAGGGGATACTTCATCTGGAACTGTCATCGCATGGAGCACCGCTGTTTCATTGTACATAGTTTCCTTTTTGTTTCTTTCCACACACAAGAACTCTTTTATGGACGGAGACTGTGTTGTTGCTGTTTTTGCAAAGTACTGCCAATGATCTGGCCTTCAGACTGGGGAGGGTGTCGGTTGTCCGTAAGATTTGCAACGTCGACCGGCATGTCGGTCTGAACACCTGTTAATTGTTATTTTTCGTTGAGTTTTAATAAAATCATTATAAAATCCTAATATACACCCTAATACACTAACACTAACCCTAATACACTAACCCTAACCCTAATACACTAACCCTAACCCCCATCGACTAACAATAACCCTAACCCTAATATACACCCTAATACACTAACCCTAACCCTAATACCCTAACCCTAACCCTAATAAACTAAACCTAACCCTAATCCTAACCATAACCCTAACCCCAATACACTTTGGGGCCGATTCACTAAATTCGGGTGAAGGGTTAGAATAAAAAAAACTTTGAATTTCGAAGTTTTTTTTGGGTACTTCGACCATCGAATTGGTTAAATTCGATCGAAGTCGATCGAAGTCGAACGAAATCGAACGATTCGAAGTAAAAATCGACTATTCGACCATTCGATAGTCGAAGTACTTACCCTTTAAAAAAAACTTCGACCCCCTACTTCGGCAGATAAAACCTACCGAAGTCAATGTTAGCCTATGGGGAAGGTCCCCATAGGCTTGCTCAGCTTTTTTTGATCGAAGGATTTTCCTTCGATCGTTTGATTAAAATCCTTCGAATCGTTCGATTCGAAGGATTTAATCGTTCGATCGAGCGAAAAATCCTTCGATCGTTCGATCGAATGTTTAGCGCTAAATCCTTCGACTTCGATTTTCAAAGTCGAAGGATTTCAATTCGAGGGTCGAATTTCGAAGTATTTTTAACTTCGAAATTCGACCCTTAGTGAATCTGCCCCCTAAAATTAAAATTCGAATTTAAAATTTTGAATTTCGAATTTTGAATATAAATTTTCAAATTTCAAATATTTCAATTCAAAGATTTTGATTTTTGAATTTTTCCATTCAAAAATTTCAATTTTCGAATTAAAATTTCGAATTTCCAATGTAAAATTTCGAATTTCAAATTTTCCAATCAAAAATTTCGAATTTTAAATTAAAATTTCGAATTTCCAATGTAAAATTTCGAATTAAAATTTCGAATTTAAAATAAAAAATTTTGAATTTCGAATTTTCCATTCAAAAATTTCGAATTTTTAATTCAAATTTCGAATTGTCAATGTAAAATGTCGAATTTCGAATTTTCCAATCAAAAATTTCGAATTAAAAATTCGAATTTTCCATTCAAAAATTTCAATTTTCGAATTCAAATTTCGAATTTCCAATGTAAAATTTCGAATTTCGAATTGTACAATCAAAAATTTTGAATTTCGAATAAAAATTTCGAATTGCAAATTAAAATTTCGAATTTCGAATTTTACAATCAAAAATTTCGAATTTCGAATTTTACAATCAAAAATTTCGAATTTCGAATTAAAATTTCGAATTTTGAATTTTACAATAAAAAATTTCGAATTTCGAATTAAAATTTCGAATTTCAAATTAAAATTTCGAATTTCAAATTTTACAATCAAAAATTTCGAATTTCGAATTTTACAATCAAAAATTTCGAATTTCGAATTAAAATGTAGAATTTCGAATTTTACAATCAAAAATTTCGAATTAAAATTTCAATATTTCAATGTAAAATTTTGAATTTCGAATTTTCCAGTCAACAATTTTGAATTTCGAATTAAATGTTCGAATTTCGAATTCTCCCATAAGGAAATGACTAAACTGTAGATTATACATGATTGAGTTAATATCCCATATCACTGGGAGTTAGACACCTGGGAATAGGTTTAGTGAGGAACTGGAGCATGTGTTACTAGAACTGGCATCACTACATTATACTCACAGGGTTTCTCAAGTAAGGATCAGATCTGTGGCCCCTCCATACAGTTGGGGCCCTGTGGGAGGCACCGTCGGGAGCCCCATGTCAAACAATGTAACCTCATGGTCACAGAGTGCCTCATCAGCCCACGTGCAGTCACAGCGCAGCTCCATCCTCCCCACTCATTATGTGCAGAAAAGAAGGAAGTTCTTCTTCTTCTTTGTTTTATTGGCGGGTTGCAACCAACTTTAACAGGTGCATATCGCCACCTACTGTACCGGGGTGTGTAATATCAAGGTTTCTTTATTCCTACTTCCTCAAAAAAAAAAAAAAAAAACACTTTGTCCTGTTTATATTTCTGTTTCTAATCCTGTATTTTTAAGAAATACAAGTAGTGCTCTACTACTTTCCCTTGTTTTCTCCCAAGTCCCTAGGATCCCTAGTAGACTCCATTCTCTTTCCAGTTCATACATTTTATCTTGTAATATCTTCCTCTCTGCATTATATTTTTTACACCATAAAATAACATGCTCAACATTTTCAGAGACATTGCATACATCACATTTATCTGTACTGCATTTTCCCATTTTGAAAAGTGTTGATTTAAGTCCAGTATGTCCTAGTCTAGTTCTTGTAATAATCACTTCTTCCCTTCTACTATTTCCTTTAAAAGCTTTTACCTTTATTGACTTCTGTATATTATAGTAGTGTCTCCCTTTGCAATCTGTGTCCCATATCATTTGCCATGAGTTCTCTACTGCTGTTTTAATTATTGACTTGGCCTCGCCTTTCCCAAAGGGAATTTCCATTATTTCTTCATTCTTTAGTTTTAATGCATTCTTAGCTATTGAATCTGCTTTCTCATTACCCTCCATGCCAACATGTGCCGGCACCCAACAAAACTGTATTATAGTTCCAGCTTTTTGTATTCGTAGTAATGTCATTGATATTTCCTTCAACAAGTCATCTCTTTTTGTTTCACTAGCTGTCAGACTCCTAAGCGCTGCACTAGAGTCTGAGCATATGACTGCTCTCTCCGGTTTTATTTCTTCTATCCGCTGTAAACCTAATATTATGGCAACTATTTCTGCTGTGAATACTGACAATTTATTATTGATTCTTTTGTTTATGATTATATTGAATTCAGGTATGTACACTCCGGCTCCAACATGGTTGTTTTCTGGGTCTTTAGACCCATCAGTGAATACTTGTAAATAATTATAATATTTCTTTTTAACATACTCTGATACCAAATATCCAATATTATCTATATTATTTTCAATCCATTCTCTTTTTTGTTCTATTAGTTGTAAGTCTACATCCGGAACTGGCAATATCCATGTAGGTACATTATCCCATACAGTATTGGGTCCGATCTTTAACTTGTTTAGCCCATATTTTTCTGCTACTGAATTAATATTCCAACTTAATCCTGAGTTTTTTCTTTTTTGCGAGTATTCCCAGCAGTCTTCTATCACCTTCGTCGCGGGTTGCTCCTCTCCTGATCCCTTTAGCTTAACCCAGTATGATAATGCCAGTTTTAATTGTCTCAGATGCAGTGGTAATTCTCCAGATTCCACCAGCAATGCATTGGTCGGAGTTGTTTTAATAGCTCCAATACTGAGTCTTAGAGCTTTATACTATATTCTATCTAGTTTTTCTAGATTACTTTTTGCTGCTGCTCCATATACTATACATCCATAGTCAATACTGGATCGTATTAAGGCCCTATATATATCTAGTAGCGATTGTTTAGATAATTGTTTAGATGCTCCCCAATTATATCCAGAGACCGATCTCATAAGGTTCAGCACTTTATTACATTTTGTCATAATCTGTTTAATATGTGTTTTCCATATACATTTCTCATCAAACCATAACCCCAAATATTTAAATGTTGTTACCCTTATCATATTTTGACCGTATGGTTTAATTTCGATATTGTCTAATCTTCTCTTTTTGGAGAATAACATGTAACATGATTTTTCAACTGACATCTTAAAACCTCATTCATATAAAGAAGGAAGTTGCTCGCAGCTCTTCCCTGTCACAAGGCCGGGCTGTACCATTTTCTAAAGGGGAGGGGGAATATGCTTTTGCATTATGTATAGAGACGATACAGGAAAGGTAGAATAAAGCAGTAGCATGTCTTTTTTTTGTGTTTGCCGCTTTGAAGCTGCTGCTCTTGCATCCCCAGTTGAAGTTTTAGGGCTTCAAACACTGTACATGTCAGAATGGTACGGTCTGATTAACTTCCACTCCTCTGAAAGAACCCCGATGACATCATGATCATGTGACGAATCAGCTGCTGCTGAGCGGTAGATTCAAAGGGAAACAAATTCCTGGTTGTTGCTGCTGCTTTTTAATGTGAAATGGCGGCCAGCAAAGTCTTTTATGGCTTCTGTAACAGATAAAAAAACACACACACACTAATGCAGAAATATGTAGAAATGATAGGTATATTGTCTTAGCAGACATTTTTTGTTTTGTAGTGTCTGTAACGTAGTCTTATTAACCTAGTGTTAAAAACAAATGTAAACAACGGGGATTTTTGAGCTTGTGCGGCATGTATGCTCGTTCCCTTTCATCACTTCTAATTTGCTCTGTGAAATAAAACATTTGTACATTATCAGTGTCCCTGGAATGATATGAACACAACCCATGTTTCCTTGGTGAGCCCATAGAAATGACTTGTATAGGCCTCCATAACACTAAACTAAAAGAAAAAAATAAATAAAAATAAACTAAACACAGAGTGCTGGTAAATGGAACATTTTCTAATTGGAGCACTGTACTATTCAAAATAAGAAATTAAGACCAATTGCAAATTGTCTCAGGATATCACTGTTTTCAAAACACTAAAAGTTCATTTAAAGGTGTGCTGCCCCTTTAAAGAGATACTGTCATGGGAAAAAAAATTTTTTTTCTAAATAAATCAGTTAATAGTGCCGCTCCAGCAGAATTCTGCACTGAAATCCATTTCTCAAAAGAGCAAACAGATTTTTTTATATTCTATTTTGAAATCTGACATGGGGCTAGACATATTGTCAATTTCCCAGCTGCCCCAAGTCATGTGACTTGTGCTCTGATAAACAATCACTCTTTACTGCTGTACTGCAAGTTGGAGTGATATCACCCCCTCCCTTCCCCCCCCAGCAGCCAAACAACAGAACAATGGGAAGGTAACCAGATAGCAGCTCCCTAACACAAGATAACAGCTCCCTGGTAGATCTAAGAACAACACTCAATAGTAAAAACCCAAGTCCCACTGAGACACATTCAGTTACATTGAGAAGGAAAAACAGCAGCCTGCCAGAAAGCATTTATCTCCTAAAGTGCAGGCACAAGTCACATGACCAGGGGCAGCTGGGAAATTGACAAAATGTCTATTCTAGTCAGATTTCAAAATTGAATATAAAAAAATCTGTTTGCTCTTTTGAGAAATGGATTTCAGTGCAGAATTCTGCTGGAGTAGCACTATTAACTGATGTGTTTTGAAAAAAACATGCTTTCCGATGACAGGATCCCTTTAAGTATACATCACTTAACATGACCTGTGCTCTGCCTAGCAACTTTGGGAACACCCAGTTAAGAGGAATCTAAACTCAAATTATGAATTGATGTCAATTTACTTCTCTGAGCACTTTTGCAATTTACATTCCCTTTTTAATGGTTGTATACTGCTAGGCAGGCTTCTCTGAAGGCAAAGCAGGTGATTTATCATATCTGTCCTTGAGCTCCCTGTATACAGGGTCGGACTGGGGGGGTCCGGGGCCCACTGGGAACCAGCGCTGATTCTTACCTAAGGGCTGCCTGAGGCGGCTCCTGCAATGCCACCCCCCTCGCTGACTTATCTGTCAGGAGGGGAGGCAGGAACACTAATGCGGAGAGCAATTGCGCTCTCTCGCATTAGTAAAGCCGAATTTCTGGTTTAGAAAACGGATATTCGGCTCTTAAAGGTACCAGGAGTGGCTTTTTGCCGCCCCTGGAAACCTCTCCGGCATTGCCGCCTGAGGCAAGAGTCTCAGCTCGCCTCATTGAGTGCACGCCCCTGACCGGGACTGCTGTCCAGGTGCCCCTTCCAGACCCCCTGGCCCTCATCCGCGATGATGCACATGTGCGCACAGGAGCCGCACAGCGCGCATAGGAGTCAAACAGCCTGCATAGGAATCACACAGCGCGCATGCACACATGAGCTGCACAATGCACACAGGAGGCGCACGGGGCGCCACACATCGCTGCACGGCGCCGCAAATTTTTTTCTTTACAGGTCCAGGAGATCAGAGAGTGGGGTCTGGCCCGGCGGGTTTTTTCACGGTGTCCTGCCGGACCAGTCCAACCCTGCCTGTATACAGTTAAGCCTAGAATTATACAGCTCTATGCAATATGTTGGAGCTCTAAAAATACTAGGGATGCATTGAATCCAGGATTCAGTTCGGTATTCGGCCAGGATTTAGCCATTTTCAGCAGAATTCGAACCGAATCCGATTCATGTGCCTTTTCATCACAAAACAAGGAAGTAAAACATTTTCCATCCCCCTCACTGATTTTCATATGCAAATTAGGGGTCAGATTCGGTTCAATATTCAACCAAATCTTTCACAAAGGATTCCGGGGTTCGGCCGAATCCAGAAAAGTGTATTCGGTGCATCCCTAAAAAGTACATGTTAATAATAATAATATTTTCTGACTCTCAGTTGAGCCAAAAGCTTACTATTAGCAGTCTAAGCTACAAATATCTCAGAACCTATTTTGGGTGAAAGAAATGCCCTTTATGTAGCTACCCAGACATATATATCTTGTAAAAGTGTGTGATTGGAAAAAGAGAAAATAAAACAGCTTGACTGCTGCATTTTAAAGCACTCATTATATATTAACATTGCCTGGCCAGTAGGTGGAGTGTGCTCAAAGGAAATATGGAGATGGTTCATGCTCAGCTCAAGCTTTTTCCCCAGGTCTGTGGCCTTTTGTGCCTGTGCTTCTGCAAATAAATGCACATCTTTTTGGAACCTGCTGTCAGATGCACTCCAAAAACATTTCTGTTCTGTGCAATCTTCAGCTTGTTTCTCCCCAGGTCGAAGCAGTTCAGTGCCTGGGTGCGTGCGTTTCACATTTGCTTTAATGTTGATGCACAGTGGCGCGGACTCACGTCCAGACAGATGCACCATATATGTGCAATGCCAAAAGAACCTTTGCAAAGTGATCATTGCTATAAGTGACTGACACTAAGCCATCCTATTCTACTGATTCCTGTGTTTTGACCTTGGCCTGATTTCTGTGTCTGAAACACTGCTGTCTGAACCAACCCTTTTGCCTGTTTTGACCCTGTAGCAGGTGCAGGCAAGGCTTAAGTTCGCCCAATTAGCTCCAAGACGTGCTGCCTTCTATAAGGTGCATGATACCTGCCCTCTAATTAGAACGGGTTTCAATTAAGAAAGAAAGATGATCATCTTTATAGCATGCTTGACCACATCTCTGTTCAGCCTAGGCCGCAAACACACCCATGACCCACCCAAGCTTTGTTCATGCACAACAAGCCATGCCCATGAACCAACATATCTGTGCTGGCCGCTTATTGCCATGGAGCCCAGACAGTATTGCAACAGGCCACCGATTTGAATGAAAAGTTTAAACTTTTATTACATTAAATCTATGATATTGTACAGAGAGTCTATGGAGGCATTGGATAGACATCTCATGGGGGCCCACAACTGGACAATGGGTTTTCCAGTTGACCACCCTATTCTAAATCATATGTGCATATAAAGCAGAAACCTTCCAGACATTCCAGCATGTCCCAGGCTAGAGGGCCACTCTCAGTGATCATGCATGGAAAATATGCATCTGCTCATCGGAGATGAATGCTTAATACTAAACCATGGAAATCCAACATTTTGGCTTAGACAAGCATTGGGTTTGGCATTCGGCGCTAAAATCTCCCGGATTCCACAGTACTTATATTTGTTAATATAGCACAAAGTATGTTTAGGTCTGGCCATTCCCTGTAGTGTCAGGCTCACATTATCCAAGTGTCCGTGTTTCACTTCAGCTTCATACCGGGGATACTTATTTATTCTACTTCAAAAAGAAAGCCTTTGAAATGATCCTTTTACTGGAAGTGCAGTAGAAAGTGAAGAGGCACCTAAATATACTCTTTATTACTGTTATGGTGAAAAGAGAAACAGAGGTTTAACTCCTGAAGGCCTACAGGTGCTGGCACTCTCCTACCATCACAATGTTGCACCTAGAGAAGCCATCCACTGTACCACTGTGACCTCCCTTTATATGACAGACATTGGTACAGAGGTAGAACACTTTTAAGCACTATGACCTACAACCGACTGTCTGTGAGTGATGGAAATTGTACTATAGCAACAATTAAGTGCTGCACTGGGCAGTATCAACATAAAGTTTAATTGCCGCCATGATCCCTACTTTTCAAAAAAGTTCATAGGGGTGATGGAGGTGCGCTGAAGATACACAGGGAAATCCTATAGGAACAAGATAGACAAAGCCTCTATGGTGTATTATCCTTTGTATGCAAGGCTGCTGTTGAATAGCAATTCTACTCACACTTAGGAAGAGATCGTATCGCAGAAAATAAAGGTTCGTCGGATCTGTTACCGGTCGTTCGTGTGCCTGTTAGGTTAAGAGTGCAGAATAGTGTAGTACCTAATAGTACGTTTGGAGATTTCCAAATAAGTGGATAAGTGGATCCATTAACTGAATATTGGTGCAGATCATCTCCCCTGTCACATTTGGACTAAGCACAGTTTTTACCTCATTATTAAATGATCCCTACTTACTTTATTTTGTCCTACTACCTCCATTTTGCATTACTGTCTCCATCTTACCCCTACTGTTCCCATATTGGCTACTTCAGTCATCTTGCCCTACTGTATCCATCTTGCCATACAGTTTCCACATTGGCTACCTAAGTAATCTTGCCATATTGTCCCCATCTTGCTCCCTGTCTCCATCTTGCTCTGCTGTCTCCCTCTTGTATTATGGTATCCATCTTGCTCTTTTGTCTCCATCTTGCCTTACTGTATCCATCTTGCCCTAATGTCTCCATCTTCCCTTACTGTAGCCATCTTGCCCTCTTGTATCCATCTTGCTCTACTGTCTCCATCTTGCCTTACTGTATCCATCTTGCCTTACTGTATACATCTTTGTAATGTACATTCATTAATTATTTTTTATTCCAAGATATTTAGGGATACTGTAAAGGAGAAGGAAAGGCATAATTCATGCTCTATCTCCTTCTAAAGTACTCACATTGATGACCTTGATTGCTATATTTTCTGCTCACTGTTGCAAATACAAAAGCAGAAAATAATGGTTGATGTTCCGCGCTGCTTCTGTACAACGAGGCAGCCATCTTACTAAAGGATTTGCCTCTACATCAGTAATGCGCATGTGTGAAAAAAGGAGAGAAAAAAGGAGAAAGGCTGCACCTCTGAGACATGCGCATTAAACAAGAATTGAGCCTAATGCGTCTCAAGGCTGCCGCGGGCAGCAGGGAGGAAGCTGCCTTGAAAATGACGTCACCCGAGTCCAAAGCTGCATTCTATGCAGAGCGGTGTTCCTTCTTCTAGACACCAGGGAGAAAGCATTCGCTACGCTATATAAGTTATGAGTCCAGCAGACTTATGATAGAAATATACTTAAGTTTAACCTTTAGCTCTCCTTTAATATCAAATAATTTTGAAAACAGCGCCACCTGCTAGTCAGTTTCTGACCATTCTGACCACCAAGTAGTCAAGGAAGTTGTCAGGAGAAAGACAGAGGCTGCTCTGATGTTCTTCTGCTTAGGAAAAAATAAGAAACCTCAAACATTACCTAAGCAGAAGAACATCAGAGCAGCCTCTTTCTTTCTCCTGACAACTTGGTGGTCAGACTGGTGGGAAACTGGCCAGCAGGTGGCACTGTTGGAACAAAATTCATTCATATTAACAGTTCATGTATCCCTTAATACAGGAGTGCCCATACTTTACTAATGTGAGGTCTGCTTTTAGTGACATTGGCCCTTTCTGATCTACATCCATAAAGCATTGTTAGCATTCTATTCTATGGAACATATTAAATATTGATTTATGAGAAAATGTATATTGCTATATTTATACAACTATTCCTTATTTAACCTTAACATAATAAATATCTGAATGAAAAGCATGAAAGGGGAGGGTAATATAGACAAGCTTTTTGTTGACAGTGCCTTGAGATCCACTTATCACCAGTTAAAGGTCTACTGGTAGATCCCGATCTACCTTTTGGGCACCCCTGCCTTAATATCTTGGAATAAAAACAAAATAAATAATGAATGTAAATTACAAAAGTGCTTAGAATAGCACCCTCATCAATTTTACACTCACTTATTTTAAAGGTTTACATATCCTTTAAATCCCCTGTCAGTGGTCATTTATGGGACACAGTCACAGCTCTTCCCCATTAATATTTAGTAACGACCATAATGCCCTGTAACTAGCAGCATGCCAAATGTGTCCAGTTGAATTATAGGAAGAAACCACTTCTGCAACTGAACCCTCGTTTGTCCTGTAAGCCATTCTACCACTCTATTGCTTGCCAATAATATCGTTAACAATCTCAAATGAAATATGTAATTTTATTGGATACATTTTTTGAGGATTAAGAGTAATTCTGGCTCAACTGGAAATCAACTGCTTATTGTAGTAACAATTTTAAATCCCAATAGAGAGGCAATGTTACATAGACAGTCAGACCATTTTAACCATAATATTGCTTCAACAGTATGTGAGCTTAAAGCACCAATAATAAATTAATGAAATGATTAATTTGCTCTCCCATACAAACTACTCCTATTAAATACTGAAGAAATGAATTCTCTAAAGCAGATGTGTTGCTTTTTATTGCAGGACATTTGCTTGTTTTGATCTGTCTGCAGATTTCATTGATCATTTGGCAAAAGAACCCTACAAACTGAATGTAAAAGGTGTTTTAAATTAAAACAAATATATGTATTTGTTTTAATTTAAAACACCTTTTTGGTGTGTTCAGCCGAAACATCAGTATGTTTGCCTACAATAAATTATATTGAATTGATTCACAAGTCCCATGAGTGCGGTCTTCTACATTTTTGGTTTGTGTTGCTATGTTCAGTGTACTCGGGCACTTAATGGATTTTTGGATAATATATATATATATATATATATATATATATATATATATATATATATATATATATATATATGAATAATGGGTCAGCACACTCCTTTTTTCAATGGTGAACGAATGCTTTTATTTTTTACCCCTTATTCTTATATGATTTACCAATTGATCGAGCACCTCCAACTATTGGATGTCAGAAGTGCTGGCACTCCCAACAATTGTGTATATATATAGATATATATATATATTGGTTTATGTATATGCTTTGTTTTTGTCCTAAATTTTGTGACACATAGTGACACATCCACCCTGGGGTGCCAGTTGCTATCTACAGTATATATACTGTATATATTAAGAACACCTTAAAGGTCCCACCCCTGCCCAATACCCTGCATGTTAAAGGCAGCAATAAAACATCCATTGTGAGTCTGGGATTTTTTGCTCACAAGAAACACACGGTCACCCTCTAATTTCTGTTCTGCACAGTGACAAGCCTTATGCTGTGGGAACTTGTTACATGCGAAATCCAGCCTCTCACAAGAATCTTTCTGACAAGAGTTTAACCCTGTCTGACAGTTCCTGTTTCCCTGCCTTCCCCTTTATCTTCCTGAGCCAGATATTATTGTTTCTAGTGGGCAAAGAGCAAGCCGTGCCAAGAGACCTCAGAAATAAACAATAATAGGCAAAAAACAGGTTTAGTCCCTGAAGTCATGCATTCTTTTCCTTCCTCTGCTGTTCAGACTAATTCCTTCCCTATTAAAGTATAGAATTCAATTGCATTAGATGCCTCCAATGCCTCTTGCGCTGGTTTAACCCTGGAGGAATCATTCATATTATCAGAAAGTTTGTATACTTTAAGCAACTTATTAACTTAAAAAAGACACAGCGGGGTATAATCACCAATTCACTGAATTTTATTAATTCAAAGGAAAGAAAGAAAAATAAAACCCTGTATGTCTTTATATTCCAAAATCACTAAAAAACAGTTTATACTACTGCCATAACTACTTAGGAAATTATAAAGTGCTTGTGCTTGTTTATATAAAGATCACCAAAGTGCTTGTGCACTAAATTATATTATGAAATCAAATTCATAAAACTACAGTTCATTAAAGGTTCTAATACATCAATTGTAATTTCTTTGATTGTGATACTTTTTTTAAAAAACACCCAATGAATTTGATTAATCAAATCAGTTTCTTAATTGATTCTCTGTATAATTAATACAGACTTATTATAATAACAGGTGATGACAAGCACTTTATAAGTTCCTAAGTAGATATTGGCAGTAGTATAAACTGTTTTTAGTGATTTTGGAATATAAAGACATACTGTTTATTATACTTTCTTTCCTTTGAATTAATAGGAATCATTCATATTGTCATAGATTCTGGTCAGATTCAAGGACCATAAGCATTCTATGTGACGTTATTATGCAACCCTCAGTGTGATACGGTCTGTGGAAGTTCTCTTGTGATGTTCAGGCTCTGTTATAGGGTCAGGCCAGCCTTATAAGTGTCCTACATTTGTCTTTGAAGTCTATAGAAGCACCTCAACAAATTGTCCAAAAATGTGCCCTTGTACTGCTATTATTTAAAGGAGTGTGGGGAACTGTGGTGACAACCTGACTTAATACGAACATGCCTTAGTGCTGACATTACTACCCTTATAATATCTAGTAGAAGTAAATCTAGAGCAACTGGATTTGTTAAAGGACCAGTAACATCAAAAAAAAATGTTCAAAAATTCATTAGTGCGCAACGAAAAATAAACACCAAGACAAATTAAATTTTTAAATAGCAAAGCCTTTATTAAGAAATAACTTACAGAAAGTCCACTTCCTGTCCTCTTCAGAAATGGTGAAAAGGCGACCATCCACACTGCAGCAATCGATTTCTTCTCCCTGGCTATTCACTGACATCCTCCTCCAGCAGCTGGTTTGTTCCTGTGCTGGCGGCAATGAACTGACAGCAGCGAGTCCTCTCGCTTCCCTCGCTTCACTGGTCTGGCCGTCTACAGTCTCCCAACGGCACACTTGTTCCTGCACTTTCACTGTGCATCGGCTTCCCTGCTCCGCTCTCCTCACCTCCCTTTCTGTCTCCCCTCCTCCCTAAGCTGCTGCCTTATCTCCCCTTTGATTTATCTCCCCTTTGATTTCAAGAAACAATAAAACCTCTGTTATTATTCATGCAAACCTTATCTCAGGGATTAATAAATAACGCTCGGTGTGCTTCTATCGAACATTCTTTTCTCATCTGTTTCTCATACTTCCAAAGTGTCGCCCTCTCACTGTGCCTGCAAAGGGGGAGTCTCTGACCGGCTATTTATTATATACTCTCGGGCTGCAGCGTTATGTCAGAAGGTAGAAGGGAAGGACAACGGATGAAAAGTGCACAGAAGGTCTACGTAGAGCGAGAGACAGAGTGCCCAGACCACTAGACCCCCACAGCCTTTCCAGCGAGGTAGCGCTTTCTTTCGCTCCTACCCCAGTGCTTTGCGCCTGACGGCTGTGCGTGCAGACAGGGAGATTAAACGTGTAAAACATGGTTTATTGTTTCTTGAAATCAAAGGGGAGATAAATCAAAGGGGAGATAAGGCAGCAGCTTGGGGAGGAGGGGAGACGGAGAGGGAGGTGAGGAGAGTGGAGCAGGGAAGCCGATGCACAGTGAAAGTGCAGGAACAAGTGTGCCGTTGGGAGACTGTAGATGGCCAGGCCAGTGGAAGGGAAGAGAGAGGACTCGCTGCTGTCAGTTGATCGCCGCCAGCACAGGAACAAACCAGCTGCTGTTGGATACTGGGAGGAGGATGTCAGTGAATAGCCAGGGAGACGAAATCGATCACTACAGTGTGGATGGTTGCCTTTTCGCCGTTTCTGAAGAGGACAGGAAGTGGATTTTCTGTAAGTTATTTCTTAATAAAGGCTTTGCTATTCAAAAATTTCATTTGTCTTGGTGTTTATTTTTCGTTGTGCACTAACGAATTTTTGAACATTTTTTTTTGATGTCCTTTAAGTAATCATTGAAGACGTTTCAGCTTCTTCAGTTCAAAATTTCAAATTGAATTTGATGAGTAGTGAAACGACTTCATTGATTACTCAGCAAGTCAAGTTGTTCTAGATTGACTTCTATTAGATATTCCATGACCTAGATGAATGAAAACACTCATAGACTCCCTTAGGATAATGTTTCCAAAGCTGGAGATATAGGGTGGAGTTGGGCTGTCATTCTCGCAACATTAGAAAAGATTGGATGTGGCATAGCCTTCAGTGGAAGAAGGAGAAAGTAGAGGGTGCTTGGTGGGATCAGTTTTTGAAGAATAGTAGGTTTAAGGCTGAAGACACATGAGCAGATTGTGTTGGACACTCACAGGTGGTCAACACTGCACTGTTCTAGGCAAATCATCTCCGAATTAAATGGGCAATCACAAATGCCAACAACAGGTCTGGACGATGCTCCTGTCTGTGACTCAGTAGGGGTCATTTACAACTGCGAGCAGATTGTGAAGTCACCCTTTTACTTACCCAGAATGCAGTGCTTTGCCCATAATTACAGCCACAAAAGGGAGTTGTACTGTGGCGCAAACAGGCCCATTTTTTTTGGAGAGGCCACCAAGGCCTGGCCCTAGGGCACCAGGATTTTATCGGGAAGCATGCCATCCAACCATTTCCACATTGGTTCGGAAACACTAGGAATGCGTGGGAATTACAATATTTTTTTTTACAATTTCCTGTGTGCCAAGCACCAGTGTTCCAGAACTGATTAACATGTGCATATGTGTATGAATAAAGGGGAGGGGCTGCAAACGACAGCAGGCCTAGGGGCACCCGCTATGTAAATCCGGCCAGTGGCGCAAAGAGATGGCCATATAAAATGTCATTCTAAGTGTTTTTTCATTAAAAAATTCAAATGTCATTGCTACTAAAGAAAGTATATATTTATCCCTTTCTATTCTTTGGTTCTCCTTCGGGTCTGTTAATCAGCTGGCGTCTGCTACATGGTTTTAAGATGGGAGTGCCAAGAACTTTGTGCTTTCAAATGAAAAAAAAACACACTTACAAATAAATGTAAAACCATTGACAATGGGCAATGAATGTATATTGGAAGGCTATTTCAAATTTCATTTTCAAAACAAAAAGGCAAAATTTTGTTAAAGGGCTTGGAACTTGACATCTTTTGCTTTGTGAGGCGATTCTACTAATTTATACAAAAATACTGAATTAAACAAGATGAAGCAGCAAGGGCATTTATTGTGTTGGAGTGGAAAGAACCTCGCCCTGTGGTTGCCCATAATAGACAAAGTGAATGCTCAGTGTGCCCATAAATTCATTCCGGAAGCTTTCCAGTTTACAAGCTATGAAATCTTATCGGCTCCTCATTAGAATTTGGTGAGTTGCGTGTCAAACATGAATTTTAGTCTTTGAGTTTACTTGGCAATCATACAATCTATGTCTATGTCCAAGGTAAGGCAAAGTGGCCAACAAATGGCACATCTTAGCAAGAAGGGTTGCAAAGTGCAGCTGGTTGTAAACCTTCTTGCTAAGATGTGCAAACTTTTGTATGTTTTTGAAACATAAAAGGTTTTCTAACATGTACCAACATAATGCATATTACACATAAGGTGTGAACAATGTGGGCAGTTTCAGTCTAGATCTCAGGTGTGAACAATACAGGGCTTTAGGGTGTGAACAATAGAGGTGTCACAAGTGTGAACAATGCAGAGGGGATTTTACAGGTGTGAACAATACAGGGGATTAGTCTGAATTTGAGGTTTAAACATTGCAGGGGCCAGTTACTCTCTGTAGTGATACCTATCAAAGTTTACATATGGTAAGCAGACACAGCATGTGGGGGGCCACAGAAGGGGGGGCTGCGGGCCGCATGTGGCCCGCAGGCCACCAGTTGGACAGCAATGACTGTAGCACTCTGGCATCCTTTTATAGGCAGATTTTCGAGCCAAAACTTGCGTGATGCGAGCGCTCCTTACAATGTCCTCACAAAGTTCCAAAGAGACTGCTGGGAGTTGGAGTCCTCTCCTTAATAACCTTATGGACCGCATCCCTTAGTGAAGGTGGACGCCGCCCATTAGTAACTAATGCTGCAATGGGAGATAGGAGGTGTATCCTCCTCAAAGTCTACTGGAATGCTGTCCTCAAATACTGGTTTGATTTTTATTTCCTACTTTCTCCTCTCATTATCACCATTACATAACTAATCTAAGTTCTGCCACTACGTTTTTACTGAGTCTCATTTTTTTTCCTTTTCTTTCTCTTTTATTCAATCTGCTACTTTGTTTCCACCTTATCTGTTGGGTCCTGCCTCTCAATGGAGATGAAGTAATAGTAAACACAAATCAAATTGCTAAAAAAAAAATAAATAAAAAAAGTGTATTTATTAAAAGAAAAATGTATTAATTGTTTTTTAACACCTTGTATATACCAGAAGATTAGCATAGCTAATAGGACCCAGGTCAGTTAATACAGTATAGTAATGTACTACTCACATTAGGGGGCCGATTCACTAACTTCGAGTGAAGGATTCGAAGGTAAAAAACTTCGAATTTCGAAGGTTTTTTTGGGCTACTTCGACCATCGAATGGGCCACTTCGACCTTCGACTACGACTTCAAATAGAAAGATTCAAAGTAAAAATCGTTCGACTATTCGACCAATCGATAGTCGAAGTATTGTCTCTTTAAATAAAACTTCAACCCCCTAGTTCGCCATCTAAAAGCTACCGAAGTCTATGTTAGCCTATGGGGAAGGTTCCCATAGGCTTGGCTAACTTTTTTTGATTGAAGGATATTCCTTCAATCGTTTGATTAAAATGCTTCGAATCGTTCGATTCAAAGGATTTTATCGTTCAATCGAAGGAATTATCCTTCGATCATTTGTTCGAACTATCTGCGCTAAATCCTTCGACTTCGATATTCGAAGTCGAAGGATTTTAATTCTTAGTCGAATATCGAGGGTTAATTAACTCTCGATATTCGACCCATAGTGAGTCGGCCCCTAGATGTTTACTGATTTGTCACCACATGTGGCTGTGTATTTAATGTGGCACTGTTTGCTGGGTTTTATTCACTTTGAGTTCAGGCTGAAACGTTGGTCTCTAAAATATAAAATTGAAGATGTTTCACACTTAGCGGCAGATTTATCAAGAGTCAAATTTCGAATTTGAAAAACGTAGAAATTAGAAGTCAAAAAGACAAACCGAAATGAAATCGAAGTTTTTGGGGGTTTTTTGGCCCGAATAGGTCTATCGGATTTTAAATCGTATGAATCGAAGTAATAGCGCATACAGTTCGTACGATTCAATGTTTTTCCCCCCAAAAAATGTTTGATTTTTCAGCCCACCAATTGATTCCAAACAGTTTCTAGGAGGTCCCCCCATAGGCTAAAACAGCGATTCAGCGGGTTTTAGATAGCGAATGGTCGAAGTAGAATTTTAAAGAGACTGTACATGACAAATTTCACATTTTCTAATTTTTTTTTTCTAATTCAATTTGGATTATTCCGTAGTCGAAGTACACAAAAGTTAGCTTAAAATTTGAATTTTTCAATTTGAATTTCCGCTTCGACCTTTGATAAATCTGCCCCTTAATGTGGCCATAAACGTTACAATTATGATCTGTCCTGAAAAAGATCTTTCGAGGAAAGATTGTTTATTTCAATACACAAGTGTAGAGCTGACTCATCACATATACAGGTAGAAACAATAGACATCTACCTGTATCTGACAATTCAGTACAAACAATGGGCGATGTTCAGGTTCCTTCAAAGGCGCCCAATCAAAATTTGATGTTCTGGCCATTAACAGACCAATCATAGGAAGGTTATGTCCTAGTAATAGCAGTGATGGTCACCCATGAATACCCACTGGCAATACATGCAGAGATCTAATCATTATCTAACACAAGTTTTCTAATCTGTCTGCTCAACTAAATCAGTCTATCGCCATAGTACGAAAATTGTTAGGGCGATTATTTAGAACCCATACATGGTCTGAAAATCGTACAAAACTTTGTTCCTTATGATTATAGAAATGTCAGCCTTGGAAGATATCTTAGTGGGTGATCCTGAGGCTCACATCAGATCTACATAGTAACATAGTAAGTAAGGTTGAAAAAAGACACATGTCCATCGAGTTCAACCTTTTTTTTTTTTTTTTTTTTTTATTAACTACCTATCTGGCAGTTGATCCAGAGGAAGGCAAAAAAAACCCATCTGAAGCCTCTCCAATTTGCCTTAGAGGGGGAAAAATTCCTTCCTGACTCCAAAATGGCAATCGGACTAGTCCCTGGATCAACTTGGACTATGAGCTATTTCCCATAACCCTGTATTCCCTTACTTGCTAAAAAGCCATCCAACCCCTTCTTAAAGCTATCTAATGTATCAGCCTGTACAACTGATTCAGGGAGAGAATTCCACATCTTCACAGCTCTCACTGTAAAAAACCCCTTCCGAATATTTAGGCGGAACCTCTTTTCTTCTAATCGGAATGGGTGACCTCGTGTCAGCTGGAAAGACCTACTGGTAAATAAAGCATTAGAGAGATTATTATATGATCCCCTTATATATTTATACATAGTCATCATATCACCCCTTAAGCGCCTCTTCTCCAGCGTGAACATCCCCAATTTGGCCAGTCTTTCCTCATAGCTAAGATTTTCAATACCTTTTACCAGCTTAGTTGCCCTTCTCTGTACCCTCTCTAATACAATAATGTCCTGTTTGAGTGATGGAGACCAAAACTGTACGGCATATTCTAGATGGGGCCTTACAAGTGCTCTATACAGTGGAAGAATGACCCCCTCCTCCCTTGACTCTATGCCCCTTTTAATACAGCTCAAGACCTTATTTGCCCTTGATGCTGCTGACTGGCATTGCTTGCTACAGCCAAGTTTATCATCTACAAGGACTCCAAGGTCCTTTTCCATAATGGATTTGCCTAGTGCAGTCCCATTAAGGGTATAAGTGGCTTGGATATTTTTACATCCCAGGTGCATGACTTTACATTTATCAACATTGAATCTCATTTGCCACTTAGCTGCCCAGATTGCCAGTTTGTCAAGATCATGTTGCAAGGATGCCACATCCTGGATGGAATTAATTGGGCTGGATAATTTTGTGTCATCTGCAAACACTGATACATTACTTACAACACCCTCCCCTAAGTCATTAATGAACAAATTAAATAAAAGTGGACCCAATACTGAGCCCTGGGGGACCCCACTAAGAACCTTACTCCAAGTAGAGAATGTCCCATTAACACTACCCTCTGTACCCGATCCTGTAGCCAGTTTCCTATCCATGTGCAAACGACTTCATTAAGCCCAACAGACCTTAGTTTAGAAAGCAGTCGTTTGTGGGGCACAGTATCAAACGCTTTGGCGAAATCCAAATAGATCACATCTACTGCCCCCCCAGTATCCAGAATCTTACTTACCACATCATAAAATGCAATCAAATTCGTCTGACATGACCTATCCTTCATAAAGCCATGCTGATTGTTGCTCATAATGCCATTCATTAGGACAAAATTTTGAATGTGATCCCTTAACAAGCCTTCAAATAATTTGCCCACCACAGATGTCAAGCTTACTGGCCTATAATTGCCAGGCTGAGATCGTAATCCCTTTTTAAATATTGGAATAACATCAGCTTTTCTCCAATCCATAGGCACCATACCAGATGACAGTGAATCTGAGAAAATCAGAAATAAGGGCTGGTCTAAAACTGAACTAAGCTCTCTTAGAACCCGGGGGTGTATGCCATCAGGCCCTGGAGCCTTGTTTACATTAATTTGTATTAAAGCTTTTTGAATCATATCCTGAGTCAGCCACTGACTAGATTGAGCTGAACCATTCGTGCAGTTATTAAGTGAGCCTGTGAACCCAGACTCCTCTATTGTATACACTGAAGAAAAGAACTGATTTAACACATTTGCCTTATCTGTATCTGTTACAACCATACTGGTACCATTATTTAATGGAGCAACACTCTCAACCTGCATCTTTTTACTATTAATATATTTAAAAAACTTTTTAGGGTTAGTTTTCACCTCCACCACAATTAACTCTTCATTTCTTTTCTTAGCCTTCCGGATTGCTGATTTACAACATGTATTACAGTGTTTATATTCATTAAATGCAGCTTCTGTCCCTACAGATTTGTAGCTTTTAAATGCCTCTCTCTTCTTTCCCATTAACTTCTTTACTTCTGTATGAAGCCACACAGGATGATTCTTAGAGCTTCTACGTTTAGTACTTAAGGGAATAAATTGAGAACAGTAATGATTTAATATCATTTTAAAGGACAACCATTTCTGTTCTGTGTTTTTAGCTGAAAACCTAATGCCCCAATCAATGCTCTGTAGGGCAGCCCTCATGGCACTAAAATTAGCTTTTGCAAAATTCATGGTTTTTGTTGCCCCAGTATATTTTTGTTTTTTGCACCAGACATTAAAAGATATAACCTTATGGTCACTATTACCCAGGGGTTCAATGACTTGCACATTTGCTATAAGTTCTGGGTCATTTGAGATCACTAAATCAAGAATAGCATTTTTTCTGGTAGGCTCCTCTACAACCTTTGCTAAAAAATTGTCGTGCAATAAGTTTATAAACTTGTTCCCATTAACTGATCTAGCAGTACCGTTGCTCCAGTCAATATCTGGGTAATTAAAATCCCCCATTATCATTACTTTACCTAAACTAGTAGCCTTTTCTATTTGCATTAGGAGCTTTGTCTCCTCCTCCTCACTTACATTAGGGGGTCTATAGCATACGCCTACAATTAATTTGCTGGATTCTTTACAATTGGTGAAGAACTCCACCCATATGACTTCTGCCCCCTCATTTTCTAACATTATCTCCTCTATGAGCTTTTAAATCCTGCCTAACATACAGACATACCCCTCCTCCTTTTCTATTGCCTCTGTCCCTCCGAAACAAAGTATAACCACTGATATTTACTGCCCAGTCATGCGACTCATTCAGCCATGTTTCGGCCACACCAATCACATCATATTTTCCTTCCATCACCAGCAGCTCCAGCTCTCCCATTTTACCAGCCAGACTTCTTGCATTTGTAAACATACATTTAATACTGGCACCATATTGAACATATGACATGTGGTCCTCCCTATCCTTAACAGTATCCCCAGCCAAATCTCCTCCCCCATTTTCCCTTTCTTTGCCCACTATCTCATCTAACCTGTCTACCACTGAATCTTTTACTGAACCCTCCCCCCCCCACACCTAGTTTAAAATCTCCTCCAACCCTCTAGCCATCTTCTCTCCCAAAACAGCTGCCCCATCATCATTGAGGTGCAGCCCATCCCTAGCAAAGAGCCTGTAGCCGACTGAAAAATCAGCCCAGTTCTCCAAAAACCCAAAACCCTCCTCCCTACACCAATCTTTCAGCCATGCATTAATCTCCCTACGCTCCCGCTGTCTCCTTAGCGTTGCTCGTGGCTCAGGTAATATCTCTGAGAAAATTACCTTGGAAGTCCTCGCCCTCAGCTTTGAACCTAGTTTTTTAAAATCATTTTTGAGGACTTCACCACCTCCTCTAACTTTGTCATTGGTACCTATGTGTACCAAGACCGCTGGGTCTTCCCCAGCCCCTCCCAATAATCTCCGCCGAAAACTTTCAGCTGAAGAAGTAACATCAGAAAATAACGTCACACATATGAGCAATTCATCCTGAAAAGTGATTCGGAGCTGCGCATGAGCACATGTTTTTTTTCCAAAAAATCATCTGAAATTGTGGACAATCAGAAAGCATCAGTGGAATGAGGGGAGACCAGGGGATTTGGAACTCCCAAAGAAATAGGAGGGGGCAGCTGACAGCTCTGATGATTATATCTGTACATCTATGTCCAGCTTAAGGTTCCATTCATGCAATATTTGATATAGAAAGATAACAGTAATATAGGGGACTTCTGGTAATCTATTGTGAAGGATTTTGAACCTTAGTTTTAGAAGGGTCAGAACATTTTTCCCTTAGCGTGATAACTGATCAGAATTATTCCCAGGGGACCGTTTGCAATGAAATACATTGAGTCCTGAACTCTAGGACCCGACTGCCAAGTGTACAAGCTGTGAAACAATGTGGGTACATGAACATACAATGGACAGGAAAGCAATATTGAGACTCCCAGACAATATCTTGGGAAGAAAGTAATTTTATGAGACAAACACGGATCTCCCTTGTGATTAAACTCATACTGGGAAGGAACTGCATTCTTACCTTGTGTTCTCTCCCCTACAGGGGAAATGAGGGGGTACGCATGTACGGATTATTGGGTTTAGAGGAAACATTTCAAAGCTGATCTCACCTGCAACCTTCTGCTGTTTGTACCAAACAATGTTATCGCTAAACTCCAGAGCCATTTCATTTCCAGACCTCAAGGCATCACATGCCCTAAATGCTCAGCCTGGTCAATGAGCATAAGTGAAACTACCATGAAACACAAGAAAGTTTTAGTTAAGAAAGGCATCAGTTTGGCTGAGGCTCTTATTGACACAACCCACTGTGAGAACCCTGGTGCGGTCGTTAGTTCAAGGGCAGTAGTAGTTTCAGGGTTCTCCAGCTTCAATAGGTACAACTGTGCATCATTCATCAGTAAAGGCAGGATGGACACATTGGCAACCATGCGAAAGTTCAAGAGTGCATCTTGATGCAAGTACTTGAGTCAATTGTGTCAATTATGTTCCTAAATGACCTCTGCAAAGTATATGTACAACAGCCATTTCTCAAGTCATTCATATAAACACCTAAATAAATCTACTGGCCTGTAGTTCAAGTTCCAGGACAGCCAGCAGGGTGGTGCAGGCAAAAAACTTGACCCAGCCCGAACCCATGTCTGTGAAACCCACCCACATCCAGCTTCCCCCCTCCATTTATAGACCCATGTCTCATCGATGACTTCACAAAAGGGATAGAGCAGGCGTGCATCTATAAATTTGGAAGTAGGAAGCTGGCGGGGTAAGGTGCATCCTGCAAGAGGTGTACCGAGGAACCCGTCCAACCAGTGGGTAAACCTGCGGGTCTCATGGGTATCGGGCCAGCCCGCACATCACTACTGTACAACTGTAGAGGAGGCTGTTACTGCTGGAGTCCTGTTGCCACAATATATGTTACTGCATGGGGGGCTCCAAATATTACACTTGCATGGTGCCCCAATGAGATAAAGTGTGTTTTTAGCCCTGCTGGAAACTCCTGACCTAACTTTTTGGCAGTGGTTTACAGAAGATCACAGTTAGAAGCTATAAACCAAACTGACTATGGCAAATCAATAAAGAAAACCTCATATTTAAAGCCCTGTACAAGTAAAGGATTCGTACCCGGAAACAGGGGCGTAACTATAGAGGAAGCAGACCCTGCGTCTGCAGGGGGCCCAGGAGGTATAGCGGCCCCACGAGGCCCTAATTCATATACAGTTTCAATAAATATTGGTAAAACAAGTCAACTGCTAAAAATTTTGGGGGCCTGAAAAATAATTTGCTGTGGGGCCCAGTAATATCTAGTTACGCCACTGCCCGGAAACCCATTACCCAGAAACCTCTGAATTATGGGAAGGCCATTTCCCATAGACTTCATCTTAATCAAATCATTTGAATTTTTAAAAATGATTTCCTATTGGTAGGAAATAAAACAGTACCTTTTACTTGATCTAAACAAATTTATAATTAAACCTTATTTTGGGCAAAGCAATCCTGTTGGGTCTAATTCATGTTTAAATTATTTTCTAGTAGATTTAAAGGACAAGAAAAGTTGTTAACCACTTGGGGTACCAAATGTTAGGCACCCCCAAATGAATGTATCTACTTACCTAAAACCCTGGGCTGGTGCTCCTACTAGCAGAAAACTGCACCGGCCCGGGGTTATTTCAGTGAGCACCACGGAACGCTTCTATTCCTGGCTTCCTATTTCTTCAAATTTCACGGGGAAGACGCATGCGCAGTAGAATGAAAAAGATGATTTTTTAGTTAAAGTTCGGCTTTTCACTCTAATGCGCACGCGAGAAGAAAGAAGAAGTCGTGCTCGCAGGAATAACCCCAGGCCAGTGCAGTTTTCTGCTGATAGGAGCAGTGGCCCGGGGTTTCAGTTAAATAAATACATTCACTTGGGGGTGCCTAACATTTGGCACCCCAAGTGGTAAACTCATTTCCTTCTTCTTCTTTAAGTTATGGAGATCCAAATTATGAAAAGATCCTTTTTCCGGAAAACCCCAGGTCCTGAACATTCTGTATAAAAGGTAGGTTTGTAGGAAGATAGGTTTGAATGCTTGAATAAAATGCTTTCTTTCCACTTATTTCTTTACTGCTTGCCTCACTTCAGCAGTATGTAATCCCTCATCACCTGTTGTGCAAGTGCCCTGCTGCTGCCCTTTGACCTGCCCAAAGTTTTCTCTTTGTAGGTAACAGCATAGGCATCCCAGCATGAGACAGGAAGACTACATGGGACTAGCCCCCCGTAGGTCAGCATTTCTGCACTTGCCAAGTTTAGATAACTTGCTGTGAGTATTTGTACTTAGAGGATTTCAGTTTGTGTTGATAGCTGCTCAAATGAAAAGGTCAAAAGTATGGTGGGTCTGACTCTCACCCCTCCCGCGGCGTTAACCTTAAGAAGAGCTTTGTGCCATTTTTCGTCATGTTTTTTGGACCAGATGGGTTTTTAGCAGCTTAACTGTGAGCTCTGCAACCAACCAGAGAAGAATATACAAGAGATGTACTCTATAACAGATTGTGAGGCCTAATGTAAACGTGCCCACCTGGAGAGAATCTATTTCTCCTCCAAACATTCTGTTTTTCCTTTGTACAAAATGTCCCGACACACAAATACATATTCCCAGCAAGGCAGCGGCCTGCTGAGAGAGGGGCAAGCCCTGAGTTCTTGGGGTCTGCTTTGTTAACCTCAGATCTATGACAACGATTTTAAAGACTTGCTGCTGGTGATAAGCTCTGTAGATGTTTGAAAACTCATACCTGTTTTTGGGTTACAGCGCCACGTGTATGTCAGTGATATTATGCTTTATCCCCAGTGGAGCTTACAATCTAAGGTCCTTATCACATTCCCACTATGACCAGTTTCATCAGTAGCCAATAAACCTGACTGTATGTTTTTGGAATGTGGCAGAAACATATATACAAACCCCTTGCATGGCAAATTGCATCCAAAATTGCACACTGATCCAATGTCTTATCTCGCCATCTTCAGATCTTATTATCCTCATAAAGTTGGGAAAAGAGGGGCTTATGCCCAAGCTCAGATTTAAAGCTGAGTCTGGCATCTCAAGTACGCTGATGCCCACCCAGCCCTAATACAAGGGACCAGTCTATGGCAGTGGTGGTATTTAGATATTTATTAAGATTAAGCACAGTAAGTGAGGTTCTATTGTGGGCAGATGGGCAATGTAGAATTAATGAACCCGCATGCTTCAATAACATTGATTGTCATTTAATAATGCTCTCACTTGACTGCTTTAAGTGCTGGACTCTTATTCTGTGTATTTAGATCTTAATCTTCTGATCTATTTTGGCACATGAAGCTTAATGCATGTGGCCAGTTGTGTGGAATCTAAGGTGACTAGGCAAGGTTTCCCAGTGATGGATGAAAGAAGAATTGGGGGTTTAGGGAACATTTAAGGACCATCACCTGTTCTGTCGGAGGAGAATGTAGAAACTGCTTCAGATTCCAGTGGTGGATTAATGAGATGAGGGGATCACTTTACAAGATTCTTGGGGCATTTTTGTCGCCTGCAGTTGACTGGCCTGCTGGGAAGCCTGAACTCTTGCACTATTATCTGAGCCCATATGATCCATTATAATCTGTTTCAGCAAGTGTCCTGTGTTTAATGACTGCTAAATTCAGGAGTCAGGCATTTGTCTTTCCATATATGTACCGGGCTGTACAAATGTTCCCAATGTTAGCTCTGTGTTCCCATACCTAGTGTTCAACATGAAGTACAATAATCTGTTTATGCAACAACTCCCCAAACAGTGGTGGACTGAAGCTCTAGGGCCCAACAGAGAAACTGACATCTGTAGTCTGCTGTCATAGATATTAGAAGGAAAACATGTCAAGTGGTATGGCTCTCTTCTGTATACAATAAAAACTAAGGGCAATTATCCTACAGAAGTACCCACCCACTATGGCCTGGACCCACCCACTGGTATACCAATAGGCCAATACTGCTCTGCCCAAATGCCTTCCAGATGGATCCTGCCCAGAGGTAAGAGGCAGATAAATGTGAGAGGTAGATAAAGAGTAAGTAACTACAGATGGACCCTGCCCAGATACAGGACAAGGCAAGAGGCAGATAAAGAGTAACTACAGATGGACTCTGGCCAGATACAAGGCAAGGCAAGAGGTACATAAAGAGTTAGTAACTACAGATGGACTCTGCCCAGATATAGGACAAGGCAAGGGGTAGATGAAGAGTAGGTAACTACAGATGGACCCTGCCTAGATATAGGACAAGGCAAGGGATAGATGAAGAGTAAGAAACTACAGATGGACCCTGGCCAGATACAGGACAAGGCAAGAGTTAAGCGGTAAATAAAGAGTAGGTAACAACAGATGGACCCTGGCCAGATACAGGACAAGGCAAGAGGTAAGCAGTAAATAAAGAGTTGGTTACTACAGATGGACCCTGCCCAGATACAGGACAAGGCAAGAGGTAAGAGGTAGATACAGAGTAAGTAACTACAGATGGAACCTGCCCAGATACAGGACAAGATAAGAGGTAAATAAAGAGTAGGTAACTACAGATGGACCCTGCCCAGATACAGGACAAGGCAAGAGGTGAGAGGTAGATTAAGAGTAAGTAACTACAGATGGACTCTGCCCAGATACAGGACAAGGTAAGAGGTAGATAAAGAGTAACTACAAAGGGACCCTGCAGATCAAGGCAAGAGGCCGATGCATACCCTTGTCCATATGCTGCTGCAACTTTCATAAAAATGTGCACAAAAAATAGTGCCATTCACAAATGAGCCTGACTGTCCCTTTTTGCAATTTATTTTTAAATTACACTTCTTAAAATAAACCAAGTGAATTGGCATGACATGACAGCCCAGTGTGTCAGATGATAGTTGGGCCTGTTACTCAGATGCCGAAATAAAATGTTCCACTGACAAGCTGAATTGTGGAGAGAATGAAAAGCCTGTTTTGTAAAAAATAAAATCCAGAAGTGACAGGATACATGTAAATCAGCGACTTTTCTACAAGAAAACGTATTGCTGTTTACAGTGATATTTTCTGACACTCGCAGAGACCAAAATGATTGTCCCTGGATTATGTAAAAGAAATGGTTACGCTTCCCATTGCCCCATTACAGGACAGTTTCTGCCAGAGAGAGACATTATCCATTTATCCCCAAAGTGACAGCACAATGCACGGAAAGTGAGATTAAAAATATCTTGTTTTGTTTTCTGCCTGTGCCACACTTATCTCTTTTATATGGAGAGAGGGGAGAGCGCGGAGCACTGTGCCGGCAGAACATACAGAGTGGGGCCAGAGAATATCTTCCATGGTATATTCTGTTTATGAGTCCTCTTAAAACGAACGCAATTGCTGAACACATTGGTGCTGTTCATGAAAGTTACTTGTGTCCAGACATAAACTGTGTTTATTGTAATGCATCTGGCACAATTCCTGAAGGCACAAATCCCCACATGGATGCAATTTTGCTGGAAATATGGGACAAAAGGCTTCATTGTGGGTAAAAAAAGGCAATTTGTGTCTGAAATTAGCCTGTAGTATAATTAGGGAAGCACTGAATAATTTTTTTAATCAGTCAGCGGCCTCACAGCAAAATCATTTTTGGGACCCCTTAAACTTTGGAAATTCATTTGGGTCCAAGGCTGGATTTTAAAGTGCTGTGCCCCTAGGCCCCACTCGCACCAGACCCACCTGTTGCACCAGAACCCCCTATACACATCCCCAACTTCCCCCACCACCACTCAAAATCCTCACAACAAACTGCTTCCCCCACCATACCTTTCACTGGAGCCTTGGTGCATGGAAGATTCAAACTTCTCCCAAAATCTCCCCTCCAGTCCCTCCAATTTGTCCTGCCCCAAGACATGCCCACAAATCTGGCCCTGAATGGTTCCCGGCAGTTGCAGGGTGTGCTTGTCCTATAGCCGCACCTCTGGATTTGACAAATACTGAATCAATCACAAGATATGTATTCATGCAAACACCAAGCTATGATTTGTGATAAAATTGGAGAAAATCCCCCCCCCCAAGACTTGTATCACATGGTAAGAATTGTTGTGTGGAGCTGCCCAACACAACTAGGATTTTAGGGTACGGATTCTGCTCGGCTGAAACAAATGGGTGCCACAATATTCGCAGACTTTACAATTTGTTTTACATACAATTCCCTTTTTCAAAGCAATTTCCCTTTCATTGGATTGACGACTTTGACGATTGATTTTACTTCTGTGTTTATGAAATGCGTAAGAAAAATGCTCAGTTCATAAACAGGGCACTCTCAGTTCATTTCTAGAAGATTTTTTTCCCTTCTTTTTTCTCAGCTCTCATATTGCCACTGGTCCATGAGTGATATTTTGAGCTCAAAACAAGTGTTTGCTTTAATCCAATTTCCTAAATATGCCCCATAGCACCTGGCTCGGGCAGGAATTCTCCCGATGGTACAGAACAGTGTATCAAGTGACTTTCAGATCCCTTCGGTGCTAGTTATTTTTGTAGCTTTTATCTGTACAAGTCAATAAAACAGGACCCCTCTCTCTCCAACAGATGTCCTGGGCAAGAACTCCACTCTGGTGGGGCGATGGGATTCACAGTTCTGCCTATTTATGTTGAAATAGTTTTAGACCCATTAACAAGAAAATATCTCTCCCTTTCTGCCGCCAATAGAGACAGGTGCAGCCATTCTAGTATTTAGTGGGATAAAAGGTTACAATAGTCCATCTGGAATAAAGAGCTGGAGATTTTGAAGGCCCTACCAGCCCCTAAGTGCACCCAAGCATTCCTGTGCTGTACCTGTTCTCTCCTTTCTCTATTTCCATGATAGGGAATATGTTGAAATGACTTTGCTCTCCAAGCTGCCAGCTCTAATCCACATCATATTCAGGCTGATTAACACCTTCGGGACTAAGGTTATCACAGTACATTACAGATCTGCTGCAACAGCTGAGAAACTTAACCCCAAGCTATGCCTGTAACTCTCCAGCAGTCTCAGTGGCAATGCCAAAGGGCGGTGTTTACAAACGCTGATATCGTGTGCACAAATTCATATAAAAAAAAGAGCATTTCCACATTGACAATAAGTCTGCTGGCTGATTTCTTTTTCATATAATGATTTTTCATGTTGATTGTGTTCTTTTCTTCCACCAAAAAGCTCCCCAGTTTTTTAAGATGGAAACTTTATTTCTGGAAAAATTATGGCATTCAAAAAAATATCATATTTATTGGTGAATTTTCCATCAATAATCCTGAACCCAGGGCTCTGTAAGTAATAAACGTGCCCCCTTGAATCAAATCTAAATCCGGCACAAACTGTCCTTATTTGGACAAATCCTGGATTCAGTTCATCCCTCCTAACTTTTTATTTTTAAATTCATTTTTAGTATGATGTAGAAAGTGACATTTTGAGACAATTTGCAATTGGTTTTCCTTTTTTTTATATATATAATGTGTGCTTTTTGAGTTATTCAGCTTTTTATTCAGCAGCTCAGTTTGCAATTTCAGCAGTCTGGTTGCTAGGGTCCAAATTACCACACATTGATATGAGTAAAAGACAGGATTATGAATAGGAGAGGCCTGAATAGTAAGAAGAGTAATAAAAAGGTGCAATAACAATACATTTGTAGCCTTACAGAGAAATTGTTTTATTTTAGATGGGATCAGTGACCCCCATTTGAAAGCTAGAAAGACGGAAAAATTAAGGCCAATGGAGAAGCTGCTTAGAATTAGCCATTCTATAATTTACTTAGTCCCATAGATTAATATATAAGTGAATTCTCTCGCCAAGGCGAGTTGAACCAAAGTCATGCCCCATGTTTTGCACCTGGTGATACCAACTAGATGCCAGGGCACCCCACTGCAGAGGAGGCTTGAATAATGGTATCTATGCCAACAACTACCTGTCTAATGTCTTCCAAGGGTGGACAGAGACCCAATGTTTTCCTATTCAGAGCAATCTGCTGTGAATGTTGATGATGAATTTATGAGGTTGGGCTCAGACTGATAGCATAGTTGCCAAGACATTGCCAAGATCAACTGGGTCCTGGTCCAAGAGAAGTTTATTGTCAGCAAGAGCCAAAAGGCCTCCTCTCATGCCATGCACCAACCCAGGGTCGAACTGGGCCGGCCCAGACACACTTCTTGTCACCGCTGCCTTGAACCTACTCTTCCTTGTCGTGAAAGGTACAAGCGAGCGTGTGCACGCGGAGGGGGGGCAAGGATGTGCACACGTGGCAGGGGCCCCAAAGTAGCCTTTGCGGTATGGGGGTAGACCCTAAAACAGCAGCCCCAGCCTCAGTTGGCCCACCCCTCCAAAAGCAATCTTTGTGGCAGATTTGCCTGTGCACGAACCACCAGCAGGCCCCGAGAGGGTGCAGGCCCTGGTGCAGTCACAACCCCCACACACATCTGCCACTGGGCTAGGGCATTCTCACCATAATCCTTGTTCAATAACAGGGCTGCTGTCCCATAGCATTTTAAGTTGTAACCTACAGTACATAATTTGGCCAAAGCCAAAGTCGATATGAGATATCAGTGATGCAAGAAAAAGATCCAAGGAAAGAAAAGCAAGTGACAGGGAAATTAAGTAAATGCATGTAGTATGGAGACTGACAGGTGCAAATTAGTTAAATCAGGTTAATGCTATGAGACCAAACACCTGTGTCTGCACCTTTGGAATTCTTCCATCTACTGCTGCTTAAGTCTGTTGCAAGTGGCTCCCATGCCCAGAGGTCAAAGTGTTTATCACCAGCTAATTCTTAGGCTGAATCCAGCATCAATTACATGCCACAAAGGATACAAATGGACAGAATTTCAGGGGCTTCTCTTTGTGTGGGGGTGTCACGATCGCCGCCCGGAGCAGGTCCAGGAGCTCCGGGCGGCGCGTCCTTCCCTGCCGGTGTCGCTCCAAAAATGGCGGCGCCCATGGCCGCCACGTGGGTAGCGGCGCCGGCGCGATGACGTCAGCGTGTCGACGTCGGCGCAAGGACGTAGATGACGTCAGAATGGCGCCAAATTCAAAGTTAAAAACGCTACCTAGACGCCAGAATGGCGCCCAAGTATAGGCATACTTTCCCTAAGTGTATCCTGGGTTTCCTGTGAGCTTAATTGCTAAATCTTGTTCCTGATTTATATCCTGACTCTTTGCCTGGACTTTGGACTTTTCTGATATCTGCCTGCCTGTGAACTCTTGCCTGGATCCCGACTACTCTTTTGATTAACCCTTTGGACACCGCGACCTTGCTCCCTCAAGAGGACTTCCTCCTCGATCCTGACTACCTCCCTGGAGGGAGCTCCCGGCTCCCTGACATTATACTTGGGCCATGGATCCTACTGAGGAAGCTACGCCTGATGTCGGACGAGCGCTCCGCGGACTGGCATCCCGCATGGAGGATTATGAAGCCCAGCAGTACCGCATAGGGCAGGCACTCGATACCCTTCTCTCTCGTATGCCTCCAGCGCCCCCTGCTCTCCAAGCTGCGGTAAATCCTTCCATGGCGGCCGTCTCATCTACCGCAGGTTCCTCGTCAAGTGAGCCTCGCGTTCTGCCTCCTCCTCGCTTCAGTGGGGACCCACAAGCCTGCAGAGGTTTCGCTACACAGTGCCAGATCCAGTTCGAGTTCCAACCCTCGCACTTCCCCAATGAACGTTCCAAGGTGGGGTGTAATAATCTTACCTAGGGGACGACAGGGACGCCTGTCGCCCCCTCGACGGGGACGCCCGTCCCTCTCCTCCGCCGCCGATGCGGCTAGGCCTCAGGCGCCGGCTCCTATGGAGCGCGCGGCGCGCATGCGCAGCAATTAAAGGCGCAGGCGCTGGCGCTGATTCGTCAGCGTCCAATGGCGCCAAATTCAAATCTTTAAATGGCCAGCAGTCCTTTTGTGCCTTGCCCAACGTAGGTTCTGTTTATTGTTCCTGGGTGTGATATTCTGTGATTCTTGTTGTGACCTTTGGCTATTCCTGATTCCTGTTTGACTTCCGCCTGCCCTGACCCTTTGGCTTGTTCCTGACTACTCTTTGGATTCCGTTCTGTACTTCGACCCTGTTTGTTGCTGACCTGGCCTGTGACCTCGACTACTCTGCTGCTTACCGATTTTGTACAGCATTTCCGATTGGTTTCGACTCGGCCCGCTCCTGGACTTTGATAACTTTTACGTTAAGTTCCCTTGCTCGCCCAGAGTTCTTCCCTCAGTCTCCTCACTATTAAGTCCTGACGGCATCCGAGTAGCGGAGGGCTCCACCCGACGTGAAAGGCGGCGGTTATAGGCCGAAGCGTGAGCCGAGCCCGGGACATTGGGGTTTACTCTGGGTTGTGGGATACTGAACGTTACATGGGGTATGTGATGTCTCGTTTGGTGGGCAAACCGCTTGAGTGGGCAACATCTCTTTGGGAGAAGAATTCTCCGCTGACTTTTGATGCGAAGGCTTTTCTTCAAGCATTTCGTACTGTGTTTGATGCCCCGGGTCGGGTCACAAATGCCCCTTCTCGTCTTCTGCAACTCCGACAGGGAAACCGCAGTGTTTGTGAATATGCTATTGACTTTAGAACTTTGATGGCTGAGACTTCCTGGAACGACGATGCCTATAAGGCCGTATTCTATCAAGGTCTGTCTATTCGCATTAAAGATGATCTTGTCTCCAGGGAGTTCCCTGACCTGCTGGAAGATCTGATCGCACTTTCCATTAAGGTGGACACTCGTCTCAGAGAGCATCAAGTAGAGAGGGAGCGTTGTAAAAGATTTCAACCCTTGTTGTCACCTCGCTTCCAGAGACCTCTCCTGCATACTCCAGCTACTCAAGCCTCTCCTTCTCCTCTGGAGGAACTGATGCAAGTTGTAGGGGCTCGTCTCTCCGAACAAGAAAGACTCCGCAGACGAATGGCTGGCTTATGTCTGTATTGTGGCGGACAGTCTCATTTTGCGAACTCTTGTCCGGTGAAGCCCACGAGTTCTGTTCCCCGAGGTATATCTAGGGTAACTCATGTAGGGGGTAGAGAACACTCACAGGTTTCTCCTTCCATTACAGATCCGCCTAGCCACTAAGACTATTGTTGGCTCAGCTTTCATTGACTCTGGAGCTGCTGGGAACTTCATGGACGCTCTTTTCGCCAAACACATGGAAGCTCCCTTATTCCCATTGTCTACTCCTCTCCGTGTCACTGCCATTGATGACAGACCCCTGGAGGCTGAATTTATCTCCATGACGACTGGGGAATTGCCTGTGCAGGTTGGGACGCTGCATAAAGAAAGACTTTCGTTCCTAATTATTTCCTGCCCATCCGTTCCAGTTGTTTTGGGTCTCCCTTGGCTGCGCCTGCATAATCCCTCCATTGATTGGTCCGCAGGGCAGATTTCCCATTGGAGCCCATTTTGTCAGCAGCACTGTCTTCCTGCTGAACCCCTCCAGAGGGTGAATATCTCTATGTCGGATCTGAAGACTCTACCCTCCTTTTACAAGGAATTTGCTCATGTATTCTGTAAGAAGTCTGCAGCATTCCTTCCTCCACATCGACAATATGATTGTCCTGTCGATCTTCTGCCTGGAACCATGCCCCCTAGAGGTCGTACTTATCCTCTCTCTCCAGCAGAGACCACTGCCACGAAGCAGTATATCCAAGAAAATCTCCAGCAGGGGTTTATTCGCCCTTCTACTTCTTCTGCCGGGGCTGGATTCTTCTTAGTGGAAAAGAAGGATGGAGGCCTACGCCCTTGCATCGACTACCAGGGTCTTAATAAAATTACCGTTAAGAACCGGTATCCCTTGCCCTTGATTGCCGAACTCTTTGACCAACTGAAGGGGGCTAAAATCTTCACTAAGTTGGATCTCCGTGGGGCATATAACCTTATCCGCATCCAGGAAGGTGACGAATGGAAGACAGCATTCAACACTCGGGATGGGCACTATGAGTACCTCGTAATGCCCTTTGGTCTCTGCAATGCCCCCGCTGTCTTTCAAGAATTTGTGAATGACATTTTCCGGGATCTCTTGGGAAAGTTTGTGGTCGTGTACCTTGATGACATCCTGATTTTCTCCAAGGACCTTACAAGCCATCGTTCCCAGGTGAAGGAAGTACTCTCTCGTTTGAGGAAGAACTCTCTCTTTGCCAAACTGGAGAAATGTGTGTTTGAAGTGTCCAAGATCCCTTTTCTGGGCTATATTATCTCCCCAGAGGGTTTCGAGATGGATCCTGTGAAAGTGTCTGCAATCCAAGAGTGGCCCCTAGTGCTGAGCACTAAGGCAATCCAGAGATTCATTGGTTTTGCCAATTACTACCGGCAATTCATTAAGGGATTCTCTTCTCGTATTGCTCCTATCCTGGCCCTCATCCGAAAAGGGGGTAAACCCAGGTCATGGCCCCTGCCTGCTATAGAAGCTTTTCAATCCTTGAAGGATGCCTTCACTTCTGCTTCGGTTCTCCGCCATCCTGATCCGGAGTTACCTTTCTTCATCGAGGTAGATGCTTCTGAAGTTGGAGCTGGAGCTATCCTGTCCCAAAGACATCCCTCTGATGGGAAGCTGCACCCATGTGCGTATTTCTCTAAGAAGTTCTCTCCTGCAGAACAAAATTATGATGTAGGAAATCGAGAACTCCTGGCTGTTAAGCTTGCCTTAGAAGAGTGGCGTCACCTCCTTGAAGGTTCTTTGATCCCAGTCACGATCTACACGGATCATAAGAATCTTGAGTTCATTCAATCTCTCAAGAGGCTGAATCCCAGACAAGCAAGGTGGTCTCTCTTCTTCTCTCGATTTAACTTTGTCTTGACTTTTCGCTCTGGCTCCAAGAATCGGAAAGCTGATGCTCTGTCTTGCAGTTTCACTCCGGTGGATCGTACTCCTGAAAGACAAGAGCCTATTATTCCTCCTGTCAAGATCATCGCTTCTTTGTACCCTCAATTTGCTGATCAAATTCTGGCTAGTCAATCTTCTGCCCCTCCTGATACTCCCATTGGAATGGCATTCGTACCTCCTGAACTTCGTCTGCCTATCCTGCAACAGACTCATAGCTCCAAGCAAGCGGGACATCCAGGTCCTACTAGGACTCTTGAACTTTTACGGCGTCTAGTCTGGTGGCCGACTATGTGTAAAGATGTCAAAGACTTTGTTGCTGCTTGTACCGTTTGTGCCACTTCCAAGTCTAGCCATTCTCGCCCTAGCGGGTTACTACAGCCATTGCCTGTTCCCTCTCGTCCTTGGACGCATTTGGCAATGGACTTCATAGTCGAACTTCCTCCCTCCAGTGGGAACACCGTGATCTGGGTTGTCATAGATCGTTTTAGCAAAATGGCCCACTTCATCCCTTTATGGAAGCTACCATCTGCAGTGGAGTTGTCACAGTTGTTCATTCAATTCATTTTTCGCCTGCATGGCTTCCCGGCGGAGATTATTTCTGACAGAGGTTCTCAGTTTACAGCTAAGTTTTGGCGTTCCCTGTGCAAAGATCTGGGTATTAATCTTCAGTTCTCCTCAGCTTATCATCCCCAGACAAATGGAGCGGCTGAGCGAGTGAACCAAGCCTTGGAACAGTTCTTGAGGAACCACGTTTCCCTTTGTCAAGATGATTGGTCCGATCTCCTCCCGTGGGCGGAGTTTGCTCATAACAATGCCTGCCACACTTCCACTGGAAGGTCCCCATTTATGTCGGTGTATGGTCAACATCCTCAAGCCTTCCCACAAGACTTTGTGTTGTCTGATGTTCCAGCCGCTGATGACCATGCAGCCCACATGTCTGCTATTTGGGCTGCAACCAAGTCAAACCTGGAGAAGAGTGCTCTGGTTCATAAGACGTTTGCAGATCGTAGACGTAGACCCTCTCCTCCCTACAAGGTCGGTGGGTTGTCTTCCAGGAACATTCGGTTGAAGGTACCATCTCCTAAATTGGGTCCGAGGTTCGTAGGTCCATTTTCCATCTCGGAGGTGATCAATCCTGTGGCTGTCAGACTTCAGCTTCCCCCTGAGATGCGAATTCCAAACGTGTTTCATGTCTCCTTGGTGAAACCCGCCACCTCCAACCGCTTTTCCGTTGTCCAGCCTCCCCCTTCTACTATCTCTGTGGATGGCCAACAAGAATATGAGGTGGAGAAGATCCTTGACTCCAGGATCTCCAGGGGCTCTCTTCAATACCTCATCAAGTGGAAAGGCTTTGGCCCTGAAGAATGCTCCTGGGAAGGACGCTCTGATGTCCATGCTCCTCGTCTGGTGAGGGAGTTCCACTCCAAATTTCCCCAGAAGCCAAGTCCTGGTGGTCTGGAGGCCCCCTGTGAGGGGGGGGGTACTGTCACGATCGCCGCCCGGAGCAGGTCCAGGAGCTCCGGGCGGCGCGTCCTTCCCTGCCGGTGTCGCTCCCAAAATGGCGGCGCCCATGGCCGCCATGTGGGTAGCGGCGCCGGCGCGAGGACGTCAGCGTGTCGACGTCGGCACAAGGACGTCGATGACGTCAGAATGGCGCCAAATTCAAAGTTAAAAACGCTACCTAGACGCCAGAATGGCGCCCAAGTATAGGAATACTTTCCCTAAGTGTATCCTGGGTTTCCTGTGAGCTTAATTGCTAAATCTTGTTCCTGATTTATATCCTGACCCTTTGCCTGGACTTTGGACTTTGCTGATATCTGCCTGCCTGTGAACTCTTGCCTGGATCCTGACTACTCTTTTGATTAACCCTTTGGACACCGTGACCTTGCTCCCTCAAGAGGGCTTCCTCCTCGATCCTGACTACCTCCCTGGAGGGAGCTCCCGGCTCCCTGACAGGGGGGCAGATATCAGTTGCAGGGAATGCACAATAAAATACTGTACTTACCCTTGGTTGTTGCAAGATATACTAAACTGGGTTAGTCCCAGGTTTAGTGTCTTTACTGTGTTACTGCCCGGTTCAGATGTGACTTCTTCCACCCCACTTAAAGGAACAGTGCCAAAAAATTAAAGGCAGCCATTCAAGCACAGGATACACAGTAAATAACAGATAAGTACAACTATAGTTTATATAAACAAACTGCTGTGAAGCCATGGTGCAGCCATTCAAGCACAGGATACACAGTAGATAACAGATAAGTAGTGATGGGCGAATTTATGCGCCAGGCGCGAATTCGCGGCGAATTTGCGCGAATCGGCGCCAGCGAATAAATTCGCGAAACTCCAGCGAAAATTCGCGTCAAAAATTCGCCGGCGTCAAAAAAAATTTTTTCCGAAAAAATGGACGCCGGCGTCAAAAACGGGCGCCGGCGTCGAAAAAATGGGCGCCGGCGTCAAAAACAGGCGCCGGCGTCGAAAACGAGACGCCGGCGCCGTTTCGCGAATTTTTCGCCGTTTCGTGAATTTCGCGCGAAATTCGCGAATTTTTTGGCGAAACGGCGCAAGTTCGCCCATCACTACAGATAAGTACAACTATAGTTTATATAAACAAACTGCTGTGTAGCCATGGGGGCAGCCATTCAAGCACAGGATACACAGTAGATAACAGATAAGTACTACTATAATTTATATAAACAAGCTGCTGTGTAGCCATAGGGGCAGCGATTCAAGCACAGGATACACAGTAGATAACAGATAAGTTCTGAAGAATCCCATCGTATACTACAGAGCTTATACATTATCTGCTGTGTGTCCTGTGCCTTTTTTTCTTTTTCAACTTTCAGTGGCTGCCCCCATGGCTACACAGCAGCTTGTTTATATAAAATATAGTAGAGTTTCTGAAGCAAACTCACCAGTTGTACCAGTGCAGGGCAACAATACATTATATTGTATTATTATTACTTTAAAAAACTTTTTTTGGTGTAACGTTTGTTTAAAGACAGGTATAGATTCGGAAAAACAGTACATATCCTTGTGTTGAAATGATACTGCCATGCCTAAAATACTTGATGATGGTGATTATTCAAAAATGAATGCAGATTTGTGCCTTTATCTTGTCACAGTACTCCCCAGTGACTTATAATATCCTTATCATTAACAGTAGCGGGTACATTATCCATTATAATACATGAGTGATACTCAGAGTTCCCTGTATAACTCAGCCTGCAGCCTTGTGAATTTATATGGTCACAGAACCCCTCAGTGACTTATAATATCCTTATCATTTACAATAGGGTGTACATTAACCCTTATAATACATGAGGGATACTCAGAGTTCCCTGTATAACTCAGCCTGCAGCCTTGTGCCTTTATATGGACACAGAACCCCTCAGTGACTTCTAAACCTTATACAGAAATTTACAATAAGGGGCACATACCGTATCTTATTTAATCCCCATTGGAAGCAACAGTTCTGTCCTGCTGTATGGCTGAGGATGTAGCTTTCTTAATAAGATTATGTAAGAATCAACACTGGTTTCTTTCTAGATGAAAATAAATTAATTGATTTGGTATTTGGGACACATTAGTAAATAGAGTGACTCATTTACATCACTAATGGGATATTACTCTTTGGATTGGGATTGTTTTGCTGCATATGACAAAGACAAAGGCACTTCATTCCCACAGCATTGTTTGTCCCATGAGATAAAGCCAGGGCTGGCAGAGATGCTTGGACATGGCCTACAGCCAGCTGGCTTCTATTTTTAACAATAAAAATAATAAAGGTGCGGAGAAGCAAGATGTGTGATACTGAGCTCCGACCCATAGGAACAGCAGTCTCTGTCTGCCTTCATAAAACAGTATAGTTATAAAAACCATAGACTGTCCTCGAGAGGGCAGCATGTTGGCCATCTTTAAAAATTGCTCTCAGCCTGAGGGTCCAATGGATTTTTTGAGGGTCACAATTGGACCAAAGCTTTAATGACAGCAAAACAATGAACTAGTTACTATGCACAGGAACATCAGATGGATTCTCAGCATTTTGGTGGGACCACTGGGTCTTTGGCAAAAAAGGATTATTTGCCATTGCTTTAAGCAATGTTTTAGCTCATGTGCTAAGGTGACAACATTGTGTGAATTAGCTCCATAGTCGCCTATAGCAGCCAACCAAAGCACCAGAATTAATTATTGTATCTGCAGGAGACTATTCTAAGCTTAGTGATGATTGTCTGCACAAGGAAAACCTCAGTTCCTGGATGTTGGCTTTTTTTTATCTGAATTTATGGAAATGCACCTAGGAAAGTCAATCCACAGCCCAGTTTTACTCTGCACAAGCACAACACAGCGGGCTTAGTTCTGCATCTCTGCTGTAAATAGCTCTCGCTGTCCCTTATCATGGGATTCTGGCCAGAACTCCCAGCATGCCGTGCTTGAAACCTCTCATGTTCTACAACATCATGCTGGATATAAAGTGGGGGCAGATTACACGAAGGAAGGCATTTTATCTCAGTCACTATGAGGCGAGCGAAGATGCGATAAGGACGTGTTAAAAGTCAAGGAGGTGCCATTGACAAGAAGACTAGTCCAACTCATGCTGCACAATGGATCATTGGCTCTAATGGCAGCAGGGAACCCGTGACAACTGCTTCAACACCTAAGGTAGGATGAGTTCCTGTTTTCTTTCCTTTCAATGTTCATACATTTAATCTTTCATGTTACGTAACCTACTTTTAGTGGTTTTATTTGGGAAATCAGAGTCTTTGATTCATGTAGAAGTCCAAGTTGCCCACTCTGCTGTTGCGTTAGAGTTCCTTTCCTTTTTATAGGTTGTTTTGTACATAAAATACAGTTAGGTGGGACCCTCCTGTATTCTGTCCTCCGACCCTCTTGAGCAGAAGATCCCAAACTGTATAGGTGGCCTGCATAGGCGGACCAGTGAAGAAGATAGGTATATGACAACATTTTATGTATATCAAATCTTACTATGACCTCTATGGGGGGCTACATACATTCATATTTCTTAAAATGTGTCCCTGAAGACCAATGACACCTGTCAAGGCTACATGACTGACTTATTCGTATTACCCATATATCATGGAAGTATGTGCTGCCCCTATAAAGATTCTAGATCAGTGATCCCCAACCCGTAGCTCGTGAGCAACATGTTGTTCGCCAACCCCTTTGATGTTGCTCTCAGGGTCCTCAAAGCAGGTGCTTATTTTTGAATTTCAAGCATGAAAGCAAGTTTTAATTGCATAAAAACTAAGTATAGTGCCAAGTAGAGCCTCTTGTAGGCTGCCAGTCCACATACGGGCTACCAAATCACAGCCCTTATGTGGCACCCCAATGGACTTTTTCATGCTTGTGTTGCTCCCCAACTCTTTTTACATTTGAATGTGGCTCACAGGTAAAAAAAAGGTTGGGGACCCCTATTCTAGATCATCCCACTATTTAAGTTGCACAATCTTTATCACTTGTGTGACAGACCTATAACAAGTACTGGAGATATTGATTTTGATTTATTTACAAATCCTGAAAGGGTTTAGGAGATAGTCAAGGTCCCAAGAAGGCTTCTTCTTAGGAATGAGGAAAGGCTTTCCTCACCCAAAATGCTTTATATGGGGATCCACTTCCATTGCTTCAATCAACTACCCAGCAGCCTTTATGGAACTATACTTAGCTGTTTGGATATGGTTAATTTTTTCCCTGCATTTTTTTACTTGTTTTGCCTTAGTCACTTTTTCTTATGGCTTATGTCTCAATTTACAGCTCAAATTGCAGTTGGGATTTACCCAGCCTCTTCTATAAACCTATTGTTTCCCCTGTGTTCTGCTCTTTGTACTTATTCTGGATCTTTGATTATATTTAATCCACTGCCCACTATGACGGAACCAATTACATCTGTAAGTAGATATAATTGTTTTGCCTTTGGCCACCATGACTGTGTACTTTGAAAAATGAATCATGTATTGTCAGCCATGTCTGACCCTAATCTCAAATCTTCCACCCGCAATGACTTGACTTTGAAAATTCATGATTTATTGCCCACCATGACGAAGCCTCTATGTGTCCTAGCTTAATATGTTTTGATGTCTCTGTATCTGGCCAGACTTGTACTGTGAGAGAATCTCCTTTCTCCTTTCTCTGGTTGTATTGTGGTTATATTTGCTCTTAAAATCTCAACATCTGTCAGACCATCTTGAAGGAACGGTGATGCCAAAAAAGTGTTTTATAGGAATAATATAGGGTACTGTTGCCCTGCACTGGTAAAACTGGTGTGTTTGCTTCAAAAACTCATAACAGATAAGTACAACTATAGTTTATATAAACAAGCGGCTGTGTAGCCATGGGGGCAGCCATTCAAGCACAGGATACACAGTAGATAACAGATAAATACTACTATAGTTCATATAAACAAGCTGCTGTGTAGCCATGGGGGCAGCCATTTAAGCACATGGTTACACAGTAGATCACAGACAAGTATTATTATAGTTTATATAAACAAGCTGCTGTGTAGCCATGGGGGCAGCCATTTAAGCACATGATACACAGTAGATCACAGATAAGTTCAGAAGAATCCCATGTATACTACAGAGCTTATGTTATCTGCTGTGTATCCTGTGATTTGTAAGCAAAAAATTTATTTTTAATAAATAAAATCATCAGCAGTTGGAATACAAATTGGTTGCGGTTATTCATCTCTGTCAGCTCACTACATTTCTCTTTCTTCGTGCAGCTTTGTGTCGGGGTCTTGTCTAATGCATCGTTGGTCTGTGTTCCTTTGCTTGGATGATGTATTAAATGGGTTGTTCACCTTTGAGTTAACTGTCAGTATGATGTAGAGAGTGATATTCCGAGACAATTTGCAATTGGTTTTCATTTTTTATTTTTTAAGGTTTTTGAGTTATTTAGCTTTATATTCAGCAGCTCTTCAATTTGCATTATAAACAATCTGGTAGCTAGGGTCCAAGTTACCCTAGCAACCATGCATTGATTTGAATAAGACTGGAATATGAATAGGAGAGGAACTTACTAGAAAGATGAGCAATAACAATAAATGTGAAGCCTTACAGAGCATTTGCTTCTTAGATGGGGTCAGCAACGCCCATTTGAAAGCTGGAAAGAGTTAGAAGAAAAAGGCAAATAATTATAAAACTATTCAAAATAAATAATGAACCAATGGAAAAGTGCTTAGAATTGGACATTCTATTGCATACTAAAAGTTTAATCAAATGTGAAACACCCTTTAAGGTGGCCATACATGATTAAAATGATTAAAATAAGATTAAAGCCAATATCGGTCCTTCAGACTGATTCAGCAGTTTATCTGCGCTTGTTTGGGGCTTCCGACAGGTCACCCTGACCAATATCAAGCCACAAATCGGAGTGATATCGGGAAGGTTTGATTTTTCATGCGATATCGGATCGCATCGGCTAGTTGATGGGGTCCTACAATCTATCGGCACCCATTCTCTACGTTGTGATCTGATCATATGGCCCTAGGGCCAACCATTTGGATTAACCCAATATCGCCGTGCCGTTAGTGGGCATATCTGGAAAAAAATCAGATTGTTTGCTGACCTCGTGTTCCCTCCTGAGAAACCATTGCCGCCCCTACCATTCCTTAACTGTACGTTTCTTTGTTTGTGCATGTTAGTGTACAATATCAATCCCCAGTGGGATCCTCCTGACACCTGACTCTTGGTATTTTTTTTCGTCAGGCTTTCAATATTATAACAGGACCTAATATCATAAACCAAAACGTTTCATCAATAAACATTTACAGTAGAATATTTATACTCAGATTCCTTTTCAGAAATCTCACAGCGGCTGGCATTCTCTTGTTTACAGAAGGGGATCTGCCATAAAAGATCACCTGACATTGGAAAGGGCTTACTGCTAACTGGGACGTCCAGAATATCAAGTCCAGAATTCAAAAGAATGCTTCCCTGAAGTGTAGGAGTTGTGCTGCTCTTAAGTTAGAATGATACATTATAGAAATATCTGCATACTGTACCATTTTTTTGTGAATGTCATCAATGTTTAGTTTCTACCCAAAAGTAATTCAACCACAGCTAAAATATTTTCCAATTGAGAAAGTGTTTTAGGGTATGAAGCAAAGACGGAGCTTTGGCAAAGTTTATTCTCTATGTTACAGAACATCCCGTATAAAAGCATGCAATGGACTAGTCTGTGAACATATATTACTGTGTACCATTCTTCTGCTTAAAAGGGGTTGTAAACACAACTATAACACTGTCCCACTGCGCCCCTAGGGGTAAATTCATTAAATGACGACGCGCCTAACGCTAGCGTGAATTCACTAAAGTGTGCATTGTTCTGAACGCTACCGTTTACGCCAGACTTCCTTCGCCACCTCAGACCAGGCGAAGTGCAATAGAGTAGATAGGGCTTGCTTCAAAAAAAAGTTAAAAAATTTTCTAAGTCCCAAAAAACGCTGGCGTTTTTTCATTTTTTATGGGTGATAGGCTGAAAAAGATGGAAAAAAATTTTTTTTGGGGCACCCTCCTTCCCCCCTACATTTCCTAACTCCTGGCACCTTAACTATACAGTGGGCACATGTGTAGGGCAAAATAAAAATTTTATTTGCTGTTGTGAAGGTTTCCCAGGCTTGTGTAGTTCTGCTACATATACCTCCATTGTAACTTCAATTTGGCGCCTTATACAAATTAACCATCGCTAGCGTAACTTTGCTTTGCTTGGTGAATTAATGCTAGCGCAACTTCGCAACCTTACGCTTCCCCTGAGCGCAACTTCGGATTTTAGTGAATCTGCGTAGCGCTGTTGAAAATACGTCAGGCGAAGTAACGAATCTTAGTGAATGTCCCACCTAGTCTTCTACAAACAACAAACTTCACCAATAAGGATTCAACCAGCCCCAGATTTGAGGCCACAAAAGCCCGGGCTAGGGCAGCAAAATTTTAGGGGCGGCATGCCGCCCAGCCGCATCCCTAAGGAGCACTGGGGACTCAAAGCTCCCCAATGCTTGAAAGTGCACTAGTTCGTGCATGCGGGCCGGCACTAGGACCTTGCAGTTGCAATGGGGCCGGCCCTAGGACCAAACGACGGTGGAAGGGGCGGCGTACATGAAGAAGCCGGCACCTGGACCATGCGGCCTTGGGGCCCTGCTTCTCGAAATCCGGCCCTGGATTCAACTGATCCAAAACTTAACTATACAAGCAAAAGAATTGACCAATGAGAATGCTGATTCCCAGCACCATGTCAGGCATCTTGCTGTTATCTCACATATAGAGATAATTATGTCATTTTTGTCTTCATTATATGACACTGGAACATATAATGTAAAATCAACGGGGGTGACTATGTATTAATATCTAGTGGCCCTGTCACATTTATAGGGGTTGATCTGGGAAACATTGCACCCATTGTTCCTTTCTTTCCTCTGCACCCTTTCATGTCTGGGAGCTAGAACTTCCAAATTGCTTCTGGTTGTATGAAACCTCTGTGAGAAGCCTCTGCTGCTCTCCCATGATTATCACATGCCCTGACATCAGAGCAGTTCCTGCAGGCTCCTCGCCTCAATTTCTCCCTCGTTTGCACATTAAAGGAGAACCAAACCCCTCAATAATAATATACTGTAAATGATAAGGATAATATTAGCACTTATCTTGTTGCTAGGGTTCACTTTACCAGGGCAACCAGACATTGCTTTGAATGGGAGAGACTGGAAGACAAAAGTTCTATCATTCTAAAATTGTAGCCTTTATAATTATTTGTTCAAAGGAAGAATAGGAGGAACATTTAGATTACGCTTGCATAAAAAAAGTTCATCCAGTGGTAGACTTCCCCTTTAATTTTGTGTACAGGACTGGTGGTCGGTCAGCATCCAGCACCTTGGACAGTGGTCAGCTCAGTTATTCAGCCGATTCCCAAGAGCCATGCAAATATATACCCCAGCCCCACGGACCCCTGCTGCCTCCATGCTGTGGAACCCAAAGGGTTAAGTGTAGAAAGATTCCCGGGTCCCTTGACCAGAAGCTGAATATGCTCATGTATGCAATAAATAAACACATCTATCAGTTGCTACTGTTCCCCCGGGGAGCCAATCGGTTCTCTCTGGCCGACTATTGTTTTCTTAAAACAATTTGACTTCCTTTGCGATAGGCTGAGATCCCTTCCATTAACTTCCATTAAGCGGAGAGTAGGGAGAAGCCAGGGGAAGTGCTGAACTGAGGCCAAGGCAGCGCTCTCTGCATAAGATCACATTTACATCCCAAAGCAAGGCAGCCCGTTTCAGAGAGTAGGAGGCAGCTGCTGCTTCATGTCACGGCTCTGCACCTTCATCAGGCCATTAGAACAGAGAGGGACCAGCGCTGCTCATATCTGACTACTGGACCTCCATCCCTGACTCCCTTTGCAGTCACTTGGAATCTGCCAGACCCTCTAACAAACTTCTGCAGCACAGCACAGAGCTTTCTCCTGCACCCTGGGGTCAATGTCACCCAACACTTGCCTGCCTGAACTTTTGGGACACAGACATCTGACACCAGGTAAGTCCTATAGCTCAGGGTTTTGTCTCACTGTCTACCTCTTAATTCCTTATACACAGAACAGGAAGACTATCTGTGTATTGATTGTGTATTCTGACTTTATTAGTAAATCCCTTTTCACATTCTCCCTGGTGGACACAGAACCACAGCTTTCATTCCCTATGGATATCTGAGAATGCTGGGAGTTGCAGTTTAACAGGAGCCGATAGGGTGGGCATTATACAGACTGCAGAGAGTAAGCTTGCTTATAGACTACAACTCCCAGCATCTTTTACTCAACAGACCATTGAGTGTATCCGTAGATCTGTTTCCCGATGATGATGTTTCCTAACGCTGAAACATAATAACCAGTTGGTTATATAGAAATGTCTTTGTTTCTTAAAGGGAACACAAACCCCTATAATAAAATTTTACCCAGTAAAAGAAAATGTTATTCTAAGCAACTTCCCAATATACATTCATTAAATATTTGCAACAGTTTTAAAGCTATTTGTTAAATGGAATCGCAATGCAAAGCAGCTTCTGTCTGGCTGTTTATATTCTCTTCCCCGGTGGCTCTGACTTTGAAACAATGTAACAGACCTGGGACCAGGCATGCGAAGCTGATTTCAGTTACATTGTTTCAGGAAACCGAAACAGATGACAGAAAAAAGGGATGACTGCATGCTGCCGTGAATAGCAAATACACATGGAAATAACTTGAAAACCAGTAAAAATCTGTAATGAGTGTATATTGGGATGTTGCTTAGAATGACATTTTCTTTCATTTGGCCAAGTTTTATTTTTGGGTTGACATCGCCTTTAAAAGTGTTTTGCTGTTTTAGTCCCTACCACCTCTGCTGGAAGGTGGTGGCATGTATGCACTATTCTTTCTGTAGGCTCTTAATCACTAATCCACTCGATTTCATCCCTAAAATCTGCTCACGGCACAAGTTGGAAAATTTTTGTTAGAACGGAAGGAGAATCTGAGGCTTGAAAGATAGGGCCGTGTATTGTGCCGAGCACGTGTTGCATTCTTTTGCACAATGCACACATAGCTGCAGTGCTAATATACACGATGGAATGCACAGGGACAGGTCAAGTGGTTTTGGGGGGGATATAATTTTTCTGAGAAAGGAGACCTAACTCTTCCCTACTATGGTTTCTGCTTCTTTGCCAGAGATCTTGGATCAGCTTTGATGTAAATAAGAGGCAAGCAGTGTTTGCTCTGGGCAATTAATAAACTTTTGGGTCTTAGAAAACAGCACTTAGGTGCAACAAGCTGGGAGTTTCAGTTTCTTTCATTATGGGGGGGGGAGATCCCTTCATTTTTATTTTGCTGAACTTTCTCGACAAACACCAAGGGGCACATTTACTTAGCTTGATTGAAGGATTAGAATAAAAAATTCTTTGAATTTCGAAGGTTTTTTTTTGGCTACTTCGACCATCGAATTGGCTAATTCGACCTTCGACTACGACTTCGAATCGAATGATTCGAACTAAAAATCGGTCGACTATTCGACCATTCGATAGTCGAAGTACTGTCTCTTTAAAAAAAACTTTGACTACCTAGTTCGCTACCTAAAACCTACCGAGTACCAATGTTAGCCTACGGGGTCCTTATTTACTTCGATGTTCGAATATCGAGGGTTAATTAACCCTCGATATTCGACACATAGCAAATGTGCCCCCAAATCTTTGAGAACTGAATTCAATTGAAATTAGGGAAATTGGAAAGGAATTTGGCACCTTAAATTTATGTGACATTAAGGGGCAGATGTAGTAAGGTTAAAATTGTAAATTTGAACTGTTTTTTTGGTCAAAACTCACAGGTTCGAGCTGAAAACCACCAACTTGAATTCTAATTCGAATATGAGATTTATAACACTTCAACCCTGGAAGGAGCTCTAATTTAATAGTTTGCCACCTAAAACCTGCCGAGTTCATGTAGAAGTCAATGGCAGAGGTCTGTTGAACCATTTGAAGATGTTAATTGCCTTCCAACATTCAAGTTTTTTTTTTCCGGGGAAAACTTGATTCAAATTCAATTCTAATTTTCGGGTCGTTCCTGTTCGATCGAATTTTAGACGTCTGAGTTTTTTCATATACAGTATAACCTCCCTTTCGTTGTGTGTAAATTAGAGTTTATTAGAGTACAAAAAAATTCGACCTTTGATAAATAACCCCCTTAAGATCTAGAATTACTGAATGTGACAAACTGGATGCATTTTTTTTTTTTGTCAAATTAAATAAATATGCAAATTAAGATTCTGATTCAGTTCGAGGGTTTGGTCAACTCCAAAAACGATTGAATCCCTAACTAATATAATGATGATGTCAAGCTTGTGGCCAGTCTAGTGGCTTCAGGGGGGCTAAGGGTAGAGCAGGCCAAGTAACGTCCCTTGACTCCATGGGGTGTTGGGGAGCTCAAAAATATACTTTGCTGGTTTGTCCTGGGTTGAAACACAAACTCTGCCTGCAAGACGTTCAGTCATGAACAGAGAAAAAGACCTTTCAAAAACTTCCCCATATATGGGGGAAATGGGAAAAAAGTAGAGAACCTTAGGGAAATGCAAAGAATTGAACCAATATTCCCATTTCAGTAGTTTAGTTTAGAGATTTAGGAGTCAGACTCGGTGCTGAAATACAATTCCAACTGTCCAATCAATGGCACGGCTAATTACCAGTAAATCAAGATACACCAACTCATTCCTTGCCTTTCAAATTTGTTGGAAATTTACATTTTTGTAACTGCAGATTGGAGAAATCCTACCTGTTTCCATCTTGAAACTTTCAATTATTTACACCAGCCTCCCGGTACAAAATTCTGTACGAGTCCCTAATCAACAGGGTTAATATTTCCCAATGTGTTTGTGCTGTTGGGCTACGTACTTGTATCATATTTATTTCTTTATACAACAGTGAAAAAAATTCCTGTCATCTGAAATGTCCTGTTTTTGTTTTTTTTGTACTGGGATCAGATTATCAAAGGTCAGAAAAAAAATAATCTCTTTTCACATTATCAGTGAAAAATTCAAAGTGTCACAAAATTTCCCCAGATTTATCATTGCCTTGACAATAGTGAAAAAAGCCAATTAAAATTCTTTCTCAGGATTTATTCAAGCTAAAAGTTGAGAATGTAATGCCCCTACGAAAAAGTCCTGCCATTTATTACAGGTATGGGATCTATTATCTGGAAACCCATTTTCCGGGAAGTCCCAAATTATAAAAAGACCGTCTCCCATAGACACCATTTTAATCAAATAATTTACATTTTTAAAAATGATTTCCCTTTTTCTCTGTAATAATGAATCAGTAGCTTGTACTTGATCCCAACTAAGATATAATGAATCCTTATTACAGGCAAAACCGCCCTATTGGGTTGAATTAATGTTTGAATGATTTTATTTTAGTAGATTTAAGTTGTGGAGATCCAATTGACAGGAAGATCCATTATCTGGAAAACAGCAGGTCCCGAGCATTCTAGATAACAGGTCCCATACCTGTATATTTTTTTTCTTTATTTTTAATTTACATTGAAAAGAATGATAAAGGAATGAAAAACTCACAAGAATTTAATTTTGTGCAAACAAATGAATTTTTTCCCTAGCCTTTGACAAATCTGTTTTGGGGTAGGAGGTGACAGGTAGTAGCACCCAGTCTTGCCTGCGCTGTGTCATGGGGCCCTTATTCCCAATAGAGACAGCTGCGGGGGATTTATCAGTCAGAATAAGTGGGGCCGGGGCTCCTGCAGATGATTTAGTTCTTCTGTTGCTCTATATATCACCTCTGCTATTAACAGTAGCCCTGTGCCCCGGGATGTCAGACATGGCGATGACCAAATCTGTGCCGTTTTGCTTTGCCAACAAATTAGTGAATTTACAGAAAAATCTCATTGATTTTTCAAACAAAACAGAATTCCAGGTTTATAAATACACTACATGGATGGAGGCACTGGTATAGACACAATTTGGGGAGCAGCGTTCCACCCATGGGCCGCAAGTTTAGTAGACTGGAAGCCTCCTGGGCAAGCAGGAGATTATTACAATTGTTTGAATCTTCCACCTGTATTACCCTTATTTCAGGGCCCTGTTTTCATTTTCTTGCGGCTCAAGCACAGGAGGATTGGGTTACAGGCTGGGTGACAGGGGATACGGCAGTTCCAAGCTGCCAGTAGTTCCCTAACATCCCTGTATGCAAAACTGGTGCCTTGGCATTAGCCACACACTGCCATGAGCATGTAGGGCACACGCACCTTATTGAATAGCATCGGTGCACACTCATGTTTGTGTCTATTGTTCACTTTGGAACCCCCTATTCCTTTTGAGAAAGTGGTCCACTTTACCAAACTCCATGAAGTGCTGCCCCAGCCCTGTGCATCATTAAAAAAATGATTGTATCTCTAGCGCATCCTCAGTGTTTTTGAACCAATGTGGATGTGGTTGGGCAGCATGCCGCCCCCCCTAAAATCCTGCCGCCCTAGGCCCGGGCCTTGGTGGCCTTTCCACAAATTCAGGGCTGACCCTGGCAGTGTGATGTCACTGTCTATGACATAATAAAGAGATAATGGATCTGCCACTGCCATAGTCCCATGGAGGCAGGGCAGCCATCAGGGGGGGACAGGGGGGAGAGTTCTAGGGGGCCCCAAGGGGATTGGGGGGCCCGGCCACATCACACTTACTTGATTAGCTGGGCCTCCCATCTTTCTGAGAGCTGCTGACTTCGGGAAGGCATGGACGTTTAAAGGAGAAGGAAACCCCCAGGGCGCAAAACTCCTCCCCCCTCCCCTGTGTTGCCCCCCCTCCCTCCTCCCCCCTGGCCTACCTGTTCCCCTGGGCAAATGCCCCTAACTTGTTACTCACCCCTCTGCGCAGGTCCTGTCCACGGAGTTCACAGTCGCCATCTTCTCCTACGCGCGTCTTCTTCCTGCTCTGACCGGCGTTTTCTGGCGCATGCGCAGTAGGAACAGTTACCGGTACGGCTCTACTGCGCATGCGCCGAATGTCACGAAGTGAAATCGGAAAACTTCGTGACATTCGAGGGGGGGAGGGGGGTTTGCGCCCAGGGGGTTTCCTTCTCCTTTAAGGGGCCCTGACCACCAATTTTCTTATAATGTGTGTGGCCACCATTTTTTTTTCTCATTTGTGGTCCTAGCCACCAATATTTTTTATTAGGGGGGCCCTGGCCACAAATGTATTTTATGGGGGGCCCTGACCACCAATATCTTTTTATTTTTTATTAACATGTGGGAACCGTAGCCACCAATATTTTTTTGTTTTTTTACTGTGTGGTGGGGGCGGACCTGTAGGAGGGGCTTGCGGGGGCCCTGTGATTTTTGATGGCAGTCCTGCATGGAGGGGCAAGGGAAGCAGCTCCAGCTGCAAGGGTTAGCAGTAATATCTATATCATATCTATATATATAAAGCCACCAATGATTTCTTTGCTCAATTGGCCCATTATACTTTGTCCAATGTCTATGAGCAGCTCACTCCTGTAACTAAGACAAAAAGCTAACATGCAAAAGCTCACTTTTGCTAAAAACTCATAGCAACCAAGCAGCAGTTGTTTAGTCATTGGGCTGTGGAAAATTTTTGCCCATTTGAATATGTTACCACTTCTGGGGTTTACGTTATTGGGGTCACTGTACAATTCTGGGATGGTAGTGCAACACTGGGGTCACTGTGCCATCACTCACTGGGGTAAAAATGAAATTTGGAAGGCGCACACCCATTAGCATGCTGAGGTGCTAATCCAATTTTTCTTATATTGAGGAGTTTTTTGCCCCTGATGAAGACCACCATGGTGGTCGAAACGCGACGGTTTTTCTATGATGTTTGTAAGTTTTTAACAATATGATACAATAAATTTTGATTTGTTTATATAAGTCTGAGTGTGCAATCCATAGATATATCTTTATCATTCACTGGAGGTCTGGATTGAATGTGCAATACTGGGGTTAGTATGCTATAGAATACTGGGGGAAATATGTCATTATATAGTGGGGTGACTGCTGGGGTAGCAATGGCATTATATATTGGAATCAAGGAGTCATTGAATACTTGGGTAACTGTGAACTGCTGAGTTAGCGGTGCTATTATATACTGGTAAATTATATGCTGAAGTGACAATGGGGTGATTGGTTGCTGATTCTTGGGCTGTGCTGCTAATGTTGGATGGTGCCCTGGTACAAATATGGGACCTTCTTTTCCAGAATGCTCAAGACCTGGGGCTTTCCAGATAATAGCTATTTCCATCATTTGGAATGAGTCTACTAGAAAATCATATAAACATTAAATAAACCCAATAGGTTAGTTCTGCTTTCAATAAGGATTAATTATATCTTAGCAGTGGTAGAGACTCAGTGATCAGTTGATGGTGCATACTGGGCACCCTTTTGTCCTGATCTGATATAGATTAGGGTGCCCTTTGGAGGGCTGGAATAGCTGATTGGCACTTGACAATGGTTTCAATAGTGATGGAAATGTTATTTCTGAACAAGCCAGAGCTGGATGCAGCATAGTCTCCTCTTGGGAGTTGTTCTCCATCTGTTGCTAAATGCCTATAAGATGTGTAATAAGATAACTCTCAGCAATGGCCCCTCCCACCTTAAATAAATCTGTCCAACCAGAGGCCTTATCCCACCCACCTGAGTTCCCCAAAATGACACACCTTTCCTTTGTCAGCTCTTATATATAAAGGCACAGCCCTGTGAGTGATCCACATTACTTCTCAGCAGTCACAACTGAAGGTTACTGTCCTTGGAGGAACTAGTGGGGGATCCTAATTTCTTATATTCACTTCTCAGGGTGCTAATCCTGTTGGACGTGTTGGGACTGTACAGGTAAGAGATGATTTGATGTAATGTCTCTGCTGCAATTCAAAGGAATAAGGGCAGGTGTCTGTACCCAGTTCTGGCCAGGGATAAGAATGGCTGCTACAGTTTGACGCTGGTCACTAGTCCCAGAACCAGGGCAAGTTGTTGGTAAAACTAAATGTGTTGTGTGCCTCCTGTGGTGCCAAAATAACTGTAACATCTCAACACTTACAGCTCAGAGTCAATGGCCAGAGAAGGAAGGGAGGAAACTTATAAAATATAGATATATATATATATAGAGAGAGAGAGAGAGAGAGAGAGAGAGAGAGAGAGAGAGAGAGAGAGATGATAGATAGCATAGATAATATACAGACAGAAAGATTATAGATAGAGAGATGGATATATGGATAGATAGACAAAAGGACAGATAGATAGATAGATAGATAGATAGATAGATAGATAGATAGATAGATAGATAGATAGATAGATAATGATAGATAGATAGATAGATAGATAGATAGATAGATAGATAGATAGATAGATAGATAGATAGATAGATAGATAGATAGATAGATAGATAGATAATGATAGATAGATAGATAGATAGATAGATAGATAGATAGATAGATAGATAGATAGATAGATAGATAGATAGAAGGGGAAAACATTTTTTACTTCCTTGTTTTGTGACAAAAAGTCACGCAATTTCCCTCCCCGCCCCCAATTTGCATATGCAAACCGTTTCTGGGTCCCACTTCAAATTATGTTGTGTCACCTTTACCTCCCAAATGCAAACGTTTCACATAAATAAATTTTATTGTAACGTAACCTCTGCTCCCCACTGGGGCACATGGGAAGCAGTGCAGTCTGCAGCAGACACATTATATAATGAATTGGGGATTGTCTGGGTTGGAGATGAGGATAAGGAAGCTGCTGGGATTTGTAGCTTAGTCTATACATCAGCTCTGGGACTCAGTGCCCATAATTCATTGGGATGGCGCAACACCCTGGGGTCGGTGGCAGATGCCGGATGATGTACGACATATAAATGTGAGGCTTTGAGAATCTGAAATCTATGGTCCTTATTCGGTAAGCTATGAGGGTGTTTGCATGCGCTACATTTAATGCCAGCCTATGTGTGGCCCAGGCCCATCACTTTATTACCCATGACAAATTCATGCATCTGGTTAATATAAGGCACCCGCTCTCACCAGCGCCTTCTGCATTAAAGCAACAGATCTTTATCCCCTGTGGGAGCAAGGGAAGAGATGCATTCTCATGATGAAGGACTCCCCTGCCCTCCGAGATGGGTTCTGCCTGGCACAGCGCCAACTTCATTCCCATAACAGGAATCAGGGATGGCAATGAGGAAGAGAACTGGGAATGGAGGGGGGTCGAGTCAGACAGAGGATAGTGGGGATGGCAGGTGGTGACAAGTGGCCAGAGTTGGAATGTGTTGCCTTTAAGAGCTGTCAGACCTCTCCCCTGAGGAAGGTAAGAGAAAGTGTCAGAGTCTAAACTGCTTCAGCCAAATCCTTGTTCCCACTTTGCTACAATGTAATCGGCACAAATACAACTTGCTGCTGTATTTTCTGCCTGCTGCTTCACCACGGCAACAGAGACAGTTGCAGGCAGTTGCGGTTATCAGCACGGATATTCCCAGCAATATCTTTTTTCTCTGCAACTTTCCAATATTTATTTTTATTATGTTTGAATGATATACAGTTATTTTACTGTATTCCCACCCCCTTTTTAGAGATTTTTCAGTCCTGTCTCCCCTGCTGTTTATATACCATAGAATAAATACTCCTTGTATAGTCCAATGCCACGGTGATGTTCCAGCTATGCTAGTGAGCCTTTAATCCTCATGCTGCCCAGTGGCATCTTGTGAGGCACATTAAAGGGGTTGTTCACCTTTGAGTTAACTGTTAGTATGATGTAGAGAGTGATATTCTGAGACAATTTGCAATAGGTTTTAATTTTTTATTATTTGTGATTTTTGAGTTATTTAGCTTTTTATTCAGCAGCTCTTCAGTTTGAAATTTCAGCCATCTTGGTGCTAGGCTCCAAATTACCCTAGCAACCATGCATTGATATAAATAAGAGACTGGAATATGAATAGGAGAGGCCTCAATAGAAAGATGTGTAATGAAAAAAAGTAGCAATAACAATATATTTAAAGCTTTACAGAGCATCTGTTTATTGATGGGGTCAGTGAAGGCAAAAATTTAAAAAAAAACTATAATAAAAGATATAATAAAAGATATAATGAAGACCGATTGAAAAGTTGCTTAGAATTTCCAATTCTATAACATACTTTAAGTTAAACCACCCCCTTTAATGACTGGCTATGTGTGTATGTGTGATACAGTTAAGATACTCAATAATAGCTTAAAGGATAAGTAAACCTTTAAAATAAGTGAATGTAAAATTGATGAGAGTGCTATTCTAAGCACTTTTGTCATATACATTCATTATTTTTTTTTTGTTTTTAATTCCAAGTTATTAAGGGATACATATACTGTTAATATGAATGAATTTTGTTACAACAGCGCCACCTGCTGGTCAGTTTCCCACCAGTCTTACCACCAAGTAGTCAAGGAAGTTGTCAGGAGAAAGAAAGAGGCTGCTCTGATGTTCTTCTGCTTATGAAAGGGTTGAGCAGGTGGCCCTGTTGTAACACATTTCATTCATATTAACAGTACATGTATCCCTTAATATCTTGGAATTAAAAACAAAATACATAATGAATATTAATTACAAAACATCTTAGAATAACACCCTCACAAATGTTATGCAGCATTAGCTGTAGATGACCCCCCAGCAACCAAAAAACTGTTGTTCTATGATGCTACCGTTTTGTTGTTCTTGTTACTTTATGCCCTCTCCTTTTCACCTCTCAGTCTCCCATTCAAACTATTACCTAGTTGCTAGGAAAAACTGGACCATAGCAACCAAATAGCTGCTGAAGTTTGAGACTGGAGAGCTGCTGATGAAAAGCTAAATCATTAACACAAAAGCTGAAGAATGAAGGCTAATTGGGGACAGGGGAGTGCTGAACTGCACAGGTCCAGTAGTCATCAGCAACCAATAAGATGTTGCCAGTAATTTCTAACTGCTTATTTGTTGCTATGGGTTACATGACCTGGAGCAAACTCAGTTCTTTTTATTACATTAGCCTCCTTTCATCATAAGGAATGTTTTGTCCCAGATTTGTGGATTTATGAGAACACAGAAGCCATAAAGATAAGGATCTCATTGTCTGGCTTGGTTCCCAATACTCAAGTATTGGGCCAAACTTTCAGGTCAGTGATTGGACAACATGGAGACATGTGATGGGCCCTTGACCAGGGACTGCATCCACTCTGCCCATAAAGTGGGTGCAAAGGAAGTGGGGCAATGGTGGGTGACTAGGGGGCAGAGTTATAACCCAGTTTCTACCATTTTTTATCCACATCTTGCCTCTCCATCCATCACTGGACCATCTTCCAGAAGGTTGTCACTCTGACCCAACTCCCTTCTAGGAACTGGGCATAACTAGCATAGTGCTGCTGTGTTATACACCAAGGGGGTTGTTTATTAAAGTCCGAATATCAAAAATTTGAGTTTTTTTTAACTATATAATCCAAATTTTTAGTGGAAAAAAACAAACTTATCTAAACTTTATTAAACCCAGAGGATGGAAAAAGTCAGACTCTGAAAATCAGCCCTACCGAGGTTGTATATACAGTAAGTTAACGGGAGAGGTCCCTGTCCTATTTGGAAGTTTCTGTGCTCTGCCCTGGAATTAACCCAAAAATCTAACTATTTCAGACTATTTCGAGCAATAATCCGAAAAATTTGAGCGATTCGGGAAAAACTTGAGAAAAAGTCGTATGATTCAGATTTTCACCGTTTTTTTTTGCGTTTGTCCCTGATCTGATTAAATCAGGATTTTTTAATAATAAATAAGGTCCAATTGTGGATTCTAGTTTGGTCCGACTTTTTTGATGAAAATAAAATTCAGACTTTTATAAATAAGTGCCCCCCCCGTGTGCGCCAGCAGTATTCTACAGCTGTCACTAATTAGGCATCATTTCTATTTCGGGCTTGGAGACGTCCGGGGTGATTGGCTCCTCTCTTACACACTATGCTCACCAGTTATGTCAACTATAAATCAACACAATAGCCCCATAATGTATGCGAGCACTGCAAGTGGAACTATACTGTCAATTGTTTTTATACAATAAAAGTACAAAATATATCCAATATCTCTATTTCTTAATTTAGATGAATTTATTGACATGACGCAGAAAAATAAACTATAAATGAGATTAAACTGCAAAAGTCTAACAAATAATATGGCTAGAAATGCTGTGTAAATTATACACAGAACTTACTATACCAGCCCGGAGGTGCAGCAGCCCTATAACAGTAACGATCCAGGCCTTTACAGCAGCTCCCATTCCCATCATATGTGTGTCAGAGGCACTGCACATGTTCAGTGTGTTTTGCTGTTGAGAAGATGTGCTTAGGAAAATGATTATCTGGAAACCAAAAAGCTCCAAATTACGGGAAGGCTGTCTCCCATAGACTCCATTTTATCCAAATAATCCACATTTTTGCGACACTGAGTAGATGTCTGAACTTTCTACTGGATCCAACGATGCAAATAGTAGCTGACCCAGTAGCCCTCTCATTGACTTCACAGTCTGACCCAATTGATATTTTGAGTACACTATTCCTCTCCCAGTATATCAGTGAATAATCAAAGTCAAATCAGTACTGAAGGTCCCAAATCTTAAAATATTCTGGCATACACAGGTTCACTACTATGGCCAGATCTCCAAAATATCTGGATCTTCTTTGTCTGACCGTATGCCCTTGGCAGATGCACCTCTTTTCCAAGCCCAACCAGGTATTGATGACTAAAGCTCCCATACACAGGCCAATAAGCTGCTGGCACCTTGTTCAAGTGAAGTTGGCAGCCAATGCCTTTCTGTACACATGCACATTAAGAATAAAGTGAATAAAGGAAGACTTGAGGAAGTGAAAGGTCATGGGATCAAGAGAAGGAAATTATAGGGTTTAGGGGTTAAGGAGATCAAGTGGTTGTGCTGAGGACCAGCTGTCACAGAAGTGAAAGCCCAATATTAAGTAGGGTTGAAAAGAAGGAGGTGGCATCCCAGGAATTTGTTCCTAAACAGAAGCTTTTTTTTTTTGCCTTTCAATTGGGGATCAATGTATATATATATATGTGTGTGTGTGTGTGTGTGTGTGTGTGTGTGTGTGTGTGTGTGTGTGTGTGTGTATATATATATATATATATATATATATATATATATATACACATCAATTGAAGGTAGGAAATAACTGCAAGATATTACACTGGTATTCATACCAGATTTCTCTATATTCTTCAAAATGAAAGTTCCGCAGCCGGAGCAACTCCTCTGTCTTTGCCCGACAATTGCAACTCAAATTATCCAGTCCCTGAGTTTGCTGTAAAGTAATTAGTCACCCAACTACATGGAGAAAGCTAAACAGTCCTGACAGGTTGATATATACAAATGGGTTTATGCTGTTACAAAGGCACAGCAGCCTGGCAACCAATCAGCTGCTAGCATTAACAGGTAAAAGGAAAACCCCGTTGGTTGCTATGGAATGCCATAGTTGACTCTCTTGCCCCATACCCACCAGTGTTTATTATATGTGAATCATTTGGGCAGCTGCAGAGGAATTAAGCTCATCACTATTGCAACCATGTAAGGAATGGTGAAGGATTGATTGTTATGGTGTCTGGTGACACAGGAGTTGCCATACCTAATGATAAAGTTTCAGAGAAGACGTTTACTTAATGTCTGGTAAGATGACTAAGTATTGCAAAGCCCATCACTTCCCATCCTAGAATGGTATTTCAGGCCATTAGGATTTTCCAGTTCCCTATGTCAACCTTTGCATATACGTATGCATAACTATGTGCTTCGCAGGGCAGCTGGGAAGGAAAGATTATTTACAGAAAAAATTGTTGAGTGCCTGGTAGGGCCGACCTTCCCTGACGTTGTGTCTGGCACCCATGAGTAACGGCACCCATGCTCCTATGAGCCAGTGCTTCTGTCTTCCTGTGATATATAGTTTATTGAATGAAGGTTCTGTTGATGCACGGCTCCATCTATGTCCAAATGCAAGAGCCATAACACTGATGTAGAGTACGTGAGCGGACAATCCTAATTCTATGAAAATCCATACTTAGATATCTTAAGCCTCGACGGCTGGAGATGCCTCCTGTAACACCTTTTTATATCTCATCCTCTTAAAGGCAGTTGGCTGCGATACAGCTGGGTGACATTCTTTGGGCCTTTGATAAGTGAAGGTTCCCTGGCATCAAAGACCTCTGCTAAAGAAATAATGGAAAATAGAAAGCAAATTTTTCCATTCAGACGCCAAGTAGATAAATAGTATGTAAAGTCTACTTTACTTGTTGTTTGAATATAGGGTGATGTTCCTGAGGTCTTTTAAATAAACTTGAATTAAACTGAGCTAGAACCAAGTCATTGGACCACTGTAATAGGCTTCAGGACATCAGAAGTTTTGAAGATCAGATGTCCACTGCCAACTCTAGTAGGAAAACAAGAATCACACCCTTTCTTGCATATCTAAACTTGGTAGAGTTGTTCTGTGGGTTGAAGACAAAGGGCTTAAAGGACCAGTAACATAAAAAAATGTTTTAAAAAAATTCGTTAGTACACATCAAAACAAAAACACCAACACAAATTATACTTTAAAATCACAAAGCTTTTATTAAGAAATAACTTACAGAAACTGCACTTCCTGTCCTGTACAGAAACGGCGAAAAGGCGACCATCCATCCAGCTGGGCTTGATTTCTCCTCCTGGCTACTCTGCTGACAGCGTGTGAAGAAGCAACTATTCACTGACAGGCATCGCCTCTCCTCGGCTCTCCTCTTCTTCACTGTGCATGGCTTCCCTCCTCCTCGCTGCTCCCCCCAGCCAGATCCCCTGAACAGAATGATGAATGATCGGCCCGCTTGTCACTTCACAGCCGCACAGTACCTTTATTGCTGCGTATTAACGGTGCGCAGGGGGAAAGTCCTGAGGCGCCACATCCCTTTCTTTTCCTAACTGTGCTTCAACCACCCTTTCCGTCCCTGCTGCAATGCACAGAGCCTGAGAGAGCGGGCCCTCGCCTTTCCTAAACTTCAGCTCACCGCAAGCCAGAGGCAGAAGGGGTCAGGATAAAAATGTGAGGGCAATGGACTGAGCAGCTTTCTCTGTCATCTTCCCCCTGCGCACCGTTAATACGCAGCAATAAAGGTACTGTGCGGCTGTGAAGTGACAAGCGGGCCGATCATTCATCATTCTGTTCAGGGGATCTGGCTGGGGGGAGCAGCGAGGAGGAGGGAAGCCATGCACAGTGAAGAGAGGAGAGGCGATGCCTGTCAGTGAATAGTTGCTTCTTCACACGCTGTCAGCAGAGTAGCCAGGAGGAGAAATCGAGCCCAGCTGGATGGATGGTCGCCTTTTCGCCGTTTCTGTACAGGACAGGAAGTGCAGTTTCTGTAAGTTATTTCTTAATAAAAGCTTTGTGATTTTAAAGTATAATTTGTGTTGGTGTTTTTGTTTTGATGTGTACTAACAAATTTTTTTAAAACATATTTTTATGTTACTGGTCCTTTAATGTGCGAGTAGAATCGTGCAGGTTGCACCCAGCTCTAATTAAAGACACCTAGGGGGTTATTTATTAAAGTCCGAAAGCCAAAAACTCAAAAAATTCAGGTTTTCTTTACTATAAAAGACAAAATTTTTAGTGAAAAAAAACCTTGAATTTTTCGTGATTTATTATACCCCGAGGATGCAAATAGTCAGAATTGGAAAATCCGGCATCTCACACCTGCTGAAATTGTATATATGTCAATGGGAGAAGTTTCAAAGATATCCTGGTTTCATGTAAAAAAAATAAAAGATTTTGTAGTTTTTGGGCAAAAATCCAGAAAAATCTGATTTTTTGGACAGATAATCTGAAAATTTTGTACGACTCGAATTTTCAGACGATTTTTGTTTTGGAGTTTTTTCCCAAATTGGAATTTTTTCTGAAAATGTCTTGATAAATAAGGGGAAAAAAACCCATGCGGATTTGGTCAGAGTAGTTTTCAGAAAATAATGAGATAAGTTCAGACTTTGATAAATGGGCCTCCTATTGTTATGTATAGGGTTCCCATTGGGTTGCATCCATAATGCTACACCTATAGGTGTTCTATGTAGCACCTCTTGGATTGAAGAGGATGCACCCATGTCCCACCCACATGATGCTGTTTACTATGAGGCCTGACTTGTGTACAAAGGTACCTAATTGGCTAACCACTACATATCTTAAAACCTTAAAATATCTTAAAGTATGTGGGAATAGTGCTTACCTCTCAATAAGTACCTGGCCATCTAAAGTTGGGAACCCCATTGTTGAAATTTGTTTAATGTAAATCTCCATTGTCCTTAGTCAATGGGATATTGGAAGTTGTGGTTGCTACGAATGCTGTAGGTTTGGGGATTTGAAGAATATTAAGGGGCCGATTCACTAAATTCGGGTGAAGGGTTAGAATAAAAAAAACTTTGAATTTCGAAGTTTTTTTTGGGTACTTCGACCATCGAATTGGTTAAATTCGATCGAATTCGATCGAAGTCGAACGATTCGAAGTAAAAATCGTTCGACTATTCGACCATTCGATAGTCGAAGTACTTACCCTTTAAAAAAAACTTCGACCCCCTACTTCGGCAGATAAAACCTACCGAAGTCAATGTTAGCCTATGGGGAAGGTCCCCATAGGCTTGCTCAGCTTTTTTTGATCGAAGGATTTTCCTTCGATCGTTTGATTAAAATCCTTCGAATCGTTCGATTCGAAGGATTTAATCGTTCGATCGAACGAAAAATCCTTCGATCGTTCGATCGAACGTTTAGCGAAGGATTTCAATTCGAGGGTCGAATTTCGAAGTATTTTTAACTTCGAAATTCGACCCTTAGTGAATCTGCCCCATAATGTTATGGAATTGGGGATTTGAAGAATATTCTTTTGTCTCTAGGCTCTGTGCTATTATTGCTGCACCGTTTAGTTGGATTTACAGTGGTTGAGCAGCAAGGGATGCTTTTGGGATTAGATCACCCTTCAATGAGTGACAGTGTTGATTCACCTAGGCAGATCCCTGGCCCATGAACGTAGCTCAGTATCTGGAGAAGGATACGGTACATCATCCCCTGAGATAATGATGTATATGAAGGGAACTGATGTCTATAAAGATTCTCTGAATTTGCTTTCCAAATCTCCTTATCCCTTTAGCCTTTTTAGGCTGTTCCTCAAGGTTTTCTGTCATAAAGTCCTGCCAAGTTGTGAAGCATCTGAAAGGCTTGGAAATGTCTGTTATGTAACAAAGGCTATGTTTGATTTATTGCATTGCCATTGGGAAGAGCATTAAATCCAGGCAGAGGATTTTGGTTTTTCAGGACCATGAATGGCTCCAAAGTCAACTCTACTGAATCCTCTGCACTGCCACCTGGTTAACATAATGTCTTCTCAAACACAAATCATCAGGGGAGTGGAAAGAGTAGTCTCCAGAAAATTGTCGAGAAATAACCCAAAAGTGACTTGAGTGTTTTGGAGTCTCCTGTTTGATAATCATCCTTCGAAGTGTTGTGTTTGGCAGAATCAATGTGGACAACTTTGCCTGTCTAAGAGGAGGAATGCTCAATGATTCTTTGCTTGGGGGTCTAGTAACCACCCAACCCATATATTTGTAATTTAAGGCAATATAAGTCTATGATTTATGATCAACTGTGATGGCTTTGGCTGCTGCTGCATTCCTGAGCATCTCCTGTAGATGTAGGTAGAAGATTGTGACTGCTCAGCATTGGCAATAATAATGAAGTGTAAGGGCATTAAATGAATCAGGCACTTGTACGTCGGACTGGTGTCATTAAATGAGTCGTCTTTGTAGCTGGGCCCATAAAACTGTTTGGCAATTATACACAATTCCATTCCTGTCCACTGTAAAAACGTTCAAACAAATAACGACAGGCAATATTTCTCTCGGGGGGAAGCAAATGTGCTAAACTGTGACGTAGCTGGGGGCAGTGTGGCTTCCCAGACTGGGCTTTCCCATACTCAGCACCTCCACTAAATAAACACACTCCACATTCACGGAATCATTGACAGGCGCAGCCATGTTGTTTTTTCTGTACCTCGCGTTACTCACTTACATCAACCCACTGTTGTTCTGCCCCCTTTCTCCCACTCAGCTTCCCCACATTGATGCTCCTTATGGGTAATTAGACAGCCCCGTGCTCACCAATAGAACAGCTAGTGAGCCATCATGGCTTATTTGCAAATAAATTGCTGTTTTCCAAAATTATCCATTGAGAAAAGTTTAAGGAATACATGCTGCTATCTTTTATTAAATAGTTATTATTTTAATAATAATAATAATAATAATAATCACAATTATCCGACTCCTGTCATTTTATTTAGATATAACACATTTCTATATTCTTGGATGTATTTGTTAAAGAATAATAAGCATAAAAAAAATAATATATATATATATTAATATCCATTATCTATTTCCCATAGACCCCACTTTATCCAAATACTAAAATGTTTTCTGTGTAATAATAAAACAATAGCTTGTACTTGATTCCAACTAAGATATAATTAATCCTTAAGCAAAACCAGACTATTGGGTTTATTTAATGTTTACATGATTTTCTAGTAGAATTAAGGTATGAAGATTCAAATTACAGAAAGATCCTTATCCAGAAATGCCAAAGTCCCAATCTAACAAGTCTGTATAACTATATATATATATATATGATAACCCATTATCCAGAAAGCTCTGAATCACAGGAAAGCAGTCTCCCATAGACATTATCTTAAGCAAATAATTCTGCTGGTATTTTCCCTAGTGGATTGTGTCCATGAACACAACTATCTTGTGCCAAGAGAATTGGCCACTAATGCCATTATTGAAGTGATGTCACGATGACTCCCTGACACCATTAAAAAAATAACAGGTGACAATTTGTGGTTGTGTTTGTATGTGGTTACATTGCAAACAAGTTGCTATTTAGTAAAGGTATGGGATAGAATCTGTTATCTGGAAACCAATTATCTAGAAAGCTCCAAATTACGGGAAGGCCATATCCTATAGATGTCATTATAAGAAAATAATCCACATTTTTAAAAATGTTTTTCTTTATCTCTGTAATAATAAAACAGTAGCTTGTACTTGATCCCAACTAAGATATAATTAATCCTTATTGGAAGCAAGACCAGCCTATTGGGTTTTATTACACATTTAACTGATTTTTTTTAGCAGACTTAAGGTATTGGAATCCAAATTATGGAAAGAACCTTTATCCATAAACCCCAGGTCCTGATTATTCTGGATAACAGCTCCCATACCTTTGTGTGTATGTATGTATATATATATATATATATATATATATATATATATATATATATATATATATATATATATATATATATATATATATATATATATATATATATATATATATATATATATATATTCCAATATGGACACTTGCACTCCAACCCAAAAGTCTTTAGCCGGGTGCTCAGTCAAATGTGTATTGTATATTTTCAAAATGGACCAGCACTCCGTTTTTCTTCAATCAAAAAAAGTGTTTATTCTTCATACACTGTGCATCCAACGTTTCGGCCTGCATTCAGGCCTTTATCAAGGATGATAAAGGCCTGAATGCAGGCCGAAACGTTGGATGCACAGTGTATGAAGAATAAACACTTTTTTTGATTGAAGAAAAACGGAGTGCTGGTCCATTTTGAAAATATATATATATATATATATATATATATATATATATATATATATATATATATATATACACACACATACACACACAGGTATATATATATATATATATATATATATATATATATATATATATAATAAATGAAATCAAGAAAGTCTTTTAATGAATTGACGACATTATCAGACCTCCACCTGAATCTTTGCACTTGGTATTTAATGGGATCAAAAAATTGTGGTTTAAATGCTTCTCTGTTAATAACACTGAGTAGAATGAGTGGAAATGGAGAATATTCCTTTCTGCTCTGTGATGCTCTTTCTTAGATCAAGTACAGATATGGGATCCGTTACCTGGAAACTCCTTATCCAAAAAGCTCCAAATTACGCAAAGACCATCTCCCATAGATTCCATTTTAATCAAATAATCCAAATGTTTAAAAATGATTTTTTTTCTTTATCTATATCTATTCTAAGCTGCAGGATGGATATAGAGCTGATTTGCAGCCAGATATTGATTGATAGGCTTTAGCAAAAGCCTCATACACAGGCCAATCAGCTGCTGGGGGATGGACTCAGCGCCTTTTCTCAGTCCTGGTGTAGCCATCTTAAAGTGGTTGTTCCCCTTTCAATTAACTGTTTGTATGATGCAGAGAGGGATGGTCTGAGACAATTTGCAATTGGTTTTCATATTTTATGATTTGTGATTTTTGCGTTATTTAGCAATTTTATTCAGCAGCTCTCCAGTTTTAAGTTTCAGCAGTCTGGTTGCTAGGGTCTAAATTGCCCTAGCAACCATGCATTCATTTGAATTAGCGACAGGAATATGAACAGGGGGAGGATAAGAATGCAAATATGAGTAATAAAAAGTAGCAATAACAATACATTTCTAGCCTTACAGAGCATTTGTTTTTCAGATGGGGTCAGTGACCCCCATTTGAAAACGGGAAAGAGTCAGAAGAAGAAGACAAATAGTTCAAAAACTATAAAGTGTATACACCAGGCTGTGACTAATATCTTAGTGTGTGAATCAGGGGGGGGTACAGGGGGTACTTCAGTCAGGAGAATCAGGGCTAAAAGGGGTCCCAAGAGACATAAAGGTGCAATTTGTGCATCACAGATGGAGTTGGGCAGGTGGATATGGACAGAATGTGTGTTGCAGCATTTTTTTTTAGTAGTCCCCATTCTACTTGTTGGTAGGACCTCGCTACCCAGGGGGGCAGGTGATAGATGGATTTATGTCAGCCCTAATCCTAATACACTGGTTTAAATACACTCCATGGACAGAGCCAACACAATGGTTCCGGATACAAACAGAAGAAGGAGGCTACTGCCCAGACTAGTGGCTGAAAGTGTTCGGCTGATTTGGGCTCAGTGTGGCCCTTTCCATAGAGTTTAGTTTGATGTGGCACTTTGAGTTCTTTGTCACTGCTGTCGCTATGGTGAGGTTTCCGGCAGCGGAGGAGCTCAGTATATAGAATAATACAATAATTTGGGCCGCTGGAATGTTATTGTAGTTGTACTTGCGTCATGTGAATAAAAATAGTTATCATCCATCATTCCTAGATATCTGCAATAAATCAGCTCTGCCAAAGATGTTTATTGAAATATGACGGTGACAAATGGAATATCGCTAGAAAAGCAACACTGTCATCAAGAATATGTCGAGTCTTCAATAAAGCTTGGGAAAATATTCATAAACTCACGTTTAAAAAAGACGGTTATAGTCACATTTGCTCTTACTTAGGGAAGCGCAATCAAATGGTTGTCATCATGCTTTCTCTCAAAATGTGACAGTCCTGCCCTGCTTTATGGCTGAGATTCTAGCTATCTGTATAACAGAGCATTCTGTCCCAGTGGCTGCACAGATCCTATCTGATCCCCATTGGAAGCAGCAGTCCTGCCCTGCTTTATGGCAGCTGAGATTCTAGCTATCTGTATAACAATGAATTGATATATTAATCTGTACGTTTGTTGCATGAATAATGTTCTTTATCCTCCTTTGTATTCCCAGATCCTCTGACGATGCCTTTGGATTAAGCTGCAGTAGAACTGTTGTACAGAAGCACCAACCAGAAGGCACAAATGGACACTTGGCAGTAAATCTGACTCTCTGATTGGCTGTTGTCAACATTTCTAATGAGACCAAACGACTTGGGGAGGTAACGAGCATAAGGCAAAACTTCTAGTTCTTCTAATTTTTATGCTCTACAGCAGGGGGTCCCCAACCTTTTGAACCTGTGAGCAACATTCAGAAGTAAAAGGAGTTGGGGAGCAACACTAGCTTGAAAAATGTTCTTGGGGTGCCAAATAAGTACTGTGATTGGCCATTTGGTAGCCCCTATGTGGATCAGCAACCTACATTGAGGCTCTGTTTGGCGGTACACCTGGTTTTATACAACCAACTTGCCTCAAGCCTGGAATTAAAAAATAAGATCCTGCTTTGAGGCCGCAGGGAGCAACATTCCAGGGGTTGGTGAGCAATATGTTGCTCACAAGCTACTGGTTGGGGATCACTGGTCTACAGGTTCATTCAGTGTCAGACTGGGCCGGTGCGAAATCGGGAAAAAAGCTGGTGGGCCCTGGCCCTCTTGGGCCCCCGTCGGCCCAGATCCGGTCCTAGATTGGCCCCCAATTGAAAAAAAAGTTATGCAGTGCAGTACGGTCGCAGTTAGCGCATGCGTGCAGTGTGCTTGACGTTCACGCATGCGCACGGTGGGCCTGTCATGCGTGCTGTGCGTCTGCCATTCAGGCATGAGCACGGGGCCCCCGAGGTTCAGAACCCGGTGGGCCCCGACTGCGCCAGTCCGACCGTGGGTTCATTCGCCAACAGAATGATGAATGGTCAGAAGCCTGGAATTAGGGGATAGATTAAATGTGCTGAGTGCTACTCTCTCAGCTCAGCTGGGCCACATTGTAACTGAACTATAAATCCCACATTCATTTGAGAGAACAGCCCAGAGCCACTTTACACAGTAGAGCAAGTTAACTTCACATACCTACAAGTAAAGTGGAGTTGGGGTTCTGAGCATTCACATCTTGCACTAATCTAATTCCTAAAGGTTGGCTAAAACGATGTCTAAAAAAAAAGAAGGAGGTATGAGACAATGCCATCTGCAGGGGTCCCTTCTCATCCCTCGCCCCCGGTTGAGCCAGCCATTGTTACAGGATATACAGGTATGGGATCCATTATCCAGAAACACAGTATCCAGAAAGCTCTGTATTACAGAAATTCCGTCTCCCATAGACTCCATTTTATCCGTATAATCCAAATTTTTAAAAATGATTTCCTTTTTCTTTGTAATAATAAAATAGTAGCTTGTACTTGATCCCAACTGAGATATAATTAATCCTTATTGGAAGCAAAACCAGTCTCTTAGGTTTATTTTATATTTACATGATTTTCGAGTAGACTTAAGGTATTAAGATCCAAATTATGGAAAGATCCATTAACCAGAAAACCCCAGCTCCAGAGCATTCTGGATAACAGGTTCCATATCTGTATATGATTTTATCCCGTCCTATCCTGCGGGTCAGTCTTCCCAATAGAAAAATCTCACCGTATTGCACAAGATTTAATTGTTTTACAAAGACTCTTTACGGAATGCTAGAAAACACTAAAGCCAGAGAGATTCCCCTCCTTATTTTGCACCTCAAGCTGTTATTTAAGGAATGCTAGAAAACACTAAAGCAAGAGATTTTTCCCCCCTATTTTGCACCTCCAGCTGTTATTGAATGACTTCTTCCAGCCCGACGGACAAGGGAGTTGTAGTTACACAGCTGGAGAGCCACAAGCTGCCCAGTCTGACAGGAGAATAACAGAATTGATAGATGTGTAGCAGTGATAACTTCTTTATTTAGATGTACAGTCTTTAATTACATTAAAGGGCAGACACACATGGTCAGATTCGGGAGATTAGTCACCTGGCGACAAATCTCTTCTTCTTTGGGGCGACTAATCTCCCCGAACTGCCTTCCCCTGCCTTCTGGCTGGCTAGACTGTAAATCGCCGGCGGGATGGCACTCGAAGCACTTTGTTTTCCGAATTTTCCTCGTGAGGCAACTTCAGAAAGCGAAGTGCTATGAAGTGCTCCGTAGGCAGAGGAAGGCAGTTCGGGGAGATTAGTCGCCCCAAAGAAGAAGAGATTTGTCACCGGGCGACTAATCTCCCGAATCTGACCTTGTGTCTCTTTCCTTAAGTTTATTGTCTTAGACTGGGCTAATGCCTGTACCAAACAAAAAGAAAACATATACAGGGTACTTATGAGACGGTACCACACGCCGGACAAACTACAAGTTTTATCATGACCACCCCAACATTTGCTGGAGACAATGTGGAGAAGTAGACACCCTTATACCCAAGGACCCTCTTACTTATCTCTTGGGCAGCCAATTCCCTGGGCTCCCCAAACAGTTCCAGACCCTAGAGCTAACCAGCTTCTAACTGATGCCCAAATAACCATAGCAGCCAAATGGAAGTCTTCAGAATCTCCAACCTTACTAGAGGTGATAGCTTGCTTAAATAGCAATCGATTCTTTGAAGAAAGAATAGCTTTCCTACAGAATAAGACTCTCAACACTGTTATTACAACATTGTTATTGTGCACGTATAATATTGATGTTTACTTATAAGGGGCACATTTACCTAGGGTCGAATATCGAGGGTTAATTAATCCTCAATATCCGACCGTTGAAGTACAATCCTTCGACTTCGAATATCGAAGTCGAAGGGTTTCGCACTATTCCTATGATCGATTGAAGGAACAATCGTTCGATCGAATGATTCGAAGGATTTTAATCCATCGATCGAAGAATATTCCTTTGATCAGGAAATTGTTAGGAAGCCTATGGGGACTTTCCCCATAGGCTAACATTGGCCTCGGTAGGTTTTAGGTGGCGAACTAGGGGGTTGAAGTATTTTTTAAAGAGACAGTACTTTGACTATCGAATGGTCGAATAGTCGAACTATTTTTAGTTTGAATCATTCGATTCGAAGTTGAAGGTCGTAGTCGAAGGTCGAAGTAACCCATTCGATGGTCGAAGTAGCCATATTCAACCATTCGAAATTCTACTTTTTTTTCCCTCTATTCCTTCACTCAAACTAAGTAAATGGGCCCCTAAATATAGTACAAGCTACTGTTTTATTATTACGAGAAACAGAAAATAATTTTTAAAAATGTGGATTATTCAGATAAAATGGAGTCTATGGGAGACGGCCTATCTGTAATTTTGAGCTTTCTGGATAATGGGTTTCCGGATAAGGGATCCCCCAGCTGTACTAATCAGCTTTGCATCACATATTTTAGATTGCGTATATATACTATATATATATATATATATATATATTTATATATACTGCATATTGTGTTTGGGTCCCTAAGGTCACCAGGTAAGTGGCAGCAGCCCAGAGTAATGGTGGGAATGCAGAAAGAAGGAGCCACTTGGGGGCATCTTCAGGGACACAGATGTTCCCTGCTAAAGGACTGCAGTAGGGCTGGTGCAGAAACCCTATAGGTGTAGAACTTCTTTGTTTAGCTTTAACGAAAAACCCAAACCATTCTCCTCTCTGGATATATCTCCAGACACATATAGAAAACGTCACATGACCGTCTGGGATTTTGGCACCAGAGCTGTGCCCATCGCTTCCCCCTCCTGTTAGTGTGACGTCCAACATGCACAAGAGCTGGCCGTTGGAATCATCGCTCTGCTGCCTCTTTATAAATATTTGGAAGGTGAACGAGATTATTGTGTTAAAGCTTTGCACCGATAAACACCAGTCAGGGTTCCTAAAATATAATCCCTCTGGCTTTGTTTGGTTTAAATGGAGTATTGAATAATAAGGAGGGGTATTTTTAGCATGGCAGAAACACTTTAACCGAGATAAATGTAGGTAAGGGAGAAAACGCTCTCTCTCTCTCTCTAAATATATATATATACACATACAATACTCTGCAAAAGTGTTCAGACTGTGGACCTGGTCTCTTATTCAGTAATGGGAACAACTGAAAAGAATTGGGTATTCATATATTGTTAGGTTTAGCTATTCAAGCAGTCTTATTACAGACAGGCCTCGTGCTTGCACCCATAGAGGCATCCAGGGGTGTAACTACAGAGGAAGCAGACCCTGTGGCTGCAGGGGGCCCCCCAAGAGATATAGGGGCCCATGAGGTTCTAATTTATATACAATTTAAATAAATATTGGTAAAACAGTTCAAGCCTTTGATTAAGTGTCTGAGGTACACGAAACGCATAAGGCTTGAAATGATTGTTTAAATAAAGATTTTTCTACTTTGTAGCCAACAACTTTTGGTCTGATGTACATGTGGTTTCCAATGTGCCCTAAACCTTCTATTTTAAAACAGGTCAACCTCTAGACATTTTGCTGTAATAATTTCCTGTAGGGTCCAGTAATATTTTGTTACACCACTGGAGGCACCCTGCTCTCTGGAACTTCAATGGGTTGCACAATGCACCCTAATATATCCGTCCTCTTTAACTTAAAGGGATACTGTCATGGGAAAACATGTTGTTTTCAAAACGCATCAGTTAATATTGTTGCTCCAGCAAACTTCTGCCCTGAAATCCAGTTTTCAAAAGAGCAAACATATTTTTTTATATTTAATTTTGAAATCTGACATGGGGCTATATTGACATATTGTCAGTTTCCCAGTTGCCCCCAGTCGTGACTTGTGATTTGATGAACTTCAGTCACTCTTTACTGCTGCACTGCAAGGAGTGATATCACCCTCCTCCCTTCCCCCAGTGGCCCGTCAGCAGAACAATGGGAAGGTAGCAAGATAACAGCTCCCTGGTAGATATAAGAAGAGCACTCAATAGTAAAAATTCATGTCCCGCTGCGACTCCTTCAGTTACATTGAGTATGAGAAACAACGGCCTGCCAGAAAGCAGTTCCATAGTGCAGTACTGGCTCTTTCTGAAAGCACACAAACAGGCAAAATGACCTGAGATGGTGCCTACACCTCAGTATTACAATTAAAAAAAAATACACTTGGGTTAGGAATAAATATTTTCATGGTAGAGTGAATTATTTGCAATGTAAACAGTGTCATTTAGAAATAAAATCTACACCATAAAAATCATGACAGAATCCCTTTAACATTGCAGATGCTACTTGGTCAATTGGGTCAGATTAAGTGTGATTTTTATAATGTTATTCAGGCCTTCTTAAAGAAAGGTTAACTAAACATATTTTCAGCTACTGAATAAGAATTGCCCCTGTCACTCTATGTGGTGTTTTAATTAATATGGTTTGCGTGTGTTTCCCACAGACACTTTGGTGCCGATAAACTGAGATGGGCGACTGGAGTTTCCTTGGCCAATTCCTTGAAGAGGTACAAAAACATTCCACGGTGGTGGGCAAGGTCTGGTTGACCATTCTGTTCATATTCCGGATGCTGGTGTTGGGCACTGCTGCAGAATCCTCTTGGGGGGACGAACAGTCGGACTTTACTTGCGACACCAACACGCCTGGTTGTGAAAATGTCTGCTACGACAAAGCTTTCCCCATCTCCCATATCCGATACTGGGTCCTTCAGATTATCTTTGTCTCCACCCCCTCCCTTCTTTACATGGGACACGCCATACACACTGTCCGGGTGCAGGAAAAGAAGAATCACAGAGAAGAGGAGAAAGCAAAGCAGAATATGAACGGGGAGTCGTCCTACCATCAGCAAGAATATGTGGTGGAAAAAGAGCCAATTGTTTACACCGACGAGTTGAGCGGCAGGATCCGACTTCAAGGAACTTTGCTGAACACGTACATATGCAGCATCCTGATCCGCACTGTGATGGAAGTTGCTTTTATTGTGGGGCAGTATATGCTTTATGGAATATTTTTGGAAACCTTGTACACGTGTCGTAGGTTGCCCTGCCCACAGCCCGTAAACTGCTTTGTTTCTAGGCCGACAGAGAAGAACGTTTTCATTGTATTTATGTTGGCTGTGGGAGTCCTCTCTCTATTTCTCAGCCTTGTAGAACTCTACTACCTGGCATGGAAAAAGCACAACATTTCTGGCTCCAGTACAGAAAACCCAACTGCTCCCAGAGTGGCTGCCATAGAGCCAGGGCAGCGTTCTCAAAGCTGCACTCCACCTCCAGACTTTAACCAGTGCTTAAGCAGCAATAAGGGCAAATATGAGAGCCCTTTCAGCAATAGTCTGGCTTCCCAGCAGAACACAGCTAACTTTGCAACGGAGAAGGTCCAGGGTGAAGAAGACATTCGAGATGGGCAATTTATCCACATCAGTTATGCACAAAATACACCAGTATCCAACCACTCGACGCCGCACCATACACCAAATGGCTACAGTCACCGAAGCCTGAGCAAGACCAGCCATGCCAGCAGCAAAGCTCGTTCAGATGACTTGTCTGTGTGATCTCTGGAATCATAAAGTCATCATTGTCCCAGATGCCTCTTATTTATGAACTTTTAAAGATAAATGTTGTGTGCCTTCAACTGGTCAGGATACAAAGTCCTCTTTGATGTTGGAATGGCCAACCCCAAACTTGCCAAAGATAATAAATTTGTAGCATATGTATATTTCTGAGATTCCCACCAGGTTTTAACAGTTTCAGATGCTCGACTGTTAGTTCCATTTGTGGGTGCTTTAGACTTGAAGTTGACTGTGATGTCAATCATGATTATCTCCTGCAGTTTGGAAGACTCCTCTGTTGAGGTTTCTCTTTTTAGACTTCTAGGGTTTAAGCCTTTATTAGGGGGTCCAACATTAAGTCAAGCCCCCTTATTAGCACATTAAATGTTAGATACTTGAAAACATTGTCATATTGGTAAAGCTGTGATAGTTCCAGGAATATCTAGGACAGTAGTAAATGAACTTCTCACTCTAAATGACTTTCAGACATCTATCCACTGGTTCCTCCATGGGAGGCTGGGGCTTTGAACTACAGTATGAAACCTGTAATATATATTATTCCCCAATCTTTAATCACACATGGTATTTCTTGTATAACATATTTTATACCTTGTTACCAAAACATGAGCAACCTACATGAGCTTGTGGGATCAACAGGTAACTTTGCTGGCACTGTTGCTCTCCCTTCGCATGTTCTTTGCACAGTAAAAGTCTTATGAGTATGAAACTCATGAATCACACATAGACGGAGCTCATATGTAGATACTGGGATGTACTGTACAGCATAGACATGGTCAGCCACCAATGGTAGTTGAACCACCACACAGGTGCCAAGGTAATTTACAGGAGACAGGGATACAATATAGACCAATACACAGGATCACATGGTGGTCAACTGGTTCAATCACAGACTTAAATGGTTCTAGATTTGCATCTAGGTCTGTTTGATAAGACTGGTGAAATGATGATTGATAACAGTAATAGTTTTGGTCATGTTCTTCTAACAAGGCACCTTTCTTAGGTTTATGAATTCTTCAGATATTGTATGTAGTCTCTGATAATGTCTCTTACTCCAAATGTCATTTCCATATTGTACTAACAAGTAGGTATTTCCTTGTGAATATGTTGTGGATTGATAGGTATGTGAGTTTTTGAACAGCCAAGGCAAAATTTGGTCCAGATTTGGAGCCTATAGCAACTACTCAACAGTTAGCATTGGTCTAATGCATTTAGGTTATGGGTTAAATGAGGCCAAAGTAGGGTTGCAGCAAAGTCCGGTCAGGGTGGGTGGGACGATGATGTCACGTGGAGTGATGTTACGGGGCGGAGCTGATGATGTCACTAGACTGGGTCATAACTTTGCGACTGGTAAGTGGCCAATTGCCATGTCAGTCTAGGAGAATCCTGTTCAGTTTTTCTAATTTGAAAAACCGGACAGGTACTTTTGACCTTGGCAGTAGTGATGTGTGGGCCAGCCCAAAACCTGCAGGACCCGTGGGTTTACCCGCGTGTTCGGGCCGGTTCCTGCACAAAATCTTCTTGACCTTAACCCTCCCAACCCGCACCAGGCTTGCCCTACCTCCTCTATTTATAGACCCGTGCCCACCCCACAGTGACATCACAAAAGGGGTGGGTCATGGGTGGGCGCGAGTCTATAAATTTAGATGTCAGAAGCCAGCAGTGCTAGGTTTAGGGGCGGGGAGAGCAGGAGAAGTGCTCAACCCAGACAAACCTGCGACCTAGCACTGCCGTTTCCGACGCCTGAATTTATAGACTCGCATCCGGCGGGTATGGGTTTATAAATAAATGGGGTTCTGCGAACCAGGTGTGGGTTGGGAGGGGGCGGGTTAGGGTCGGGCGCGGGTCAAGAATTTCTTGACCCACACACACCACTACTGGGCAGCCCTTTTGAAACCAAGGCTGTCCCAGGCAGGTGACAACCCTAGGCCAAAGCCTGAATGCGTTTATGCACAACCCTGAATGAGGAACCCATATTTTCCAGTTACATAATCATAGACCATTGCACATTATTACTGCAAATGACATTCTCAGACTCAATTTGTTTTTCCAAATGATTGAGAATTGACCGTCAGAACTAAGGAAAGGCTGGAGTAAATGTTTGTACCTTTTATATTAAAAAAAAACGTTGGATTTATGTACTTTTTTCATGTTCAATTTGTTGCTATTCTTGTTTGCAGTTGGCTGTTGGTTCTGTCAACATCTGATTTGTGAAAGTTCTAATACACTGACTGGCTACAGTTGGTCTTACCCTATGAATATTCAAATGCAATCATTGGCTACATTGTGCTCTTGCCCTGAGCATCCTAAGGCTCTGATTGGTTTCAAGTTTTAATTTAAACTTACCCAAAAGCCTCAGTGAGGGGTTATAGAGATGTGAGTCCAAACATTTTCCCTAATAGTTCAAAATAATCACACTGGAAATCTGATGAAAAAATAAGAATATTTTAAAAATAAATTTCTAAATTTTCATGCAGGGGGTTATTTTTAGGACAGAGCAATATATTAGGGCTGGACTTAGGGGTAGGCAATGGAGGCACGTGCCTAAGGTACAACTGGGGGGGGGGTGCATGTTGCTTCTGGTGCCTACTGTAACTCTGGCCCTGTGAGTATTGCACACCGAATTGGGAGTCGAGGAGTGGGTATGATTTATGCGGGGCAGGGGCAGCGGAAGGGCTGGACTGAGAGTAAAAACAGGCCCTGGCATTTCAGGTACACAGAGGCCCAATCAGCTCACACAGAGGCCCAAACAGACCCCACCAGCCCACTAAATACTGATTTTCAATGGCACCTTATAGCAGCCCCTCTGGCATTTGCCAGAACCCACAGATTGCCAGTCCGGGCCTGGGCAGCGGCGTAACTAGATGTTACATTTTAGGGCCCCCAAAATATCCAGAGGATGCCCTGTTTTACAAGTATATATTGAAATTGCTTTGTAATTAGGGCCTTGTGGGGTCCTATACCTCCTGGCCCCCTGCAGCCGCAGGTTCTGCTTGAGGAGGGTCTGAGGGCAAACGAGTGGGTATACATGCATTAGGTGCAAGTACCTTCTAGGTGCCAAGTTGCACAAGTATAAACCAGGGGTGTAACTACAGATTAAGCAGACCCTGTGGCTGCCGGGGGACCATGAGGTATAGGGGCCCCATGAGGTCCTTATTCATATACAATTTCAATAAATATTGGTATAGCTGGTTAACCTGGGGACCTGAAAAATAATCTGCTGTGGGATCCAGTAATATCTAGTTATGCCACTGGTAGCAACCAGTCATTTGTTTAGAACAGTCTACTACAGTTGGAAGTAGGGATGCACCGAATCCACTATTTTGGATTAGGCCGAACCCCCGAATCCTTCGCAAAGGATTCGGCCGAATACCGAACCGAATCCGAACCCTAATTTGCATATGCAAATTAGGGGTGGGAAGGGGAAATTTTTTTTTACTTCCTTGTTTTGTGACAAAAAGTCACGCGATTTCCCTCGCCACCCCTAATTTGCATATGCAAATTAGGATTCGGATTCGGTTCGGCCAGGCAAAAGGATTCGGCCGAATCCGAATCCTGCTGAAAAAGGCCGAATCCTGGCCGAATCCCGAACCGAATCCTGGATTCGGTGCATCCCTAGTTGGAAGATAAATGCCAAGGCCTGATTGATTCTGACCGGCACCTGCACTATTGCAGCTTAGCCTCTACGTTTATAAAAATACCACCAATGGGTAACAGGAGACCATAAGGTCCTCAAGGAGAACTTACGCATAGAAAACCGTGGAGCAGCAATAGTAGTTCTACACGTCATAGTGCCATAAAAATAAATCCTAACTGACTAGAAGTCCTAGATTTATTAAAAAGGTAACTTAATGGAATATAAAGACCAGTTGGGCTCCCAATATGCCTAATTTTTTTTTGCTCTTATTTGCAATTATTCTAATTTTGTCCCTAGTAAATTTGATTTTTGATGAACTTTGTAAACAAGTAGCCTATACTTATGGGGCCTATAAGAAGCGGTTTAGATAACTGCCGATTGGTTGCTATAGGTAACTGCACCAGCAGAGAGTTGCACCGCTATCAGTTTCCTTCCTTGTTGTTCCGGACGACTTTCCCCCTTTGATGAGAAACTTTATGACTTTCTATTTTTGGAAGTAAGATGAAGTATTGTTGACTAATTTTGCACTAATAATTGTCAGATGTTAAATATTTTTTAAGATATTGTTATGGAGGAAAATGTGTTTTTTGGACAATTGTGAAATAAAATGCATAAAAAAACGAAGTGATTTCATGACTAATTAATCACAAATGCAGTTTATTATTTATACCTGTTTATAAGGGTACTGTATCCTGAAATAAGACATTGTCATCTCACACAGGTGAGCAATAGTTCCAGGGGTACCCCAAAAACAAACTCACCCAAAATCTCCCCCTAACTGGCCTTCAGGCAGGTCCCCCTTAGCTCATAACAAGGTTACAGATATATAGAAACATTGGGGTAACAGTCACCCTGCTGTAGTTCTGGGGGTACCCAGGCTACAAATAATTATATATATATATATATATATATATATATATATATATATATATATATATATAAAAATACACAAAAGCTATAAATATCTTGTAAATTATATCCTTATAAATGGTGAGTTCTGATGTCATCAGTTATAAACGGTGAGTTCTGATGTCATTTCTGTCACATGACTCACTGAAACTTGTGTATTATAACAAATAAAATACCCCCAGTTGCAAATTATGAGGATATTAGAAGTTACCTCGGAGTTCCATGACCTGTATAAAAACACTCGGCCTTCGGCCTCGTATTTTATATGGTCATGAAACTCCTCGGTAACTTATAATACATACCTCCCAACTGTCCCTTTTTCGGAGGGACAGTCCCTCTTTTGACAGCTCAACCCGCAGTCCCTCATTTGTACTTGATGTTTCCCTCTTTTCTCTGCACTGAACAGCCAGAAAAAGAAACAAAGTTTCTCTTTTAGTTTTGGCTTTTAGCAGAGAGCCCAGAACAACAAACAAACAGGTGCAAATAAGATACTTTGTAACAATTTTGAGACACAAAAACACAGTTAAGACAAGGAAAAATATTTTCAAACTTTCATAGCCTGCCAAATTTTGTAAAACAAACATGGTAATTAGGGGTTGTGGCCACAGAAAGGGGTGTGGTCAAAAAATTGCTGCGCTACATGCGGAAAAAAATTTTTTGTCCCTCTTTTTACTTCCAAAATGTTGGGAGGTATGATAATATTCTTATATTTTACAAGAGGGGGTACTTTATTCACTATATATTGGAGGGGTTCACTCACTGGTAGGCTGCAAATGAGGCAACTTCACACACCAGGATCGGTTTAAGGGATTCCTGCCCGCGTTTATTTTCCAGCGACTGCAGAAATTTCCCCTCGCAGGGGGAACTTAAAAAACAGCAGTTCAACAGAAATATCCAGCCTCCTGGCTAACACAAAATAAATGTTTTTCTTTCTCTCCTGAAGCTGAGAACACCAGCAGTTTGTCTCACACACATTCAGCACTGCTGCTCAGCATCAGGTGTACTAAATAGGCCTAAGGCCTCTTGAAAACCTGGCCTACGGATTTGGGAATCCATCCCACCCTAGACTTGCGGATTCCCAGTAGGACCAGCCCTGGATCATCAATTACAAAAACCTTGCAGAGAGACATGGGGGCACATTTACTTAGCTCAAGTGAAGGAATAGAATAAAAAATACTTCGATTTTGAATTTCGATGTATTTTTTTTGGCTACTTCGACCATCGAATTGGCTACTTCGACCTTCGACTACGACTTTGAATCGAACGATTTGAACTAAAAATCATTTGACTAAAAAAACTTCGACCTCCTACTTCGCCACCTAAAACCTACCGAGCATCAATGTTAGCCTATGGGGAAGGTTTCTGATCGAAGGAAAATCGTTCAATCGATGGATTAAAATCCTTCGAATCATTCGATTCGATGGATTTAATCGCTCGATCATTCGATTATTCCTTCGATCGTTCGATCGAACGAATAGCACTAAATCCTTCGACTTCAATATTCAAAGTCAAAGGATTTAACTTCGAGGGTTGAATATCGAGGGTTAGTTAACCCTTGATATTCGACCCTCGAAGTTAAATCCATTAGTAAATGTGCCCCATAGTGTTTCTCTGCTAACAGCACTACTGGTCTCACCTCAGTAACAATATCTGAGAATCCATGGCTCAACATACATTCCATCAATCACTTTTCCCCAGGAAACTGGGGACCTTTTTGTCACCATACCACAATATACACCTTTTTGGATGATATATATATATATATATATATATGAAATATAACTGATATGGATTCTTACAAGCAACCACAATTCCTGAATTGAACTAAACCTGCATCCCTATCACCATGATAGGCTGCAGGCTGAGTTGTACAGGGAACTCTGAGTATCACTCATGTATTATAAGGGATAATGTACCCCCTACTGTAAATGATAAGGATATTAGAAGTCACTGAGGGGCTGTTCTGTGACCATATAATGGCACAAGGCTGCAGGCTGAGTTATACAGGGAACTCTGTATCACTTGTGTATTATAAGGGATAATGTACCCCTACTGTAAATGATAAGGATATTAGAAGTCACTAATGGGTTGTTATGTGACCATATAAAGACACAAGGCTGCAGGCTGAGTTATACAGGGAACTCTGAGTATCACTAATGTATTATAAGGAATAATGTACCCCCTACTATAAATGATATTAGAAGTCGCTGAGGAATTCTGTGACCATATAAAGACACAAGGCTGCAGGCTATAATGCATTAGGGAACCCTTTAAGAACAGGGCTGTATTAGGGGAAGCTAAAGAGGTGGTATAATAAGATATAGAAATTTCAAAGAAGTATGAAGTCGAACTTGAAAAGAGACGGTAGAATATAAGAAGAACAGAGGACAGTGGGATGGTAAAATTAAGAGAACATTCTTTGGGCAGAATCAAAGACAAAAGTAAGAAGAAGACTAAGATTAGAAGACAGAAAAAGAAAGGTGATAGGATAGAACATGGGAGGAGTGGGAAAAAGATGAAGGGAAGATATAGGGAAATTGGGGAGACAATGGAAGAGCAGGAAAGGAGAAGAGAAAGGAATATGAGCTGGAGAAAAAAAACAACTGAAATAAATAATAAATAAATAACTGAAAAAATGAACTCCAGAAACAGAACAGCAGAAAGGGTGAAATAGTTGTACATGATAAATATAATACATTTGAAGGCCACATTTAGGAAAGTATTTTCGGATTTGTGTTATGCAGATATTAAGAAGTTAAAGTATCTTTGTTTATTCTTCCTGAACTTTTTTGAACCTGTTACTGGCTCCTCTTGCAGGTTCTGTATACAGAGATATACGATACATGCCACTTTGACCGCAGCCTCTGAAATAGAACTATACGACCATAGCCATTCCCCTGTACTAAGTACAATTCAGCAGGAACAGCCCCTACATTTGCTCATAATGTGTACAGAGAGATCCCATAAAACTATTACAGCATAGGTATTCCCCTGTACTAAGCACAATTCAGCAGGAACAGTCCCTAAATTTCCCCATAAAATTATACCAGGACACAGATGATCTTAGTTTAATTGTTTTACCCCTTGGAATAATAAATTGGGCCTTGCTAAACCCTGATGAAAAGAAAGTCTGTGTAAGAAACCTCTGAGAACCTGCCACCTCGCCAGAATTTCCCTGTCCTGCATTCCTCCCCGTGTTCTCAAACACTTCCTGCTCCAAAATAAGCAACATCGTCTTCAGCAATGGGGCTTGGACTCTCCGACCAGTTGGGGTCTTGTGTAAAGAAAGATTCTGTTAGCGCTGTTCTTGCTCTTTACCACGCTCATTGATGAGAAGATTAGCCACCTAAATGGCAGCCACTATTTCATGCTATATTTAAAGTAATTCTGTATGCAGATAATAAGAAGCTATCACATGACCAGGAGAGGTCTGGGGATATCGGCCAGGTGTGCACAGATGAGAAACTTGGGGAAGTTCATTAATGATAAACATGTTAACAGATACTTATCTATAGGCTAGTGTAGGCTGTCCTCAATGAGATGTATCTTCTTTGAATAGACTTCATTCTAACTGCTCCACTTTTGTCTTGATGGTACATATGTATCAGACCTTTAGTTTAAGGGAGGTTATCGAGACTTTCAATTCATGGTTGGAAGGCTGGTACAAACTGGACCATTAAAACGTGGTGCATATAGAACGTAGTTTATTCATAGAAGATACGTATCAAAGAAGACAGCCTAGCCTAGATATATCGTCTTTGGAAAAGCTATGTTTTAACTGCACTGCCTTGCTTTTAATGGTCCTGTTTGTGCCAGCCTCCTAACCATGAAATAAAAGTCTCAGTTTTGATGGTGAACCACCTTGGTTTTGTTGTTGCACATGTCCGAGACCTTCGGTTTATGGAAGCTTACTTAGACTTTCATTTCAGGGTTAGAAGGCTAGCACAAACTGGACCATGAAAAACAAGGTGGTGCAGATAGAACATAGATTATTTAAAGAAGATACATCTGAAACTGGGCCAGGGAAGTCAAACTGGTGCAGATAGAACATACTGTAGTGAGGATACATCTCAAACTGAACCAGGGAAACCAAGGTGGTGCAGATAGAACATAGTTTATTCAAAAAAGAAACAATTCAGTAGGTCTTTGAGATGTATCTTCTTAAAATAAACTGTTTTAACTGCACCACCTTGGTTGCCCTGGTATAGTTTGTGCCAGCCTGAAATGATAGTCTTGGTAACCTCCCTCAGGGTGAAGGTCTGGGGCATGTGTAGATGGGCGACCCCATATGTTCTGGTGAGTCTACACCAACAATCTCTTTGGATGTGCTGTGAATGATTTGTTGTGATTGTCCATGCCAGTCTAGGTTGATGCAGATAAAACAGATATTCCAGGGGTTGTGGGTGAAATTTATTTTTGAGGAGCCCAGCAATAGATGGCTTTCCATGGAAGAACACAGGATAGATCCTCAAAGCCTTGGTCTGGGGAGGAAGAGACATTTGGATCACTACACGTTTGCTGTTATGATGACAATCAGAACAAGCATCTATCTAAAACGTTGCCATGAGATAGTGTTGCAGCCAGTGGATGGCCTCAAATCAGTAATTTGTACTCCATGGAAGCAGCAAAAAGAGGGGATATTGATGGGGAACCCTATTCTAAAGATTTGCACAGGGGTTCAAAGACCACTAATGACATCACTTTCTTCTTGTACTTTGCTGAATGCTTTGATGTTGGATTCATTCCGCAACTCATGAGTCAGAACCACCGTGCACGTAAGCGGGGAAATCTCCTACGCACAAACAAATTCCGCAACTAAGTAAACTCTCCTTGATGGGCATAAAAATAGTTCCCCACGTCGGGAATGTCATGCCAGCCGAGCACTGAACAGGTGGTTGGCATGACATTGCAACGTCAAAGGAAAAGTTTCATTGTAAGCAAAGGGCCCACGCACTGGGCAAATATGGGGATAAAAGGAGTGCGGCGCTGGCTGATACAACAGTTGGATCATGTTCCGAATGAAGACATTTAACACCTGCCTGTTTTCTTGTTTCAGTTCCTTTGAACGGGGAGAATTGTCTGCAGGACCATCTGTTTTTAATCAAGCGGCCGGGAATGAACTTATTTCAATAAAAGAGATGTCGGCACCCGCTGGGTGAGATTATTATTACATACAAACCCAAGAGGAGAGGTTGTTTTCTGATATAAGTTCACTTGCCCTGTGCCTTTGATGAGTCTGTTTCCCTGGCGTAGGGTTTATTGTTCTAAATCTGAGAAATATTTGAAACAAGAGAGACAACATTGAGAAGAGGGAGTGGCCAGGAGCAGCCAAACTGTGTTATTCCAGCAGAGTGAGGTGCAAATAGGGTCAACTATTGTGGTGCCTCACAGTGTGGCAGTTGAGGGTAGGAAGAGTTGGGGGAGAGTACATATCGCAGGACAAGTGGCTGCAGTAGAATAGGGTCAATGTAACATTTTGTGTCACCTTCGGTTGTTGTTGACGTACAGTTCCCACCAACAACCAGAGGCTAATTAGACCTTTTTGGATCTCAAACTTTCAGTGACTCCAGGTAGGGTGGGGGTTGGCCAATTATTTCCAAATGTATTTCATACACTTTAGATCAAGTAAATCTTATGTCTACTGCTTTGTACCAGAAAGGTACCAACACCAACATGGAGAATCTTAGAGTTACCAAAGGCTACTCTAAGGAGTATAGATAAAAGAGTTGACTTGTTATAAGCTGTAGAGCAGATCCATGAGGTCAGTAAAGTATTATAGGGGTTCAACCACAGCCCTGTTTACCCAACCCAACAGCCATTAAAGTGACAGTAGAATCCTGACACATTCCTGGTATGTCACCTTGGGTTCTCGGTTTAACACTGTACTTCTGGCATCAAGATCCTGATACCCCTGATATCCCATCATTGTCACCAGTGAATAGAACATCTAGAAAAGATGCTCCTGAGAACCATATTCATAGCGAATTAATCATGCCCAATAAAGACAGTGCCCACTAGGAATTACTCCTCACAGTATTTCACCTTCAATCTATCTTCTTTCTCCATATAGACTTATATCATAGAAAACTGACCGAGCATCTCTTTCTCCATTACCCACCATTTTTCTCCTATTCGTATACTGCTGAGATGACATTAAAATTTACTTTGAATTTGAATAAATAAATGAGCAACTTCCCAATATCGATTAATTCCTCATTCTCACTAGATTTATAGTCATGTGTAACTTTCATAGTGATTGGCTGTCACTATTTTCTGTACTTTCTGTTCTTTGAGCTGTTGGTTCTGACTCCTAAAACAATGTGTCAGCAACTTCCCAATATCAATTAATTCCTCATTCTCATTAGGTTTATGGTCATGTGTAACTGTCATAGTGATTGGCTGTCACTCTTTTTCTGTACTTTCTGTTGGTTCTGACTCCTGAAACAATGTATCTCTTAGCAACTTCCCAATTCCAATTAAAACATCATTCTCACTAGGTTTATATCCATGTGTAACTGTCATTGCTATTGTCTGTTACTCTCTTTCTGTTCCCTGAACTGCTGGTTCTGACTCCTGAAACAATGTTTCTCTTAGCAACTTCCCAATATCAATTAATTCCTCACTCTCATTAGGTTTATAGTCATGTGTAACTGTCATAGTGATTGGTTGTCACTCTTTTTCTGTACTTTCTGTTCTCTGAACTGACTCCTGAAACAATGCACCTCTTAGCAACGTCCCAATTTCAATGAAAACATCATTCTCACTAGGTTCCTCTCTCTCGTTTTTTCAACCTCTCTAGCCTCTCTCCTGCCCCCCCCCCCCCCAATATCCAGAAACTCTGGTTATTTCATTCTCTATTGAACTTCTCAATTTCCTACCCTGTCCTTCTAATACGCCTCACCTTGTATTATCTCTTACTCTTTCCTGCACCCCTCCATTCTTTCCTACACCACAAACACTCCATCACTTCTGATCTTCTCTCTCCTGCACCCCAACATTCTTTCCTACACCCCAAACACTCCATCACTTCTGATCTTCTCTCTCCTGCACCTAAACATTCTTTCCTATACCCCAAACACTCCATCACTTCTGATCTTCTCTCCTGCACCCCTCCATTGTTTCCTACACCACAAACACTCCATCACTTCTGATCTTCTCTCTCCTGCACCCCTCTATTTGTTCCTACGCCCCAAACACTCCATCATATCTAATCTTCTATCTTCTGCACCCCATCATTCTGTCCATCACCCCAACAGGGAAGAGGTAGTGGAAGGCTAGAAAAAGCAATAAATGAAATACATTATGAGAGGAACAGTTGAGCCTTCTACTTTATTTTACACTAAACGGTTCCTTTATTTTTATCTCCCATTTTACCCAGTAAATTGCACCACCAATGATTTTGTTTCAAATGAAGCTGCACCTTTGGATCAAGGCAAGTCCTTTCACTTTCCTAGTGACGCCCGAAGCCTCTCCCTGACCTGTGACCTTCCAAAGTGCAGGCCACCCCCTGTTGTCACCACCCCTCTCCTAGCACCCTGGTCTGAGCCGTATCTCATTGTTTCTTGCAGCAGAACTCTCATGAGTCAATGACTTAACATGTTATTTTAATCCTATTCACACACACACACACACGGTTGTACTGAGACTAAAGGGGGGGGCCCTTCTATCTACACCACATCTCCAGCAACAGAGCACCACCTTAATGGGGATGTAGATAAAATCCCCATTATCCCCTATTATATTGTGTAATGATAGACATTAGAGAGCAGACATTGGATCTCTTATCCGCAGAGTTATATTTCTATATAGACACCTGAGAGCCTGAGTTTAGTGTGGCCACTTTTGAGGGGTGGCTTTCAGGTGCCAATTGAATAATGGGGGGAGGTACAAGGTTCATCTCACTAAAACCAGAACTGTCGCTTACCGGAAGTGATGTCACATGTACCTGGGTGAGTGACATCACTATCATACACTAGGGATAACTGCAAGGTCCAGTCCTGCTTATCTGGAAACCTGAAAGTAAGATGGAAAATATGGAAAGTAACGGGAAAAAATGGCGCTGAAAAACTACTTTCAACTTCCAAGTCTTTTACAGAGAGAGAGAGAGAGCTGGAACATCTGGAAATTTTTCTGGAATAAACGTGAACCCGTTTTCCAACTTACGGCTTTTTAAATGGGCCTCATAGTTTTAAATGTCAATAAACACTTCACCTCCTCAATGCTGGTTGTCATTATAAGTCAGGGAGTGGCAGGAGGGTGCTGCCTGGGTCGGAACCAGGCCCGGATTTGTGGAAAGGCCACCTAGGCCCAGGCCTAGGGCGGCAGGATTTTAGGGGGGCAGCATGATGCCCAACCACACCCACATTGGTCAAAAAACACTGGAATGTGCTGGATTTTTAAACTCGTTTTTTAACCTTCCCATTCACCAATCCCCATTGATGAAAATTTACAAGAATAAAGGGAAGGGGACAGGGGCGATGAACGGCAGTGGGCCTAGGGGCGCCCATTATGTAAATCCGGCCCTGGTCGGAACTGTATGTTGGGTGCAACACGATGGGAAAATTCAGGGTAGGACTAATAAATCGGCCCCAAGTTGTGTACTGAAATTTGCAAAACTGCAAACAAATTAGTGAAATGGCGAATGCATTGACGTAAATAGGCAGCAATTTATTTTTTTTACAAGCAACAATTATTTACACAATTTTTTCTCACTCTAAATGGCGACTTTTTTGTCTTGGCGAATTTTTCATCGCGGCTGTTCACGGCGACTTTCTGCCGCAGTTTTGAAATATAACATTTGCAGATGGTGGGAATTTCGCTGCAAATCCATGCCTGGTGAGAAAAAATGTGCTCATCACTAGTCGGAATCAGCATGGGAGATGACATCACAGTGACATCAATTCAAATAAGGAATGTCACCTTCCTCTGTGATGTAACGGGGGCCGACCAATGACGTGGTTGGCCAATCGAGAGCATCAATCTCGGGGGAATCCTAATTTGGAAAACTGGACAGGCAGTTTTGACCCGACGGCCCTTTAAAATACCAGGCTGTCTAAGTCAAAGCCAGACAGTTGGCCCCCCACTACACCCCAGAGCCCCCCAACACAAAGCACTCCCTGCTACCCCCAAGCTGCAATCTCTCCCCCCCATACTATTGCTTCGCGTGGCGGAGGGAGGTCAGGGTAGCGACGAAGCCATTAAGGGAGAGCTGCGGTGTTTAAAGGATAAGTAAACCTTTAAAATAAGTGAATGTAAAGTTGACGAGAGTGTTATTCTACGCACTTTTGTAATTTACATTCATTATTTATGTTCTTTTTATTCCAAGATATTAAGGGATACATGTACTATTAATACGAATGGATGTTTTTCCAACATTGCCACGTGCTGCTCAGTTTCCCACAAGTCTGACCACCAAGTAGTCAAGGAAGTTGTCAGGAGAAAGAAAGAGGCTGCTCTGATGTTCTTCTGCTTAGGAAAAAATAAAAACCTTTTCTCAAACCTTTCCTAAGCAGAAGAATATCAGAGCAGCCTCTTTCTTTCTCCTGACAACTTCCTTGACTACTTGGTGGTCAGACTGGTGGGAAACTGACCAGCAGGTGGTGCTGTTGTAACAAAATCCATTCATATTAACAGTACATGTATCCCTTAATATCTTGGAATAAAAAGAAAATAAATAATAAATAAAAATGATAAAATTGTTTAGAATAACACTCTCATCAATTTTACATTCACTTATTTTAAAGGATTGGATTGCACAAAATCCACCCCATTATAGAATGGCTAATTCTACATAACTTTTTAATTGGTATTCATTATTTATAGTTATGATTTGCAGCCTTCTGACTCTTTCCAGTTTTCAAGTGGGGGTAGGGTTGCCACCCGGCCGGTATTTTACCGGCCTAGCCAGTAAAATACCTGCCAAGACCGGTATTACAAATTTACCGGCAATGTAGCTGCCGGTAAATTTGTAATACGATCAAAAGGAGCCCTCGGCCTGCCCCCAATCCCCTGAAACTTACCTTTTTTTCCCCTCTTGTAGCGTCCGCGGGTCTTCGACGCGTGGCCCCGTCCCCTTTGACATCACGCCCGCCCCCTTTGATGTCACGTCCCGCCCTTTTTGAGGCCCCACCCCCAGCAGCCGGTTAAAAAAATTATAAAAGGTGGCAACCCTACAGTAAGTGGGGGTCACTGTCACCTTTTACTGTCTCTCTCCTATTCATATTCCAGTCTCTTATTCAAATCAATGCATGGTTGCTAGGGGAATTTGGACCCTAGCAACCAGATGGCTGAACTTGCAAACTGGAGAGCTGCTGAATAAAAAGCTAAATAACTCACAAATAATAAAAAAATGAAGACCAATTGCAAATTGTCTCAGAATATCCCTCTGTACATCAGACTAACAATTAATGTAAAGCTGAACAACTAGACCAGTTATTAAGACTATTCCCCCCTATAAAGGCGCAGTACAATATAACAGATTTGTCGCTTATAGTTTATTAGATTTACATTTACCGCTCAGGTACATCAGGTTGCTATGGGTTACTAGACCAGAAGGAAACCTTAGGGCTTCTATTCAATGATATTCCCCTTAGCGAGAAGGCTTGAGGTTGGAAGGAAAAGGCCAAACAGAAAGAGGGTTCGGCACCGCGCAGCCCCCGGTTTGTAGCTATAAATAAATCCGCTCCGGGTTGTTGCACTTTGCTGTCCCGTCCAGCAGGGGTCTCTGCAGTCCGTGGAATTTCAGCCCTTCCGGGACCGGCGGCGCAACACCTCCTGAGCGCACGGCATGCTGGGATGTGTAGTCAGAGGCCGCTTCGCTGGAGGTTGGCAGCAAGGAGCAGAAAGCGACGTAAGGACTACACTACCCACATGCCCCACACGGCGCACAAATGAGAACCGGCTGCCGGCTTCACATGTCATGGTCCAAAGGGCGATGTGAAGTGACCCCAGGAGAAGGGAATAGAGAACCTGCATCCCGCCGCTTCCACAGCTGAGCTTTCATTTGGTCTTCTTGTCACTTGACCTTGCGCTTCCGCCCGACTCTGGACTCATAGGCACGTGACCTGCTCCCTTCTGGCACTGACCTGTGCCCCAGTGTCTCTGGCACTAAGCCCCTCCCCCTCAGCCCCTATCCTGAGCGCTGTCCTGTCACTGACCACCTTGTCTGTAGCCTTTATTTACTGCTGGGCTTCCACCTGGCACTGCCCTGTCCTCTCTGCCATTCATTGCTTCCTTTTGTCTCTCATCATTTAGCTGGCTGCTCTTCTCTAGTTCAGCTACACTCCCCTGGCCTGAGACCCTGTCTCCTTGGCATTGCCCACCCTTTAACTCTTCATTATCTCTCTCCTTGCCCCCTGACCCCACTCCCATTGCTTCTGGCCAGTCTCACTCTGTGACCCCTATAAGACTAATGTACCTGTGTCTCTCCTCCCAGTTGCAAATCAGTTGACTCTCACCTCCCCGTCCCATTAGTCCCATTAGTCCCATTCCCGTCCCATTCCCGTCCCATTAGTCCCTCTGATCCTGTGACCCGCTTGGCTTTTGTGGCCTCATCGCATTCAGTCCAATCACTTGCCCTGACCAACCTTCTCACTGGTGCCACTCAGGGCTCAATACTAAACTATAGGCTTTAAGTACCCACGTCACTCGCCATGCAATAGGCACCATATATAGGTCCTTGTTGCCATGAGTCTGTGGGCACGGGCCGGCCTCCTGGGCTCAGTCATTTACCTGCTGCATAGGAAGAAGACTGTCCTGACTGAAGTGAAACAGAGCTGCTGTGGTGTTGGCAGACATGGGCACGAGTATGAGTTAAAGCTGGTGCAGGTTATATATCGGCATGGCGCCAGGACCCCACTCAAGCCCATCCCACACGAGGACCAGGTGAGTGTGTCGTCATTTTATTCCAAAATAAAAAGGGGGTTTGGATTAAAAAAACAAAACAAAATGTAAAACCAATGTTGTGTGCCACGCTACTTCTTATGCCAGAGACTTGCTGCTGCTTCAATACATCCCGTCCCAGGGTGATGCCAGATCTACTGTGGTATAAAATTGTCATTTATTGAAGCTGTCAGTCTGGCATGACTTGTGCCCATTAGCTGGACTATGGCTGCTACGTTGTGCCAGTGTATTCCCCGCGGCGGTTACCAATCAGATCTTTGCTTTCATTTTTCAAGTTAGTAGACTGATCACATCTAATTGCGGATTTGTTGCTACGGGCAGCTCCAGGGGCGCAGTTTAGGAGCAATATCAATAACTGAGCCCTTACTGCCGTGCTCGCAAAGACCAACTGCAGCGTTGCTAAGATTACCTGCCTGCTTGTAACATTTTAAAGGGGTTGCTTTTAAATTAACGGTTAGTATGATGTAGAAAGTGATATTCTGAGACTTGCAATTGCTTTTCATTTTTTTTTTTTATTATTTGTGGTTTTTGCTATTTAGTTTTTTATTCAGCAGCTCTCCAGTTTGCAATTTCAACCATCTGGTTGCTAGGGTCCCAGTTACCCTAGCAACCACGCACCAATTTTAATAAGAGACTGGGTGCCAGTACTTACCCATGCTTTCATCTCCCCTCTCTGCTATCCCACAGGTGGAGTGGTCCCCAGCAATGCTGGTGGCTCCGGATCACACACAGTTTGACTACATCGTTACAGACTTGGTGGGGGGCCCCAAACCTCCGTCTCCATTTGAGGAACGCTACCGATCTCATACACTCAAGGTGAGTCTTTCCTTGCTGCCCGCTCATACACTCGCCATGCCGATCCCATTGGTATCACGTTGATCTGTCTGTTTAAAGGATAAGTAAACCTTTAAAATAAGTGAGTGTAAAATTGATGAGGGTGCTATTCTAAGTAGGGATGTGCCAAATCCAGGATTCGGCCTTTTTCAGCAGGATTAGGGGCGGGGAACGAAATTGCGTGACTTTTTGTCACAAAGCAAGGTAGTAAAATATGTTTTCCCCTTCCCCCCCAATTTGCAAATTCGAATTGTGTCCGGTATTCAGCTGAATCTTTCCCAAAAGATTCGGGGGTTCAGCCAAATCCAAAATAGGGGATACGGTGCATCCGTAATTCTAAGCACTTTTGTTATTTATGTTCTTATTTATTTTTGTTTTTATTCCAAGATATTAAAGGATACATGTACTGTTAATATGAATGAATTTTATTACAACAGCACCACCTGCTGGTCAGTTTCCCACCAGTCTGACCACCAAGTAGTCAAGGAAGTTGGAGAAAAAAAGGCTGCTCTGAGAAAAGGTTTTTCATTTTTTTCCTAAGCAGAACATCAGAGCAGCCTCTTTCTTTCTCCTGACAACTTCTTTGACTACTTGGTGGTCAGACTGGTCAGAAACTGACCAGCAGGTGGTGCTGTTGTAACAAAATTCATTCATATTAATTAATATCTTGGAATTAAAATAAAATAAATAATACATGTATATTACAAAAGTGCATAGAATTGCACCCTCATCAATTTTACATGCACTTATTTTAAATGTTTACTTATCCTTTAACGGTAACCGCTACCTACTAATGGGCTTATGTCAGCTGTCTGTTTCTTATGGGATTTAGCCTCCTGTAGGGAACAATAAAGCTACAAGTAGCAGCCTTTTACCTCCCCAGTGTGGCACAAAGCTGAACCTCTAACTGGTGCTGGAACTATAACCAATACAATACTCGCTGCTTTTTTTTTTTTTTTCTTTCTAACCATAAAATTTTGTGTTGATTTGGGCGGCAGGGCGGTACATTCCCGGGGCAGCTGACAACGGTGGGCATGAAGCAGATGTTTAACCTGGGACAGCGGCTCAGAAGGGATTACATAGAGGAGCAGAACTTTCTTTCGCCAGTGTTTAAATCATCAGAGGTCTTGTGAGTTCCCCTTGTCTGTGTCGCTAAATCTTATACCTGTATAACACACTGTGCCCTATGGCAGCGCATTTGCCAACATGGTGGATCCTGATCATCCCTGAGAGTGAATAATAAATAATAGTAATGTGTGTGTGACCTCTGTCCTTCCGTTGCAGCGTCCGTTCTACTAACATTGTGCGCAATATGGAATCAACACGCTGTTTGCTGGCTGGACTCTTCCTACAACAGCAAGAAGGTGGGTCTTGGCTGCCATGTTCCTCCTGTTTGGTCTAGGGATGCATTGAATCTACTATTTTGTATTCAGCCGAATCCTTCGCGAAAGATTCGGCCGAATCTGAATCCTGGATTCGGTGCATTTTGTCACTGGGGGTAGAGTCCTGCATTGGGACGGGTACCCACAAGGTTGTCGGGTTTTGGGGGGGAAAGACCGTTGTCCCCTGATAATGTGGTCTGTCTGCAGGTACCCTTACAACAAAGAGCAATTCACGGAGCGTCAGGAGGAGTGTTAAAAATGTATAAACCTTAATGATCCGTATTAAAATTTTTCCGCATGTCAGCATACAATTTAGTCGATCATAAGCTTTACGCGTTTCGTGGCGTCTCCCTGCCTGGGTACTCAGCCCGATTGCAGGCTACATTCCTCCCACCTCCTGTTGTTAAATTTAAGGATTTCCCCCATACCTGGTTAATATGCACTGCCGAGTGATGTCACTTCCACCCACTAGTGACATCACTTGCAGTTTCAGTGGGGTCCCAGGACGAGCCGAAGATTGGGGACTGTGCGTAGGTCCCTGCAGTAGAAACATGGATTCGGGTTCAGTTCTCACCAATCGGGTCTGGGTTGGGCACAGGCTGACCAATTGGACCAGCGCAGGAGTCTAGCTGGAGGAGATACTGGCACACCTTAGCTGCATATGCCCTACATTTACACTTACATATTATATGTATTGATTGTGCCCTGACTCTGTGTCTGTACCAGGGCTAAACGCCCTGTATAGTGAATAAGATATTCCATACACATAAATACAGATTGGCGCCATCTAATTTTGCTTCTAAAGGTACATTTTATTAAATATGTTAAATATATATATATATTTTTTTTTGTGCAGGACCAGTGACTATCGTAACTGCCGACGCCAACGCTGAGATTTTGTATCCCAACTACCATGGCTGCCAAAAGCTTAAACAGCTGACCAGGTGAGAGATATATAAGTATAGATATACTGTATGTATAGATATATATATTCTATAAATGCCACAAAATTCTACACTCCAACAAGTATCTCTCTGATACAGTACCCGGGTGCTGCTCCTGGGATCATGCATATACCAACAAATATAGTAGCGTACTCCTGGGATTTTTAAAGCAATAAAATCTTTATTCCATTATGGCAAGAAAAATGGAATGGAATAAAGACTTTATTGCTTTAAAACTCCCAGGAGTGTGCCACTTCAGAATGCTCAGGACCTGGAGTTTTCCAGATAACAGATATTTCTGTAGTTTGGATCTTCATACCTTAAAGCTGGCCATAAAGGGGCCGATAAAAGCTGCCGACAGACCGAGTCGATGGCTTATTGGCCTTTGTGTGGGGCTCTCCGATGGGCTTCCCCGATCGTTGTCGATTGTGCAGGGTTAAAAATCCCGTTGGATTGCGGGCGTATCTGTTTGTTGATATGGTCCTACATCTGATCACCCATATTGCTGAATTATGATCTGATCGTTGGGCCCTAGGGCTCACGATGGGATCAGCCCGATATCGCCCACCTCAATGTGGGCATATTGGGGAGAGATCTGCTCGGTTAGCATAATCGCCAAACGAGCGGATCTCTACGTGTATGGCCACCTTAAAGTAAACCTTTAAAATAAGTGAATGTAAAATTGATAGTCTAAGAGCTTTTTCAATGTACTTCAATGTAATTCATTGTTTATTTTCTTTTTATTCCAAGATATTAAGGGATACATGTACAGTTAATATGAATGAATTTTGTTACAACAGCGCCACCTACTGGTCAGTTTCCCACCAATCTGACCACCAAGTAGTCAAGGAAGTTGTCAGGAGAAAGAAAGAGGCTGCTCTGATGTTCTTCTGCTTAGGAAAAAATTGAGAAGGGTTTTTAAGAACATCAGAGCAGCCCCTTTCTTTCTCCTTAGTGGAATAGTTTCTGCCACATGACTCACCGAAACTTGTGTATTATAATAATAATAAAGTTAAAAAATATGAGGATGTCTTCAGCCTTGTTATTTTATTTGCTCATGGGACTCATTGGTGACTTTTATAATATCCTTATATTGTTTTCAATTGTGGCTGTCACATTACCCCCCCTCCAGTGTTTATGAGAATAACCCAGGGATTGTGTTTGTTCCAGTAACATGACGTCCAGTGCCTCCTCCCAGCCTGGGATGTCAGAGGATCTGGAGAAGCTGCGGCAGGAGATGAACATTGACTCTACAAAGGAATTGGATTTCTTTCTTCTCCTCGACAACCTGTTGGCTCAAGAGGTACTGGCAGCTTTTGTTTGGCCCTTTAAATGCGGACACTCCCTGACTGTGCTTTGTAGAGAGAGCACCTGGCGCCACCTAGTGGAGTAATAATGGTGCTGCTATGTACAGAGCCCAAGCACTGCTGTGCTGTTACTGAATTGTACCAAGCGAGGGGGTAGAAAGCTTTGCTTATAGAGTTTAAAGTGCTGCATCTCTCTCTGTACAGACTATGTGTGAGCAAAGGGGGGTCCTCCTGCCGAATTGTGTTTAGAACAGCCTATGTTGACTTGCCAAAACTTTGGGGTGGTGTATTCCATTATTGCCCCCTCTTTGCTCTATGTACCTAAGATCAGTCCCCTGGGCTGCAGGCCACATCTTTTGCTGACTTATAACATGAAATGATCACTTTACAGAAGTTTATGGGAGGTGACAATTGGGCTGTGAGCAGAAATCCTTAAAATAATGGAGTCTTATGCAGAGCTGAAACTGTTGGCTAAGACTACAGTTCCCTATAGCGAACAAAGCAATAAGAAACAAATGAAATGATGTCTAACAGGGTAAGCCAATGTGTATCATACAGAGTATAGTAAGAGAGTTACTGAACAAGCACAACCCAAGTCTGATTTATATACACTATACTAGGTCCTGCAGTGAGTCGGGTACCTGCGGGTTACCTGCCAAAAAAAAAGCAGGCACCCTGCGGAATGAGGGGAGGATTTTCAGGTGTGGGTATAGATGCGGGTCTGATTTCGGGTCTCCTCTACATTTCTTATGATATGTACTATTGTTAGGGTTGCCACCTTTTCTTGAAAAAAATGCCCGGCTTTCCAATATATTTATCTTTTTTCCCTATTAATAACATTGGAATCAACCATCATTTTTACCGGCAAGGTGGCAACCCTAACTATTGTCTAGATTTTATTCCTTTTAAAGTTTCACAAAACTTTTCTGTCCTGCCCACTTTTGATGATGTCACCTCCGGTTTGCAGCAACATCACTTCCTGTTTGATGGTGGTGGTTGTGGGTCTGGTAGCGGATCAAAGTGGGTAAATATGCGGGTTGCAGTTCGGGTCGCAGGCTGTGGGTCTGGGTCATAGAAATTGATTCCGCGCAGGACTCTACACACACACACACTATACACACACTACACTTGGACCAAAAATATTAGGGCAACCCTTATAAAGTTGTACAACCACGGTTGAAACTACTGTCTCTGTAAGCAAAAAACTATTAGTAGGGATCATGGGATAAAGGGCACCACCACTGAACTCTACAATAGTGGACTGAAGTCTGGGCATATGCAGAACACGACTTGTCTGAATTAATAATGCCAATGGTAAAGTTTGGTGGAGGAGAAATAATGATCTCGGGCAGATTTTATAGTTTTATAATTGCATTCCTGACTATTCTGTGCTTCCTATTTTGTGGAACAGTTTAGGGAAACCCCTTTCCAGCTTTAGCACAGTAATGTCGCAGGTACAGAGCCAGGTCTGTACAGAATGAGTTTGCTGAGATGAGAAGAACCTGACTGCACAAAGACCTCAACCCAACTGAACCCCTGTGAGATGAACTGGTACCCCGACTGTGAGGCTGATCCCCAACATCAATGTCCAACCTCACTAATGCTCTTGTGGCTGAATGGAGGCAACTCCCATTGTTCCAACATCTAGTGGGACCTTCCCAGAGGGGTAGAGGCAGTTATAGCAGCAACTTCATATTAATCCCCTTTGTTTGGGGATGAAATGTTGGATATATTTTTCGCCATATTGTGGATATAGTTTAGTGTTCCTTTATGAAGATGTTCTTTTCGTATCTTCCTCAGGTCCACGGATTTCCCTGCCCACTAAAGGACAAGTCAAACCTGCAGAGAATAGAAGAGAGAACTATTGATGTCATCTCTTATGTCATAGGACCCAATAACAGGTAGTTGTGATGCGTGAGATGTAAATGATGATGTAATGCTGCTTGTTTTGTGCTCATCACTCTGATCCTGCCCGTGCAGTGACCACAAAGTACATGAAGAGGCAGAATGTGCAAATGTCTTAGAGTAGATCACTCGGGGGCTACTTGAAAGGAATTACCTCCATGTTTTCCCCTCTAGGAAGACTCTGAAGCTGAGCGTGGGGCCCTTCCTACACACTCTGCAGAGGAATATGCTGGAAGTGATGAGCAGAGCAGATGCAGAGACACAGGCCAGGTACAGATGCAGCGGTTACATTAGCGCTCACTGCATATGGGGCCCCCCGGGTTGCCAGGTGATGTGTTTGACTTGTCTGTTTAAGTCAATATTTATCAAGCTGAGAAGTGGCCGAGACTACATTTAGTGAGCGGATGCTGTGGCCCCTGAATAAATGTCACTGCGGGGATAAAGGATCTGACTCAGATCCACCAGATGTTCAACTACAACTACCAGCCTCTGGCAGATACCATGCAGTAATGGGGTCATTTAATGGAATAGCCCCCTTGCTGTAAATGCCATGGTACTATTTAGAGGTCCTGATTAGGGATGCACTGAATCCAGGATTCGGCCTTTTTCAGCTGGATTCGGATTTGACCAAATCCTTCTGCCCGGCCGAACCGAATCCTTATGCAAGTTAGGGGCAGGGAGGGAAATTGCATGACTTTTTGTCACAAAACAAGAAAGTAAAAAATGGTTTCCCCTTCCCACACCTAATTTGCATATGCAAATTCGGATTTGGACGAACCTTTCACAAAGGATTCGGGGGTTCGGCCAAATCCAAAATAGTGGATTTGGTGTATCCCTACTCCTGATATTCACTGCCCCTCCCCATTTTCTTTCTAAGGAAGTTATATCTCTATGCTGCCCATGATGTCACCCTGATACCCCTCCTGATGGCCCTTGGGATCTTTAACAAGAAGTGGCCTCCCTACGCCTCCGATCTGACGTTAGAACTTTACCAGCACCGGCGCTCCAAGGAGTGGTTTGTGAGCCTCCGCTACAATGGAGAGGTAAGAACTGAAGCTATGATGTCATAGGGGATAATGACATCACCTACAGAGATGGGAGTGCAGCAGAAGAGACCACCAGTCTAATGTGCTATGTTGTCTGGGTTGGTTTTTGCTGTCAATGGCCGACAGGGCACCTCTTCTATAACTGCTGAGCAAGAAGGGCGGCTCGTGATATCCAAACAGTTTAATGCTGGAGGCCAGGGGGAGGGTCTCTTGACATTTATTTTAATGATTGCAATCAAGTACAGGAGGGATTATACTGCCAGTTAAAGCTGAATAAGGCTAATAGACGCTGGTTTAAACGATAAGTAAACCTTGAAAGTAAGTGAATGTAAAATTGATGAGGGGGCTATTCTAAGAACTTTTGCAATGTTCAATCATTCATTCTTTGTTTTTTTATTCCAAGAAAGGGATACATGTACTGTTAATATGAATGGATTTTGTTCCAACAGCGCCACCTGCTGGTCAGTTTCCAAAATGAAAAACCTTTCTCAAACCTTTCCTAAGTAGAAGAACATCTTTCTTTCTGCTGACAACTTCCTTGACTACTTGGTGGTCAGACTGGTGGGAAACTGACCAGCAGGTGGCGCTGTTGTAACAAAATCCATTCATATTAACAGTAGATGTATCCCTTAATATCTTGGAATAGAAACAAAATAAATCATGAATGTAAAAGTGCTTAGAATAGCCCCCTTGTCAATTTTACATTCACTACAGTGTGGCTGGTGACACTGTAAGAGTTTGCAATTGGTCATTTTTATTGGGTTTAGGTTGATCAGATTGGTCAGTTTGAACCATACCGTGGGGCAAGGGGGTTCCTGCATAGGTGCCACAGAGAGGACAGCGCTGCTGGTGCTCAGTAACTGTCAGTTCTCGGCTACATCCAATCATTTCAGAGTTGTGAGCAACATCCCGCTATCCATTCTTTACTCCTCCTCCCTGGCATAATATGCGCTGCCCTTTCTCTTCTCAGGAGCAGGAGGTGAGAGGATGCCAGTCGGGTCTCTGCCCATTAAGAGAATTCCTCGGGATGTTATCCGAGTTTGCGTTAAGCCCAGAAGATTACAAGGCGCAGTGTTCCATTACAGACACGGAGAAGATTTAGCCTCCTTTATGCCTCCCAATACAACATAGTACCTCACTTACCTCTGTACTGTGCCAGTGGGACCCCCACCCTTGTTCAACTAAAACTCCCATCATGCCTTCCCGGGGATGCTGGGTTAAGTAGTTCCGTCATTGTCTGAGCGCTACAGATTGGCCATATGTGTGAACATGGCGGGTCTCTATCATTTGCATTGACTGGACAACGAGCAGGAGGCAGGGCCTTAAAGGGCACCTATCACAGCCAAAATCAAACACATATTAACAATCTGACCAGTACAAGCTAAACACGTTTAATCAAACTACATATATAGTTTTTTGAAAAAACTGCAGGTTTTAAAAAAATCCCTTACTTTGTCAAATGGGTTCTTTCACTGAAGGAGGCCATATTGAGACTCTAACAGAGACTCTAATATGCAAATTTCAGGAGCATGCTCAGATTGTAACACTGCTTTGAGTATTCTACCCAGAATGCCTTGTTTTAGTAAACTCCTCCACTAGAATTGCTGCCACCTGCTAACTTCCAGCAGGGGGCAGCACTACTGTACAGCAGCTAACACACAGGTTTGGCTGATTTGAAAATAGCTTAGAAGGGTTGATAAGCAAACAAGGAATTTCAACTGAGCATGTGCAAGATTTCAGAGCTACAGTTGGCTGGGAAGATATAGGTAGGAGGAGCCAGTGAAATCCAAGATGCCTGCCTCAGCTAGAACTGCAGGGGAGATAGGGGAGATCTTGCAAAAGGTATAGTGAGCTGATCATTTACATTATACAAACAATTCTAACTGTTTTAAAAATCGGATTTCTTGAACTTTCACATAGTGTATTTACTTAGTAAATGATTTTGGTCATGATTGGTGCGCTTTAAACACAGGAGATCATTGGACACATTTTCTACAGTTCAGATGTTTTATTGTGAAGATGTTTTAGCTGCTGTAAAACACACTGTACTGTACTGGATCTTCTTTAATAAAACTAAAAATACTCTTCCTACCCTCTGGCCGCCAGTTATTATAGTATAGTCATATTACACTAAAGCCGTTTTACTTACACCCCCCCAAAACTGACCCTGAAAATTAGAACTATAGGTCTAGGGTCCTGCCCATTGGTCTAATCCATTTTATAGCTTTCCTTAGCTCTACTTATGTGTTATATTTCCATTCTAGATGCTAAAAAGTGAAAGTGATCCTCATATTCACAACCCAATGCTAAATAAACTACACAGCTGTGATCCCATAGTCTACATGTCATAATGGCTGGGGGTGTATCCAGTTAAATGGGGTTAGAAATGTGTTTAATGAAAATAGTTAAATGCATAGGTACAGTCATTGCTTGTTTTTCACCCCTGTAGAAACAGCCCCCCTAGGGTTGCTCTTAGATACTAAGCACAATTCAGCAGGAACAGCCCCTATGTTTGCTCATAGCCTGTACAGAGAGATCCCATAAAACTATGGCAGCATAGGTATTCCCCTGTACTAAGCACAATTCAGCAGGAACAGTCCCTAAGTTTGCTCATAGTCTGTACAGAGAGATCCCATAAAACTATGGCAGCATAGGTATTCCCCTGTACTAAGCACAATTCAGCAGTAACTAAGTTTGTTCATAGTCTAATTGCCCTGATGACATCGGCTTGTGTAGGGCCTTCTCTTTGTCATTGGAAGGGTTTAGGCACAGAGAAGGTAGATTAATTTCCTCATTTATGTGAAATGAGACCACTTTTGGGTGTAAATAATGGGATTGTTCTGAAAACAGCCCTATCCTGGTGCAGTATGAGCCAGGGCTCTTTATGGGATGAGGCCACAATGTCCAATACCCATTTTGCGGATGTAATCACTAAGAGGAAGGCCATCTTCCAGGTAAGAAACTTTAGGGGATAGGACGCTAAGGGCTTGAAGGGGGGACCCTGTAGAGCCGTAGGTACTGTCGTAAGGTCCCATGGGGGTGTGGGATCTCTGTATGGTGGTCTGACCCCACTCCCTGCAAAAACTGCATAAGTTCTGGTTCCTTCGCCCACTGATGTTGAAGGAGAAGGGAGAAAGACAAAATTTGTCCTTTTAACATGGCTAACGATAACCCCAAATGGAACCCTTGTGTGAGAAATTCCACTACAGTCTGTATAGAGGCTTGCCACCACTGCACACCTTTGGAGTCACACCACTCTATTTATGTCCTCCATACTTATGTTAGACCTTCATTGTGGCTGGTTTTCTTGCTTCCATCAGAATGTCCGTGGCCTGTCCGGAGAACCCATTTGAGCACCATATCTTGGATTCAATAGCCATGCCGTCAAATGCAGCAGCGGTAAATTGCTGTGGCTGACTGGGCCCTGGGTTAGCAAGTCTGGAGCAAGGGTAGTCACCACGGTGGAGCTTACATAGTTAAATAGAAAACCCAGCACCAGCATCCATACACACACCCCTCCATACATTCACATAAACTATATATACCCATATCTATACTAACTATAGAGCTTAGTATCACAATAGCCTTTGATATTATGTCTGTCCAAGAAATCATCCAAGTCACTCTTACAGTCATTAACTGAATCAGCATCACAACATCACCCGGCAGTGCATTCCACAACCTCACTGTCCTGACTGTGAAGAACCCCCTACGTTGCTTCAAATGAAAGTTCTTTTCTTCTAGTCTAAAGGGGAGGCCTCTGGTACGGTGATCCACTTTATGGGTAAAAAGGTCTCCTGCTATTTGTCTATAATGTCCTCCAAGTCCAAGATATCTGTAAAGATTATTAATGTCCCCTTGCATCTCCCCTCATAATTGAAGTCTTCCATCCCTCTAACCAGTTTAGTTGCACTTAGTCTCTTCACTCTCTCCAGCTCATTTATCTCTTAAAGGGCATGTAAAGGCAAAAAAAATCCCATTCTTACTTTCTTTAATGAAAAAGAAATCTATCTTCAATATACTTTAATTAACAAATGTGTACCGTTTTTATAAGAAACCTGACTGTATGCAGTGAAATTCCCCCTTCATTTACTGCTGTGGATAGGAATTGTCAGATGGTCCCTAACTGCTGAGCAGGGAAACAATCATACTTATGGACAGCAGGGGGAGCCCCCGCCTTACTTCCCAGCCTTTCAGAACTCCAGCAACTTTGTTTCCCTGTAAAGCAGTGTTTTGATAATTTATGACAATCCCTAAGCAGCAGCAGCAACAATGTATAACAAAGTTACAAGATGGTGACCCCCTGTGGCCAACTTTGAAAGCATAAAATTATTTGTTTGATTAGGCTTGTGGTGCAGTAAGTTCATGTTTATGTTTAGTATACAAAATACAGCATTTCTAGCCTTATTCTATTTCAGAGTTTCCTTGTCCTTTAAAGACTGGAGTCCAAAACTGCACTGCATACTCCAGATGAGGCCTTACCAGGGACCTATAAAGAGGCATAATTATGTTTTCATCCCTTGAGTTAATGCCCTTTTTTATACAAGACAGAACTTTATTTGCTTTAGTAGCCACAGAATGACACTGCCTGGAATCAGACAACGTGTTATCTACAAAGACCCCTAGATCCTTCTCATTTAAGGAAACTCCCAACACACTGCCATTTAGTGTATAACTTGCATTTATATTATTTCTGCCAAAGTGCATAACTTGCATTTATCAACATTGAACCTCATTTTCCAGTTTGCTGCCCAGTTTATCAATTTAGTCAAATCCCTCTGCAAAGTGGCAGCATCCTGCATGGAACCTATAGTTCTGCACAATTTAGTATCCTCAGCAAAAATAGAAACAGTACTTTCAATGCCTACATATTGTCATGCCCTCCTTGGCCAATCCAGGACGATGAGAATGGTGAATGTCCCCTCCTGTTTGATCTTGTGTTTTATTCCTGGCAAAAGGGAAAGTGGTGGAAAGCCATAGACTCTGTTGAAAATCCAATCCAAGGCGTCCACATACGCTGCCCCTGGGTCCTGAGACCTGGCACAGTATATAGGTACCTTGAAATTGTGTCTTGACGCCAATATGTCTATGTCTGGTGTTCCCCCATCTGGACATGATCTCTGTGAAGACTTCGGTGTGAAGTTCCCATTCTCCTTGATCTTTCTGTAGGTAATCTGCTTCCTAGGTACGGTCTAGGTATGGAGTGAGCATTATCCCTCTGCGCCTGAGGTGTGCAATGAAAGGGATGATTAATTTGGTGAATAATCTTGGCGCTGTGCAGAGGCCGAAGGGAAGAGCCTTGAATTGGCAATGTTTGTCTAGGATTATAAATATTAAAGGAGAATTCAATCCATAACGTATAAAAACCCTACCCTAACTGATTGTTTGTACTGGAATCAGTTATTTAAATGAGCTCTAATTCATCTGCTTGGAAAGGAAGTAGTGATGCACCGAATCCACTATTTTGGATTCGGCCGAACCCCTGAATCCTTCGCAAAAGATTTGGCCACATACCGAACCCTAATTTGCGTATGCAAATTAGTGGTGGGAAGGGGAAAACTTTTTTACTTCCTTGTTTTGTGACAAAAACTCAAGCGATTTCCCGCCCGCATTTGGATATGCAATTAGGATTCGGATTGGTTGGGCAGAAGGATTCAGTCGAATCCGAATCCTGCTGAAAAAGGCTGAATCCCTAACTGTCAATGACTATCTTACATCCAACTTCTGCATGAAGACAGAATGAAGAGAAACAGCTGAAGATAAACTTAATTATTTAAGGATGCACATTTAATGGATTGTATTTAGAAAGTTTCTTATTTCAGTATGATGAAGTGTATATTAAATTTTCATTTTCGCGATAGTTCTCTTAAAAACCCGGTAACCTTTTAACAAAGTCAATTTAGTGAAGGGTGATCAGTCTCTTTCAATCCTAACGAGCACCGACCCATAATAACAGGCACCCTCTTCCACTGGGAACAAAGACACCGGTGAATTTGTAAGAAATATATTTTATTTTTTCTGACACCACAGCCCTGGCAAGTGGTTTTGTACCAAATTTAATGGAGATTACACAGAATGTTTAACGCTGGGGAGGGTAAGAGGGGGACAACAGGAAAAGTGAAAAAAAAAAAAAAAAAACAGTAACCGTCACAAAATGATGAAAATAAAAATTTCCCACGACTGTTTCCACGCCCACATTATGAATTACACGGGATTCCTAAGAGACAGGAAAACTGAAGATTTACTGCATATGGTCTGTGTATGTAACAGCCTAAAGCCTGGCTCCTTGATAAAACCACTACAATGCCAGTCTCTTCTAGATTTCAATTCCCCCCCCAAAAAATACACATTGAGAAAAACAGAAGAAAAAAATAAAAGGGGGATGGGGGGGACAAGAAGCCTACTTAGCATGAAATTTGGAAGGAGCAAAAAACTGAACCAAAAAGAAATTAAAATGAAAGTCGCATTTTGCTCTCCGTAGTCTGATTTTTTTTTTTTTGCTTTTAGATTTTTTCCATAAAGGAGATCCCGCTAACTGGACTTTAATAGTTCGTTTTTTGTGCTTTTTTTTTTTAATAATACTCTTTTCTGTATGAGGTCATCGTTTGGTTTACTATACACTGGAGTTAAAGGAAAAACACAAAAGTAACAAGATTGTGAAGATGGATTATCCACCTAAAGTAAACAGCACTGAATCCGTCTCCTCTCGCGCACAAAGACAGAAGCCTCGGCTAAAATCCCTTTTACAATATAGTACAGTACACAAAAAAAAAAAATAAGGGGGTGGGGGGATTAAACCATGTATCCTGAAGAAGCCAATCCAAATGACGTAAACATACAGGATGGTGCAACTCATGACAAATGGCAATTCTCAAAATACAGCTACAGATTTTTTTTTTGTTGTTTTTTTTTTGTCCTCCCCAACCCAGAGCGTGTGCCCGTATGGGGGAGGAGTAACCCAAGTCCACAAAAATATTTTTTTTTAAAAATAAATCTTAAAAAAAAAAAAAAAAATACAAACAAAAAAAAAAAGAACAAAAAACACCTTTTGAATAAATGAAAGCAATGCTTGGATAGTTTCATACATTCTTAAATTTCTCCAAATTCTGACATTTGGGTCCTTTGTTTTTTTTAACCTATTGCATGGCCAAATGGGGACTTCTTAGACTTTTTGCTTTTAGGATTTGTCGGGAGGCTCTCTCATCTCGACAATGTTCAGTTTGTCCGTTCGTAGCAGCTTAAAACATCATGTTGCCGTGGTTGCCAGGCCCTTGGCTGAATCCACTCATGCCGACGTCAGAGGGCATACCCCTAGGGCGCATCATGATGTTCTGTTGAGGTCCCATCATCCCCTGCATTGACATCAACATATTAGGAGAAGCTACGGGCCCCGGGTGGCTATAAAGTCCTGCAGGCAGCCGTTCCTTTCCTGGCATCATACCCACCCCTCCTGGATTTCCCATCATAGTCAGTTGGCCAGGCATTCCTGTTTGTGCTGGTGACATCATGCGGTGGTGAGGTCCAATCATGCCTTGCTGCATAAAGCCCGGGGGCCTCATAGAGTTGTGTCCTGGCATGTTCGGAGCACCACCTAAGGGCATGTCTGAAATGACGGGTCCTCCCATACCAGGCATAGGTAAACCCATTCTCGGGTTTGGCTCTCCCATCATAACAGGCAAATGCGAAAAAGCAGGTCCTTGTTGTGGCTTTCTGCCTGGAACTTCCCCACGAGGGAAATATTGCAGTGTTTGACTGGGTTTCTCCGATGGAATTATCCTTGATAGGTCAAACTCAGGGATTCCAGAAGCCCCTGGTCTAATGACTTCCTGCAGATCGGGGTCACTGAAAACCGAAGGCATATTATTTCCCATGACCGTAAAGGAATCCGGCCCTGTAGGACATCCCGATTTACAAAGTGCTGGGTCTGCATTTGGGGGTAGGTTGCCAGGGCGACCTAAAGGCCCCTCCCCTGGAAAGCCCATCCCAGGATGAAAGTTTCCTTGCCCTCCATTAGGGCCATTATGCGGAAAAGGAACGTGCGGAGGTGACTGTACAGGAGGAAAGCCTTGGGCAAATGCCAAACGTCCCTGAGGTACCATCGGGGGATCTTGGGATCCATGTGCCATCATAGGATTGTGTGACATCATTCCAGGTCCCATAGGAACTCCATGAGGCGGTACATTGGGTGCCATGGCATTTGGAGATGGCATCTGGCCACCATGGGAAAGAGGCTGCGTCATACCCATTGGGCTAAGTGTTGACATGGAAACATTAACATGTGGACCTGACATCTTAGAAGAATTCTGGGGGTTCATGATCATGCCTGCAAGATAAGAAAAAATAGATACAAGTAAGAAAACCTTTACTAAATCAATAAAGCAAGAAACGAAGAAAAAAAACCCGGGAGGGGGAAAGTAGAAAATATGGGACTGCTGTGAGAGAAATAATATGGCCACTCCCACCCAAACAACATAGGTCATTGTCCTGCTGAATGCATCAGAGGGATTTCAGGCAGTTCCCAGCAAAATCAACACACTGACTAATTGGCAACTTCAAAAATAAAAAAGAAATTATATATATATATATATATATATATAAATGCATCATGAGGAGCTATAGAGATAGAATTTGTTATGGCCTAAGCGCTATTGCACCTTTAAGGACATGAGGTGAAAATAAAAGTGAAAGCAGAGAAGAGAAGCAATGCGAATGAATGAGTCTGCACTCAATAGGGATTGCCCTTAAAGTCCAATGGGCACCTGATAGGCTGCAGCGCAGGATGAGCCCCATGTTGTAGCAAAGGCATAAACGGGAATTCATTACCATTAAAGGGGAACTTTCACGAAAATAAAACTTTATTATATGCTTCAGCATACTGAAATAAGATCAATCAATTAAATATTCTGTACCATTTCTGAAATAATCAAGTTTATGTTCACTATTCCTCTCTCAGCATCTGTTTCTCTTCATTCTGTCTTCATACAGGAGTTGGCGTCAGATAATCATTGACAGTTAGATCCAATATATCTTATAGATGTATTAGAGGTCACTCTATTAAAGGAATAGTACAGTGTGAAACTAAAAACTGTATAAATAGATAGACTGTGCAAAATAAAACATGTTTCTAATATAGTTAGTTAGCCAAAAATGTAATATATAAAGGCTGGCGTGAACAGATGTCTAATAAAACAGCCAGAATCCAACTTCCTGCTTTTCAGCTCTATAACTCTGAGTTAGTCAGTGACTTGAAGGGGGGCCACATGGTACATTTCTGTTCAGTGAGTTTGTAATTGACCCTCAGCATTCAGCTCAGATTCAAAAGCAACAGATATGACCCATGTGGCCCCCCCTCAAGTCTCTGATTGGTTACTGCCTGGTAACCAGGGTAACCAGTCAGTGTAAACCAAGAGAGCTGAAAAGCAGGAAGTAGTGTTGTAGCTGTTATATTACATATCCAGTCACTCCAGTCTTTATACATTAGATTTTTGCCTAACTATATTAGAAACATTTTTTATTTTGCACAGCCTATCTATTTACCCAGTTTTTATTTTTACACTGAACAATTCCTTTAAAATCACCAGACATGTCTCTCTACATGCAGAATTTGTGCAAAAGGCAGTTATTTTGTTTGTACTGGAATCGGTTATTTCAATGAACTCTAATACATCTTCTAGGCAAAAGGAACCCCCCTATAAGATATATTGGATCTAACTGTCAATAAATATCTGACACCCAACTCCTGAACGAAGACAGAATGAGAGAAACAGATGCTGAGAAATAGTGAAGATAAACTTGATTATTTCAGAAACAATGCAGAATATTTAATGGGTTATACTTAGAAAGTTTCTTATTTCAGTATGCTGAAGCTTATATTACATTTTGTGATAGTTCCCCTTTAAATTCATCCACCGTTATGCTGCAGCAGCTTGTTGCAAACACAGAATATTCCTTCTTGAATACTTGTCTGGACACATTAAACAATCTAGGGTCACAAACGGAGGGGGGGGGGCCTTCTGCTTGGGTCTTAGTTTGTAAATACTGCTCACTGCATATGTTTTCCTTATATACTCAGATAAAGGACATTCCACAATTTTTTTAATTTAAATGATAAGTAAACCTTTAAAATAAGTGAATATAAAATTGATGAGGGTGCTATTCTAAGCACTTTTGTCATTTACATTCATTATTTATTTATATTTTATTCCAAGATATTAAGGTATACATGTACTGTTAATATGAATGAATAAAAATAAAATAAATAATGAATGTACATTGCAAAAGTCCTTAGAATAGCGCCCTCATCAATTTAACATTCACTTATTTTAAAGGTTTACTTATCCTTTAAAAGGCCAGTAACATCAAGATTTTCTTTTTTTTTTTTGTTAATTAGTTTGTATAGAACGAAAAAAAAAATTCCTTTTACTTCTGAATGTTGCTCACGGGTTCAAAAGGTTGCAGATCCCTGGTATAGAATGAAAAAAAAACCCACCAAGCCATATGTAACTTTAAAATAGTCTTTGTTAAAAAATAACTTACCGAAACTCCGCTTGCGCTCCTCTTCAGAAAAGGCGACAATCCATTGTGCGGTGCTCGATTTCTCCTTCCTGGCTATCTCCTATAGAAGGCAAGGAGGAGAAATGGAGTGCCGCACGATGGATTGTCGCCCTGTCGCCTTTTCTGTAGAGGAGCGCAAGTGGAGTTTCGGTGAGTTATTTTTTAGTAAAAACTTTGCGAATTTAAATATACATATGGCTTGTTCTATTCCAGGGATCCCGAACCTTTTGAACCCGTGAGCAACATTCAGAAGTAAAAGGAGTTGGGGAGCAACACAACAATGAAAAATGTTCCTGGGGTGCCAAATAAGGGCTGTGATTGGCCATTTATACAACCAAAACTTGCTCCCAACTCAGAAATTCAAAAATAATCTCCTGCTTTGAAACCACTAGGAGCAACATCCAAGGGGTTGGAGAGCAACATGTTACTCACGAGCTACTGGTTGGGGATCACTGTTCTATACAAATACTTTTTTTTTAAAAAAAAAAAAAAAAGAAAATTTGACAATACTGGTCCTTTAATGGAAGTGGAATGGCAGATAAATCAGGCTTTTGTAACGTGGGAGCAAAGAAGCCAGCAGAAGAGAATGGAGAAGGTGGTACAAGAATTTCCCGTACCTGGCATATTATTCATTGATGGTAGGTTAGGTGAACGGGCAGGAGGGGAATCGTCATCTGAACTAGCCACCGTTTTGATGGCATCATGGTACAGAGGCGTGGAGCTGGGCATGGCAAACTTTGACATCCTAGACATCATTATGGAGAGAGGGTTTTGGGAAAGAGTGGGCTCAGGCGGCAGTGTGTAGCTATTGCTGGAGGGAAGACTTCCGGGGTGATTAATCGGAGCAGACTGGCTGACTGATGGAGGTGGGCCTCCTAAGAGAGAATAAACATAAAATTTATTAAAACAAAGGAAAAATTAAAAAACTGAAAAGAAACGTGGCCATCACAGTTTGCTTGACTCATTGACAATGGCAGCCGCCGTCCAACGCAAGAATGACAATATCAAGATGGCAGAATTACAATGAACGAGATAAGGAGTACGAGCGACCCTGTAAAGAGGGCCATTTAACCCCAGCCCTGGAATTTATTCTCTGAATACTAATCAGTAAACGGGATACTGGACCAATAAATATATATTGCAAGGCATTTAAAGAAACGGCCGTGCGTCATACCCAACCCCTTGGCTCGTGCTCTTCCTGCTGTCATTTGGATTGCATTAAATTGCATTTTTTTAAAGGATAAGTAAACCTTTAAAATAAATGAATGTAAAATTGATGAGGGTGCTACACTTTTGCAATGTACGTTCGTTATTAATTTCATTTCTTATACCAAGATATTAAGGGATACATGTACTGTTAAAGGGATACTGTCATGAAAAAACATGTTTTTTTTTAAAAACACAGTTAATGGTGCTGCTCTTGCACTGAAATCCATTTTTCAAACGAGAAAACTGATTTTTTTATATATTCAAATCTGACATGGGGCTAGACATATTGACAGTTTCCCAGTTGCACCCAGTCATGTGACTTGTGCACTGATAAACTTTTACTGCAAGCTGGTCAACTCCCCTCCCTTTGGGGTAAATATTCAGAATAGGAGGACAAAAGTAATAAAAAAACACTAGATCACTACATAAATATAGGATAAGGATTATCTATAAACAAACTTAAAATTGAATTTTATCTTCCCCCTTTACCTAATTTCAAACTGTTTTATCTCATACTCTTAAGTAAGGGGGAGTGAAAGTGGGAAACTGCTGAATATAAGCAGAAGCAAAGTGCAAGGGCAGTACCACCACTACACCACAAAATCCATAATAAAGTACAGTTCACCCACATCTTTCCCCTCCTCTCCCATCACTACAGCTTAATGGGATTATAAAATGAAAAAAATAACTTTGTTCAGGTGCGGTAACTCATACCAAGCAGCAGTAGCTGCACCTGTGAAAAACTCCTGTGCCTTTTAGAATATATAGGGGGTCATTCTTCGCCTTTAATTGCATTTTACCTGCTTTTTCCTCTTAAAGGGATACTGTCATGGGAAAACATTTTTATTTTTTTTAAACACACCAGTTAATAGTGCTGCACCAGCAGAATTCTGCACTGAAATCCGTTTCTCAAAAGAGCAAACAGATTTTTTTATATTCAATTTTGAAATCTGACATGGGGCTAGACATATTGTCTATTTCCCAGCTGCCCCCAGTCAGGTGACATGTACTCTTTACTGCTGTACTGCAAATTGGAGTGATATCACCCCCTCCCTACCCCCCCCCCCCTCCAGCAGCCTAACAACAGAACAATGGGAAGGTAACCAGACAACAGCTCCCTAACACAAGATAACAGCTCCCTGGAAGATCAAATAACAGCACTCAATAGTAAAAGCCAAGTCCCACGGAGACTGATTCAGTTACATTAAGTAGGAGAAATAGCCTGCCAGAAAGTAGTTCCACCCTAAAGTGCAGGCACAAGTCACATGACTGGGAGCTGCTGGGGAACTGACAATATGTCTAGCCCATGTCAGATTTCATAATTGAATATAAAAAAATCTGTTTGCTCTTTTGAGAAACGGATTTCAGTGCAGAAGTCTGCTGGAGCAGCGCTATTATGTATTTTGAAAATAAAAAAAAATGTTTTCCCATGACAGTATCCCTTTAAGAAGATTTGTTAGCTGGAGAAAGACAATGCAAATCTATTTCTGTGAAAGCAAATCTAGGTATCCACATGGGGCCCAAAACTAGGGCCAGAATCCTTGCAATGTGTTAAGCCTAAACCTATGATTAAGTGTCATGGTGACACAAAACGCGTAACGCTCGAGATGATTGTTTAAATAAAGATTTTTTTTTTCTACTTTAACTATTTGACTTTGGGTCTGATCTATACGTGGCTTCCTAGAGTGCCCTAAACCCTCCTTGCTTGTGTATAGGAATGCGTTACATGATGTCAGCTCAGTACGCCATTATATGGTCACATGATTGTACGGTGAATAGGTGAGAAATACATTATTTTTAAAGGGGTTGTTCACCTCTGAGTTAACTTTTAGTATGATGTAGAGAGTCATATTCTGAGACAATTTGCAACTGTTTTTTATTTGTGGTTTGACTTATATTCAACAGCTTTCCAGTTTCCGCAATCTGGTTCCAAATTCCCCTAGCAACCACGCATTGATTTGAATAAGAGACTGGAATGTGAATAGGAGAGGCCTGAATAGCAAGAGGAGTAACAAAAAGCAGCAATAACAATACATGTGTAGCCTTTACAGAGCATTTCTTTTTTAGATGGGGTTAGTGACCCTTATTTGAAAGCTGGCAAGAGAACAACCAAATAATAATAATAATAAAAAAAAACTATAGAAAATAAATAATGAAGACCAATTGAAAGTTGCTTAGAACTAGCCATTTTATAACAGCCTTAAAGGGGTGGTTCACCTTTAAGTGAGCTTTTGGTGTGTTATAAAAAGGCCAATTCTAAGCAACTTTCACACCTTTCGGGCTATGTAACTGGTAATATACAGTATGACCTGAGCAATGTGTGCATGTTAGGAACCCAGGACAATCCGATTTGGGCTTATCCAGACATGTAAACTGACTGTCGTCAGCCATGGACATATGAATGTCCCTATTAGGGTTCAGCTGTCAGTTATTGACGGTCATTTAAATGACAGCACTAGCCTTGGGAATTGGAAGTCACATTTAGAACTTTAGGGGCACTTAGGGGTGCATGTTTCGGTCAGCTCCCACTTTGGCCATTTCCAGAAATGACAGAATAGTATAAAGAGAAGCAAGCATGCAAAGAGTTGGCAGGTCACATGTGCAGTTTAATGCACACTAATGCAGAACAGGCTCAAGACCTCTGCTCAGCCGAGATGCGTATGAATGTAGCACAGGCCTGAAAGCATCATGAGAAGAAGTATGAACAACTTAAAGGTACTAATAGCACTTCAGTATAAAGGCAAATGATCACACAGCGTATCTCAGCAGGGAATAACACTGAAAGGGAAAGCGTATATATACACAATTTGGAAACAAACCTCACGAGAAAAGAATTAAGTAGACACCATTAAGAATATAGTAAGGAATAGGAGGATAGAAGTCAATTCAAAGTTCCATGACCAATATAAATGTACTATGACTTTAGCATTCCACTTAATATGGTCACAGAACCTCTCAGTGACTTCTAATATCCTTATCATTAACAGTTGGGGGTACATTATCCCTTATAATACATGAGTGATACTCAGAGTTCCCTGTATAACTCAGCCTGCAGCCTTGTGTCTTTATATGGTCACAGAACCCCTCAGTGACTTCTAATATCCTTATCATTTACAGTAGGGGGTACATTATCCCTTATAATACATGAGTGATACTCAGAGTTCCCTGTATAACTCAGCCTGCAGCCTTGTGTCTTTATATGGTCACAGAACCCCTCAGTGACTTCTAATATCCTTATCATTTACAGTAGGGGTAAATGATCCCTTATAATACATGAGTGATACTCAGAGTTCCCTGTATAACGCAGCCTGCAGCCTTGTGCCTTTATATGGTCACAGAACCCCTCAATGACTTCTAATATCCTTATCATTTACAGTAGGGGGTACATTATCTCTTATAATACATGAATGATACAGGGTTCCCTAAAACCTTGTCTTTATAGGGTCAAAGAGTCTATGGATGAACTATTTTAGTTTGGTATTTTAACTGCATCCAGAGCAATGGATTTAATACCCGGATGAAAAATAAAAAGCTGAAGGAACTGTAATAACATACATTTTAAAATATCTAACCTTATAGTAAATCTGGGTGCATTCAAATGCTAGCGCAGAACTGCTTATATTGCCATGTGCAAAAATACTATATATAAATTGTAAGTAAGTTCATCTGTAAATGGGCTCCCCAGTATCCTAAACATTTTTGGTGCAGGGCCTGAAAGAATATCTAGGACAAAACAGAACTGAAATTCAGATAAATACACCTTTAACTGAGGTCCCATCAATTTCTTTTAGAACACCTCTACCACAGTTTGGGATCCAGTTTATTCAGAAAGCTAACTGTATGCACAGAACATTTATAAACAGACACCTTGAATGGAATACGGCATATTGCTTGCCTCAGCTGAGGGATTCTCAATAGTAAGTCTACAAGGAATGCTTTAGCAAAGGCAAACAAGTTCTGCCACTCGCTTATGTGCTCAGACCACCCAGAGACATCTATTACATGACAATTGAGAAAACATGACAGTTAACAAAATCTAGCCATTATGTTACAGCATCACTAGTGTTTGCACTTGCTCACCTGATTCCATATTCCCCATCATGGCTGGTGAGGTCATGCCAAGTGGTGGCTTGTGCTGGTTTGGGGGTATTCCAGGACTTTGCATTGGAGGCTTAGGAGAAGATGTCCAACCTGGGGAAGGTACAGGTAAGGACGGAGACTTCAGGTGGACAGGGGAAGCAGCAGCAGACCCCATAACCGGCGGGGACTTAATGGAAGCAGCAGCTGCAGCAGTTGGTCCCGTCAGCATCCCGGCTAACTGAGACGGCGTCTGAGGGGATTTAAGATTGCCAGAAGGGGAACCCAGCATTGGTGATTGAACCTGGCGCATAGTTGGAGATTTCAGAGGGTTCACACCAGGAGAGTTCACTTGACCGCCTGAAACGGAAACATCCAAAGGCTTTCTTCCCATGCCACGTTGAGCAGGGGGTGCAGCACTGAGGTTGCCTGGGTTATTGTTTGGGTTGAGAGGTAGAGGTGGCATGTGACTGAGTCTGCTGTTAGTCCTTTGATCAGGCCCCATCTGTTCTCTGGGATTCCTTAACACTCCTCCGGGACCCTGTGGCATATTGAGAAAGGGCCTCATGCCGTACTCCTGCTGGGAGTGCTCAAATGGTGCAGAATGCATTTTTTGCTGGTTAGGAAGCATCTCTGAGCTGCCTGGTCTCATTTTCATCATTTCCTCAGGTACCATCACCACTTCTCTCATTTTTTGGGACATTAACTGCTGGTTAGAAGTCATATTAACATTGAGGTTCATATCAACCTTCATGTTCATGTTTCCAGGGCCCATGCCAAATTCTACCTCTCGATTTGGGCCCATATTAGGGGGCATGCCCTTGTGAAATTCCATCCTGGAAGGGCTCAGTGCTGCATCTCCAGGCATGCGAGGAAACAGACCACTGCCGGGCTCAATGTTCCTCTGAGGCGCCATCCCTCTGTTCATTTCCATGACCGGCCTAATTCCCTCCATGCCCATAGCGGGAGGCATACCCATTTGCTTTTCTGAAACATGCTGATGAAAAATCTCATCTGGTAAACCCTGTGGGTTTGGAAAACGTTCCCCTCGTCCCGGGCCACTATATATACTCTGCCCAGGGGGAAAGTTGCGTCCATCTGGAATTTTTGGCACCTCATCAGGCCAGTTAACACCAGGAAGCCCAGATCGGGATGAGGGGTTTGGAACATTAGGTCCTTCCATATCCGGGTTCATCATTCCAACAAATCCAGGTAATCGCTGCATTTGGCTTCCAGGCACATTTGGATGAGGGGGCATCCCTTTGGGTGGCATTGGGTGAGGCATGCCTATTCCATCTGGGAAAGGCTCTGGCCCTCCTGGACCCCAACTTTCCCCAGGATTCATTTGATAAGGAGGCGGTGGACCTCTAACCATACCCCTAGGCCCATGCTGGTGTACCATCATATCCTGCAAAGATCGCTGCTGTACTACAGCCTGCTCTTGCTTGCGTCTCTTTTCCTCATAGAACTCCTGCTGCAACTTCAGCCACGCTACCTGCTCTGGAGTCATATGGTCAAGATGATCTTGGCCAGGCTGAGGATTCATTGGTGGAGGAACCATGTCATCTGGTGAAAAAGGCATGTCCCTGTGACCTTGAGGCCCAAACGGCATACCACCATCTGGGTGGGGCCCCGGACCTTTACCTAAATTTTGTGACTGAGCCATCATCGCCTGTATTGGCCCTTCAAGTTTTTTCTGGGGATTGTCCAACATTCCAGAATTCGGTGGTGGCCCCCCACTTTGGCCTGTAATGTCTTTAAGGGCAAACTCCTTCTCATCAGGGAAAAGCATACGCTGTATATCTCTAAGGGTTTGCAAAGAGCGTTCTCTGTGTTCCAGCTGCTCTTGAGAAAGCCCATCAGGATTTTCACCTAAAGACGGTGGTTCCCCAGATGGCATCGGCTGAGACAAACTTTTTGATTCCGCCTTGATCTCCACTGTGGGAGCAACATTCCCTTGAGCTAAAGGGCTGGCAACTTGATTGTTAGGGGTAGAACTCTGCCTACATCCTTCAGTTTGTAAAACATTGGCATTGGCTGGGCTGCCGGCTGCCATTTTACTCTCCCCAACCGTGCTTTCTTGCCCAAGTGAACAGAGAGATGGTGTAGACTTTGGAGGAAGTACTGGACCGGGCTGATTGGATTGCACTTTGGCAGCTTGTGAATGGTTCTGCTCCTGTGGAGTTGGCGCTCGGGGATTTGCTTTAGATTCATTCCTAATATTAGTAGAAATCTGAGTGTTCTGCAAAAAAATAAATAAATAAAAATAAATAAATACATAGCCAGTTTTAAAGAAAGCAGAATGTTTGCATACATAAGTCGTTTCAGTGGAAGTGTAGAGCAATCAGTGATGCTAAACAAGTGTCCATGTTGCAGGACTTAGCATGGCTGAAAGATCAGATGAGGGCTGTATCCAACTACAGATGCGGCATTCTCCCAGTGGTCCTGCATGGGCCCTCAAGTGATGCAATTGTGGTCCCAGGGCCAATCAGATAAACTACATTAAAGCCCTTAATCTGGGTTGCAAAACTTGCTAAATCTGCTTGGCTGGTGACCTTGCCAACTGCCAGAATACAAACCCATATATTTAACCCAGCAGTCAAGCCTCTTAAAATATATTTGCACTAAATAAAAAATTTTAAGACATTTCTTTATATTCTTTATCTATGATAGCATGGAATACAATATCTTTCTTAGAAAGCTGCATCATTTCTTACATATTAATTATTTAGTCATGGTCAACTTTTGGCACTTCCATAAAGCAAACAGTGGTGTGGCACAGAATACTGTACACAGAACATTCCTTCTCCACATATTTACATTGATATAGGAGTAGGAGGTACCATGTTACCTGCCTTGTCTGAGGAATTCTCCAGTGATAAACAGAGCAGTATCTGTATGTGAGAACTCTGCAAAGGCCTTGGTTGAGGAAGGCGGAATTGTTACTCCCACAAAGTTATGCGGTGTCAAATACACATTATATCTATTTATTCTATGCATGTGTGCACAAAGGTGCCTCTATGACACTACAAGGCACCTGATAGTTCTAATGCTAAACAGACTATGAGTCAGTCCTCCGTGAAATCAGTCTCCATTCTGCAGAATTGGTTGAACCCTGAAAGTGCTAAGAGCCAGTAGCAATTCTTTATCTACCCTGGCAGTTTACTAGTTAATTCAACTGTTCTGCTGAAGATTCAGAGCGGACTCATAAAGCCTGTATTTATGTCACTTACACAACGAGGTCTATACCTGAAAACCTTCTCTAGGAAAGCAGCAGAGAGAAAATCGTCACCCTTCCATTTTCATAAAAAAAAAAAATGGCTGTGGAAAAAACCTGTATGGCCGTTGAACTGAAAAAAAAAGGCAATGTTTATAGGGGTCAGTCATAGCAAAGCCAATTTTAACTATCTATAATGGAAAGTTATTGGCCAAAATGTAAAATTTCCTCACTGCAACTTTACTTGAGAAATGTCAGTAATTCTACAGGGGTAACTTATATGAATCAACAAATTACTGTTGAGGGCTATGAAGGACAGTCAGAAAAAAATGGTCCATGACATTTGCTACAGGTAGCATTAAAGGAATTGTTCAGTGTAAAAATAAAAACTGGCTAAATAGATAGGCTGTGCAAAAAAAAAAAAAAAAACGTTTCTAATATAGCTAGTCAAAAGTGTAATGTATAAAAACTGGAGTGACTGGATGTCTAACATAATAGCCAGAACACTACTTTCTGCTTTGCAGCTCTCTAACTCTGAGTTAGTCAGTGACTTGAAGGGGCGGCACATGGGACATAACTGTTCAATGAGTTTGCGATTGATCCTCAGCATGCAGCTTAGATTCAAAAGCAACAGGTTATGACCCCTGTCACCGATTGGTTACTGACTGGTAACCAATCAGTGGAAACCAAGAGAGCTGAAAAGCAGGAAGTAGTGTTCTGGCTATTATGTTAGACATCCAGTCACTCCAGCCTTTATACATTACATTTTTGGCTAAATAACTACATTAGAAAAATTATTAAAAGTTTATTTACCCAGTTTGCCTTTTTACACTGAACAATTCCTTTAAAAAAAAGACTCTGGTGAGCATCATGCCCACTGATATGATGCTGCCAAACATGCAATAGAAAAGTTAAAGACGCTGTTTCCCACCGTTGGAGTTGAAGTGCGTTCTGCTTTGCTGTTTGAGGTGCTCTGGATGTGGAAGAGAACAATGGATTCAGCCTGGCCCTTCAGTACAGCTTCTGCCGCTCTGTGAGGGTTAAACAGTTAAAAGTAAGAGACATGGAAACATAAGGCTACACACCATTTGTTGACAAGAATCTACGGGTGATGAAAGCCTGAAACCGGCTGCTTCTATGCAGCCCTGCCTATAGTAACCAAGTAGACACATACTCGTGTCAGTAAAAATTATTCAAAATCCTATTTTATCACATCAGTCAAACAAAATGAACTTTAATTACACAATATTAATTATTTGAATCTTGTTTCCTTCAGTCTGGGAACTCATAATTACAGCAAGCAGGCAGGAGCCATTTTGTAGACACTATTATTAAGGCAAGTCTTGCATCATCTCAGAATCTTGTTTGTGCACCAGAATGGGGGACCTGATGTCCATCCCCATGCCCTGGTTACACAATTAAATGGTGAAGAGATGGGGGAATGTGGGGAGAGCAGTGACATCTAGAAGTGCTGAATGGAAAGTGAAATTAACTGTCTGCCCCTCCTCTATGCCTAAGGCAGAGGAGGGGCAGACAATATTTGATTGACAGCTGAGATTTTAAAATGCGCTTACAATAGCTATGAATGCTTTAATAAAAAATAGAAATTGGATTTCATGTTTAATTTGAAAACGACTTTTATACCGATTTGCGTGTCTGGGTGACAGGTCCACTTTAATAGGTGTATGGATGTGCAAAATAAATCACTGGTGATTGATTTAGGGAACAAAAAGTGTAAATTTTGGGTTGAGGATAAAGGTTTCCCCCATGAGTGAACCGACTGTTAGCCTCCCAGAAGATCCACTTGTTTTTAGACAGATATACAGACACTAAAAACTCACAGGTTGAAAAGGGGCAGTCAAGGTAGGCAAAACAGTCAGGAACTTCAAGTAACAATTTCTATAAAATCTACAAAAGTAGAGCAATCAGCAAAAAACGATCAAAATGACCTATAGGCAACTTTTTATGTACATTAACACTTTTAAGGCCGTTGGCAAACAGTCTGAAGGGCTCCGTTGATCTCAGCCTGCATATTTTTATAGGATGAGAGAAGCAGTCTGCTCCATTGATTTCAATCCGATCAATCTTTGTGCGCGCTTCATTTCGCTGACCTCAGCTTCAGCTCCGCTGACTAGATTCAATGGGACAGAGAGCAGATCCGTTTCTCAGCCTGCAAAAAATACACAGACTGAGAGCAGCAGAGCCCTTCAGCCTCTGTGCCCATAGCCTTAGAGTTTCTAATGCTGTCGGACTACTGCTGCACAAATATGAAAAGCTCCTCATAGAGGAACATGGGGGATCAAATAGGTAATAAAAATATTTGCTCAATGCTTTTACAAGGCAAAATTATAAATAGCATGCAAAGGCAATGTCATGATAGATGTAAAAAAATGTTTAATTTCTGATATCACTTTAAATGGGTGGTTCACCTTAAAGTTAACTTTTAGTATGTTACTGAATAGCTAATTCTAAGCAACTTTTCAATTGGTCTTTCTTATTTATAGTTTTTGAATTATTTGCCTTCTTTTAACTCTTTCCAACTTTCAAATGGGGGTCACTGACCCCATCTAAAAAACAAATGCTCTGTAAGGCTACAAATTTATAGTTACTGCTACTTTTAATTACTCACCTATTCAGGCCTCTCCTATTCATATTCCAGTGAATAGGAGAAATCAGTGCGTGGTTGCTAGGGGAATTTGGACCCTAGCACCAAGATTGCTGAAATTGAAAACTGGAGAGCCGCTGAATAAAAAGCTAAATAGCTCAAACACCTCAAATAAATGTTAATATAAAGGTGAACAATCCCTTTAAAGGCTATTGCAAGGACTGGAGTGCAACCTAAATTACTATGTCTCTTCTCCCATTTGCCGTAAAACTTTAAATACAGATTTACAGCTAGTAAAAACATTAGGTACAGATAGTAAATAGAGAGGGCTTACTTGTTGGCCATTTCAGTAGAGAAGACATACACCACTTTGGATGGTGTTTTTCTCCCAGGTGCAGAGTCCAGCATCGACGGGCCGTGTGAAGGAGTGGAAGACCTGGGGATGGAGGGATTGGAAGGGGTCATCGCGCGAGACGCATGGGACTCTAGGGGCATCCCTTGATCTGTAGTGTTGCAGTCTAGAAAAAAAAAAAAAAGGACAATGGGAAACCATTACAACAATATTCACATACAGATAAGATACACTTACTCACTTTACCTAGTCCCTGTGTGGTCATTCAACCCTTTCACTTTTTGTAGGGACATCCCTCCATTTACATTGGGATGCAACGAATCCACGATTTGGGATTCAACCAAATCCCAGAATCCTTTGTGAATGATTCGGCTGAATACCAAAGTGAATGTAATTCCTATTGTGCATATGCAAATTAGCGGCAGGAAAGGAAAGTTGAAAAAATTTTTTTTTTGTGACAGTCGCTACCCTACCTACCTGACCCTAATTTACATATGCAAATTAGGATTCAGATTCAATTAGGTCAGGCACAAGGATTAGTCTATCCGAATTTTGCTGATTAAGGCCGAATCCTGTGTGGTGCAACCTTAATTTACATACAGGTACAAGCCACCAACAACTTAACTCAAAAGGATTCCTCACTCAATAAATCTATAACGGTAAGGTCACACGGGGAGATTAAGTTGACTGATGACTAATCACCTCTTCTTCAGGGCGACAATCTCCCCGAACTGCCTTCCCATCGGCTATAACGAAGAATCGGCTGCGGGAAGGCACTTGCGGTGCTTCGATTTCCGAAGACACCCAAAGTTTCCTTGTGACGGAAATTACAGACGACATCAGAAAACAAGCGCCGCAAGTGCCATCCCGCTGGTGATTTGTCATTATAGCCGGCGGGAGGCCAGTTCAGGGAGATTTGTCGCCCCAAAGAAGAGGCAATTAAGACCTTAGGGTCTGGGCACACTGGCAGATTAGTTGACAGACAAATCTCCTCTTCTTCGTGGCAACTAATCTCCCTGATCGTCCTTCCGCCGACTAATATGAAAATCGTCTGGAGCAGGCACTCTGAGCGCTATGTTTTCCGAAGTCGCCCGTAATTGCCTCACGAGGAGATTTGTCGCCTGGCAAGTAATCTCCCCGTGTCTGCCCATGTGCCGCGATCCTTACCCTTAAGATGATAAAAACTGATAAATCGGAGGACAAAACTGGCAATACATGGACCAAAATAAGTTGCCAAAATGGGATCATGTAAACCAAGTTGATGAGACGGAGAAATATAGACTAACTGCTCGCTGCATGGTTTAGCTGCATGCTCTATTAAAGGAGAGGAGAAACAGACTGTTCCATGCAATTTTATCCCGGCAGATTGTGAAAGGAGGAAAGTGGCAGAGAGCCAGACAGTAAGAGAGGCCACTGTGCTACACAGCCGCTCATTCACTGTAGAGAAGGGGCCCCTATGATTAGTGGCGGGAGAAAGGCACATATCCAACGCACACACTAATCCCTTGCTTTGCTCGACAATGAAGAAAAACCTGCAATTTACAATAAAGATCCAATTGAAAACATACATCTTGCTCAGAATGTAGCACATTCTATTTCTAAATGTCAGTGCAAAATGATCCTAGTCTGTCATTCTGGATCTATTATACACAAGTGGAGTTCATTTTTGGAGTAAAAGTGGTGGTAAACTGGTGTAAAATACTTTCTCCATATTCACAGAAATCCGCCTAAATTTCGACTCAACTGCCACTTTTCACCTTTTAGTGAAAGAAATACCGTTTACAGACACTTTTATAAATTTGTCTTTCAAACTACATTTTAAACATTTTCTCCCGACATTTTAAAAATGGAGTAAAGCTCAGTATAGCTCTTCCCCATGTGTCAGATCAATTCTAAGATCATTTGCTCTGCTTTGGTTCAGCCAATCTTCATTTCACACCTCCTGTAGGTGCCCCATTGGGGATTTATTAGCACATTAATAGGGTTTAATAATAGGATTAATAGGGATTAGCATTTTATAGTCAGTGCACAAATTTCTGTATAACACTATAGGTGTAAAAGCCTCCTTAACAAAACAAACAAAAAAAAAAGTGTATTTTATACAATTTTAGATACTTGCGTTATTTTACTTGTTTTAGCCTAACGAATGAGGTGATATTAGCAATATATATTATCTAAAAGAAAAGTAAAGCCTCCCAGACAATTTTTTTTAGTAGTACTTAGGGTAGGACTACATGGACGTTTTCGGCCCAGGTTATCCGGAAAAAAATTGATGCATAATTTTCCTAGGTAAAATAAACCCCTCCCCCGGAAATTCCAATTTGATGGATGACTGACAGGTTTAGGGAGACCTCAAGACAAATTCAGAAAAAATTTCAAAAATTTTGTGTGAATGAACAGAAATGGTCTGTTTAGGGCAGGGGCTCACTGGCAGATTCGGGGAGATTTAGTCGCCTGGCGACTAATTGCCTCTTCTGTGGGGCAACAATCACCCCGAACTTCCTTCCCCCAGCTAAAATGAAAAATTGACTGCGCCAAAGCACTCGCGGCCCTTCGATTTCTGAAGTTGCCCGAAGTTTCCTCGTGAGGCAACTTCATAAATCGAAGAGATGCAAGTGCCATTGCGCTGTCATTTCTTATTATAGCAGGGGGAAGGCAGTTCGTGGAGATTGTTGCCCGCAGAAGAGGCGATTAATCGTCAGGCAATTAAATCTTCCCGAATCTGCCCGTGTGCCCCTGCCTTTAAAAGACAAATTCACAAAAGTGATTATAGAGGTTTGTGAATTTAGTGGGAAATCCGACATTTTTATCTCCACTTTTATTTAGTCTCTAAATCATCACTTTTGTGAATTCCCCCCATTGTTATTGGTCTTTTACCAGGGTCAGCTGTCATCTAGTCATTGAATAATGGTGTGGTTTAGAGCCACTGACCCTCTTCAAGGAGGTTCATTTGGATGGTATATATGAAGACACAGCCACGGCTTTATGGATGCTATGTTTGAAATTAATAGGGCATAAGGCACATGCTCTGCCAGTGTTTAAGTGCCCACTAGTGACAAATTCATTTTAATGGAATTCATCGGTCAATAGCAGTGAGAATAGAACCTGTGCCTTTAAAGGGGATCCATCACCCCATATCCTATTTTATCATGTTAGTCAAGCAAAATTAACTTTACTTACACTGTATAAATTATTTGAATCTTGTTTCCAGGAATTTGGGAACTCATAATTATAGCAAGCAGGCAGGTGCCATTTTGTGGACATTGTTATTAAGACAATCCTTGTATCATCTCAGAATCTTGTTTGTGCACCAGAATGGGGGACCTGATGTCCATCCCCATGCCCTGGCTACACAATTAAATGGTGAAGAGAGAGGGGGAATGTGGGGAGAGCAGTGACATCTAGAAAGTGCTGAATGGAAAGTGAAAGTAATTGTTTGCCCCGCCTCTATGCCTAAGGCATAAAAAAAAGGAATTTAGATTTCATGTTTCATTTGATAAGGACTTTTATTATAGAGCTTTTTATGTCTGGGTGACAGGTCCACTTTAAGAGGTTGCCAACCAAGTGAACAAGACATCTTTTAAATACATGATAATATGTACGGAGCAACCAGGAAACCACATCCCAAAATATGAACCATTTGGAAACAAAACGAAGCACGGGTTCTAGTTTAAAAGGGTTGTTCAGCTTTGCGTTAACTTAAGCTGGCCATAGATGTTGAGATTTTTAAAAGATCTGATCGTTATTGTGAGACCACGATTATCTCGGAAACGTTCGTACGAATTGAGCATCAACTAAAAAGACCGTTTGCCAGGAAAACAGAGGGGAGCTGCCTGCTTGGCCCTGCAAACATGGATAGATTGCACTGGGACCGACAAAGATTTTTTAACCTGGCCGATTTCCTGACAGATGTCGGCCGAAAAATCATAAGACGTTCGTTCGAATCCCACTAACCACATGATAATTTCGAAGGATTGGTCGGACTTCGCTAGAAATCTTTGCGTTTATGGGGACCTTTAGTATGATGTAGAGAGGGATATTCTTACATACTTATTTAGCATTTGGTTTTCATTTTTTATTATTTATGGTTTTTACAGTATTTTCGCACATTATGCACCGATATGAATAAGAGACTGGAATATGAATAGGAGAGGGAATGAATAGAAAAGATGAGTAATAAAAAAATAGCAATAACAATAAAAGTTTTCTTTTACAGAGCATTTGGGTTTTGTTTTTTAGACATTTGAAAGCGGGACAGTCAGAAGGCAATTCATTCAAAAACTATAAATAAATGAAGACCAATTGAAAAGTTGCTTAGAACTGGCCATTGTAGAACAAACTAAAATTTAACTGAAAGGTCACATGATGTGAAACTATATTGAAATATATTAATAAATGATAAGCTGCATTTCTATTTTGGATAAAAATAAACTGATCCACTAGATGAAAGCCTGGGACAGACAGAGAGAGGATATAAGGGACATTTCCCCTCGACTTAAAACTGTCACTAAACATCTCAACGGGAACACTGACAAGACGAACAGCTGTAGCAGATCGCAGGGAGCACTTGAGATGGGAGTTATTGATAGAATCTGCACACTCAGGAGGTGCCGAAGACGCACCCTAAAACACACACAGATAGAAACCCACCAAGCAAACGTTTTAACGTGGCCCCCCTTTTGAGGGTTGGGTTACAGGCATTAACACAATCCCACACAGTTCAGTTACCCACGTCAGACAAGGTGTCGCAGAGAAAACATTCATTCAGTCAGAGCTTGGGTCTACCATATAGAAGCCCATAAAATGGCCCACACAGAATCCGAATTCTTTAAAGACTGATTAGTATCATAAAGGGGGAAGGAAACCTAGTCGGCGCAAACCCCCCCTCCCGTTTGTTGCCCTTATCAGTGCTATTATACTGGCCAATCAGCTCCAATGTTGCGGAATTAGACTGGATTGTGCAGAATGACCACAAACACCCAGTCAATGACTGGCTGCCCACAGAGATAGAAGGGGTCACTTACCAAACCACAACTGCAGGAACGCAAATTTCCCCACAAGTCAGTTGTGCAAAAAATCAGATTCATTAAAGGGAAATACGTTTTTTTCCCTAAAATGCATCAGTTAATAGCGCTGCCCCAGCGCTGCACTAAAATCATTATTTCAAAAAAGCAAACCAATTTTTTTTCTTCCCCAAATCGGACATGAGGCTAGACATATTGTTAGTTTCCCAGGTGCCCCCAATCATGTGACTTGTGCTCTGATAAACCTCGGTCACCCTTTACTGCAAGTTGACATATCACCCTCCTCCCCACCAGTCTATCAGCAGAACAATGGGAAGGTAACCAGATAACAGCTCCCTGGTAGATCAAAGAACAACACACAATAGTAAAAATCCATGTTCCACTGCGACTCCTTCAGTTACATTGAGTAGGAGAAACTGTCAGAAAGCAATTCCATAGTGCAGCACTGGCTCTTTCTGAAAGCATACTTCCTTGACTACTTGGTGGTCCGACTGGTGGGAAACTGACCAGCAAGTGGCGCTGTTGTAACAAAATTCATTCATATTAACAGTACATGTATCTCTTAATATATTGGAATTAAAAATAAATAAATAATGAATCTACATTGCAGAAGTGCTTAGAATAGCCCCCTCATCAATTTTACGTTCACTTATTTTTTCTGTGGGCGTTAAATATATGCTAAAGTGCCCATGCGGTAAAGCATATGTTGGGAAAATAAAGAGACAGATCAGAGTACGTATTGGAGAACATAAAAGGTCGATTGTGATTTGGACAAAATGAAATATGTTACTCCAGTAAGCAGACACTTTAAAACCTATGGACATAATAGTAAACAACTAAGATGGCTGGTACTCCAGGTAGTTAAATTCCCCATTAGAGGTGGTGATCATCATCATTATTATTATTAACATGTATTTATATAGCGCCAACATATTGCGTAGCGATGATAGAATATTGTCACAGCAAGAGGTCCTGTGGATAGAGAAATTGAATACACTAGCTCCAATGGGATTAAATGAAGATTTAAGTTATTCTTGCTTCTATTGATGGGAGAATATGTATTGTGCCTGATTTTGTAAAATCTAAACTTTATAGACCTGTTTTACAGTTTTATACAAAGGGATTACATGATTATATGAGCACCAATGGTCTTTTAATAGTATTGAATAATCACCTTATTAAAGGTACTATGTATACTTTGAATTTAAAAATGTTTGAAGATAATATCAGCCAATTTGATGATGTCACTTTAATTACGGAAGGTGTGGCTTGTAATTGGCCTTCCTTTAAATAATCTCTTTTTGCACATTTTGTAAGTAGCACTTGAGGAAGGGGCATGTCCCCGAAACGTTTGCTGGGATCTCACTAAAATAAAGAAGCACTTCTGCAATTTTTGCAGAAGCATTGAGTGGAGTGTGCATATGTTTCATTTGAATTTGGTTTGGTAAGTGACCCCTTCTATCTTTGTGGGCAGCCACTAAGAGCAAGCAGGCCGACTAGTTAAAATACATGCAAGCTTACTGCCTAGAGTAGAGACCCTTTATAGATAATCATGAATTACATTTATCTCATTCTGTTGCTCTACTTAATTATCACTTTATATTGTACGTTTTCCTAACACCACTTCTAACATTTTATACTTCTGTTTGTATTTGGCCTGTCTGAAAAAAAAAAAAAAAACTTTAATACTTAATAATCAGAAAACAATCAGTGCCTCAACTCACCTTTAATTTCAGTATCTGTAGTGGGAGTGCCTGCATCTCTCTGGTCAAAAGATTCCGCAGAAATACTTCTCTCTCTTTTCCCTTTGGCTCCATTGCCTGCCCCATTCTTAAGTCCCATGCTGCCCACAGGTCCTGGCAGCGGCTTGGGGGTGTGGTTACCACTTTTTGGGTCACAGGGGGAAGCTTGCGACTGGCTTGCTGAGCTTCCCTGCTTTCCCTGGCTAGAGAACTTAGAATCCAGCTGTGGGTTACCGGATGGAGACATCACGGAAGGAGGGTGTACCATAACCTCCTGCTTGGATTTTGGGCTGCTGAAAAGAGAACATGCATGGTAAACAGAGAACAGATTCAATTGTAGCATTTCTTAACACAAATTTATCTAGAGACTAATAGTGGCCATAGACGCACAGATAATATGGTGGGAGACGATCCGACTGATTTTGGCAGAAGACTTGCATATTGATCGGCTGCTCAATCGGGCAAGCTGGAAAATTTAGATTGGGCGCCTTTGACTTAAGGATGCACCAAATCCACTATTTTGGATTCGGCCGAACCCCCGAAACCGGCATGAAAGAAAATAAGTGAACTTAAAATTCATGAGGGTGCTCAAGGAAGTTGTCAGGAGAAAGAAAGAGGCTGATCTGATGTTTTTCTGCTTAGGAAAGGTTTGAGAAAAGGTTTTTATTTTTTTCCCAAGCAGAAGAACATCAGAGCAGTCTCTTTCTTTCTCCTGACAACTTCCTTGACTACTTGGTGGTCAGACTGGTGGGAAACTGACCAGCAGGCGGTGCTGTTGTAACAAAATTCATTCATATTAAAGGAATACTGTCATGGGAAAAACATTTTTTTTCAAAATGAATCAGTTAATAGCGCTGCTCCAGCAGAATTCTGCACTGAAATCAATTTCTCAAAAGAGCAAACAGATTTTTTTTATATTAAATTTTGAAATCTTACATGGGGCTAGACATTTTGTCAATTTCCTAGCTGCCCCAAGTCACGTGACCTGTGCTGTGATAAACTTCAATCACTCTTTACTGCTGTACTGCAAGTTGGAGTGATATCACCCCCTCCCTTTTCCCCCCAGTAGCCAAACAAAAGAACAATGGGAAGGTAACCAGATAGCAGCTCCCTAACACAAGATAACAGCTGCCTGGTAGATCTAAGAACAACACTCAATAGTAAAAACCCATGTCCCACTGAGACACATTCAGTTACATTGAGAAGGAAAAACAGCAGCCTGCCAGAAAGCATTTCTCTCCTAAAGTGCAGGCACAAGTCACATGACATGGGGCAGCTGGGAAATTGACAAATGTCTAGCCCCATGTCAGATTTCAAAATTGAATATAAAAAAATCTGTTTGCTCTTTTGAGAAATGGATTGCAGTGCAGAATTATGCTGGAGTATATTTATATGGGTATATTGATCAAAAAGTGAAGTTAAGAGATCACCCACAGTCCTCTCGAGTGAAATTCCTCTCCATTCATTTCTATGGGATTTTTAAAAGAGTATTTATCAATGGGTGAAAGTTCATCCTTTGATAAATCTCATAGAAATGAACGGATAGTGGCAGAGTCATAAACCTATTACAGGAATTTATGAAATGTGGGAAGGTTAATTTAGAAACATTTTGCAGTTTAAACCTGTTAGCATTCATTATAGAGTAGATACTTAACATTGTTGCAATAACGATAATAAGACTGGCAAAATTGTTACAATTGTGGCACTTTGAAACAAGTTTCATGTTAGAGCCTGGATAGGCTTAATATGCAGTTTCCTTTTTATACAGGCTCGGCTAATGGAAGCAGTGGCCTGTTTTATTTTGAAAATGGACTATATGAATTTTGTACAAGACTGTATATTAAACACTTTTTTACTTTTTCATTTTTTACACTTTTCGATCTTTCCAGATATGGACATTTTGCACAGCTGGATTTTCCCACACGAAGACAAACGTATTGGACTCAGTAAAGATTTCTTATGGACAGTACTAATTGACACTAGGGATGCACCGAATCCTGGATTCGGTTCGGGATTCGGCCTTTTTCAGCAGGATTCGGCCGATTCGTGTGACTTTGTGACAAAACAAGGAAGTAAAAACGTGTTTCCCCCTTCTCCTCCTAATTTGCATATGCAAATTAGGATTCAGTTCGGCCGAATCTTTCGCAAAGGATTAGGGGGTGCATCCCTAATTGACATTAATTTATCTAATTTATTTTTTATGGAGTGTAGTCAGTATTCTAGATATTATTAATCTAAAAAGTTTAAAAAAAATTAAAAATTTTTTACCCATGATGCACTTTAAGAGGTGAAAGGTCAAGGAATGTTTAAATACTCCCCTTGTGTTTGTTCTTGCACACTTGATAAAGGGCCTAGCCCACAAACATGTTGTGGCGCAATTTTCCCCAATAAAAGCACTTTGCAGTCATAGTTACTGCATTGGATTTGTCCTGCTTCCTACTACAGGTATGGGACCCGTTATCCAGAATGCTCGGGAAGTGGGGTTTTCCAGATAATGGATCTTTCCGTAATTTGGGTCTTCATACCTTATGTCTACTAGAAATTCATTTAAACATTAAATAAACCCAATAGGCTGGTTTTGCTTCCAATAAGGATTAATTATATTTTAGTTGGGATCAAGTACAGGCTACTGTTTTATTATTACACAGAAAAAAGAAATCATTTTTAAAAATTTGGATTATTTGGATAAAATGGAGTCTATGGGAGACAGCCATTCCTTAATTCGGAGCTTTCTGGATATCGGGTTACCAGATAAGGGATCCTATACCTGTACTATTATACATGACCGTGTTATTTTGGGGTGTGGACATAGGACACCCCTACAGGAGAATCCACCTACATTTGTTAATGGTGAGCTACAGTATACTGTAAATTGTGCTAAGTGGCAGAATTTCACTCTAGAAGACTGTGGCGATCTTCAACGTCACTCTTTGTTAAATATACCTGTAAGATGTGGAATGCCCAAGTTCTGTGCATGAAGTATAAGGTGCATACGATACCTGTTGCAATGGAGATCTCTGATCACATCAGTTACAGACACAAGAGGGCTCTGCACAGGCTGAAGTGGGTTGCAGATATTATTATATACTGATGGCATGCACGCCCCACAATAATGTACACTAACCTAGCTTGCTTGTTTTTTTGTCCACAATATAATCAGATTCAGATGTATCCTCTTTCTCAGAGCAGGCTGGCAGACAAATTCGTGATTACAAGTGTAAACAGTTTTCTACTCTAAGTGGAAAACTAAAAGCACAAGTATTTTTGCTAATGTCGGCACCTCCAAACACAAGGAAATCGCAATGCTATGATAAATGACTATTTTCATTGGGATACCTCAAATTAAAGTGTACAGAATTCGCTAACATTGCCAAAAAGTGGTGGGCTAACACTGCCCGTCTCTAACTGGCTCTCACATTGAAAACTTTGAGGGTATAAGGGGGAACTAGAAGGCAAGTCACTTGCTATACACATACAGGAATTCATCTAAGGTGGGATCGAACGGGTCTGCAACAATTTTAGTTGTTTTTTTTTTTTTTTTTTTTTTTTTAAATAGCTGCAATTCTTCTAAAGAATCCTCATAGGGTAACCGCAAACAGGCTTTTGTCTGCCGATGCCATTCAGCAGGAAACAGGCAGACAAAACACTCGTGTCCTTCCTTCATTGACCTGAACGTTATTTAACAGTGAGCGGGTCTGGTATACAACTATAAAATGTAATTCTAAGCAACTTGAACATTTTACATTTGTAAGTGTGTTTGCAATTAAATGCACCGTTTTTTTTTGTATCTGTTTCTAGTTCTGACTCTGTTTAGTTCGGACTCTTGAAACCATGTAGCAGAAGTCAGTCTTACTTTACAGAACCAGAGCAGAGAATATACAGGCAGGCAAACACTGCTTTTAAAGGACAATTAAACCGTAAAAATGAATATGGCTTAAAATGCCATGTTTTATATACTGAACTTATTGAACCAGCCTAAAGTTTCAGCTTGTCAATAGCAGCAATGATCCAGGACTTCAAACTTGTCACAGGGGGTCACCATCTTGGAAAGTGTCTGTGACACTCACATGCTCAGTGGGCTCTGAGCAGCTGTTGAGAAGCTAAACTTAGGGGTCGTCACTAATTATCAAGGAGAAAATGAGGACAGTCTGTAATATAAGCTGATGCTACAGGGCTGATTATTAAATTCTGATGCTAATTGCACTGGTTTCTGTGCTGCCATGTAGTAACTATCTGTATTAATTACTAATCAGCCTTATATTGTGACATTTCTATTCTATGTGTACTGTATATTGTGAGTGGGTCCCTAATATCAGTAAGTGACAGTAACACAGAGCATGTGCAGTGAATAGGCAGAAAAGAAGATGGGGAGCTACTGGGGCATCTTTGGAGACACAGATCTTTAGTGCTAAAGGGCTGTGGTTGCCTTGGGCTGCTACAGAAGCACAAAACATAATGTACAACATTTTTAGCTACTTCATTAGTTAGGCTTTAGTTCTCCTTTAAAGGAGAACTCAACCCAAGAATGAAAAAAAGCCCCCACCTAGTAAGCAAGATAGTCCCCCCCCCCGCCACCTCTTGTGTCGTTCAATAGGTCTGAAAGTCCCTAAAATGTTTCCCACCTACCAGGGCAGAGTAAGCGCAGCGGAGCTTGTGGGCGCCATCTTCCGGATCACAAGTCTTCATCTGTAATAGAGCACTGTGCTGGCGTATGTGCAGTTGCAGCAGTCTTCCCGAATGTACCGAATGCGCATGCGCCGAAACTGCTGGAAATTGCCAAAGAGGACCCGAAGAAATCAAAAAATAAAAATCCGAACAGGACCCGAAAAAATGTGAAAACCTGGTTAGGTTGGAAATATTTTTTGGACATTTTCAGACCTATTGAACTATGCAAGAGTAAGCAGGTAGTGGGACTATCATGCTTACTAGGTAGGGGCTTTTCTTAATTCTTGGGTTGAGTTCTCCTTTAACAGCAAAGGAAAGGTTGAACAAATGTGAATGTGAACATTGCAAGCAAACATGGTTGTCACCTCCTATGGTTCAAGGAATATCCAGCAATACAGAATAAATACCCAAATACACAATGTTGGCCAGATTCAGAGTCTAGGAAGCCCAGGCCTACGTAGAGTGACTTGCTTACCTCTGTGTGTTTCCTGATGGGGAGTTTCGCACTTTGGGGTTACTGGAATGCATTGACAGAGTTCCGGAGCTCACAGTCACAGATGCAGTGGGGCTTGCCAAGTTCTTTGGAGGGCTTGGGGTTTTTAAATGGGTCCTTAGAGCTTTCTGTGAAGTGCTTTTATCAATGTTGTCCTTTAGCTCGTCTTTCTCTTTTTTGTTTCGCTCTCTCTTGTTGAAGTGTGCTCTCCCCTCCTGCAGCTCCAGCATTCTTCGGACATGTGCCTCTCGCTGCAGAGGGAACGTTGTGCATCGCCAAGGCACACTGCAAAGGCAACACAGATAAACACAGCTGTTACAGGCAGCTCCCGCTCCGCAGGAAACACCACCGGCATGTTTATTCTAAAGCTATAAGGCATAATGGTGGATGCTGGGAATTATAGTTTAACATCTGTTTCACATGCTTCATCTGCGACTACCTGCTGGTACATTAGGTTCTCCGTTTCCATTAGCAATAGATATAAATACAAACAAATACATAGAATTTTAAAGGGGAAATAACTGAATTATATTCCCCATTCATGAAAATGACAAAGTTTCAGCTAACAACAGCCTCCTGCGTATATAACTCATTAAACGTGTGGCCAAATACCATTCATTGGACTTGATTCTGTTTAGTTTTCTTTAATTACACTTCATAATTCTCCCCATATTGCAATTTGACATGTAATTAAGCTGGCATCATTAGCTGATAAAATGAACACAAGTAAGCAGTGTGGATAAACCCAGCAGACAGGCAAAGCCCAGAGCAATCGCAATGTGCAGAGGAGATATAGATCATTAACATGTTATTTCTAGAGGTGACAAAATGTAATGTAGTTAGCAGAGGCTGGAGTGTCTGTACATTCATACACACACACACACATATATATATATATATATATATATCGTTATATATATCCTTATAAACTGCTCTTAATGATGTAATCAGTTATAAACCGAGCTTGGTGATGTCATTTTTGTCAGTTTATTGCACACATCTACGCGTTTTATCGAGCACGGGGTAGGATTTGATTAGTGAAAACAAAAAGGTTTTTTTTATTGAGCTCAACGTTTCGAACCCACACAGGGCTCTTCGTCAGGAGTATAAAACAAACCTGACGAAGAGCCTTGTGTGGGTTCGAAGACATTGAGCTGAATAAAAAAACCTTCTTTGCCGTAGTTCTCTACATATTGTATACAATTTTCTTACAAGCACCCAGGTATCAACAAAGGGGGGGGGGGGTGGTGTGTGTGTGTGTGTGTGTGTGTGTGTGTGTGTGTGTGTGTGTGTGTGTGTACCCTAGCGAAAAAGTTAATTGAAGACCACCGACTTGGCCCATCCAGAACACATCTATGGTTTATTTGGGCTGTGCATGGGGGCCACTTGCTTACCTAACTAAAAATGTGACATTGTGTAGCCAATGCTCTGAGTTGGATTCCCTGCCCCGTCAGCTTTTTCCACTTGTTTACACATCGTTAATCGTATTGCCGACCAATAGGTTGATTTCTGTGCAACGGCCACAATTCTTTGCAAGTAGAATATGATGATCTGTTGATGCTGAGTCGGTAGCACTATCGGCAGTGTTAATTGGGGGAGTTCTCTAGTCTAAATTTTTATGAATACCATAAACTTGAGATAAATGGATCAAGAGAATGTGCTAATCCATAGGGATCAGGCATGCCATTATTTGGCTCAGTCCCAGCAGTGCAAAACAACAGACATTATGTTGCGCTGAATACATTACTAATTTGTTGTACAAAAAGTTACACCTAAAGGTGGCCATACACAGGCAGATTTAAGTTACCCAATCGGATCCTTAAAACCATTTATGTAGATATCTGTTCCTTGTATGGGGCCTTCAGACGAGCCTCCCTGACTGATATCTGGACAAAAAATAAAAAACAGCTAGATATCCATCGGGCAGGTTTAATTTCTCCCTGACTGCATCGCCTAGTTGATTCGGCGCCAACTGATGCAATCCAATTGTTTGTCCCTTGGGAACGAACAATCTGATTAAGGCCCCCATACATGGGCTGATAAAAGCTGCCGACAGACCAAGTCGGCAGCTTATCTACCCCGGTGTAGAGCCCCCCCCCCCCCGACGGGCTTTCCCGATCGATATTTGTCTGAAAGTTGGCCAGATGCCCAATCGGGCAGATTATAAAATCTCGTCGGATCACGGCCGCATCTTTTTGTTGATGCAGTCCCACGATCCGACCACCCGTTTGGCTTCCGTTTTGATCCGATCGTTTGGCCCTACGGCCCACAATCAGATCAGCCTGATATTAGCCACATCAATGTGGGCATATCGGGGAGAGATCCACTAGTCTGGCGACATCGCCAAACGAGTGGATCTCCCTGTGTATGGCCACCTTAAAGGAGAAGGAAACCCCCAGGGCGCAAAACCCCTCCCCTACCTGTCCCCCTGGGCAAATGCCCCTAACTTGTTACTCACCCCTCTGCGCAGGTCCTGTCCACGGAGTTCACAGTCACCATCTTCTGCTACGCGCGTCTTCTTCCTGCTCTGACCGGCGTTTTCTGGCGCATGCGCAGTAGGAACAGTTACCGGTACGGCTCTACTGCGCATGCGCCGAATGTCACGAAGTGAAATCGGAAAACTTTGTGACATTCGGCGCATGCGCAGTAGAGCCGTACCGGTAACTGTTCCTACTGCGCATGCGCCAGAAAACGCCGGTCAGAGCAGGAAGAAGACGCGCGTAGGAGAAGATGGCGACTGTGAACTCCGTGGACAGGACCTGCGCAGAGGGGTGAGTAACAAGTTAGGGGCATTTGCCCAGGGAGACAGGTAGGCCAGGGGGGAGGGGGGGCAACACAGGAGAGGGGGGAGGGGGGTTTGCACCCAGGGGGTTTCCTTCTCCTTTAAGCCTGATATCAGCCTGCCTTTCGTGGACATATCTGTGTAGGGCCACCTTTTGTAAAAACAAAATAAAAAAGTGTTATTATTTAGGAACCACATAAAAGTGCATGGAATGAGCTCTGATAGTTGGGTATTATCCTTAAAGGCAAGGTGTTTTAAATGTAGTTACCCTTTAGGGTTCTCATTTCTGCTACAATCAAGACTATGAAGTCTGCCATGGTTGATGGCAAAGGGAAGCAAGCAAGTAGCCATTGGTAGGTAAACTCAATGTATACAGTGATACATAAACGTGCTTCCATGACACTGATAGGTCCATGAGCAGTTCTAAAGCCAGGCAGGCTTCCCTTGTAGCTACACATCCTGCCCAACGCCTCAAAGAACAAAAACAAAGCTTAGCAAAAAGTGGATACAACCATAACAGGCGTTACACAATGCCATGCCAATTCTAGGCAACTTTTCAAGCAATCTTTAATTTTTTCTTTTTATAATTTTTTTTTAATCAATCGCCATCTTCTTCTGACACTTTTCAGCTGTCGCAAATGCTCTGTAAAGCTGGCCATAGATGTAAAGATCACACGAAAATGTTTTCATACGATTTTTTGGACCATTTTTTGCACCATTGCCTATCTGACGGCATCAATGGGTGTCGCTACTATTTGACAGACACAACTTTCGCATAATTACGGTCACAGCCAGAACATCGTCTGATTTGTTCTTTTACTACAGATATGGGACCGGCTATCCAGAATGCTCGGTTTTCCTGATAATGGGTATTTCTGTAATTTGGATATTCATACCTTAAAGAGATACCGTCATGAGAAAACATGTTTTTTTCTAAAAATATCAGTTAATAGTGCTACTCCAGCAGTCTTCTGCACTGAAATTCATTTCTCAAAAGAGCAAACAGATTTTTTTTATTAAATTTTGAAATCTGACATGGGGCTAGACATATTGTCAGTTTCCCAGCTGCCTCAGTGATGTGACTTGTGCCTGCACTTTAGGATGGAACTACTTTCTGGCAGGCTGTTATTTCTCCTACTTAATGTAACTGAATCAGTCTCAATAGACTTGGCTTTAACTATTGAGTGCTGTTCTTATATCTACCAGGCAGCTGTTATCTTGTGTTAGGAAGCTGTGATCTGGTTACCTTACCATTGTTCTGTTAGGCTGCTTGGGGGGGGGGGAAGGCAGGGGGGGTGATATCACTACATCTTGCAGTACAGCAGTAAAGAGTGACTAAAGTTTAACAGAGCACAAGTCACCTGACTGGGAGCAGTTGGGAAACTGACAATATGTCTAGCCCCATGTCAGATTTCAAAATTGAATATAACAAAATCTGTTTGCTCTTTCGAAAAATGGATTTGAGTGCAGAATTCTGCTGGAGCAATGGTGTCGAAGGCCTCCCTAAACAGAGGCGGGGGCCTTCGACACCACCTGTCTGCTACATACAATGCTGTTCTAACATCTGTACCCCGGCGGTTTCAGAACACTTCACACATCCATTCATGCAACTCTCACAAGTAACACCTCTTTCTAGGAGTTGCATGACACATTGGATAATCCTATCACAGTAACTACACAAAATCTACACCTCTGTGAATTTCTTCAGATGTCACCTCTTTGAAGCATTACAATGTGCCATTGTGATCGGATTAGTGGAAGAGTTTATATGCCGAGAATTTCCCACACCAGTCAGTTGAACTGAAGAAGCTGCTCGCATGAGTAGTGAAACGTCTTCATTGATTACTCAGCAAGTCCAGTTGTTTTTAGATTTACCTATACTAGATATAATAACATAGTAAGTAAGGTTGAAAAAAAGACACACACGTGCATCAAGTTCAACCTTTTCGTTGAACTGCTAGTTGATCCAGAGGAAGGCAACAAAAACCCATTTGAAGCCTCACCAATTTGCCTCAGAGGGGGAAAAATTCCTTCCTGACTCCAAAATGACAATCGGACTAGTCCCTGGATCAACTTGTACTATGAGCTATCTCCCATAACCCTGTATTCCCTTACTTGCTAAAAAGCTATCCAACCCCTTCTTAAAGCTATCTAATGTATCAGCCTGTACCACTGATTCAGGGAGAGGATTCCACATCTTCAAAGTTCTCACTGTAAAAAACCCCTTCCCAATATTTAGGCGGAACCTTTTCTTCCAATCAGAATGGGTGACCTTGTGTCAGCTGGAAAGATCTATAAGCATTAGAGATGATTATATGATCCCCTTATATATTTATACATAGTGATCATATCTCCCCTTAAGCATCTCTTCTCCAGCGTGAACATCCCCAATTTGGCCAGTCTTTCCTCATAGCTAAGATTTTCCATACCCTTTAACAGCATAGTTGCCCTTCTCTGTACCCTCTCTAATATAATAATGTCCTGTTTGAGCACTGGAAACCAAAACTGTATGGCATATTCTAGAAGGGGCCGTACAAGTGCTCTATACAGTGGAAGAATGACCCCCTCCTAAGGTGACTCTATGCCCATTTTAATACAGCTCAAGACCTTATTTGCCCTTGATGCTGCTGACTGGCATTGCTTGCTACAGACAAGTTTATCATCTACAAGGACTCCAAGGTCCTTTTCCATAATGGATTTGCCTGGTGCAGTACCATTAAGGGTATAAGTGGATATTGTTACATCCCAGGTGCATGACATTACATTTATCAACATTGAATCTCATTTGCCACTTAGCTGCCCAGATTGCCAGTTTGTCAAGATCATGTTGCAAGGATGCCCCATCCTGGATGGAATTAATTGGGCTGGATAGTTTTGTGTCATCTGCAAACACTGATACATTACTTACAATACCCTCCCCTACGGAGCCCTGGGGGACCCCACTAAGAACCTTACTCCAAGTAGAGAATGTCCCATTAACAACCACCCTCTGTATCCGATCCTGTAGCCAGTTTCCTATCCACGTACAAACGACTTTATTAAGCCCAACAGACCTTAGTTTAGAAAGCAGTCGTTTGTGGGGCACAGTATCAAATTCTCTGGCAAAATCCAATATATATATATATAGCAAAAACTGGTAAGTAACCAGAGTCTCATAGCTGGCTTGGAAGGCAAGAAGGAAGCAGGAAAATAAATCAATATGCAGTTTGTAACAAAGCATTAATGTGGTGCTGTGAGTCAAGGACTAAGGATTTTGTGGTCAGGCATTCTGCTCCAAATGTGAAGGGCTCCATCTGGCACCAGCCCAAAGCTTCATAGCCTGGTGGTGGCATCGTAACTGCCTGTCAACCACAGTGGTGACAGCATTAGGTTATGGGGCTGCTATTTATCAACAGGGATTTGGCAGCTTGCCCACAGGCAAATCCTAAAACCTGACTCAGTACCAGAGACCTGGGTGTGTGGGTGTTGGGCAGAATATTTATCCTTCTTTCCCTGTTAAACTGAAGAAAAAAATATATATCCTAGATAGAGGAAGGGTTTATATTTATTTTACCAAGAAATCTTCAAAAACACACATTTACCTAGTTCATGTTGCATGGGGAGAATTGTTTGCATAATTATATGTACAGGTGGGCGAGGGCTTCCACACCCACCTGTACATACCCTTGTTTTATATAAAGATCAAAGTCATATACAGCCTGCGCTATCAGTATGCTAACCATCCTTTTAAAGGGACGGTTCACCTTAGTATGAGTAGAAAATGATTCAGAGCCAGTTTGCAATTGGTTTTAATTTTTTTATTATTTGTGGTTTTTGAATTATTTAGCGTTTTATACAGCAGCTCTCCACTTTGTCATTTCAGCAATCTGGTTGCTATGGTCCAAATTACCCTAGCAACCGTGCCCTGAAATATGAACAAGAGAGGACCTGAATAGAAAGTTGAGTAATAAAAAGTAGCAATAACAATACATTAGTAGCCCCGCAACAAATCTCCTATTCTTCGGGGTGACTAATCTCCCCTGCGGATAGAATGTAAATCGCTGGCCGGATGGCACTCGGATCGCTTAGTTTTGGAAAACGAATCGTTCCGAGTGCCATCCCACCTGCAATTTACATTCTAGCCACAGGGGAGGCAGTTTGGGGAGATAAGTTGCCCCGAAGAAGAGATTTGTCACCGGGCAACTAATCTCCCCGAATCACAGCCTGTGTCTCTGCCAATTTGTTTTTTAGATGGGGTCAGTGACCCCCATTTGAAAGCTGGAAAAAGTCAGAAGAAGACAGCAAATAATTAAAAGACTACAGAAAATAAATAATGAAGTTCAATTGAAAAGCTGCTTAGACTTGGCCATTCTATAACATACTGTATGTTAACTTAAAGGTGAACCACCCCTTTAAAGGGACAATCTAACCTACATTTTTTATATTTCAAATTCATGGAAGAAGGGGGTGCGTTATTGTGCTCTATGAATATATATTCCTTGATAGTTTGCATTCAGGCATGAATGGGAACTGCCATATTGCGGATCTTATGAGGTATTGCCCACTGATAACATCAAGACTATCTGCTTGTAAATCCATACTGATGTTTTGAATATGAGCAATACCTTTGGTGGGGTAAACAGCAGGGCAGTGCCTACCAGAACATACGAAAGCATGCAGAGAGTTAAAGGATAATAAGCAAACCTTTAAACTAAGTAAATGTAAAAAAAAAAATTTAAATAAATTTTATTTTGTTTCTATTACAAGATATTAAGGGATACATGTACTGTTAATATGAATGAATTTTGTTACAACAGGGCCACCTGCTGGTCAGTTTCCCACCAGTCTGACCACCAAGTAGTCAAGGAAGTTGTCAGGAGAAAGAAAGAGGCTGCTCTGATGTTCTTCTGCTTAGGAAGAAAATTAAAAACCTTTCTCAAACTTTTACTAAGCAGAAGAACATCAGAGCAGCCTCTTTCTTTCTCCTGTCAAATTCCCAGCTGTCCCCAGTCATGTGAATTGTGCTCTGATAAACCTCAGTCACTCTTTACTGCTGTACTGAAAGTACACCGAGACTGATTCAGTTACATCGAGTAGGAAAGTAGTTCTTCACTAAAGTGCAGGCACAAGTCACATGACTGAGGGCAGCTGGGATACTGACAATATGTCTAGCCCCATGTCAGATTTCAAAATTAAATATAAAAAAATCTATTTGCTCTTTTGAGAAACGGATTTCAGTGCAGAAGTCTGCTGGAGTAGCACTATTAACTGATGTGTTTTGAAAACATGTTTTCTCATGACAGTATTCCTTTTAAGTCATAAGCCAGTTGTTTTAAAATAAAAACAGTAGAATGACAACAAGGTTACAATTTATTTACATATCTTTAAATAAGAACTTAAGTCCCATAAGCATTTTGGCATGTACTGCTGCGGAATTACTTCCTACATAAAGCAGCCAAAATATAATTTAAGTCAAGGCCCCACCTATCTTTACCTTTTAACCTTTAGCTATCTGCTCCACCTCTTTTTCTTGTGCCCTGGGCAAAGTACACACACAACACAGTAGCAATGCATGTAGGACTATATTGCAAAGCATGCACGTCTATAACCAGGAAGTGAGGGCAGATGGAAGCAGAGCTGGAGATTCAGCCCCAAAAAAGTGCTGAGGTGCAGACATATCCTTACAAACTAAATTTCACAAGTTCTTGAAGGGTTTTAATATGTCTTTAAAGGGGTTGTTCACCTTCCAAACACTTTTTCAGTTGAGTTGTTCTCCAGAAATAAAGACTTTTTTTCAATTACACTTCATTTTTTATCTAAATCTAAAGTTGAATGTTCCCGTCTCTGGTGTTTGAGTCTGGCAGCTCAGTGATTCAGGTGCAGATTCTGAACTGTTACAATTTGCAACATTTAGTCGATACATTTCTGAGCAGCCTCTCTGGAGTATTAGCAACTATTGTATCTAAGGGCAAGGTTACACACAGCGTTTTTTAATTGCGTTTTTAAAAACGTATGGTCGAGCGTAAACACTCCACTGAAACCACACGCAACATCAACATGCGTTTTTCAGCATGTAGGTTTCTTTTCCCAACATGAACTTCTCATTGTTCTCGTTCCACATAATTCCGCTGGCTAGAAATAGAAAATACACAATTTACACAAATTGTGATTTCAAATGAGCAGATCCCATAGAGTCTTTTGATTTTGTAGCTTGATGTATTGGCGTTTCTGCTGAAAAACGGCAATACTGGCGTCCCCTTGCGGATTTCGGCTTGCAAGTGCCCTGTGAGAATTGCCATAGTGTGTTTTCCATTAGTTTCAGTGGTAGTGCAGTTTATGCGTATTTACGCACGACGGAGCTTTTTTAAAAACGCCACGTCTGGCCTTGCCCTAACAGATGACTAACGAAACTCAGAGATTCTGCTCAGCAGAAACATAGATAAGAAATGTATCTAAATGTATCAATTTAAAACAATTTAGAGGGTCGGCGACACCCCTCCCTTAGCTGCTTTAGAAAGGTGAAAAATTAGATTTACACTTATACTGTCATGGGAAAAAACATTTTTTTCAAAATGAATCGATTAATAGTGCTGCTCCAGCAGAATTCTGCGCTGAAATCCATTTCTCAAAAGAGCAAACAGATTTTTTTATATTCAATTTTGAAATCTGACATGGGGCTAGACATATTGTCAATTTCCTAGCTGCCCCAAGTCACGTGACTTGTGCTCTGATAAACTTCAATCACTCTTTACTGCTGTACTGCAAGTTGGAGTGATATCACCCCCTCCATCCCCCCCCCCCCCAGCAGCCAAACAAAAGAACAATGGGAAGGTAACTAGATAGCAGCTCCCTAACACAAGATAACAGCTGCCTGGTAGATATAAGAACACAATAGTAAAAACCCATGTCTCCCTGAGACACATTCAGTTACATTGAGAAGGAAAAACAGCAGCCTGCCAGAAAGCATTTCTCTCCTAAAGTGCAGGCACAAGTCACATGACCAAGGGCAGCTGGGAAATTGACAAAATGTCTAGCCCCATGTTAGATTTCAAAATTGAATATAAAAAAATCTGTTTGCTCTTTTGAGAAATGGATTTTAGTGCAGAATTCTGCTGGAATAGCACTATTAACTGATGCGTTTCGAAAAAAAACATGTTTTCGGATGACAGGATCCCTTTAATATATGGCCAGGGCACACCTTTAAAAGGCAAGCAAATGTTGGTACACAAGTGCTAACGTTTTTATACAAAGAACGTTCTGGTTCTAAGGGCTAAAAAGCACAAGCTAGGACACACGCCACAGCTCTGCAGAAGTTTAAAAAAAAATTCAACTCCACTTACAAGCTATTTAGTTAAACCATGGCACACCTTTATATCAGTTGAACCTTTAAGGGGATGACTACCTGGGAGCTGACAGGGATCTTATGTGAACAGGCTGAGCCAAGAAATTATTTGCACTGGTGTTTACCAGCTTTCATTCCAAGCAATTGTCCATAATTGGCTATTCAGCATTGGGGCAAGAAAAGTTCTCAGACTGGCACTTCACTGAATTAAGCGACACGGGCATCACTTCTTTTTCCACCCCCATTACATTGTTTTTCAAGCAGGTTTACTTCATTAAGTTTGGCTTTAAATCAGCCTTTACTTACCAGGTCCCCTGGGGTCACGATACAGCAGTGCTCATCTTGTCTGATAGTCAGTGAGAGCCCGTGCAACAGAAACTTAATTACCTGAAAGAGAGAGAAAAACAAGCATTGTTAGGAGACAATATACACTCCATGGATTAACTCAGCGGAAATGAGACCAGCAAGAGTATTCATAACACAAACATATATGGTAGGCACTTCAATTTAATTTAACCTATTCATCTTTAGCTATGTCAAGGACATCTATGCAATACCATAGACCAGTGATCCCCAACCAGTAGCTCGTGAGCAACATGTTGCTCTCCAACCCCTTGGATGTTCCTCTCATGGTCCTTAAAGCAGGTGCTTATTTTTGAATTCCAAGCTTGAAAGCAAGTTTTAATTGCATAAAAACTAAGTATAGTGCCAAGTAGAGCCTCTTGTAGGCTGCCAGTCCACATAGGGACTGTCAAATAGCCAATCACCTTATTTGGCACCCCAATGGACTTTTTCATGCTTATGTTGCTCCCCAACTCTTTTTACATTTGAATGTGGCTCACAGGTAAAAAAGGTTGGGGACCCCTGCCATAAGGTGGCCATACACGGGCCGATAAAAGCTGCCGACAGACTGTGTCGGCAGCTTATTGGCCCGTGTATGGGGCCCCCCCGACGGGCTTCACCGATCGAGATCTGGCCGAAAGTCGGTCAGATCTCGATCGGATGGGACAGAAAATCCCGTCGGATCGCGGCCGCATCTATTCGTTGATGCGGTCCCGCGATCCGACCGCCCGTTTGGGCATCGTTAGGATCCGATCTTTGGGCCCTAGGGCCCACGATCGGATCAGCCCGATATTGCCCACCTCAAGGTGGGCATATCGGAGGGAGATCCGCTCATTTGGCGACATCGCCAAAAGAGCGGATCTCTCCATGTATGGCCACCTATAGACTGACAAAAAGGGAGCCTGAAGAGCTTGTTGGATAAGCTTTACAGCATCTGTTTCACTAAAGCTGCCCATAAACGGGCAAATGTAAGATCCCTTCAGACAAAGTGATCTGCTTATATGTATGGGGCCCACTGACGGGCCTGATCAATTTCATATCTGGCCACAGATCATCCAGATATAAGTTGGGCAGGTATATAAATACAGTTGAACAAAAATGATGTAGCTTGTTGACCTCACCAAACAAGTGGATCTGGACTTGTGGACCTTAAGGAAATATGCTAAAAGACGGGTTTACTAGTTTTCTATCCTGCACTACCCTAAAGATGCTTTTTCGTCCTCTCCTATCAGAGAGACTCCCAAGGGCCACCCTCCCTAAAAGGTGACCGATTTATTTTAATGTGGTCAGACAAATCCGTCAAAACGTCATGAGTGTAGTGGGTATGGAACAATTATGTAGCTAACAATTTTTCGTCAGAAAATCGATCAGGCAGGTTACAAGATTTCCATCGTTTACACTGACATGTATCCATTGTCCAATTGTTTGCAGGGCCAAGCAGACAGCTACCCACCGTTTTCCTGGCTTCAACTAGACGATATTGCTTGAAATGCTAGTTTTAGTTCATTTGTGTATTTAAAGGATTGTTTCAGGATAAGCTTAGTCGTTTTAGTTCATTTGTGTATTTAAAGGATTGTTTCAGGATAAGCTTAGTCCTATGAAAACTAAACGATCTTTTAAAAATCACCTTAAGCTGGCCATAGGCGTAAAGATAATGCCATATGTTTTGTGCGATTTTTGGACCGTGAGTGGATCTTCCAGACATTTTCTGTACCATGGCTATCGGTCGTTTGGACAGGTTAAATGATTTTTGCCGACAAATGATAATTTCTCTGCATGCATCTGACCATGTCGATGGGTGACTGTTGCTACTATTTGTCAGACATAACTTTTGTACGATTGTGGTCATGGGCAGAACATCGTCTGATTTTCTCTTTTACTACTTTATTTAATCTGAATGGTTGTTGGCAGGTAGGAAGATAGGGACGTCTAATCGTTTGTTGGATACAAGGGTAAAATCTGCACGTCTATGGCCAGCTCTAGGCTCACACACCTCCCTAATTCACAAAAGAGCAGCAAGGATGGTGACCACCATTTCTGTCCCCATTACATCCTTTCACCAGCCCACTGGAACATGCTCAGTCTAAGCGGATTGAGCTTGGACTGTTCAATACTGGTCCGTGCAGGTAAAAAGGACACAAACTGCCCACAAGTGGTGACAACTAACGCTCCCCATAGACACGAGGATTCTTCTTGCCGAACGACCGATTTTATGGAAGCCCAACCAATCCTTCAAAATTATTGTGCGGTTAGTGGGATTCGAACGATCGTACATCTTACGATTTTTCGCCCGACATCTGTCGGGAAATTGATCGGCCAGGTCAAAAAATCTTTGTCGGTCCCAGTGCAATCTATCTATGTTTGCAGGGCCAAGCAGGCAGCTCCCCTTTGTTTTCCTGGCAAATTGGTCTTTTTAGTGGATGATAAATTTGTACGATCGTTCTGAGAAGATCGTGGTCTCACGATCAGGATCCGATCTTTTAAAAATCTCAGCATCTATGGCCAGCTTAAGCCTGCTGCCCTACTCAGTATTTTAAGTGCAGCATGGGCCACTGGGGTCAAAATGCAACATTTTCATGATTAAAGGAAAACGCTACCCCCCAAACAATGTAGGTCTCTATAAAAAAAATATTGCATAAAACAGCTCATGTGTAAAACCCTGCTTCATGTAAATAAACCATTTTCATAATAATATACTTTTTCAGTAGTTTGTACCATTGAGTAATCATAAATAGAAAATTGCCATTTTTTAAAAAAAAAAAAAAAAAAAGGGCCACCCCTTGAGATCGTATGATTCACGGTGCACACAAACATACCAAACAAACTACACATGTTAGGTCACATGAGCCAATTAACAGAGTTCTTTATTTTGCTTCCATACGTCTTCCTGTTACAGTTAGTAGTATTATTATTTTGTTGCTCTTCACACATTGCGCCAGACATTTGCACGCACCGATTTAGCAATTTTTTTTTCTTTTTTAAACGATTTAGATGCCACCACATAATAAGACTTTTCAAATACCTGCGCATGAAGGTGATGGCTCTACCATGAGGGAGAATTTGAAAGGAATTTAAAACCGATCTATATATAATTAATCGTGGAAGACTTGTTAATGAAGAGGCGCTTATCTTACTCAGTCAGACAAATTGAATAAGACAGCAGTAGAAGAACAGCAGCAGGTCACAAACAGAGCCATCGCATACTGCATCAAAACATTAATTTGAAAATAAAAATGTAACCTAAATGACGATTAGCCTTCACCGTGTGCAACTGTATTTATAGCCAGAGCACAAGATAAAGGCAAAAACGGTCTAAGCAAATAAATAAACTGACTCTGCAAACTCTTTAAACACCATGTGGAAACCAAAATACCCTGGTCAACAAAAATGGTGTTACTCAGGTGGGTCAAAACCCAGGCAGCAAAGCTCAATGCTATAGGCTGCATGGGAACGCCAGTTAATTTTTAATTGATATTTCCTATTGAAAGGAGGTGGATTCACGCCATTTTATCGCCCTCCTGCCAAACTTTCAGAAGACAAATGCCCAAAATCAAGCCAAGTAGCATTACCCCTAGAGGAAGTTAGAACAGGTATGGGATCCGTTATACAGAAAGCTCCCAATTATCGAATAGCCATCTCTAGGGATGGGCGAATTTTTTCGCCTCGTTTCGCCGAAAAAATGACGCCCATAGACTTGTATGGCGGCATGCGTCAAAAAAAAAGACGCGCGTCAAAACTGTTTCGTCGCGCGACAAAATTTTTTTGACGCCCATAGACTTTAATGCGACATTTCGCTGGGGGCGAAATTTTTGGCGAAGCGAAACGGGTCAAATTCGCCCATCCCTAGCCATCTCCCTTAGATTCCATTATAATGAAATAATCCAAATTTTAAAAAAAATAATTTCCTTTTTGCTGTAATAATAAAACAGTAGCTTGTACTTGATCCAAATTGAGATATAATTAATCCTTATTGGAAGCAAAACCCTATTTTTTGGGTTTATTAAATGTTTACATGATTTTATTGTATACTTAAGATATGAAGATCCAAATTACAGAAAGATCCGTTAACTAGAAAACCCCAGGTCCAAAGCATTCTGGATAACAGGTCCCATACCTGTACTAGATTCCCAAATCAAAGTCATTAGGTATCACCACTAACTGCCAGGTGCATATCACTCAAAAAAGCAGAACTGCACCTGCACGTCATTAGACAGCACCTAATTGTGGCCATTCTCACACTTTCAATGGTGGGGGGAGGCTCTATTTTCAGCACTCTGAACCCCTAAGGGCTCTTACTCACTGGCGTTCTGACCTGCGCTCCCCTGCGTTCCGGTTTTTGGCATTCAGCCGCAGGGGAGCGCAGGAATAGACGCATGTCATTATTTCAAATGGGGCTGGACTCACTCAGACGCGTGTAGTTGCCGAACACAGGAAAAATGCAGCATGTTGCGTCTCAACCTGCGTTCGGCGCCTACACGCGTCTGAGTGAGTACAGCCCCATTTGAAATAATGACATGCGTCTATTCCTGCGCTCCCCTGCGGCTGAACGCCAAAAAACAGAACGCAGGGGAGCGCAGGTCAGAACGCCAGTGAGTAAGAGCCCTAACACAGAACAAGAATAAACACAGGCAACAAACTTTAGAAGTTTCCCAGCTTGCCATTACCTTAAATAATGATGGCACAACCCCTATGACTGGCACAAAGCTGGAGGCAGCTACACCCAAATTGCCATTAGCAATGCTACCTAGTTATTTTCCAATTTTTAAGCTTTAAACTAAAGCACCATTAGTTCTACGCATACTTGTACTGAAACACAAGTAGGAGTTACCATATTATTTACAGTGGCTGAACTAATGCTAAAAATACTCCAGAAGTGCAAGAATATTGTCTAATTATGCTCACTAGGGGTCCTGCTGTAATAAACTGTAAAAATAAAAAGAACCATCAAAGAATAGCCCTTATACAGGCTGGATAAAAACAGCTTTTATTTACAAACAGTAAAATGCTGGCCATAGACAGGCGATAAAAGTGCAAACGTGGCCACCCCCAAACAAACGCTGCATACTACACTCCAAGTATAGTGCTAGTACATAATCAAAATGAATTGAGAAATGAGAATATAAAGTAATGCTGCCTGCATTGGTAAACGTTATTTGTTTTCTTGTGTAATTACGGTGTATCCTGTGCTTGAATGGCTGCCCCCATGGCTACACAGCAGCTTGTTTATATAAACTATAGTAGTACTTATCTGTTATCTACTGTGTATCCTGTGCTTGAATGGCTGCCCCCATGGCTACACAGCAGCTTGTTTATATAAACTATAGTAGTACTTATCTGTTATCTACTATGTATCCTGTGCTTGAATGGCTGCCCCCATGGCTACACAGCAGCTTGTTTATATAAACTATAGTAGTACTTATCTGTTATCTACTGTGTATCCTGTACTTGAATGGCTGCCCTCATGGCTACACAGCAGCTTGTTTATATAAACTATAGTAGTACTTATCTGTTATCTACTGTGTATCCTGTGCTTGAATGACTGCCCCCATGGCTACACAGCAGCTTGTTTATATAAACTATAGTAGTACTTATCTGTTATCTACTGTGTATCCTGTGCTTGAATGACTGCCCCCATGGCTACACAGCAGCTTGTTTATATAAACTATAGTAGAGTTTCTGAAGCAAACAAGTTGTATTAGTGCAGGGAAACCGAACATTATATTGCCATTCCATTAAAATGCTTTCATTTGTTGGTGTCACTTTTCCTTTAACAAGCGGTTTTCGCGTTTTACGGTCGAGTTAGCTTTTTATTCAGCAGCTCTCCAGTTTGCAATTTCAGCAGTCTGTTGCTAAGGTCCAAATTCCCCTAGAAACCTAGCATTGATTTGAATAAGAGGTCTGAATAGAAAGATAAGTAATAAAAAGCAGCAAAACAATAAATGTGTAGCCTTACAGAGCATTTGTTTTTTCAGATGGGGGTCAGAAACGGGTCTCAAAAAAAATGGACCCACAAAGGACTCATGAAATCAGACAATCACAAGCAGGCACATGAAATCAGACAATCTGCCCATAGAATGTTGGGCAGCTGTGAGCTCATCAGCGGAGTAACAAACAACAATGTTGCAGATTAACTGACCTGGAGGAAAACTGGCTTCTACATTGTATTTAGAGTCAGAAGCACAGAAAAGACATTAACAAATGTCATGTCAATGGCAATTGCACTTTCACGAAAAACTTTAAAACTATTAAAGAAGTCATATAGGATAAATGAAAAAAAAAAAAATTGTAGGCAGTTATGAGTAATATATGATGTTGCTTTTACATGGTGCTAAAAAATTAATATTATCTTTAAAAATAGCCCCTTTATTGGAGCTCCCTATAGATGTTCACTGGGTCCCTGTTTCAAATGAGGGGTGGGCGTGTCCCTGCCAGAAGCACAGTGGGAGGGGGACAGCCAATCACAGCCCTGCAGTCACACAAGCACAGACAGGCTTCAGTTCCCCATCAGGTCCTGCTAGCTGCTGATTGGTTCCTGTCCTACAGTGCAGTGAGCCGAGAGTCGATGGCTCCCCTGCACAGCCTGGGAATTCAGGGAGCAGGAATTGGAAGAGAAGGGAGGGATTATAAAGGGTTTTTGCAGAAATATTCAATAAATCAGCCTGAAACACTACTTTTTTTAAAGGACCAGTAACATAAAAAAAAAAATTGTTTCTACATATTTAAATTGGCAAAGTCTTTATTAAGAATTAACTTACAGATTCTCCGCTTGCACGCCTCTTCAGAAACGGCGACAGGTTAATGATCCATCGTGCGGCACTCACTTTCTCCTCCCTGCCAGGGAGGAGAAATCACGATAGAATAGATTGTCGTCCCTGTCCCAATTTCTGAAGAGGAGCGCAAGCGGAGAAACGGTAAGTTAATTCTTAATAAAGACTTTGCGAATTTAAAGTTAATCTTGGTGGTTTTTGGTGTTTTTTTTTTTCGTTAAGTACAAAATTTTTTTTTATGTTACTGGTCCGTTAAGCACAGTTCTTCAATATCTAAATGAGTATAACGCACTGTTTTTTTTTTTTTTTTTCACAAAATGTCTTCTTTAAAAGTTTTAATATATGTATTGCTAAGAACTCCTATGTCTTTGCACAAAAAAAAAAAAAACAAACATGAAAATGTTATAAACCAAAAATAATGTTATTTTAGAGGGTTAAGCAGCAGTTAGGGACATCCCAACCACATAGGATGTCAGCTACAGCACTCATTAGACAGCCCAAAGAATAAGAGAGTGCACGTGCCTGTAGTAATTTGGGGAATAAGTGCTGAGTGCATGGCAGGAGAGTGATGAGCAGAGGAAAGCACTGGAGTTACTGAGCAAGAACGAGTAATCCAGTAACCCGGCTTAATGACAAGTAATTTGTGCCGCCTGGTCAGGCTGAAAATCAGTCGCATTGATGTGCACTTCACCATTAAAACAAGCACAGGGAAGATATGGCACAGCGAGCAGGGGGTCACTGGAATCTTCCCTGAAAGGAATAAGTTTCTCTCTCTAGTGCATCCAATCATGCTACACACTCAGTACGGCTCAATCACAAAGGTGCTAAATATAAAATCCGTAGGGGGGGAGGGGGTTCCTAAATAAAAGTTGCACATGGTCTATTCCTCATAAACGGGTCAATTTTAAAATGCATGTTTTAATTTAATAGTTGTTCTTATTTTAATCTGTTGTATTGTGGTTATTTTAGCAACCAGAGAGCCGTGGCAATTACCAGGGTTGCACCGAATCCCAGATTCGGTTCGGGATTAGGCTGAACCGAATGTGAATCCTAATTTGCATATGTAAATTAGGGGTGGGTAGGGAAATCACGTGACTTTTCGTCACAAAAGAAGATTTTTTTTCCACTTTTTCCTTTCCTGCCCTTAATTTGCATATGCAACTTAGGATTCAGACCGGTATTCGGCCGAATCTTTCACCAAGGATTCGGCCGAATCTCAAACAGATTCGGTGCCTCCCTAGCAATTACAAGCATGAGATCAGCAGAGCAAGTAGCTGCAAATGTCAAAAACCACAAAGACCAACAATACTTCTTTTGACAGCATACCTTACCGTGGAAATAAATACCAAAACTGGGTCCACTATACAGCCTATTTGGCCATCAGGGACACTATTTCAATTGTACGTACAAGGCTCATTTATAAAGAGTGCAGCACATAATGATTGTGCAAGTACAAAGCAGCAGTCGTAGTAGCACAGGGTGCAATGCAAGGGGTTGTTCTCCTTTGAGATAACTTATAGTATGATGTACAGATTGCTATTCTGAGACAATTTGCAATTGGTTTTCATCTTCTATTATTTGTGGATGTTGAGTTATTTAGCTTTTTATTCAGCAGCTCTCCAGTTTAGAAATTCAGCCATCTGGTTACTAGGGTCCTAAATACCCTAGCAACCATGTTGATTGGCGAAAGACTGAAATATGAATAGGAGAAGAGCTGAATAGAAAGATGAGTAATATAAAGTAGCAATAACAATACATGTGTAGCCTTGCAGAGCATTCCATTTTTTAGATGGGGTCAGTGATCCCCCATTTTGAAAGCTGGACAGGGTCAGAAGACGAAGGCAAATAATTAAAGTATAAAAAAGTAAAAATGAAGACCAATTGAAAAGTTGCTTAGAATTGGCCATTCTATAACATTTTAAAAGTTAACAAAGGAGAAGGAAAGGCTAAAATTAAATAAGTTTTATCAGGTCTATATAAAAACCCCAAAAAAACCTAAAATGAATGCTGCTCCGAGTCCTCTGTCAAAAGAAACAAAACATTTCTTTCTTTCTATTGTGTAGACATGGGCTCCTGTATCAGACTTCCTGTTTTCAGCTTAAACCTCCAGGGCTAGGGCTTGAGCATGCTCAGTTTGTTCCTCCCTCCCTTTTCCTCCTCCACTGCCTGCTGTAATCTGAGCCCAGAGCTATGAGTGAGCAGGGAGAGACACAGGCAGGAAGTGATGTCACACCACACTTATATGGCAGCTGCTATCCTAAACAAACAGAGCTTCTATAGCGGTCTACTCGGTAAGGTAATCTATGTGGCTAATCTATTGGCAATAAACTACTTCAGTAGCTTTCCTTCTCCTTTAAAGGTGAATCACCCCTTTAACACCTAAGTATAGCTGGCGAGTACATATGTAATGTACAGAGAAGTGCAAGTTTCACTCACCAGCATAACCACAATTCCCCTACATTATACTTAGTTATAAGAAAGCAGTCATAAGCTATTCATAAAATAGATTTCTCTTCAATTATGCAATCTTCCAAACTTCCTATACATGTAACAGCATAAACAGAGGAGTTTTAGTGCAGTTAGCATTTGTAATGGATCTGTTATCGCTCCATCCTCCCAGTGAGCAGAATGATTAGACTGCACGGTTTGCTCCATTTCAGCAGAATGGCATTTCAATCAATAATAATGCAGAAATTAGCACACGCTGTGGTCGGTGTGAGGCGCCCTACTCTTGTACAGAGATGAGGGGGAAGTGCTTCTTTTGAAAGCACATTACCCTAAAGATGCTATTTGCTCGGCACTGCTTACTGCAGGAAAATTCATATATTGGCACAGTTTTGGAATCTCTCCATAGCAGACTCGGCTAACTGTTCCTTCATAACTGTTATTAGTATAGATGAATGCCATGATAGTATAGCCAACTAGCAGGAACCATTCCCATCCCCATTAGACTAGCAAAGTCATTTAATCCTTCCCTAACTTGTTCCATATCACCCATTATTGAAAACAAACAGGGGCAGAGGGACTTGAAGGCCCCCAAAGCAAAGAGGGCACTGGAGCATTCCCTTCCCTTTAGTCCTGCCTTAAAGGGGTGGTTCACCTTTAAGTTAACTTTTAGTTAGTTTTTCAATTGGTCTTCATTATTTATTTATTTATTTTTTATATAGTTTTTGAATTATTTGCCGCCTTCTTCTTCTTCTGACTCTTTTCCAAGCCTTCATATGGGGGTCACTGACCCCACCTAAAAGCAAATGCTCTGTAAGGCTATAAAGCTATTGCTATTTTATTTGTCATCTTTCTTTTCAAGTCATCCCTCCTTCATATTCCAGTCTCTTATTCAAATCAGTACACGGTTGCTAGGGTAATTTGGACCCTGGCAACCAGATTGCTGAAACGGCAAACTGTAGAGCTGCTGAATAAAAAGCTAAATAATTGCAATTGCAAATTGTCTCAGAATACCACTCTCTACACCATACTAAAAGTTATTTTAAAGGTGAACGACCCCTTTAAAGAGATACCGACACCAGAAATTAAACCATTTTTACATTTATCATAGTATTGACTTTGTTTGCTACTTATAATCTAGCCATAAAGTATTTGCTCAAAGCTTTTACATTACCCATCTGACTCCCCATGCTCGTCTATGAGGGGCTGCCATATTTGTGCAACAGGAGTCCGTTAGCATTAGAAACTTTAATGAACAGGCTGAGATGGGACAGTCAGGTTAGCAAAACAGTCAGGTTTAGGAATATAAACTAAAAATTATTTACAAAAACAGACCTCTCAGCAAAAAAAAAAAAAAAACATCAACATGTCCTATAGGTAACTTTTAATGTACATTCATATTTTAAAAAGTCGTTTTTAGTGTCAGTATCACTTTAAGAGCATGGAAATGGTACCTGCAAGCCAGAGGCAGACTATCACGATTCCTTCACAATCTGGTTCAATAACTCCAACTGAATGAGCTTAAAGGCAATAGCTATGCGGCCATAGTCATGGTGTATTTCTGACCAGGTTTTAGCACCACTATAACATGAGTGCACTTTCAGGGCTTTAGCACACCGGCAGATTCGGGGAGATTTAGTCGTCTGGCGACTAATCGCCTCTTCTCCGGGGAGACAATCTTCCCGAATTGCCTTCCGTCTGCTAAAATGAAAAAAAAAAACCTGCGGCAATGCACTTGCGGCGCTTCGATTTCCGAAGTCGCCCGAAGTTTCCTCATAAGGCAACCTTAGGTGAGTTCGGAAATCGAAGCACCACGAGTGCATTGCTGCAGGCGATTTTTCATTTAAGCAGGGGGAAGGCAGGTCGGGGAGATTGTCGCCCGAAGAAAAGGCAATTAGTCGCCAGGCGGCTAATTCTCCTGGAATCTGCCCGTGTGCTAAAGCCCTTAGTAGAGCCAAACAAATAGAAAGGTTATGTTATTCTACCTTGTATGCCATTAGAACTCCTTTCATTCCAGCCATATCTACCTCTGGATATCAGGCTAGGTACACTGCAATCTAGTGAGCTTTTCAGAAAAGACAAATTAGGGGCAGGATTACCATAGGACAAATGGAGAGCAGGACAAATGACCAAACACAGAGTTTAAAACAAAGTTATAAAAGGGAAAGTACTACAATGGGAATGAGTTCAAGCACTAATATCTTATGTTCCTAGCACAAGAGGAAGATAAAAAGAAAATATGTGCCTGTGAAAGGAAGTGAATACTACTTTTAAAATCTCATGACAAAGTATGGGACAAGAAAAAGGTTTCATTTTCTGTCCTTCAAACCCTTACCTGGTTACTAGGGTCAGTGGGACACCTTACCAACAAATCACAATTTTTAAACAGACGCACACCCAGTTGTGTGTGTATATATATATATATATATATATATATATATATATATATATATATATATATATATATATATATATATATATATATATATATATATATATATATATATATATATATATATATATATATATATATATATATATATATATATATATAAAAATAGATTTTTGCATGATCCAAATAGTGGTATCTGAGTAAAACGCCTATATTTCAGTGTATATAGTTGTTATTCATGAGCTCAAAGATATTAACTTGCTTCATTATTAATTTACCATATTTCAGGGATATTTGAAGCCATTTGTAAGACTACAAATGACTACAAATGCATTATTATTGCTACTTTATTACTGATCCTTCTATTCAGACTCTCTCCTATTCATAGTCCAGTCTCTTATTCAAATCAATGCATGGTTGCTAGGGTAATTTGGGCCCTAGTTACCAGATTGCTTAAAATGCAAATTGAAGAGCTGCTGAATAAAAAGCTAAATAACTCAATAACCTTTAATAATAAAAATTTAAACAAACTGAAAATTAATTCAGAATATCACTCTCTATATATCATACTAAAAGTTGTCTCAAAGGTGAACAACCCCTTTAAGCATATTGTGCTTTGCAAATGATCATATCTCTAGTCTGATTACAGCAAAATACAAATTGCTAAATAGGGGGCCCCCACCACACATACACACACACAGACTGCTGGTATGACCAGATGTGACAGCGGGTGGTCAGAAAAGTGGTTCTTACACGGCCAACTGTCATGTCTAAATGGCGATTCACACTAGCAACTGTGGAGCTATTTCTACAGACAGGTGCAAAGCAGTAAGACCGAGCAGTCACTACAACTGCACTTGGATAGGAACAAGCCCAAAATGAATAGATTTGCTTTTACACTCACATACGCACACGTTGTCCATCACAAAAAAACATTTCCAGCATTTAAATGACTTTTGTGATATATTTATCCACACTGCGCTATGGCCCAGTTGCACGGTCAACCCACCAATACTGCTTCAGTGACTATTCCTGGGTTCTGTCCTGTACATGGGAGGTACGCTACAGTAGAGTCCTGTGTAGAACCAATTTGTAAAACCCGACCCAGCCCGCAACCTGCATACTTACCCGCTACCCGACCCGACAGTAGTTTATCCGCAACCTGATCCCCTGACCATCAAGAAACAAGAAGTGTTGTCATTGTAAACCGGAAGTGTCATCATTAGAAGTAGGTGTGATCAGAAAAAAAAGGCGTAAAACTTGCTATTGAGAAGAACCGCGACCCGACCTGCGACCCGCAAACTCGGATAACCGCCGACCCGTGTCTATACCCGCTCCCGAATTTTCTACCTGCAACCCGCATTGTACCGTAAGTTTTTGTGGGTAACCCGATCCGCTGCAGGACTCTACGCCATAGGACATTTCAAACAATACAAATATTTAAATTACAGGGAAACACACAGGGAAACAAATAATACCAGGCAAGGCCGAGCAGGATAAAACTAACTGTATTGAATAATAATATATGTCTTTTATGCCATACCAGTTATAGATGTTGCAGCGCTTAGCACTGGAGCCTTGCGTTTAATTACAACAATGAAAAAGAGGTCCCACAATTTCTGAAGCCCTACGTCCATACTTATCGATCTATGGGAGACATGTGCCTGCAGCCACAGCACAAAAGCTCTCTGGATAGAAGGACCAAAAAAGCAGTTGTTCTACGGAGAAACTAGCATTTGCCATATTATACCAGAACACAGGCTTATGTCACAAAAAGGGTGAAAACACCTTAACTGAAAACAAATTGTGTTTGACATGTAACCATACTTTTAATGGCTCAAAAAAAAAAAAAAACAGCCAAACACATTATCCAAATAGAGTAGCAGGGCTGAACTTGCTCCAACGCCATGTGAACATGATAACTATATTTGTAAACACAACGAACTACAAATTCCACTTGACAAGCCATGTCAAAATTCTCTTTAAAATAAATAAAAAAAAATGTTTCTGTATATATAAGCCTAAGGCATGTCTTACACGGAGTTCAGTAGCTTCTGCCTTTTGCAGTTTAGAAGCAAGTTTTTCTGTATTCTGGTAGTCTCCGTAAGGATTGATGAAACACGTACAAGGAGCAGCAACCATGCCCTCTCATTAGACAGAATTCATTCAGAAGCATTCAGCTTTCCTCGGGATGTAAAACAGCATAATCATTAAAAGGCCCTTTTAGTATAACAAGCCCAAATTGATACTTCTAAGATGGAAGGAGATCATTCAGACTTTATGTGGGTCCTCTTTTCAGCAATGGTTACTGGTTATCACATTTTACTTGATCAAATGCTCCTTTAGTAGAACATTTACAGCATAAACCACGTTGAAGACAAGTACTGCCATGATGATAAATGATCAATGATGTAAACTTCGCCTGTTTTTATTTTATTGCCATCTTTTACCCTCTCTTTTGCATCTCTCTGTTCTGAGCTTGTGCCCAATTTCTGATTTGCTCCATGGCTTTTTTTGTATTTTTATTTATGTCTCCTGTTCTCTGGCTCCTTCGGCGAGACATTTGCACATGTCGGAGTCTAACCAATGTCTAGACTGATTTCAGTGCCCCGGGGTGGAGATGCATGTTCTACATTGTGATTGGTATAGTTAGTGTGTGCAGGAGGTAAAGTGTTAGGGATGCACTGTATCTAGGATTCAGTTTGGATTCTGTCTTTTTCAGCAGGATTCGGACAAATCCTTCTGTTTACTAGGGATGCACCAAATCCACTATTTTGGATTCGGCCGAACCCCCGCAAAAGATTTGGCTGAAGTCACCTAAAATAGCACACAAGAAACTCAGACTCCTAAATGCGTAAAGTGCAACCAACAAGAGGCCACACTAGAACATGCTCTGTGGTCTTGCACAAAACTAAATACCCTTTGGAATCCAGTCCCATCACAAATCGCAAATCTGTGCTATATTAACACAACAGGGACAAATACTACTGGGATTGCACCCTGCAGCCCCTAACAACACTATCAAAGGTAACATCAGAGTAGCAGATACAATGGCATTAACTGCAGTTAAGACCATTCTGGACTAACGAGCAACCCTCTTCAATGCAAATGTGGGAACGCAAATTGCTATATTCAATGCAACTACAATGAGTCCTAGCATCACAAGACAAGGAATCCAAGGGTTCTTGTTTCTTTGATATTTGGAGCAAATATTTAGACACACTTGAGGGACAAAAATACCGCAAGCTAGTGGCACCCTTCTGATATACTACGGGTTAGGGCACACCTGGAGATTCAGGGATATTTAGTCGCCCCAAACTGCATCCCCGTGTCTTCCGCCGGCTTTAATGGAAAAAAAAAAACCCCGCCAATTCACTCAGGGTGCTTAGATTTCCAAAGTCGCCCAAAATTTCCTCACGAGTAAACTTTGGGCGACTCCTGAAATCTAAGCACCGCAAGTGCATTGGCGCAGGCGTTTTTTCATTAAAGCCGGGGGAAGACATGGAGAAGCAGTTTGGGGAGATTAGTCGCCCCAAAGAAGAGGAGATTAGTCGCCGGGCTACTAAATCTCCCCGAATCTCCAGGTGTGCCCTTACCTTAAATGGTGGGCAGAAGCCTCCCTCAGGGGAGAACTCACATGAAAATCCATAAATTAGATAAGAAGAAACTCGCCGCCTCCTCCTCCTCCTCCAACAATTAAATCCTGCGCAGGGCGATTTGCCCTGAGAAGACGACAAACGACATGGAAAAGACCTCCATTCACCCCTCTCCTCTTCCCTCCCATCCTCACTTTCACCCCTTCTCTATTCTCTTCCTACTCCAATTAGTTTTAAGTTACTCATATGCTAAATGCATGTTACCGTGCAACTCGGACTCACAAAATGATGTGTTGAACCGTGGCTAAGGTCACATATAGTATATAAGCATCTATAACTTGAATGTGGCTACAAAGCAACAAACATGTATTCTGCACGGTTGTTTGGTATTTACTTTTGTAATAGCATCCATTAATTTTATTGAAAATGTAATAAAACAGTTATAAAAAAAAAAAAAAAAAAAAAAGAAGAATCGGCCCAATATCGAATTGAATCTTAATTTGCATATGCAAATTAGGGACGGGGAGAGAAATCACATGACTGTCACAAAACAAGGAAGTAGAAAATGTTTCCCCTTCCCGCCCCTAATTTGCATATGCAAATTAGGATTCGGTTCAGTATTCGGATAAATCTTTTGCGAAGGATTCAGGTGTTCGGCCGAATCCACAATAGTAAACAGGAACATTGGGAGTAAGACAAACCTACTATGCACATTATAGAGGGCAGTGACCATGGCCATAGTAGAGCTTAAAAGAGGCAGATATGTGCAAGTCTAAATAATAAAGATGAGCATTCAAATAAGAGAGGCAGCAACGTGCAAAACACTAAGCTTCCCTTTGTCTTCGGGGGGAAATAACTGCAATTTAGGGGCAGATTTATCAAAATGTGAAACTAGAACTCAGCACACTTTCTATTCATTGCAATGGGATTTTTAGAATATTTATTAATGGAGTTCACCATTTGATAAATATGCTTTTAAAAATCCCCTAGGAATGATTAGAAAGTGAGGGTATTTTCTGTGGCGAGTTCTATTTGCAAATTTTGATAAACCTGTCCCTTAAACTAAGTATGCCGGGAACATTGGCATCCACCAATAAAAGGCTAAAAAGACCACTTTTAGCAGTTAATGGGGTTAAATGCAGTTTCAATAGCAATGATGGGGTTGGTAGGTTTGATACAACAGACATACATAATTGTAGTTCATTACTATACAGAACAGCCAGATTAAAAACATGAAACACAAACAGGATGCCTGCAAATACACTCATTCATATACAGGTATGGGATCCTTTATCCAGAAGCTACGAATTAGAGAAAGGCCGCCTCCCATAGACTCCATTTTATCCAAATAATCCAAATTTTTAAAAATGATTTTCTCTTTGATAAAAAAAAAAAAAGAAAAAAAAAAAAAAAAGAAAAACAGCTTGTATTTGATCCCAACTAAGATATAATTAAAGAGATGGTTCACCTTTGGTTAACTTTTATTATGTTATAGAATGGCCATTTCTAAGCAAATTTTCAATTGGTCTTCATTATTTATTTTTTTTATAGTTTATGAATTATTTGCCTTCTTCTCCTGACTCTTTTTAGCTTTCAAAAGGCTGACCCCATCTAAAAACAAATGTTCCATAAAGCTACAAATTTATTGTTATTGCTTTTTATTACTCATCTTTCTGTACTGACCCTCCCCTATTAATATTCCACTGAAATCAATGCATGGTTGCTAGGGGAATTTAGACCCTAGCAACCAGATTGCCTACACTGCAAACTGGAGAACTCAATAAAAAGCCAAATAACTCAAAAACTGCAAATAATAAATGAAAATCATTCCAAATTGTCTCAGAATATCACTCTCTACATAGGGTTGCCACCTTTTCTGGGAAAAAATACCGGCCTTCCTATATTTTTTCTCAATTAATAACATTAGGATCAGTAATCTTTTTTACCAGCCAGGCCGGTAAAATACCGGCCAGGTGGCAACCCTATCTCTACGTCATACTTAAAGTTAATTCAAAGGTGAACAACCACTTTAATCTTTATTGGAAGCAAAACCAGCCTATTGGGTCTATTTAATGTTTACAGGTTTTGCTATTAGACCTGAGGTATGAATATTAGGGAAAAGATCTGTTTTCCGGAAAGTCCCAGGTCCCTAGCTTTCTGAATAACAGGTCCCATACCTGTAGTAAAGATAGCAACAATAGGCCAAGATAATGATAAAATGTGGCCCCAGTAACTAAAGATGGCCATAGATGCAAAGATCCGCTCGTTAGGCGACATCGCCAAATGAGCGGATCTTTCCCCGATATGCTGTTAACGAGCATGGCAATATTGGGGGTAATCTGAACGTTCGGCTGTATGGGCGAACAATTCGATTATGATGTGCAATGGGCTCCGGCGGGATCGGTCGGGTCAAAATCAAACCTGTCCGATCAACCAAACGACCGATCTCTGCCGGACGAAAGATGTCGGCACTCTCCACACACGATCCGAAAATCGGACGAATACTCGATTCGTACGATAGGATCTGTGCATCTATGGCCAGCTTAAACTACAACTGGATAAACCTTGGCACCATCTGCAGGTTTTTAGAATTGGCCATAGAGTAGCACACATTCAATTAGACTGAACAGCTTCATAACGTATCATTACAACTTCTCATCCACATTCTGCAGGTTGCAATGACACAGCTACCAAGATAACACTTCCCTTTCCCTGTCCTCAGAATAGGTAATTATACAGCTTCTCGTCTTTTACGTATCGGTCGGACTCGGCTGCCTTTTTCTGTTTTTAGCACAGATTCTTACCAGCACTCCCTAAAGGTGAATGACAAAGAAACTTTAATAGAAGAGGATTCACTCGTCTGGCCCACAAAAACCACAGCACGCCAATTCCAACTTCCCACTGATGTAATTGCTGCATGCAACTCTCCAGTTCAGCCACAACTCCCTGCATGGCTCGGAAAACAGAAATATGCTGAATAATAAGTCACAGCGTGGAGATCCCTGCACCAGGGTAATATGGTTGTACTGTTAGTCCAAAAACACTGTCCATTTTGTATGGTATAATTTATGAGTTTAACTGTACTATAAATACTCTACATTCACTTTTATTGTGCTCCATGCACTGGTCTCCCAACAGTAGGTGGTGAAGTTGTAAAATTCGGGGGGTTGTGGAAGCATTCTTAGGGCTAAATCAAAGTATATTTAAATATAATGGAAGTGCTACTTGCAATGCAATGCAATGAAGTTGCCCAACACGCTTTAAGCCTTAAAGGAACAGTAACACCAACAAATGACGTGTTTTAACGTAATTTAGATATAAGGTACTGTTGCCCTGCACTGATAAAACTGGTGTTGTTGCTTCGGATACTCTCCTATCCTATATAATAAAGTTGAAGTGTCTCTGCGTCCAGTCCCTGTGTCTGTGGAATTGCGCTACAGCGCATGTGCCCCACGGACCGTCTAACACCCGTTAATTTAACGGGCTTAATGTCTAGTAGTTTATATAAACAAGCTGCTGTGTAGTCATGGGGGCAGCCATTCAAGCACAGGATACACAGTAGATAACAGATAAGTACTATTATAATTTATATAAACAAGCTGCTGTGTAGCCATGGGGGCAGCCATTCAAGCACAGGATACACAGTAGATAACAGATAATTAATACTATAGTTTATATAAACAAGCTGCTGTGTAGCCATGGGGGCAGCCATTCAAGCACAGGATACACAGTAGATAACAGATAATTAATACTATAGTTTATATAAACAAGCTGCTGTGTAGCCATGGGGGCAGCCATTTAAGCACAGGATACACAGTAGATAACATAAGTACTACTATAGTTTATATAAACAAGCTGCTGTGTAGCCATGGGGACAGCCATTCAAGCACAGGATACACAGTAGATAACATAAGTACTACTATAGTTTATATTAATAAGCTGCTGTGTAGTCATAGGGGCAGCCATTCAAAGCAGAAAAGGGAGAAAAGGCACAGGATACAAAGCAGATAACAGATAATCTCTGTAGTATACAATTGGATTCTTCAAAATATATCAGTTATCTACTGTGTATCCTGTGCTTGAATCGCGGCCCCAATGGTTACACAGCAGCGTGTTTATAGATGATAGTCATGTTTCTGAAGTAAACACACCAGTTTTACCAGTGCAGGGCAACATTACATTATACTGTCATTCCTTTAAAACAGTTATTTTTTGGTGTTACTGTTCATTTAAGTTCAAAAATAAAAACAAGAACTTCACTTTAAACCAAAAACCAGAAAGCAGCTACCATGTGACACATTAAGGTGCTTTTCATCTACTGCAATCACATTTTGTGCCCACACCTTGGGATAGAAAGACCCTGTAGACAATAAAAACTTAAGCCAACAAGAGCAGGCAGCCAACCATAGCATTATAATTTAGAACTGTTGACTTCAACATAAAAAGCACAGCCAATGGCTCAGTCTAAAATGGAGGTCTTACAGCTTTGAACAAATACACAAAGCAATATGAACAATAATGCTTACAAATAAATAATTTGTCTCAACTCCATGCACCTTGAAGAGCATTAAAGGGGACATAACCCCAAAACAACAATTTGACTAATGAAAGAAAAATGAATTCCAAGTAACTTTCCAAGATTGGTTCATTAGAAAAAGGAAAGCGGTTTGTAAATTTAATTTAAGTCTGTCGCTTTCCATCCTCTGGTCCTGTCTCTTGAAAAAATTATAGCAGAAGTCAATATTGTGTGGATCTGTACACCAGGCTTCAACTACAGGGATGGGAACGGTTATTCAGAATGCTTGGAACCCAAGGCTTTCTGGATAATGGATCTTTCTGTAATTTGGATCTTCATACCCCAAGTCTACTAGTAAACCTGGTTTTGCTTCCAATAAGGATTCATTAGCTTATTACATAGAATTATTAATACAGAGTATTATTACAGAGAAAAAAGAAATCATTTTTAAAAAACTTGGATTATTTGGATAAAATGGAGTCTATGGGAGACCGCCTTTCTGTGATTCTGAGCTTTGTGGATAAAGGTTCCCAGATAACATATACCATACTAGTACTTGCTTCAAAAAAATTAAAGGGGAACTACGGCTTCCAAACCAAAATTTGATAAAGAGGCCCACATAACACAGAAACCCCTAATATACCCATCACAGTTAACTGTTTCTTCAAAAAGTATGAATAAATTCCATTTTCTACGCTGAAATCCAGCTTTTTAAAAGTTCTTCTCTTTCTGCATCATTTGAAATCCTGGCAGGGAAGGAGGGACTAAAACATTTATGTTAGAAATTGTAACCACAGTTTATAGACAGCATGCAGGAACTACATAACCCACAATGCATTTCACTGTGATGTTCCTTTCCTTATTGAAATCACGTGTGCAGGGAATTGTGGGGTTTGGAGGATGCAGGCTGAGGGCAGCTGGCTGCTGATACAAAGTAACAGTAGTCAGTCAGCTCAGCAAAGTAGTCAGACAGATCAGCAGGAGAGCAGGGGGCTAGGCTTAGAGAACTATCAGAAACCATTAAAAATCATAAAAAGTCTGCATATTTTTTAATTGATGTATATTGCAAAGTTGCTTGAAATTCAAAAAGCTTACATTATGTTCTTGTGGATTTCCCCTTTCACACCAGCAAGAGTACAGAAAGGGACACTAATACTGCCACACCGTTTCAAAAGCAAGTGCCACCAGGGCAGTGAACAGGAAGGGACAGACGCTGCTTTCAACAGCAATTACATTTACACTCTGAAACAACTGAAAATGTGCAATGAATATACATTATACATTTACTTTCATTATGCAAAATGCTATATTGAGTTTGCATCCCCTTTAAAGATTCTAAATAAAAGGACTATGATTGTAATACTTCATACATTAAAAAAAGCCACACAAGTTAGAAGAGAAAATATATTTATAAATCACTGTTTACCGATTGCCTAGTCAACGCAAGGTGACAGTAATGGTGCTGCTAATCTGCATTATGCCGCTTCCATGCTAGGAAATGCTACGCTTTTTTTTTTCCTAAGATGTCAGTTCACAGGGAGGCTCGGTGCTTCTCCTGGATTCAAAGAGCAACAATATGTCCAGGGAGCGAATGGAATTGTCTGTCTTTGGGGAGTGCAATAGTCTGGCTTTGTTTAATTACACAGGAAGCCGAGCTATTCCTGGAAATGTCATATTTTACACTATAACGGTACTTACAATATCTATGTATGTATATACAGCATCCGTAGCAACAGTAGCTGGTATTTGATCCCAACTAAGATATAATTAATCCTTATTGGAAGCAGAACCAGCCTATTGGGTTTATTTAATATGTGCAACATGTTCTGCTAGACTCAAGGTATGAAGATCCAAATTACAGAAAGATCTGTTATCTGGAAATCCCCAGGTTCCATACCTGTATAGCAGGGGTGCCCAAAAGGTAGATCAGGATTTACCAGTAGTCCTTTAACTGATGATCAGTTCATCTCAAGACACAGTCCACAAACATCTTGTCTAAATCAGCCGCCTGTTTAATTTTTTTATATTCAGATTAGGGATGCACCAAATCCACTAATTTCAATTCAGCCAAACCCCCGAATCCTTCGCAAAAGATTCTGCTGAATAACTAGCCAAATCGTAATTTGCATATGCAAATTAGGAGTCGGAAGGGGAAAGCAATTTTTACTTCCTTGTTTCATTACAAAAAGTCACGCAATTTCACACCCCTGCCCCTAATTAGCAAATGCAAATTAGGATTCGGTTCGGCAAAAGGATTCCAAATCCTTCTGAAAAAGGCCGAATCCTGGATTCGGTGCATCCCTAATTCAGATATTTATTATTTTAAGGTCACATAACAAATAGTGATCTCTTAAATATAGCAATATAAATTCTCTGATAAATCTATATTTAAGTAATATTTTCCATAGAACAGAATGCTAACAATGTTTTTATGGAAGTAGATCATAATGGGACCCATTGCGCAGTAGATGGATTTACCGGTAAGGATCTACTGCGCATGTGCTGAAAGTCACGAAGTTTACAAAAAAGAAATTGTAAACTTCGCGACTTTCGGGCGCATGCGCAGTAGAGCCTTACCGGTAAATCCCTCTACTGCGCATGCGCCACCAAATGCCGGGCGAACGTGGCTGCCGTAAACTCAACAGGAAAGGAACTGCACGGAGGGGTCAGTAGCAAGTTAGGGGCATTTGCCCGGGGGGAGGGATTTTTGCCCCAAAGGGGTTGAATTCTCCTTTAAGTAGGAGAAATAACAGCCTGACAGAAAGTAATCCCATCCTAAAGTGCAGGCACAAGTCACATGACTGGGGCAACTGGGAAACTGACAATATGTCTAGCCCCATGTCAGATTTCAAAATTCAATATATAAAAAAAAAAATCTGTTTGCTCTTTTGAGAAATGGATTTCAGTGCATAAGTCTGCTGGAGTAGCACTATTAACTGGTGCGTTTTGAAAAAAACGTTTTCCCATGACAGGATCCCTTTAAGTACTGAACCCAAGAGCTCAACCAGCAAAACACCCCATCATTTATTCTGCACCCGAAAGTGAACACTTCCTTCAGCACACAAGAAATATGGAGGAACATGCTGGAAGGACATCTTCTGCAGACTTTTAAAAGCCATCGTTCTACAAAAATGAGGCATTCGACTCTAATGGAAACCATCTGGCAGCATGTTACAATTCAGCAGCAAAATCAACTGGATGAACATTGTTCCACAAAGTATCGAGGCCTGCTTTTATTTTGTGCAATTTTCATTCAGCGGATTCGTGGGAGAACTTTGGAAAGAGATGCGCCAATGAGGTTTTTGCTTTGTTTCTTTAAACATAAAGAAGCAAACAACTTGGTATATACCATCAAACCAGAGGAGGAGAAAACACCAATAATATGCAACCCACGTATCTCTGGCTGCTGCTAACCTACCCGGCAGGACAAGAAGTCATACATGGGAGTTTTTTTTCTCATGTGCTGCTTAAGGAGCATTGCAATATCTGCCAAGCAGGGGGTACACTTTAAATTGTGAAAGAATTGCAACAGCAAATACTTTTTCATACTACACTGACAATCTAGTGCCCATCCAGCATTAAATGTCTTCTATACCTTCATTATATATAAAAAAATATCATTCCCTGACAGGTTATAATTCCCATACAAGAAGCCATCAGGAGTGTGGCCTACCAGCTCAAGGGGTGTGACCATATGCCATGGGGGCATAAACTGAGATAAGCCTTAAAGGAGAAGAAAAGTTACGAAGGCAGTTTATTGCAAATAGATTAACCACAATAGGGAAAGCTAGAATGCTATATTTATTCTGTAGAATACTTTACAATACCCGAGTAAAGAGCACTAAAAACTATTGTTTTTTTAGAATAGCAGCTGCCATATTAGCTTGCTGTGACATTTCCTGCCTGAATCTCTCCCTGCTAACTAATATTTCTGGGCTCAGATTACAGCTGGGAGGGTAGGAGGGAGGTAGAGAGGAGCAAACTGAGCATGCTCAAGCCCTAGCCCTGAAGGTTTATGCTGAAAACAGGAAGTCTGATACAGAAGCCCATGTGTACACAATAGAAGGAAAGAACTGCTGTGTTTCTTTTGACAGAGGACTCAGCAGAATTACTTTGAGGGTTTGCTGGTTTATTTATATAGACCTTTCTGATAAAGCTTACTTTTAACCTTTCCTTCTCCTTTAAACTTATTGCAACCATTCTGCCCAAACATCCGAACAACCAATCATCCTGCAGTCTGAAAGTGCAGTATGGCAATGCATCATGAAGTGAGTGCATGTTGCACAGGCAAATGTGAAAAAGAGCTAATAATGTTTAAATAATGGCTTTTGGTACAGAATAGCCTAGACATTTCATAATGAAAAATAAAAGTGCACCCCACTGGTAAACAGATTTTTTTTTTTTTATTATTTAATGCAAAGACTTGACCTAGATTATATAATGCTACAAATATCTAGACCGGCAATAAAACATAGTAAATCAACCATATTGGAGTATTACCCTTAACAACTAATCCCTTATTGATTATGAAATGTTCCATTAAATCAGTCAACTACTGAACCCAGTGTTTGCCACTACATATTTAATATACACCCTGCAGCTAATTTCGCAGTCAGATTTTTTTTAAACATATATATATATATATATATATATATATATATATATATATATATATATATATATATATATATATAAATATATGTGTGTGTAACAATTGCTGCATTAGCCTTCTTGTTAAAGTTCAGGGAATTTACAGGACGGCAATTATGTACTGACCAAATGCCCTTTAGGTGAGGCATCCAGACTATTTAGGACACAAACAACCCATATCTCACTGTGACCTTCCTTAAAGGGGTTGTTCACCTTTGATAGAGAGTATGTTCTATAACATACTAAAAGTTAACGTAAAGGTGAACCTCCCCTTTAAGCTGTCACAGGCCAAAATTGAACAAATTTTAAAGGAGAACTAAAGTTTAACTAAAGCTAGAAATGTTGTACATTATGTGTTGACCTTCTGTACCAGCCCAAGGAAACTTTAGCAGTGGTCTCCAAAGATGCCCCAGTAGCTCTCCATCTGCTTTTCTGCCGATTCACTGGACATGCTCTGTGCTGCTGTCACTTACTGAGCTTAGGGACACACTCACAATATACAGTACACATAGAATAGAAATGTCACAATATAAGAATGATTAGTAATTAATACAGATAATTACTACATGTCAGCACAGAAACCAGTGCAATTAGCATCAGAATTTAATAATCAGCCCTGTAGCATCAGCTTATATTACAGACCAACCTCATTTTCTGCTGGATAATTAGTGACGAGCCCTAAGCTTAGCTTCTCAACAGCTGCTCAGAGCCCACTGAGCATGTGAGTGTCACAGACACTTTCCAAGATGGTGACCCCCTGTGACAAGTTTGAAGTCCTGGATCATTGCTGCTATTGACAAGCTGAAACTTCAGGCTGGTGCAATAAGTTCAGTATATAAAATATAGCATTTTTAGTCACATTTATTTTTAGGGTTTAATTCTCCTTTAAGGGGTTCTTCCTGTTATTTGAACAAAAACCTGGCAAATACTTTCTTGTAGTATCTAGTGGACAGAAGAAACAAGTTTCTGGTGATGAAGACCCACTGTCAGTGCAGAGATGGACAACAGACAATAGGGGAGATATGGGGGTATGCAGGTTACATGGGGTTATAAAAAACAAATAAATTTAAAAAAAAAAAAGGGTCTCAGACAAGTTACCTGTGTATTTGAAGCTAAAGAGGCAAAGCATTTTGGAAAATGGTACAAAAGCTGGCTCCCTACTGGTTTGACATTGGCTTTGCTGCTGTGACAATCAAAGATAAATGGATATACATTTCCACATGTGGCTTTAGCCTTAAAAGACTTGAACTCCAAATACATAAAGGAGGCAGCACAGAGAGCTCAACAGCTGCGGAACAAGCTCAGCACTGCTCCATTAACAGTTCAAGACTGTTAGCCTGTCCCATTTCAGAGTACTCCGGAATATCAAAACTTTGGTCAGAGGTCCAAATGTTTCCAGTTGTATCATCTTGTGTCTCCATGTCAGTGCCTCAGTTTTCCTACCAGGATATCCAGACCAACGTTTGGCAATCCATGAGGTCACTTTCAAATCTGAAGAGGCCTATGGAGACTTATCCCTTCGAATACAAACTACTGCTTCATGTTTGTTGCAACCATATCTAAAGAAGCCACATAGAGGTGAGAAGAATGTTGGAAAAGACTTACTCATATGTAACTAACTGGAAGGGTAATAATAATTCACAGCTAATTTCTAGTGCCCCAGCATTAGGGGCTAGTGTAGAATTATATACCCCAGGAGCCACAACAAGAGGTCCTCTGTTACTGTGCATCACTTAAATCTAAGTGTTTCTTACAGGCCCCCATACCAATACTCAACATCCAGTCCAGTCCTGGCTAACGAAAGTCAGAGAGGCTACTTGGGCTGATGGCACACAAGGAAGTTAGTCTCCTGTGGTAGACCAGCTTTGTAGTGGGTGACTAATCTCCTAAAAATGCGCAGCAGCTATAATGTAAATTATCAGTGGGAAAATATACATGTCGCTTTGGTTTTTCAACGTAGCCCAAAATTACCTAGCCATGTGTGCCATAGTCCTCAGTCGCCCAGCCCACTGGTCCCCCCAATGACATTACATACCAGACTGCCTACAACAGGGCCTCATCTAAAGCATTCATGGATACCTTCATTTTCATGAAACCTTACCGTATATCCCAACAACTCCACTTATGCACCAGATATCCTGAACTCACTTTTCCGGGACACAATGGCTGAGACAGCAACCATGACACAAGCCCCAATGTTCTAACTGTGCCCCAGGCAGACATTACACACATGATCCAGTTCCTCAAGCTGTATATCTGCCCCCAAGTACTCTTGAATCTCAGTGCTCAACCTACTGTCTCCTCAAATATCCTTTACTAACAAGCATTCCCCAAAGTGTACTCAAAGCCTGATACCCTCATATGCCCCAACATATCCAAATATAGAGCCAATGTTCCACATCAGATACCCTTACACACACGAGCCACAGTCACAAATGCCACTTCTCTTAGGCAATTAAAACACAAGCCCGGGGCTCACACTCCATAGCCTTCTTTCATCTGATACCAAACATGTTCCACAGTGCAATTTCTGTTGCCTGCCATCTCATCCCACTTACCTTCACAAATTCCCCTTTGCCCCAACAACATGACTAGTTTCAACACAGTTACCATCACACGTGCCACAGTGTCCCACGTAATTACATCACTTTCCAATGCAAAAGCACAGAATAGTGACCCACCACATGGTCTACTCTGAAACCCCAGGTACTTTCACATGCACCAAACTATGGGCTGTTCTCTAATGTCAGATCCACTCACACATTCCCCAATGCTCAACACCAAAACTTCTCCCAGATCCCCTTACACATTGCCAGTGTCCCACATCATGGCCTGCTTCACAATTTCAGAAACCTGAACACATCCCCAGTCCTACACACAAGAGCCCAGTCCCCTATCCCAGATGTCCCCAAACATTTCCAAGGGTCTAGATACCTTCACATGTGCCATACTATTACTTGTTCTCTAATCTTAGATCCCCTCACATTCCCAGTGTCCCACATCCTACTCTCTTATCCCAGATCCCCTCATACATTGCCAGTGTCCCACACTATGGCCTGTTCGGTCCCAGAGCCCCACTCCGCCCCCTGGTCGGGCCCTGAATGTCCCATAGGCGGTACTCTTATCCCTACTCCCGCCTGGGATTCGGCTCATGGCTCGGGCCTAAGCGACAAGCAAAAGACGCACCGAAGGCAACGTGCGCGTGACCCGCTCCCTCCCACAGAAACTCCTCCCGCCAGCACTTACCGGTAGCGCCTCGGGTAACAGGAGGGGCGCGCAGAGGGAGGGGGCGCTCGTGTCTCCGGGGTTGGGGGGGTTGCGGTGTGACGCGCCGGTCGGGCCTGCCCCGGGTCTCTCCTCCTCACACAGCCGGTATCACGGCAGCTTTAGGGTCCCACAGCCGCCGCCGCACAGAGGCTCCATTGTCTTTTCTCTCTCTCAGGCTCTCTCGCTTCCCCTCCTGCCCTCCCCCTCTCCGGCTCCTGAAAGTGGTGCCTTCCTCCTCCCCTCTACTCAGCGATCAGGCTCCCGTACACGCCTCTCGAGACACGAACCCGCCTTCTGCCCCTTGCTGCCGCTGCCCCTCCTTCGACAACACTTCGTGAGCCTAAAAGAACCGCCCACTCCAGAATTAGTCTCCGCCCACCAGATCGCACGCTTTTCCACCGTTAAGAAGATTCCACTCCTGTCTGCGACCCGCGCCCGCCCCCCGGAACCCTTGACGAGTGGTTCCGCCCCTCCTCATTCCCACTTCCATCCTCCCCCATGGAAGGGGCGTTTGGTACACCCCTTTGCCTATTCCAGCCCCAGTTCACTCCAGGCCCGAGTAGTTAGTACGATTTACAGAGACAGCGCAGTCGTATTTTGGCTGATTTGTTCTCTCTGTACCTGCTGGTACAGTCCCGGCTTGTGCTTGTATCCGCCTCAACCACATTCCTTATGTCCATTTGTCTGGCTCTGTGTTGGGGGCACAAGGGAAGGCAATTAGGTGGCACTGGGGCAAGATCCGAGCCGTGGGAATGTATCATGTGGGGGGCACTGTATGTTGCACAAGGTCAGGAGAAAGGAAACCTATGACTTTGCCACTACCTGCTTGGCACAAAGTGGTATAGGCTAGTGTCTGCATCTGAGGCATCGGGACACTATTGGTGGCACAAGGTGGCGTGTCTGTGGCACAAGGTGGTTGTGGGCCGTGTCTGTGCCACATGGTCGTTGTGGGTCGTGTCTGTGGCACAAGGTGGTTGAGGGTCCTGCCTGTGGCACAAGGTGGTTGTGGGTCGTGTCTGTGGCACAAGGTGGTTGAGGGTCCTGCCTGTGGCACAAGGTGGTTGTGGGCTGTGTCTGTGGCACAAGGTGGTTGTGGGTCGTGTCTGTGACACAAGGTGGTTGTGGGCTGTGTCTGTGACACAAGGTGGTTGTGGGTCGTGTCTGTGGCACAAGGTGGTTGTGGGTCGTGTCTGTGGCACAAGGTGGGCATTGGGGAAGTAACTGTGTAGCACAAAGTGACAAGATTGGCATGGGACCAGTCTGACTGTGGCACAACATAAATATTGAGGCAGTGTATATGTTTAGAACAAGATGGGTGGCAGTATTTTGTGGCACCAGTTGGAAACAGGGCTATATCTATGTGGCCTAGAATCTGTGTGGTGGGTTTGGGGCATTATTGTACAGCGATGCAGAATGTTTTTCATTTTATAAATATATAATAATACATGGGACCTGTTATCCAGAATCCTCAGGACCCAGGGCTTTCCGGATGCCACAATTTGGATCATCATACCTTAAGCCTACTAGAAAATCATGTAAACATTAAATAAAACTCAATAGGCTGGTTTTGCTTCCAATAAGGATTAATTATATCTTTAGTTGGGATCAAATACAAGCTACTGTTTTAGTATTACAGAGAATGGCCTTTCCATAATTCCGAGCTTTCTGGAAAACAGGTTTCTCGATAACAGATCCCATACCTGTAGTAATAATTTTACACAAACACTGAAATTCTATTTGTAGATAAAATCTCTGAGACCCGGCAATATTGATTCTAGAGCCTGTGCCAGATCCTCTCATTGTTGCCCAGTCTCTCCCTTTGTGCAGGACCTGCATCTGCTCCTGTGTCTCTTTCTCTCATCCCGGCCTGGCCCAAACTGCCACATCAACTCTCCTGATCAATAAACAGGCTCTTGCACACATCATTTGCCCTATTGACTCCAATGAGATCACCAACCTCTCGTTTACTGCTGGCCCCTCTCACAACCGATGTGCCAGACGCCCTTAAAATAATCCATTCTGTGTTCCAGCAGTGCAGCGCCATTGATTTCTTGTTATTTTTCTCTTTAGTGCTTTTTTTTGTATGAGAGAATAAGATCAGAATATGGGGTGAATTTCTCCAACTCCCTTCCAGCTAACATGATATTGGCATCTCCCTGTATCTCGTACACAGAGTATCAGGATACACTAGAAAATATTTTATATACATTCTGCTAAGAATACAGTTAAACTATATTCTTACAATATCATTATCTACAATGCAAAAATGTTCCTGAGCCCATGAGCTTGCAATGCAGTGTGCTTGGGGATTTGGCCCTTATCGCTTGGAAACATGGCTATAGTTATAACTAGGTCAAAATGGTAATAAAATAATAAATAAATACATCATCAGGTTACAGATATATAGAAACATTGGGGTAACAGTTACCCTGCTATAGTTCCAGGGGTACCCAGGGCACAAATAAGCACTCACTCCAAATCTCCCCCTAACTGGCCTTCAGGTTGGGCCCCATTAGCTCATAACAAGGTTACAGATATATAGAAACATTAGGGTAACAGTCACCCTCGTAGTATTCTGGTTAGCAAAGAAGCCCACTTGGAAAAGAATATCCCAGCACAGCAGAGCAATTGCCCCCAGCCCAGATCCTTGCATGTGTAATGTGATGCAATTGGATTGCCTGGAATACACAAGTGCACCTTGTTTGAACAGTGGCACATACACGAAGGGCAAAAGAGAGGCCATTGAAGAGGGGGTGCATTTGTATGGCTGGGATACAGTTGCACAGATATACACACACTTCTCTGTGGCTAAAACCCACAAAACAGTAGCCTCAGAAGTAGCCGCAGAGCTTAATCTTGTCCTCAGTGACCCAACACATTAGGTACTTCTTACCTTGTCTTAGCTGAAACTCTATTGCTTTCTTGCTCATAAACACATACTTGGGTCTCCTTTTGATAATGCTGTCTAATCCTTAGTTAACAAATATATATATATATATATATATATATATATATATATATATATATATATATATATATATATATATATATATATATATAAGCCAGTGAGCACTTGCACTCTGATCCAGTCTTAATCAACTCCGGGTGCTGGGCCAAATGTTGAACATCTAGTAGTTTGTGAAGGACCCGCACTCCAATATTTAGTGAAAAAAATCATATATGTCACACAAGTCACATGTGGAAATAAATATAGAATAGGTGATTATTAAATAGTAACAGCAGCTTTTACAGGAATACTCGCCACTGCTCATTCCCACTTTGTACACAAATCCATGGGATAGAAATGTTATTGCAAGTTAGTACAGGTATGGGACCTGTTATCCAGAATGCTCAGGACCTGGGGTTTTTCCGGATAATGGCTCTTCATACCTTAAGTCTACTAGAAAATCATAAAAAAATTAACTAAACCCAATAGGCTGCTTCTGCTTCCCATAGGGATTAATTATATCTTAGTTGGAATCAAGTAGAAAAAGGAAATCATTTTGGAAAAATTTGGATAATATGGGAGACTGTCTTTGCGTAATTCAGAGCTTTCTGGATAATGGGTTTCCAGATAACGGATCCCATGCCTTTATTATCATAGATACATCATCGAGAACAATAGGGGAAACAATGAAACCTAAATACTTCAAAGCCAACTTCATTGACAGATTAAACGCACCTCCTAATCAGAGTTCCTAATGAAACTGGGCCTGTCTCAAACCAACATACTATCATAACTGCAAATCAAATTATTGTCCCTGCTAAAACTCTGATTAGGAGGTTGAGTTTGGTCTGCAAATTATCTTATGATCAATGACCTGTAAAGCTCAGCCTGCAGCCTTGTGCCCTGGGGCATCAATATTTTCAAGCAATTCCATGACACTGACATGCAGATCATTGGGGAGGGAGTCTAGATGTTTTTTTTTTGTCTGCCTGTGCAGTTATTAAATGCCTAAGCAGGCATGTGCTATTGACTTTGTATGGTCACTGAACCCCTCAGTGACATCTAATATCCTTATCATTATAAGTAGGGGGTACATTATCCCTTATAATACATGAGTGATACTCAGAGTTCCCTGTATAACTCAGCCTTGTGCCTTTATATGGTCACACAACCCCTCAGTGACTTCTAAGATCCTTATCATATATAGTAGGGGGTACATTATCCCTCATAATACATGAGTGAAGGTGCCCATATACTGAGAGATCCGCTCGTTTGGCAATGTCGCCAAACGAGCGGATCTCCCTCCGATATGCCCACCTTGAGGTGGGCAATATCGGGCTGATCCGATCGTGGGCCCTAGGGCCCAACGATCGGATCCTAACGATGCCTAAACGGGCGGTCGGATCGCGGGACCGCATCAACGAACAGATGCAGCCGCGATCCGACGGGATTTTTTTGTCCCATCCGATCGAGATCTGGCCGACTTTTGGCCAGATCTCGATCAGTGAAGCCCGTCGGGGGCCCCCATACACGGGCCAATAAGCTGCCGACACGGTCTGTCGGCAGCTTTTATCGGCCCGTGTATGGCCATCTTTAGAGTCCTGCGCAGAACCAATTTCTAAGACCCAAACCCACAGTCAGCATATTAAAGGAATAGTTCAGTGTGAAAATAAAAACTGGGTAAATAAATAGGCTGTGCAAAATAAAAAATGTTTCTAATATAGTTAGTTAGCCAAAAATGTATTATATAAAGTCTGGAGTGAACAGATGTCTAATAAAACAGCCAGAATCCAACTTCCTGCTTTTCAGCTCTATAACTCTGAGTTAGTCAGCGACTTGAAGGGGGGCCACATGGTACATTTCTGTTCAGTGAGTTTGTAATTGATCCTCAGCATTCAGCTCAGATTCAAAAGCAACAGATATGACCCATGTGGCCCCCCCTCAAGTCTCTGATTGGTTACTGCCTGGTAGCCAGGGTAACCAGTCAGTGTAAACAAAGGGAGCTGAAAAGCAGGATGTAGTGTCCTGACTGACTTGTTATACATGAAATCACTCCAGTCTTTATACATTACATTTTTGGCTAACTAACTATATTAGAAACATTTTTTATTTTCCACAGCCTATCTATTTACCCAGTTTTTATTTTTACACTGAACAATTCCTTTAAACACTTTGATCCACTACCTGGACCCGCAACTGCTTAATCCGCAACCTACCGACCACCATCAAACAGGAAGTGATGTTGCTTCAAACTGGAAATGATATCATCAAAAGTGGGCGGGACAGAAACAAGTTTTGTAAAAGGAGTAAAATATGGACAATAGTACATAAGATAAGAAATTTAGATGAGACCAGTGACCTTCACACCAGCATTTATACCCACACCTGAAAATCCTCCCCTCATTCCGCAGGTTCCCTGCTTTTTTTGTGGGGTACTCGCAGGTACCTGACCCACTGCAGGACTCTAACTCTAACAAGAATGATACTCAGAGTTCCCTGTATAACTCAGCCTGCAGCCTTGTGCCTTTATATGGTCACAGAACCCCTCAGTGACTTCTAATATCCTTATCATTTACAGTAGGGGGTACATTATCCCTTATAATACATGAGTGATACTCAGAGTTCCCTGTATAACTCAGCCTGCAGCCTTGTGCCTTTATATGGTCATAGAACCTCTTAGTGACTTCTAATATCCTTATCATTTACAGTAGGGGGTACATTATCCCTTATAATACATGAGTGATACTCAGAGTTCCCTGTATAACTCAGCCTGCAGCCTTGTGCCTTTATATGGTCACATAACCCCTCAGTGACTTCTAATATCCTTATCATTTACAGTAGGGGGTACATTATCCCTTATAATACATGAGTGATACTCAGAGTTCCCTGTATAACTCAGCCTGCAGCCTTGTGCCTTATACGGTCACAGAACCCCTCAGTGACTTCTAATATCCTTATCATTTACCAGTAGGGGGTACATTCTGCCTTGTTATAGACACAACATATTCCATATTGCTGTGCTGTAAAGCGATTATGAGGGGCTTTGCATGTTTATAACCCTGTTACTTTACTCATGAATAAATCAATAAGCTGGAAGTCAAAACATTGATTGTTTCAGTTGACAAAGATGCAGAGACTATGAAAATTGTTGCTATTAGTAAGTAGTATGAGATCAAATGACACAATGTTGCATTATGCCTGTAGCTATAGAAAAGGGCACATACACAGTCACTACGCAGCCATGGGGGTGCAAAATCCTATGTACTGTGGACTTCTCATACATTTCCCAAAGGAAAAAAGCCAAAGGATCTGGGGGCAGTGCATTTGCCAAATCCATGCAGTACAGACAAGTCAGTTTATCACCCTGTGGCTCATCATCAGTGTAACTCCGCATCTTCTTTTCTGCTGATTCACTGCACATGCTCTGTGCTGCTGTCACTTACTGAGCTTAGGGACCCACTCACAGTATACAGTACACATAGAATAGAAATGTCACAATATAAGGCTGATTAGTAATTAATACAGATAATTACTACATGGCAGCTCAGAAACCAGTGCAATTAGCATCAGAATTTAATAATCAGCCCTGTAGCATCAGCTTATATTACAGACCAATATTACAGACCAACCTCATTTTCTGCTTGATAATTTGCGAGGACCCCTAAGCTGCTCAGAGCCCACTGAGCATGTGAGTGTTGCAGACACTTTCCAAGATGGTGACCCCCTGTGACAAGTTTGTGACAAAATGTGGCATTTTTAGCCATATTCATTTTTAGGGTTTAGTTCTCCTTTAAGAGTTTTTCAGACTCATTTGAAGATGAAATGTTCATTTTCTAGTAATTAAATACAAATATAGATAGATGATAGGTGGTGTTTCCGAAAGGATGTGTTAGGCACCCCCCAAGTGACTGCTATTAATGGCTTCCTTTTGATTAGAAAGAGCACTGGCCTGCAGGACCTTCATCAATAATCATGTACCATACTATTAAGTTAGCGGGGCATTCCTCCTAGGGACTGGGTCCCCAACCTTTTTTAGACCAGGGACCGGTGGCAAAAATGTTTTTTTTGCAAGGACCAGGAGAGGGGTCGGCAGGGTCGTGGCGGGGTTGGCAGCAAATTTGTGCCGGTGTCCAATTTGGCGCACCTCGTTTTTGTGCACTGTGATATCCTTACACCATGGTGAACTGTGGGTTGACCACTAATTGGGTGAGTTTGGGTTGAAATTTGGGCAAGTTAGGGTCTTGGAACCAGAGGCACAGACAGAACGAGTGTGCAGACTGAGGAAGGCGTGGGTACAGTGTGGGACTGGCCCACTGAGATACCAGGAAAACTCCCGGTGGGTCCAGGTGTCATGCTGCCAAACATTTTGCCTATTTTCTTTGCCATTCATTTCTATGAGAACAAGGAGGCTAAATAGATGGAATAATAGATTATAGTAAGTAAAAAAAAGAGACTAGGAGAATGGAACAGGAGGACATGAGGAGATGAAGAGTGTGGGCCCCTGGTCTAAGGTTTTCGGGTGGGGCCCTGGTGTCCCAGTCCAACACTGCGTAGGTATGGGTTGGGCACCGGGTCCTACAATAGCAACATTTTGCGTTTAAGGGTAAATTGGCAGGTTATTTTTCCTAACCCCAACATAACTACACCCCAGTACAATGCACTTTTCAAAGAGGAAAGGTCCATTCGCTAATACTAATTTATTATTTACAGATTTCTATTACCCGGATTTTTTTAAGGCATTTCACATTGACTGTCAACCCCATTTCTGTGCTCCTGCCCCAACACTATTGCAGAATATCTGCTCTTGGGTCCCTGAGAGGTGTGATCTGCTGGACATGAGACAAACTACATTCCGTGAATGGCTGGAACAGGACAGGTGCACACTGTACCTCTGCGCCACATGCCCATTCCTCACTATTATATTTCATCTGCAGCTCAGTGCACAACCCCTTAACTCTTTCCTCCACACACGGGACAGAGAGGCAGTAACCCTGGCAGCAATCTCAGTCTGTTTTAGTAGAACAGGCATTGAGAACCTGAGTGTAGACATCACATACCTCACAATTCAGCAACAGTTGCAAAACAAATGCAGATAATGAAAGGGAGTCTGAATGGGAGTGCAGATTTTATTGGGGCTGCTATAGGAAACAAAAGAACATGACCCAGATTCATGCATGCAAAACTAAAACATTTCAAAGGTAATTTATACTCTTCTTGTCTCCTTGACATGAGTGTAGCCATGTTGGTTACTATAGGTGGAGCTACATCTTTAGCTATCCTGTCAACTGCCTGCTCAGCTCTAATACATGTCCTACCTGGAGCCCCCTAGCTATTTCTATTTTCTACAACTGGCAGCATTATTTTGGGTAAATGGACAGGTCTATAGCAACTGCTGTGAATGGTCTTAACCATCGGTATTTTGAGCTGAATATGAGTAGTCAGCAGGTTTGCATAATAATCAATAATTATTAATAAAAAAATAATCAATTAATCAAAATAAAAATGTGTAAAAAAAATAATTTGAAATTTGAAAAACATTCTCCAACAGTGCAGTATATGTTCACAGCCACAAGGGGAGCTGTTGCCTTAAGGTCTACAATGAATAAATGTCTGATTTAAAGGAACAGTAACGCCAAAAAATTAAAGTGTTGAAAGTAATGACAATATTATGCAGTGTTTCCCTGTACTGGTTAAAATTATCTGCTTGATTCAGAAATACAACAATAGTTTATGTAAACAAGCTGCTGTGTAGCCATGGGGGCTACACAGCAGCTTGTTTATATAAACTATAGTAGTACTTATCTGTTATCTACTGTGTATCCTGTGCTTGAATGGCTGCCCCCATGGCTACACAGCAGCTTGTTTATATAAACGATAGTAGTACTTATCTGCTATCTACTTTGTATCATGTGCTTGAATGGCTGCCCCCATGGCTACACAGCAGCTTGTTTATATAAACTATAGTAGTACTTATCTGTTATCTACTGTGTATCATGTGCTTGAATGGCTGCCCCCATGGCTACACAGCAGCTTGTTTATATAAACTATAGTAGTACTTATCTGTTATCTACTGTGTATCCTGTGCTTGAATGGCTGCCCCCATGGCTACACAGCAGCTTGTTTATATAAACTATAGTAGTACTTATCTGTTATCTACTGTGTATCCTGTGCTTGAATGGCTGCCCCCATGGCTACGCAGCAGCTTGTTTATATAAACTATAGTAGTACTTATCTGTTATCTACTGTGTATCCTGTGCTTGAATGGCTGCCCCCATGGCTACACAGCAGCTTGTTTATATAAACTACAGTAGAATTAACTATACAGCAAAGGAATGTTCTAGTTAGAGAATTAGGGATTCTATTTCATTTTACTTTCTCTTTTATTAGAAATTGGATATATTTTTACTTAATGAGAATGTTCTAATTGATTGCATGTGGTCGGGGCTAACAAAGAAGTTGGCTTTTTTGAGTTCTAGTGAGGTCCCCAAAGCCTTGTAATCCAACACTTTCACCTCTGTGACACTAAACAGTTAAGGGATTGTTGGCTCGTTTTAACTCGGAGCAGAACTCCTAAAACAGAGAATTTATTTACCTTCAAGATTGCAGAAAACCTAATGGTGTCTTAGATAAGATGCTTAGAAGTACTTTATGTAACCCACTTTCCACCCAGGAGCTGAAAATCCACATGGTCTTCTAGTGACTTCAGTGCTTCTCACAGAGCAGCCCTGTAACCGGATGCTCAAAATGCAATAACACTTCACTAGCCGGGATACATAAATAGCTAGAATCTCAGCTGCCATAAAGCAGGACAGGACTGCTGCTTCCAATGGGGATCAGATAGGATCTTTGCAGCTACTTGGACAGAATGCTCTGTCATAAAGATAGCTATAATCTCAGCTGCCATAAAGCAAGGCAGAGCTGCTGCTCCAATTGGGAATTAGATAGGATCTGTGCAGCTACTCGGACAGAATGCTCTGTTATACAGATAGCTAGAATCTCAGCTGCTGTAAAGCAAGGCAGGACTGCTGCTTCCAATGGGGATCAGATAGGATCTGTGCAGCCACTGAGATACAATGCTCTGTTATACAGATAGCTAGACTCTCAGCTGCCATAAAGCAGGATAGTACTGCTGCTTCCAATGGGGATCAGATAGGATCTGTGCAGCCACTGGGGCAGAATGTTCTGTTATACAGATAGCTAGAATCTCAGCTGCCATAAAGCAGGGCAGGGCTGCTGCTCCAATTGGGAATTAGATAGGATCTGTGCAGCCACTGGGACAGAATGCTCTGTTATACAGATAGCTAGAATCTCAGCCATAAAGCAGGGCAGGACTGCTGCTTCCAATGGGAATCAGATAGGATCTGTGCAGCCGCTGGGACAGAATGTTCTGTTATACAGATAGCTAGAATCTCAGCTGCCATAATGCAGCCATACACATATATTGCCTAAAACATTATAAAATTATAATACAAATATCAGCATATGCAGCTCTGTAGGTGTCCTCATTTTCTCTGGCATTTGACTTCAATTCTTTGTTTCAGTTATACATGAAGGGATTTAGTGCTTATGAAAGAAATGGATGCCGTATGTCTTCAGTTAAAATGTAACACTTGGGAAAAATCAAGGTAGCAGTAGGGGAAATGTATGATTTGGATGTTGTTGAATGTTTTAAGGTATTATAAAGCACAATCCTATAGTGCAGTGTGAACAGATCATGTTATTAATATTGTGCATTCATTACTTTGAATTTCGAAGTGTTTTTTTGGCTACTTCGACCATCGAATGGGCTACTTCGACCTTCGACTACGACTTCAAATTGAATGATTCGAACTAAAAATCGTTCGACTATTCGACCATTCGATAGTCGAAGTACTGTCTCTTTAAGAAAAAACTTTGACCCCCAGTTCGCCACCTAAAAGCTACCGAGCTCAATGTTAGCCTATGGGGAAGGTCCCCATAGATTTGCCTAACTGTTTTTGGTCGAAGGATAATCCTTCGATCGTTGGATTAAAATCCTTCGAAGGATTTAATTGTTCGATCAAATGATTATTCCTTCGATCGTTCGATCTAAGTATTCGCGCAAAATCCTTCTACTTCGATATTTGAAGCAAAGGATTTTCATTCCCCAGTCGAATATCGAGGGTTACCCTCGATATTCGACCCTTGATGAATTTGCCGCTAGGTGTGTCTATCACATCTCAAAAGGACATATTATTCATAATAGGAAAGATATAAAGCAATTAAACTTTGGCACAGCATTTACATACTGGGGATATTTTCCCAACTGTGCAACCATGTGGGAACGACTAGATGCGCTGCAACTTGGGAACACACGTTAACGTTTTTTAGTTGTAAGCAACTGATTTCAACAAGATCAAACACTGAACGATCATCTCTTGGTATATGGCAGAAAGCATTGACAAATGATCGACCAATGTTTTTGAGACTATAAGCTGTTCATCTTGAGAAGTCTGACTTAAAATGACTGAATAGGCCACCGTCTCAACCAGTTTTGTTTAAAAATGCTAAACAGGCTATCCATTTAGACAAGTTGGACTTACAAAGACTGTATGGGATACCCATCCTAACCAGCTTGAACAATGGTTGACCAATGTGGTTGATAAATGAGAGAATGATCAGTCCATCTTGACCTGACTTGCTTAAAAAGACTGAATGGGCCACCAACTCAATGAGTCTTTTTTTAAAAAGGCTGCATAGGCTGTCCATCTTGACAAGTTGTCTTACAAAGATTGAATGGGCTGTCCATCCTGTCCATCCTTAGATGGTTTAACCATCTTGACTAGTTTGAATTAAAAATATTTCCTGGGCTGTCCATTTTCACCAGGTTGACAACAAAATGCTAATGAGTCTTTCCATCTTGACCAATTTAATTTAAAAAAGTTGGATAGGCCATTTCCATCTTGACCAGTTTGGCTTAAAAGGCTAACATAGCCATGTCTACCTTGACCAGTCTGAATTAAAGAGGCTGAATGAGATATCTTTACCTTGACCAGTGTGATTGAAGACCCTGGATGAGGCATGTACACCTTGACCATTCTGACTGAAAAAAGCTGAATGAGCCATGCCCATCTTGACCAGTCTGGCTTACAGAGGTTGAATGAGACTTCTCTATCTTCACCAGTCTGACTGAAGACCCTAAATGAGGCATGAACACCTTGACCAGTCTGGCTTGAAGACACTGAATGAGGCATGTCCACTTTAACCAGTCTGGCTTACAGAGGCTGAATGAGCCATGCCCATCTTAACCATTCTGGCTAACAAAGGCTAAATGGACCATGTCCATCTTGACTAATCTTATTTAAAAAGGTTGAATGATCCCTATCCATCTTGACCAGTCTGAGTAAGACACATCCATCTTGACCAGTCTGATTTAAAGAGGCTGAATGGGCCATGTCCATCTTGACTAGTCTTATTTAAAAATGTTGAATGAGCCATCTCCAGCTTGACCAGTCTGACTTAAAGAGGCTGAATAAGCAATGTCCATCTTGACTAGTCTGGCTTAGTCTGCTTTAAAAAGGTGGAATGTGCTATTTCAGTATGGCTTAAAGAGGCTTAATAAACCATGCCCATCTTGACTAGTCTGGCTTACAGAGGTTGAATGGACCATGTCCATCTTGACTATTCTTATCTAAAAAGGTTTAATGAGCCATCTCCATCTTGATCACTCTGACTTAAAAAGATGATGAATAAAACATCTCCATCTTGACCAGTCTGACTTAAAGAGGCTAAATAATTCATGTCCATCTTGACCAGTCTGGCTTACAGGGACTGAATAAGCCATGCCCATCTTGACCAGTCTGGTTTAAAAAGGCTGAAGGAGCCATCTCCATCTTGACCAGTCTGGCTTTAAGACCCTGAATGAGCCCTGTCCATCTTGACCAGTCTGGTCTGCCAGAAGAAACATAACAAGTCTGCATAGCAAATCTGCATACAACTTGACAAGTAGAAGCTGAAAGGACATGTATCAATTTTCAAACTAGACTACCTTGCCTAAATGCTGGATTTCATTAGGCTTCTCATTGCTATCCTACCATGTAGACTATTGCAATCCAGTAAAACATTGTATATGTTCATTATAGACCATCACCTTTCATCTATCCATACTGACTGAAATCAAATTCTATTTTCCAGTTCTACTTAACTGGTTGACCAATGTGTCAAGACGTATAATTAATCCGTGCGGCTCAGCTCGACGATGACAGGAGCCCGGGTGGAATATGGAAAAATATATTGATGCTTCCTCCCTCCCCCCATAGAAAAAAAAAAAAAAAGTATGTAGCCTAGTTTCAATAGGAAGGAAATATAATCTGTGGCCTTCTATGAAAGAAAGATGAACACTTGAATTGGCTCATTATTATCATATTATTATTACAAACCCCCCCCCCCACAGATACACATACATACACAGCTTTGAACCCTTACTAGATATTGCCTACAAAACCAAAAGAGCTTGGTGGCTGAGGCAGCACGAGAAGAGTTATTTCCAAGGGTATTGCTGCCTCGAGCATTTATCAGGGAAAAAAAAAATAATAAAGAGACCTAAACCTCCACTCCAATTATTACCATAGCAACCGGTGGCCGAATCTTAACTCGCGATGGTTTTACCGTCAATCACTCCGACACATTGGGCTCGTTAATTACTAACTGCATGTTTTACTGCTGGATAGAGGAATATTTAGCTGAAGGGCATACGTGTATCGAGCGCACTCATGGCATCCAGTTAACCCCTTATTTTGCCATACAAGGCCAGCACTCCATTGGCTCAGAGCCAAAACAGGGATAGAGACAGTTGGGTTTTAATGCTACTATGTCCCCCCCACCCTCAGTTGGATATAGGATTCCAATGAGTCATTATTTCTGGTGGCATTTAGATGATTTCACTTTGCTCGAAAGCAAATAATGAAGGTCTTGAGCAACAAGATGCGATACTGAGGATTACGTGCCCACCCCCCTCTCCCTGGTACCTGACTACTAGAATATGCTTTTTTTTTAAATTGATGAACAAAGGATAGAATCTAAGGTCCCTTAGCAGGAAGCTAGTATATTGTGGTTAATTAGATCAAGGTAGTGTACAGATAAAACCCCTGGAGAATGGATTTCTGCTTGTCTGTAACCCAAAACAGTCTCGACAAAGGGTGAAGGGAAGGAGTTCTTTATACACAGCTCGTTATCTTGGTTCAGAGGGGAGCTACTAAGCGTTAAAGTGAAACAAAATTAAAACATGTTGTATTAACTTTGTTGGGAAAAGGTGCATATAGATGTATTGGGTGTTTGTTCCTGCTTTGTCTTGTGGGACACTGGCCCCCAGATATAAAACTAGAACCCCTGCCATGATGCAAGGCAAGGCTGCTGTGGTTTTTCAGAAAGGAAAGTACCAAGAAATTATTCCCCCCCATGGAAGCACACACAGTGCCCATAATCAGGACAGTAACACCCCTATTTCCATGTCTTTAAATAATATTACAAATCTAGAATTTTTTTATTCTGTCGACTCAGCTTTTCCATTGGATTTTGGCTGGCAGACTCGGTGACCTAGGAAGCCCTATCAGAATCAGTGCATGTGATGGGCCCAGGGCAGCTTATATAAAAAATGTCTTATGACCAGGGACTTGTGATTAGAGTTAATAGCAAAGAACATCTTTTATCCACCATACAATCCCCATTCATCAAATAGCACACTATTTCAGGTTCTGCAGAGGTTACAGCTCAGTCGCTATAGCAATCAGGCAGCAGTTGCCTTATTCCACAATTAGAATGAATACAAGCAAAGATACAGTTGGTTGCTATGGGGTACTAGACTGTAGCTAATTGGGGCCAACATTAAAGGGATTCTGTCATGGGAAAGCATGTTTTTTCAAAATGCATTGGCTGTGCTGCTCCAGCAGACTTCTGCACTGAAATCCCTTTTTCAAAAGAGCAAACAGATTTTTATTAATTTAATTTTGAAATCTGACATATTGTCAGTTTCTCAGGTGCCCACGGTCATATGACTTGTGTTCTGATAAACTTCAGTCACTCTTTACTGCTGCACTGCAAGTTGGAGTGATATCACCACCCCTCCCAGCAGCCCATCAGCAGAACAATGGGAAGGTAAACAGATCCCACACCTCCCTGGTAGATATAAGAACAGCACTCAATAGTAAAAATCCATGTCCCACTGTGACTTCTTCAGTTACACTTGAAGTAGGAGAAACAATAGCCTGTCAGAAAGCAGTTCCATAGTGCAGCACTGGCTCTTTCTGAAAGCACACGAACAGGCAAAATGACCTGAGATGCACCTACACACCAATATTATATATTGTATATATACAACTAAAAAAATATACAGTACTTGTTGGGTTAGGAATTAATTGTATATGCTAACAAAATACACCATAAAAATCATGGGGGACCCAAGAAGGAAAGCACAATTCATAGAGTAGGGAATGTGGGGGAGATTTGGTTGGATCAGGGGCAGAGATTTTTCATAAATGAGACATAGCTGGGGCAGATCAGGGACATCACCATGAGTGCAGGAGCACTTTTTATTGGGGGCAGGGCCCACCACCCACGGGGCTCAAGTGACCAGTGAGCTAACATATAACTCCCCATTATGGAACTTTATGATCGCTGATAATCAGTGTGTCTTGGAAATGTGCTTCAAATGACATTGGGCCCATGTTTTATGTTGTTTGGGTGTATATCCCCTTTAATAACAACTACGGTGGCCTCTCCAGCTGGCTGTTTCTATGGGCACTCATGCTACAATGATCTATAAGTAGCTGAGCTACAGTGTGGCCTCCCCAGCCAGCAAAATAAATGTGGGATTAGCGCCTTTCAAGGACTAATACTTCCCCCCCCCCCTCCTCGTGCTGCTAATGTTCCCTGCCATTCTGCCTGTCCCTTGCTTGTTTGCTCACATTTATTTCTCTCATTTATACTTTCCAAGCACATCCACAAACAATGTGGAGTGGCCCCCTCTTACTGCACTCCTCAGCCAGTTTTGGGGCCCCACAGCTAATAATTTGCCCCTTCACCGCTTCCCGGCTCTTTCAAACGTTCCCTCTGCGCCTTTGAGCTACTCTGCATTAATCAAAATCCTATCATCTTTCTCTAATGGTCCCCATAGACGCGACGATTCTTCTTGCCGAACGACCGATTTTAGGGAAGCCCGACCGATCCTTCGAAATTATCGTGCGGTTAGTGGTATTCGAACGATCGTACATCTTACGATTTTTTGGCCGACATCTGTCGGTAAATTGATCGGCCAGGTCAAAAAATCTTTGTCGGTCCCAGTGCAATCTCTCTATGTTTGCAGGGCCAAGCAGGCAGCTCCCCTTTGTTTTCCTGGTAAATTGGTCTTTTTAGTTGATGGTAGATTCGTACGATCGTTCTGAGAAGATCGTGGTCTCACGATCAGGATCTGATCTTTTAAAAATCTCAACATCTATGGCCAGCTTAAGAGAAGCTGTTATAGATGCTTCCTCTTGCCTCCAGCACCAGCAGTTCTGCATAAAGAATCTCCAGAAGCATCTGTACCTCCAAGGGCTCAGATACCAACCCAAGACCAACTGCAAAGCACTAGATGCAAACTGAAGCATGCATTGATGCCATTCACAAAATTACATACATGCTCCTTGGTAACATGCATCAAGGACCAATGTGCCCGTTCATTCCTTACATGCTGCTCTCTCAGGCCCAGGGTTGCCAGGAGCACAGGGGGTACTGTTATACCGGGCCTAATGGGGAGCTCGGCTGTGCTGCACTTTTCGAAACCAGCTGAGCCCCCTTGACATCGCTGAAGCCGCACCAAACCCGTCGACGTCCCGAAACGGCGAAGTCCCGATAAGACCCAAAGCCGCAAAAAGACCCAAAGCCACGGAAGGAGCCGAAGTTGAACTCCAGAAGCCACAAAAAGACCCAAAGCCACGAAAGGAGCCAAAGACCCAAAGCCGTGAAAATTTGGTAAATTATCCCTGTAGTAATTTGCATCCAAATTTGGTATTTTGCCTCCCTCCATCTTTGATCCTTGCATTGAAGGTCTGTCCCATTACCAGGGCCATATTTATATATATATATATATATATATATATATATATATATATATATATATATATATGCACCCATGGGCCTGTAACTAGGGCGGCAGCTTTATAGGGACGGCTCTTGTGTGCCAATATATATTAAATTTTTTTTGTTAAAAATAAATATCTCGAGCCACTGGCACAGCTGTCAAATGGGGTGGCTAAGATGGGAGGGGGGTAAGGAGCGCATTTTTTGGAAATTAAATTATACACCATGGTTATGACATCACGCACAGGCATTTCTTCCTCAATTAAGGGGGTGCACTGATGTCCAGTGCCTAGAACTAAATGCACCGCTGCCCATTACCACAACACTATGCTATTCATTCTCTCAACACACTGCCCATTCAGTTGGCTTAATCTTCTCCCACTTCTGCTTTATGAGTAGTTCTCCTTGCCTTCTGTCTAACCACAGCCTAATAATATTATCTGTAAAGCACCCATCTCTGCTCAAAAGAAAACAGATGAAGCCAGAAAATGCACCTCCAGCTGGATTTTACCTATTAGGACTTGAACCCCACCTATGATAATGACCAGAACCTTGACATTAGTAGAAGGCCTTGCTCTTTAAAGAGAGTCTATGCCTTAAAATCAACATTTATGTCCAGAACTGGACTCCCATATTCTCTGGGACATCTCCATATTCTTAGAACCCCTACTGCTCAGAACTTGAGTTCACCTTGCAATTTAGAATTTGAACCCTGAGACTTTGGACAATAAAATGAGTGGGAAGTAACACGGAATCAACCAGACTCTAACCAAATTACATTATAAAGGAGAATTAAAGGCAAACAATAAATATTAGGGATGCACCGAATCCGCTATTCGGGATTCGGCCGAATCCCCGAATCCTTCGTGACCGAATACCAAACAGTATATGCAAATTAGGGACAGGAAAGGAAAAAGTGGAAAAAATTCTTCTTTTGTGACAAAAAGTCACAGGATTTCCCTACCCACCCCTAATTTACATATGCAAATTGGGATTCAGATTCGGTTTGGCAAGGCGCAAGGATTCTGCCGAATCCTGATGAAAAAGGCATAATCACGAATGTGCATCCTTAATAGATATATCTACAACTGAAGTTCAGCAGTCCTATAACAGAAATGACCTGGCCTTCACAATTGTCCACAGGAGCTCCCCGCCTTGGCTCTTGCTAGGCCATCTTCTATGTGTCAGTGGCACTGCACATGCTCAGTGTGCTCTGGCCTGTTGTAGAGAAACTAGGGGTTGTCAGAAATCATCATGCTGAAAACAAGGTTTGTCAGCCATAGAAGCTGATTTTACAAGGCTGATTATTCTATTCTGATGCAGAATACATTGGTTTCTGAGCTGCCATGTACTGTTATATTGTTAATTAATTACTAATTAGTGCTGCAGGAAAGAAGACAGGCATTGTCAGAGGCGTGGATCTTCACTGCTTAAGGGCTGTGGGTGCCTTGGGCTGGCAGAGAGGCCTAAAAACATAATGTGCAGCATTTGTAGCCTAATTCTTTATTGCCCTTCAGTTATCCCATCACATTTATGTTAAAATAGAAATTAAGAAGACAATATTTAAAGGTGTGGTTCACCTTTAAGTTAACTTTTAGTATGTTATAGAATGGTTAATTCTAAGAAACTTTTCAATTGGTCTACCTTTTTTTGAAAATTTTTTTTACATTATAAAGGAGAATTAAAGCCAAACAATAAATATTAGGGATGCACCGAATACGCTATTTGGGATTCGGCCAAATCCCCGAATCCTTGGTGGCTGTATACCAAACAGTATATGCAAATTAGGGGCAGGAAAGGAAAAAGTGGAAAAAATTCTTTTGTGACAAAAAGTCATGGGATTTCCCTACCCGCCCCTAATTTACATATGCAAATTGGGATTCGGGTTCGGTTTGGCAAGGCACAAGGATTCAGCCGAAACCGAATCCTAATGAAAAAGGCATAATCCCAAACCGGTGCATCCCTAGTAAATATATCTACAACTGAAGTTCAGCAGTCCTATAACAGAAATGACCTGGTCTTCACAGTTGTCCACAGGAGCTCCCCGCCTTGGCTCTTGCTAGGCCATCTTCTATGTGTCAGTGGCACTGCACATGCTCAGTGTGCTCTGGGCTGTTGTAGAGAAACTAGGGGTTGTCAGAAATCATCATGCTGAAAACAAGGTTTGTCAGCCATAGAAGTTAACTTTAAGTTAACTTTTAGTATGTTATAGAATTGTCAATTCTAAGAAACTTTTCAATTGGTCTACTTTTAGTATGTTATAGAATGGTCAATTCTAAGAAACTTTTCAATTGGTCTACCTTTTTTTTTTTTATAGTTTTTTAATTATTTGCCTACTTCTTCTGACTCTTTCCAGCTTTCAAATGGGGGTCACTGACCTCATCTAAAAAACACATGCTCTGTAAGGCTACAAATGTATTGTTATTGATACTTTTTATTGCTCATCTTTCTATTCAGGCATCTCCTATTCATATTCCAGCCTCTTATTCTAATCAATGTGTGGTTGCTAGGGTAATTTGAACCCTAACAATCAGAATGCTGAAATTGCAAACTGGAGAGCTGCTGAATAAAAAGCTAAATAACTCAAAAACCAAAAATAATAACAAATGAAAACCAATTGCAAATTGTCTCAGAATATCACCCTCTACGTCATACTAAAAGTTAATTTAAAGGTGAATAACAATTTTAGGAAATGTATGATATATGGCCCATTGGATAAATTAGCCCTTGCCAGTGAAGGTAACTCAGCACAAATGACTCACAGTCTGTGCAAAAGCCGAGTGGCTGATAACTGGAAGTTATTCATTAAGCCAATGCAGTGCCAGTTGGGTCAGGGTAACAATAAGCCTTCTATTCACACGCTGCACATTTCTAGTGAATAGTATCACAATTTAATCAGCTGATTAATATGATTATTACCTTTCCATTTCTTCTTTTAACTGCTTCCAAGACTCCGGTATGAACATTAATATTAAATGGCATTGTAGAGTACCGGTATATGTTTCCAACCATAATCTTGGCCACAACCCTAACACCGTCATGACAAGCAAGACCTCAATTTATTTAAAACCCCATTCACTTTCCACTTCCAGCAAGCCCCATCTCTTTCCAGATCCAGGAGATTCAGGCAGTTCAGAATAATTATGGACAACAGGCAGGCAGCTTTCTGTTCTTTTAACTTTCCTCTGCAGGTGCCAACTCCCAGCAGCCTTCAGGGAGTTAAAGAACAAATGAAGGGTTGCAGATTAAGTATCCATTATGTATATATATTCCCAGACATAGGATTCTTTTTGTCTGTACAGGCATGTTGAGTGGGTCTTTCCTAAACCACCAATAATTGTTTAACAGGTTTCTCCAGTTACAGATAGCAAGGCACAGAGGGAAGGCTTGATTTTCCTGTTGGATCGGGGGACCGCATCAGCTCATTGATGTGGTCCTCACTCTGACTTTTCATAACCCCCTCATTGTAATACGTTTGGCCTGTCGGGGAAAGATTTGCACGTTTGGGGACTTTTAGGGGGGTACAGTCAAGGGCTCCAAGAGATGTATAACGGGTCATGTAAGGGTACAGCTTATGGGGGAGAGTGTGGGGTTTCAGCATATTGAGTCGTGGCTGTTGACAGGGCTGGAACTAGGGCGCCCATGTCGATGGCACCTGCAAGCTTTGCAGCGCTAACTCTGTTAATTAAAGACTTACAGGTATTAACAACTGTGCAGGGGGAACAGGGAGGTGGGACTATGGAAGGTAGGGGTTTTCATTAGTTTGGTGGTTTAGTTCTCCTTGAAAGGTGAACCAACCATTTAATAACTGGAGCCCCTGAGAGGGCCCTGCTAATATAGGAGTATAGAGCCCCATGATTGCTGATGGTGGTCCTGGCAGTGCACAAGGTGTAGGTGCTATGTGTATGGCAATTAGTGACACCCTTTAACTAACACGGTTGCACCTACTAATGAATAAATGAGACCTTTTCATTTTCGATGAAAGTCTCCCATTACCAATGTACAATTGACCTGTGCATCCCAAATGCCATTAGAAAGCACTTTCAGTATAACATGAGACTCCCCAGTCCAGTACCAGGGTTCAAGTGGGCAGGGGGTGATGGGTTACTATACAGAGGAGAGCAGGAGGTATATTTCAGTGCTGAGAGGCACAAAGCCGTGCTTAGAGCCAGGAATGCTCTTTGAAAGGCACAATTTATACAGGTTAAATACAGGTGCCTGGGGACTTGTTTGCAGCATCACTGATATCTACTCACAAAAACACATGTTAAGTGACACTCGCCTACAGCCATTCAATAGGAACATCCTCATTAAACCTCAGCAGCTCAGGTTCCTAAATGCCGTCAATAACAGGCACTTCTGCAGCCACCGCCGCCTTGCTGGCTCCTTTACTTCATGCAAACTCACAATATATGAAAGACTTGTTCCATGGAGCACCAGCGGTGTGGTGAAAACATATATTTCTTTATTCCATATTACTTAAAACCAGAGAGCACACCATCCTTGCGCTTTATACATTTCATGGTCAGGGTCGGACTGAAGCCTTGGCGGCCCACCGTGGCTGCAAACGAAGGGCCGTCTTAGAAGTCCCCGGGGGCCTCCTCCCAACCTCCAAATTCCGGGGCCCGGCACACACATGTGCAAACATGTCACGCAATGCGCGAGTGCCGCAGCCCAACTGCAAGTTCAGCTCTTTAAGGGGCAGCTGGGGGAGCAGGTCTGGGCCTATGATGGCCAGGGCCCACCGGATTTTTTACCGGTTTCCTGCTGGCCCAGTCCAATCCTGTTTGTGGTCAAAGCTATTGAGGAAGTGGCTATGACCACGAAACACGTCAAGCTCAGGGACTGTGTGCTCCCTTGTTTTAACTAATATGGAATAAAGAAATGTATGTTATAGCCAGTCCGCTGGTGCTCCTTGGAGCCTTTCGTATATGGATTACGCTTCGTTGCAGCACAATGGATGTGTATGGGTCAGTTAATACTCCCTTTTCTTCTTTTTTTGTTTGGCAAACTCAAACAATATACAGCTATGTGCTAAAAAAACTGTTTTATGAAAAATTAAATAAAAAACATGTTATTCTAATTTAATTGCTACTGCATTATTGTTCTCTGGCTCTGACTTTTGAAACAGTGTAGCAGATACCAGTTCTCATCCAGCTCTGTGAAAGTGGTGGTTAACTTTTAGCATGTTATAGAATAGTCTTTTCAATTGGTCTTCTATTGTTTATGTTTTTTAAACTATTTGCCTTTTCTAGCTTTCTGCTCTATAGGTGGTATATATAATTTATGTGAAAGTATGGAGGGGTTTGTGTATGGATGCTGGGTTTTCATTTGGAGGGGTTGAACTTGATGGACTTTGTCTTTTTTCAACCCAATTTAACTATGTAACTGCGGGTCGCTGACGCCATCTATAAAACAAATGCTCAGTAAGGCTACAAATGTATTGTTATTGCTACTTTATATTCCTCATCTTTCTATTCAGGCCTCTCCTATTCATATTTAAGTCTCTTATTCAAATAAATGCAGGACTGCTAAGGTAATTTGGACCCTAGCAACCGGGTGGCTCAAATTGCAAACTGGAGAGCTGCTGAATAAAAAGCTAAATAACTCAAAAACCACAAATAATAAAAAATGAAAACCAATTGCAAATTGCCTCAGAATATCACTCTCTACATCAAATTAACAGTTCATTTAAAGTTAGCTGCCATCTGCTGCATTGTTTCAGGAGTTAGAACTAGAGAGAATGTAAAGAGACAGATACTTGAGTTACCCTATAAATATTGAGGCTATGATTTTTTTGGTTACAAAAGGGATTAAGGGTGTTATTTATGATTTGCAGAGATGTAAGTGCAAATTTGCACCTCCTTCAGTGGTAATCCCCAACCAGTGGCTCACGAGTAACATGTTGCTCACCAACCCCTTGGATGTTGCTCTCAGTGGCCTCAAAGCAGGTGCTTATTTTTGAATTCCAGGCTTGGAGGCAAGTTTTGGTTGTGTTAAAACCAGATGTACTGCCAAAGAAAGCTTCCTGTAGGCTGCCAGTCCACATAGGGGCTACCAAATAGTCAATCACAGATCCACTCCAGAAACCCCAGGTACTAAGCATTCTGCATAACAGCCTATACCTGTACACTCTTCTACACTGATGCCCTATTCACTGGGATCATTACAGTGGTGAATGTAGCCTGAGGATACTATATGTGTTTGCTGTAGCCCCTAGAAAAAAGAACTGAGGGGCAGGATAAAAGGAGATGTAAAGCCTAACTAATGAAGTGATTAGAAATGTTGGACAATTATGTTTTGGGATTTTGTACCAGCCCAAGGCAACCACAGCCCTTTAGCAGTTAAGATCTGTGTCTCCAAAGATAAAGTACCCACTCACAGTATACAGTACATATAGAATAAAAATGTCACACTATAAGGCTAATCAGTAATTAATACAGATAATTACTATACGGCAGCACAGAAACCAGTGCAGTTAGCATCAGAATTTAATAATCAGCCCTGTAGCATCAGCTTATATTACAGACCAACCTCATTTTCTGCTGGATAATTAGTGACGAGCCCTAAGCTTAGCTTCTCAACAGCTGCTCAGAGCCCACTGAGCATGTGAGTGTCACAGACACTTTCCAAGATGTTGACCCCCTGTAAAAATTTTGAAGTCCTGGATCATTGATGCTATTGAGATGGTGAGACGTTGGGCTGGTGCAATACATTCAGTATATAAAATATGCCATTTTTAGCCATATTAATTTTTAGGGTTTAGTTCTCCTTTAAGTGGATACAGGCAGAACTAGGGTTGATATGGGTGTGCTAGGGCAAATAAGAGAGCAGAACCAGAATTTCCCTGCAGAATTATTGGAAGGTTTGAGGTTAGACGTGCGAGCCCCCCCCCAGTCTAGACTGGTATATCTGGGGCAGAAAACATCCTTGATTAATGTACAAATGATTCCTTTCCTAATTCATTCTTGTTTACTGCACATCAGGAATGTTCAGCCTGCACCCTTGCAGCTAAACCACAACACCTGAGCACCCACACAAATCTTAGGTCAGGGTTTGGCCTGTGCTAATTGATATATACCCTTACCCCCCCCCCACCACACACACACACACACCTCTGACTTACACCCATGCACTACCTTTTCAATTTCTTACCACTTTTGGGTGGAATATAAATAAATAACAGACTCCACTTCTTACTGACATATGAATCTGTCAGCAGCGAGCCGCAGCCCTTTGTGTTGGCAATGCTCAAAGCCACCTACACACTTCTTGAAAGCCCTTCAGTTCTACGGCTTGAAGTGAATTACTGTCATTCCCTGGATCAGTGCTTAAGGCTGGTCAGTTGAAAACAATCCGCCTCCTCTCTGCAGTCAGGACAAATGGTGTGTGAGTGCGCCTTTGTGTCAGTTTGTGTGTTTGTGAGTAATAAAGGCAGCAGTGAGTCATCTCTCTAACCTCGGTACCTCAACCTACCATTCCCCCCCCCACAGTGCCCCCCTTCTGTGTGCTCCCTACATTTCCAAGTGTCCCCCTGCAGTACATCCCACTTATATAGGTGCACTGGCAGTAACACTTGCAGCACATTGCATGGCTCAATTTAAAGGGCTTGTTCACCTTCAAACACTTTTTTCAGTTCAGTTGGTTTCAGACTGTTGTTCACCATCTCCATGTATAGGCAATACAGCTGGTTCTCGCACACCCTTTATTAAGCAAGCGATGTCTGGTGCTCCATGTGCACCATCTCCATGTGCCACATTGTTAATCCAACCCTAGATAAAACCCAAGCACCATCCACAGAAAAACACTCACCAGAGACAACACTGCCCTCAGCTTAAAGGGATCATCTTCAACGATGGCCAAACCTTCCTTCCTCACATCTGTTATTTTGGAAATCCTTTCTGCTCCACCTGCAATAAAATAAGAGTTGCTTAGGAGATCTACTTTTAGTTGAATGCTGGCCAGTGTGGGCTGAGCTGATCATAGAGGAGGACCTGTGCAGACCTGTTGGGAGAAGACTGCACCAAACAACCACCTTCTTCTGATTTTTAGCTAATCACCCATCACATATCTGATGGACAGGTTCTCATTTTGACCCCATGTAGAGGCCAATAAGCTGTGAATTTGGGAGCTGACAGCTAAGAATGGCTAGCCTGGGGCCACCTTCACTAATCATTTGTATCACAGTTTCAGGCAGCCCTTGAGAAGTGGGTAGATGCATAAAGCCAAATTAATAAAAGAGCAAAAGCTTCCCTTTTTTGGCTCTCCTAAAGACAGCCCTCTTTATATGACCCTGGGGGTGACACCAAAATGGCATTTGAATGATGAGGTCCTCACATCACTTCCTTAATTAGGGCCCTAATTTGTCTTAATCCAGCTATTTGAACTTCTTTGGAAAATATACAGGATTAGACTGTCCTCAGAGGATCTCAGTGGACCCCAATTCCCATTAGCCCTTCTTATTTGTACCATAATCCTACACCGATTGGCAATGTATCCATCTAACTGTTGTGAGTGTAGGACCTGGATGTAGATTCTCTGGTGGGCCCTAGGCAGAAAAAGGATCTGGGTGCATCTTAGCCCCACCTACCAGAACATGTTTAGCACGGCCATCCTCATTCTGCCCTTGCCCTGCCTCCTGTTCTCTTCCCTGCTCCACTGATTTGGATGGATATCAGAGGACTTTGTATTTCAAAGGAGTGGTATGGTAATGTTACTGACAGTAGGTGGTGGAGCTATTACTTTCATCAGGTCACCAGTAAGTTCTTGGGGCTCAATAGAACTCAGAAAAAACACACCAACACAAGGAGAATATTAAGTTCACCCAATCAGTGGCATGACAATTAGGGTTGCATACAGTATGACAGCACCATTGTCATATTCAATGGAGCTGGTCGGAAGACTGAAGTCATGAGGCAGGGAGCTTGCTGGAGCTACGGTAGGCGTGGAAGGGATGAGGGTGGCTGCCATTGGGCCCATACCTCTCTAGCTAGGGCATTGTACACAATAACCGAATAACAGAGCACATAATGTGCACCTACAGTAGTTACAGCAGCTCAAATAAAGGGTTCCAGATTAAATGTTCAGCAGCCTCCAGCGCAATTACCTCCTCAATGGTCCATAAAGAGAATGAAACAAAACAAGAAAATCAATAGAAACACTTTTCCATGAGAAGAAAAAGTATAAAATGGTTCAAAATCACTCCCTCCTTCTCCTGTGAGCAGTTTCCTATGGCATTAATGAGTTCAGCCCATTGTGACCGTAAGCAAAACCTTTGGTCTTTATTACTTCAAACTCAATAAACTGAAAAGCTGAAAAGATTGCTTCGCTACGACAGTAAAGAGCAGCACAGAGACGGAGAGATGATATATATTTATCTGCTGATTATTATAGGCTTTGGACTTGCTCCTGCAGGTAGATAGAAGCAACAGAATGAATACAAGACAATGGAGAGCGTGTAAGAAGGACTGACAGAAGAAAGGACACTAATCATATATCTCTCCACTTGTTGAACAAAACCAACCTGCTCCTGTGAAAGAAAGGGAATATAACCCCTATTTATAAGGTTATGCACATGGTGATGACCTCTGTGATATCTGAACCAGTCAGATCACATGTGGTTAAACCTAACACCTAGAGGGCCACACTAGGCTACACCTAGGACCATGATCGCAACTCTGTGGCCCCATACTACTTAGTCGGTAGGGTTTCTGGAGGCCACAGTTCTTACCTCTGCCTTGACTGGGCACCTTTGGTGTTTTGCTCATACCCCTGATCCAGCTAGGCCAAGCCCTGAGCTTTCCAAACATGCCCCTGGCCTGCCCAAACACCAGCCCCATACCTGGTACCACAATTTGGGACCATTGCATCTTTGTAGCCTGTGTCTGGATTCCCATCTCCCCCCTTAATAGGAGCCCTGGTCAAACCAGCAGGAGCTTTCATTTCACCTCTCACATGGCCAGTAGACTTTAAGCTGATTAGACTGAAGGAGGGCAAGCTAAGTATATTACTAACAGGAGGGCAGCAGTCAGCCAAAAGTGCCTTCCAGTAGTTTGGAGTGTTTGATTAACATCAAGCCTGGACAGGAATAATGGCAATATCTATTTTTTATTATAGCACTACTGTCCTTTGTCAGGTTTTCTATAGCTCTTATGCCCAAACTCCCTGACCTTGTTCTCCAACCAAAATATATTGGAACTTGGATCTTCCCCAGTGAAACAATATTAATTTGGAGACAGGTTTGTGTTGTTAAAATATGTGATAGAATAATTTGGTTTCTTCTTGCTGGGAGTGATGATTTTTATTCCAACTTGCTGATCTATTATAGAAGCTTAAATCAGATAAACCTGGAGTAGGAATATAGGCTCCATGGAGCAGTGAACAGTTTTGGCGCTGGGAGATGGATCCTCACTCCGTCTCACTGTCTGTGCCAAGTGCAGCTCCCCACACCCATTGTTACGGGACTCATCGGGCCTCTTTGATTAGAAGCAAGGCTCTGGCATTTAGCAGTTGGCAGTTGCACTGTGTACAAGTCAGGCATCCATGGAATGACACAGGAAGGAACCAGCGCTGGCAGGGATAGTCATCTTTCATTCTGCACACAACTTCCAATGCACACAGACAAACTAGGATATGGGAGAGACACGGGGCCCCTAACTTTAACAGACTGGCGGGGCCACTGCATCTCTCACTATTATTGTTATTAACAGATGTAGATAAAGCACCAACAAAAGCAAGGTGTGTGTATCAAACAGACAAATTCCATGCAACTGCTGATCAGTGGGTTGTGCCCAACATATCTTATAATCTGGTTCCTTAAAGCAGAGAGTCACATCTCAACCTTGAATGTATTTATATATGTATTTATCCCAGGTATGGGATCCATTATCCAGAAAGCTCCAAATTACAGAAAAGCCATTTTCCATAGACTCCATTATAATCAACTAATCCAAATTTTTAAAAATGATTTATTTTTTCTCTGTACTAAAACAGTACCTTGTCTGAAATAATAATAATGGGTTGAGTGCAGAGGACTCTTGTATTTGTCTATATGTATTTTGTGGTCACACCCTCATTGCACCCCCACCTAATGTTTTTAAAATTAGTGGTGAGCACAACTTCCCCTTGTTTGTTATAGTTATACAGGAGCAGTGACCAGCTCCATGTTGTAGCTCCCACCCTTCCCAGCTATAGTCAGGTGATCCCACTGGTGTCTAATAAAAGGGCAGCCAAGTTTGGGAGTTTTACTTTGAAAGCAGCTAGTAAGTTGCAGGTAAAACTTAGTCCCTTTGTAAAATGTATAATGAAGCAATAGAATTCTTAATGAATCAGATGAAAATTAAGCGTAGGACTGGCCAGATATGGGATGACTTTGACGTAGTTGGCCAGCTTAAATATATTGCAATATATGGACAAACAATCCCTGTTTTGTTTAAAGGGTAAGGCATTTTTCAGTAGCAGTAGCACAAAATGTCTCTCTTAAATATATTGATAATGGGTTGAGTGCAGAGAGTATGGAATCCGTTATCCTAAAACCTGTTATACAGAAAGCTCCGAAGTACAGGCAGGTCGTCTAACATAGACTCCATTTTATCCAAACAATCAAAATGTTTTTAAATGGTTTCCTTTTTCTCTGTAATAATAAAACAGTACCTTGTACATGTATGGGATCCGTTATCTGGAAACCTGATATTCCAAATTACAGGAAGGTCATCTCCCATAGACTCCATTTTATCCAAACAATCCAAACGTTTTAAAATGGTTTCCATTTTTTTCGGTAATATTTAAAACAGTAGCTTGTACTTGATCCCAACTAAGATATAATGAATCCTTATTGGAAGCAAAACCAGCCTATTGGGTTTATTTAATGTTTCCATGATTTTCTAGTAGACTTAAGGTATGAAGATCCAAATTACAGAAAGATCTGTTATCTGGAAAACCCTAAATCCGAAGCATTCTTGATAATAGGTCCAATACCAGTTCTTCATCCCAACTAAGATATAATAAATCCTTATTGGAAGCAAAAGCAGCCTATTGGGTTTATTTAATGTTTACATGAGTTTCTAGTATACCTAAGGTATGAAGATCTAAATTACAGAAAGATCCATTATCCAGAAAACCCAAGAATTCTGGATAACAGGTCCCATACCTGAGTTATAAAACGTCAATGATTTTCATTTCTCTGCCTCAGCTAAGCTTTCTTATCTCTCACAGACCTTTGCAGGCAGCAGTGTAATAAAGGAGCCTTTGGGATAAAAGGTCATTAATTAGTAAGATGTTTGCTCTGCTTTGTATTGCTAGAATTCCTGCCATAAAGCAAGACAGGCCTGCTGTTTTTTTTTTGTCTACGTATAGGAGATATGGCACTGCCATGAGCATCAGGAAATATGCTCCCCCTGGCAAGAGCATAATGCAACCATAATTTCTTCAGAAGAACATTAAGGGGGTTATTTATTAGTCCGAATGCTAAAAACTATAGAATTACAATTTTTAAAGGAAAAAAAAAAACTAGAATTTTTTGAGATTTATTATACCGCGATTCTAGTTTGGTCGAATTTTTTAAATTAATTAATCTAAAAAATTTCGATTTTGATAAATAACCCCCTAAATCACCCTTATAAGCTATCCTATAATAATATACACAAAATAAAGTTTTCCAAGGAACGATCCAGACTGCAGGATTAACTGCTCAAATAGGTGTTTATTGTTCAACACAAGAGAAGCTATAATAATATACCACATTGCTTTCCTTATAACCTTTAATTCTGGTGGCAAGCTCTCTACCCCCCCACCGCAAATTTTGCACCGACCAATCCCAATGCACCCTAATCAGCAGCCTCTGTGGCCTATATCTAGTTCTAGTCCTGATGCGATGTATCACCATTAATAACCACAGCAACCAGGCAGGAGTTTGTAAGATTAATAGGAGAGCGTCTGAAAATAAAGGTAAGCAGTAACAAGATAATAACAATAACATGGAAACGTTGTAGGTCCATGTGTATTTGGTTGCCAGGGTCAGTGACCTTGGCAACAGAATGTATTGCTTTAGCTGAGAAAGCTGTAAATAGACAGAATAAACACTCTTGCATTTCTGCACCGAAATCTGCCGCATGTGCACACAATTGTTCCGGGTGCAGTCAGGACAGGAGGCAAATGCCATTGGAGCGCGCTAAATTTTAGCCCCATCTGGTACTAGCCTTAAAGGAACAGTAACACCAAAAAATTAAAGTCTTTTAAGCAAATGAAAACATCATAGCAGCCAATTTCTCATCTGGACCAGTAACTCTGCTGGACTAGTAGCTCTGGGAACATGCACAATAAGGGCTGACACTCCGCTGTATCAGCTAGAAAGAGTACCAAATTGTAACAGCTAGGCATCCACAGCTTGAAAACAAAATAAATGTATTTTTAAAAAGTAAATTTTATAAAAAGGCCAAATCATAAAAAATAGAAAGCAATTAGAAAAAAAAAAGTAATTATTTGCGGCTGACTATTGGGAAAATGATATGTGTTCTGAAGATGAACTTCCCCTTTAACTCCACGTAATATCGATATAAATGCCTGTGCTTGTTTGCCCTGTTACTCCCACAACCGTGTGATAATTAGATTAAAGGTTATTACTTGGTGTACCCTAGGGGGTAAGAATACCCTTGTGAATAATATTTAGGGGAAAATATCCTTGGAAAGCACAAATGATGCATCTCATTGTCTGATATTAGAGATATTTTTACAAGGCCATCCACGGGCAAAGTTTTCCCCGGCCCATAGTGTTATTGTTTGTTTCTAGTGCAGTGAGAATAACAACAGCAAACAGATGACTGGTTGCTAAGTGATGGGGCCACGGCAAATAGAACGGGTTGGATTTACATACATTTATCTGAAGATCAGTCCCATGTTCCTGCTTTCCCAGGGCCCTGTCTTCTGTTTTACTGCCTTATTGCCTGGGTGGGGGAGATTAAACACCCCACTGATTGTTACTGAAACTGCTTCAACCCACACGATCCCAGTAGAAACCTGTGTGACAAGTCTCACTGAGTGGGAACTTGGAACTTATTGCTGCCTGTGTCTCATGTAGAGATCGTCAGTATAACAGCGTATAATATAGTTTATATGAGCTCACAAACATGCTCACTTAATCTGCACTTGCACCCTTGCTATAGTTCTAGGGGTACCCAGGGCACAAATAATCACTCACCCCAAATCTCCCCCTAATTGTCCTTCAGACTGGGCCCCCTTAGCTCATAACAAGGTTACAGATATATAGAAACATTGGGGTAACTGTCACCCTGCTATAGTTCCAGTGGTACCCAGGGTACAAATAAGCACTCGCCCCAAATCTCCCCCTAACTGGTCTTCAGTCTGGGCCCCCTTAGCTCATAACAAGGTTTTGCTGTCACTGATATCAGGGTGAGATGCTGCTTTGGAATTTATTGCACCTGCACTGCATTCTATTTATTTACTGAAAATGTTTTGGCCCTGACACATGCACCGGTATTATCATGTTCCCCACAAAATGAGTAACACATGTTCTCTTCTCACTGTGAAATCCAACTCGCCCGTGATTACAGGACCAGTTACAGTCTCACCCTCTTTGGAAATCTAATCCTGGCCACAAGCAGATTTTTTTCCATACGGAGTGATTGACATTAGGACAGAAAAAATGGTGCTTGTCGCAACTGTATGTGGGTGCAAGGAGCGTCTTTGGACACAAGCACCTTTAAAGGACCAGTAACATCAAAAAATTAAATTGTTTTGAAGTAATAAAAATATAATGCAGTGTTGCCCTGCACTAGTAAAACTGCTGTGTTTGCTTCAGAAACATTACTATTGTTTATATAAATAAGCTGCTGTGTAGCCATGGGGGCAGCCATTCAAAGGAGAAAAGGCTCAGGTTACACAGCAGACATAAGATAAGCTCTGTCTGTCTAATGGTGTTATCTGTTATCCATTATCTATCCTGTGCCATTAAGCCGTTTTTCAATTTCCGCCATTGCTACACAGCAGCTTGTTTATATGAACTATAGTAGTGTTTCTGAAGCAAACACACCAGTTTTACCAGTGCAGGGCAACACTACATGATATTTTCATTACTTTAAAACACTTTCAGTTTTTGGTGTTACTGTTCCTTTAAGGAATCGCATGTAACGGTTAGAGTGATTGCACTTTTGAAAGTGACTCCGTAGGTTACTTAATGGCCACTGTATATTTCATTGCAGCTTTACTTGCCCTTTAAATCCAAGATAACAGCAATAAAAATGCAAATATATATATTCTAGGGATGCACCGAATCCAGGATTCGGTTCGGGATTCGGCCAGGATTCGGCCTTTTTCAGCAGGATTCGGATTCGGCCGAATCCTTGTGCCTGGCCGAACCGAATCCGAATCCTAATTTGCATATGCAAATTAGGGGTGGAGAGGGAAATCGCGTGACTTTTTGTCACAAAACAAGGAAGTAAAAAAAAAATTCCCCTTCCCACCCCTAATTTGCATATGCAAATTAGGGTTCGGATTCGGTTCGGTATTCGGCCGAATCCTTTGTGAAGGATTCGGGGGTTCGGCCGAATCCAAAATAGTGGATTCGGTGCATCCCTAATATATTCTAGGGCTTTGCTGGCTGTTATAAAAAAGGGGCCTACCTGTCTTCTTGGGAGATGCTTTATTGAGAAACCCTTGCATTGCAAACATCACTATTGTGTCTGTAACATCCACTGGTGGCGCTGTTCTATTGCTGTCTATGGAAAGTGCTTATGGCCAGACACAGACAAAAAGCGGTACTGCAAGATAAGGTTTTCAATTACAAGAAACAAAAGGCAACACAGCAACTTTACTGGAAATTGAGACTTTTCCTTAATTGTCTCTTTAAAAGCAAAATAAGTGGGTTGCAGGGAGTATGGGGGCAGCTTTTGTCCAGCCTTTTGTTCCCCTGTTAAAGCGTCAGCAGTGTGACAAGAGAATCCTGAGGAACTGTGGGAGCAGCGGCAGCCAGCAGTGATGTCAGAGGGCTTGCCTCGCATTCCAATGCCAAGTGTGACTATTTGCTTACTTCTGGCTCCCGGGGGACATTCTTTCACTAAAGTCCCTGCATTCTTCAGGCAGCCGGCCTGTCTCAGCCGGTAACTTTAGCCTAAAACAACCATACTGACCTAAACTCCAGACAAGGGCCCTGAAAACTGATGCACTGAGACCTGAGACCAGATTTTGCCCGACTGCAAGAGCTCACATACAACGCATGGCTAACACGGACACAATACTGTGTGCACAAACCTGGCTTACAATCTAGCACACAAAGGCAATGGCACTGCAGTTATGGGCAAAAACACTGCATTGTGGCAGAGACAATTTGCATCCTTTTTCACACATTTCAAGTTAATGAGACCTTACAAACAGGGTGTCACTGGGAGCCCCCACCAGGCCCCCCTGTCCCAGCCACAGTCCCCTTCAGCCTCCCCCTCGCACCTTTTTTTGCCACGACCTGGGCGGGAGAGGGATGTCGGGGCAACAACAATGGCAGGTCTGGACTGAGAATTAAAATAGGCCCTGGCATTTCAGGTATACAGAGGCCCAATCAGCCCACATAGAGGCCCAAACAGCATCGACCAGCCCACTAAATACTGACATTCTATTGCACCTTATAGCAACCCCACTGGCATTTGCCAGAACCCACAGATTGCCAGTCTGGGCCTGCACAATGGATTAGGGCAGAGAGTAGGTCTGGGCCAGCGGGGCCCACGAGAGTCGGCCCACCAGGTTTTTTTCCTGCTGTCCCGCAAGCCCAGTCCGGCCCTGCTTACAACTTTCAGCATCTCTCTGACAGCAGAATCTGGCAGAATGATAATGTTTTATTTTAGATGATCTATTTCAGCTTTGTGGCACCCATGATCTTTACTCAAGACTGCCATCAGGGGGTACAGGGGGTACTCCATTCAAGGGTCATGTGGAAGCACAGGGTCAGACTGGGCCGGCGGAACACTGGGAAGGGCAGCGCCGCCATTAGGGCCACCATAAGAAATCACGGGGCTCTGTACAACAACATTTTCAGGGCCCCCTGGGCCTGCCCACCCCAGGCCCCAACCCAGATCCTGCCAACACCACAGTTAAAAGACCACCCAAACATCAGCGCTAAAAGCGGTAAACCCCCATATACAAGTTTGGCTCTTTTCGTGACTTCAGATCTTTTTGCGGCTTCGGGACTTCAAGTTTGGCTCTTCTCGTGACTTTGGATCTTTTCGCGGCTTCTGCATGTTGAGAAGGGAATGGGGCTGGCGGGTATGGTGGTGGGATTGGCATAATGGGCATTCCTGACCCCATTCTACATTTCAAGGCCAACCATCCAGGGTGTAAGGTAAGGTGACCACTGGACTAATAATTAGGGGGAGGGCCCTGCTGCTGGGGCCCCATGAATACTGATGCCAACCCTGATTGAGGAAGTGGTGTTGGTGCCCTTAAAGGGGTTGTTCACCTTTAAATTCACTTTTTTTCTGATGTAGAGCTCTAACCCCCAACCAGTTGCTCGCTAGCAACATGTTTCTCACCAACCCCTTGGATGTTGCTCCCAGTGACCTCAAAGCAGGTGCTTATTTTGAATTCCTGCCCTAGAGGCAAGTTTTAGTTGCAAAGCAAACAGGTGTACTGCCAAACAGAGCCTGGCTGCCAGTCCTCATAGGGGCTACCAATCACAGCCCTTATTTGGCACTCCAGGAAACGTTTTCCTGCTTGTGTTGCTCCCCAACTTTTTTTTACATTTGAATATGACCCCCTGGTGTAGAGAGTGATATTCTAAGACAATTTGCAATTGGTTTTCATTTTTTATTATTTGTGGTTTTTGAGTTATTTAGCTTTTTATTTAACAGCTCTCCATTTTGCAATTTCAATTTTGCAACCATGCACTGAGAGTATGGATGTGAATAGGTGGACAAGGAATAAAAAGTAACAATATATTTGTAGCTTTACAGAGCATTTTTTTCAGAATTTAAAAGCTGGAAAGAGTCGCAAGACAAAAAACGTAATTTGAAATCTATAAAAAAGAAAAAATGAAGACTAATTGAAATGCTGCTTAGAATTGGCCATTCTGTAACATACTAAAAGTTAGAACCATACCTTTAACCTTATGTTGTACAGGAGCCCTCTTTGGGTTGCCATACTTTTATTTTATGATGCTAATGCTATTATTAGGGAAAGTTAATAACTGGAAGGCCAGTTTTTTCTTTTTCTACAAAATGCGGATACTCTAGGCCCTCTGCTGGCTCTTATTTACATTAAGCTCAGCTCTTTTAGTAGAAGAGAAGTTAGAAAGGAGTCATAGCCTGGTCATTTACCCTCCACTTGAAAGGCTCAGTATTTCCATTGTTTATACCATTCAGAGATGAAACGTTTAAAGTGCCATTAATGCCATAGACTGAAAATATATATGCAGGTATGGGATCTGTTATCCGGAAACCCATTATCCAGAAAGCTCGGAATTATGGACAGGCCGTCTCTTATAGACTCCATTATAATCAAATAATCCAATTTATTAAAACTGATTTCCTTTTTCTCTATAATAAAACAGTAGCTTGTACTTGATCCCAACTAAGATATAATTAATCCTTATTGGAGGCAAAACCAGCCTATTGGGTTTATTTAATGTTTTATTTAATGATTTTCTAGTAGACTTAAGGTATGAAGATCCAAATTACAGAAAGATCCGTTATCCTGAAAGCCCCAGATCTTCCCGAAAACAGCTCATATTATCCCATGATCACATAAGATTATATAGTTACTTAAAGGGGTAGTTCACCTTTAAACTAGCTTTTGGCTTGATGTAGGCGGTAGTGACAATCAAAGACTTGTTGCAATTGGTCTTAATTTTTCAGATATTAAAGGGGTGGTTCACCTTTAAGTTAACTTTTAGTATGCAATAGAATGGCTAGTAATCGGCCTTCAATTTTCTTTTTTATTGTTTCTGAATTTTTTTAAAATCAGAAGTTTGTGTCTTCTAGTGCCTAGATCAAGACTGTGCTCTCTGTGATGTGACCATCCTCAACTGACTCAGGCAAAAAAATGTAGGCATAGGAGAGCAAAGGGGGCGCATTGTCTAAGCCACTTCAGGGCCTTTACCCAGTATGTCTTTTTTCTGACTCTTTCCAGTTTTCAAATGGGGGTCACTGACACCATTTAAAAACAAATGCTCTGTAAGGCTACACATTTATTGTTATTGCTACTTTTTACTACTCATCTTTCTATTCAGGCCTCTCCTATTCATATTCCAGTCTCTTATTCAAGTCAATGCATGGTTGCTAGGGGAATTTGGACCCTAGCAACCCGATGGCTGAAATTGTAAGCTGCTGAATAGAAAGCTAAACAACTCAAAAACCAGAAATAATAAAAAATGAAAACCAACTGCAAATTGTCTCAGAATCTCTCTCTCTCTACATCATACTAACTGTTGATTTATAGGGGAACAACCCCTTTACGTTAAGCAACTCTCCAGTTTGATAAAGTAGCACCTATCTGGTTGCTAAGGGTGCAGTTTAACCTAGCAACCAGGCAGTGGTATGGATTAGATAAAGGCAGATGAATAAAAGAGGGACTGAATATCCATACTGATACTGTCAACTGAAAATGTCCATGGTTTAAGTTTCTCTTTCTTTGTTTAGATTTCTTACATCAACCACATTTCTCTTTTTTATCCCTGGTTTACATGAATCCCTGACACAAAATGTATTTTAGACTGGCAGGGTGATCAAAACATCCACAAAAGGTCTGCCACTTTCCAAATGCCCTTTTTTCTGGGGAAAATAAACAAAGTAAATACAATTCTAAATGTTGTCTATTTCCATTATTTCCTGGACATATTCAGTGAAAACCAATGGCGTGGCTCACACACAAGCCAAGGGCTGCCATACTTGCTTACATCCGCCAATGAGATGCTTTTTTTACTCCATCACTACTTCCTGGTCCTGTTAGAACCTGCATTACTTCCCGTCAGGTGAGAGATGCACAGAACAACACAAAATGGTGGCTAAACGTAAACAAAAGGGCAATAGTTACTGATATGTCAAGGGCAACAATCACTGATATGTCAAAGGCAATTTGATCAGATTCTTTGAAAGGTCACTTAATAGGATCTAATTATTTGTTGGTTTATTTTGCCCTTTAGTATAGGTCACCTTTGAAATAAATGCAGGCACCAAGGGCAGTAAAATCCACGACTAGTCAGTTTAAAGTCCCTTTAGAGTTGTTGGGCAAATAAAAGTGTCCCAGGCGTTCCAATGAGATCACAAAACACAAGCTGGCCTGTCGTTAAAGCATCAAATGCTGCTAAGAATGGCGATCTAATGGTTGCCATAGAAACAGTCAAATCGCACAACCAATTTAATGGTGGAATCATGCAGATATCCCACTAAATAAACAGCCCTGTCAATAGACGACGCTCGCTACCTTCGTATTTATGGAGCGTTTGCATTCGGGACAGAGACTTAGGCTGCGAGATGATTAGAGAGGCAGCAAGTTAATCAGATTGATGCTCCCCACCGGGGAAGTAATTGCTACCACAAAACAAACTCATTAGTCTGGAACGCTTGAATATTGAAGAATCTTCAAGGCTCTGATGGATTCCCGACACCAAATGTATTTTCTTTCCACCTGAACAGGGCTATTAATATGACCAATAACCGACGAGGGTACGAATCTGGGGCCGCGCTCTATCGCTGAACCCCCACCCGCTGGGTTTTTCTCATAGCTTTTCTAAATTGCTCTTTCTCTGAGTTAAATATCTTTTTTTGGCCTGGTGGACGTTTCTTGAGTACAAAACAACTTCACTGGTCTTAAAGGGAAAGTTTGCATTTAACCCTTGGACTCTATGTCGCTGCAAGAAAAGTTAGTGGCAGAGATTTTATTTACATTAATAGAAAGTTTTCTTTTTTTTGCAATGTCAATACATAAAGAGACATTTACCTATACAATTAGACCAGCGCCGTTCCTGAGGCTGCTCCTCTAATACGGGTTGTCACCTGGTCATTATTTTACCAGCCTGGCTGGTAAAAATGATGGTTGAGTCCAATGTTATTAATAGGGACAAAAGAAAAATATAGGAACGCCGGTATTTTTTTTCAAAAAAGGTGGCAACCCTACCTGCAATGCCTGCCCCCCCCTCATCCACTTACCTGTCCGGGGGGAGGCCGCAACACTAGTGCGGAGAATGCAATTGCGCTCTCTCGCACTAGTAAAGCTCTTAAAGGTGCCTGGAGTGTTTTTTTGCTGCCCATGGTAACCTGGCACTGCCTTCTGAGGCGAGTTGTCTCATTGGAAGAGCGCCCCTGCTTTGGACACAGACCACACAATACCTTGCACCATTTTTCTGCTGTGTGTAACCATGGTCTGTCAGTGGCCCATCACAGTGGATTTTGGGTCCCCATTCCAGTTAGCAATACCATTACTACTCCTACAGCTTCTAACATCTAGCGTTTATGGCTGGTAAGCAAGCTGCACTCCTTGACAAACCCTGACTTACTTACTGTCCTTTATGGCTGCTCTGCATCTACTTAATACGGTGCTAATTGTGATGGTTGTTTTACCATTGTGTGTGCCCTGCACAGTATGAGACCAATTGACACCAACTGCATGGCCGCTCTGTACTTGAGATAATGATACTAGTCTCCTTTTTTTTTGGCAGAATATTGTAAGCACCCTCAGTCATGCAGTGTGTGTGTGCGTCTGTGTGTGTAGAAACAGTCTCCTGGAGAACCTGGAAGTAAACATGGATTTTAGGCTACAAATCACACCCTGTTCAGTGGTGCCGGCCTCCCAGTTTAATCAGATGTGAAACAAACGCTCGTTGAGGCTGAGGCTTGTAAACACAGGCTAATTACAAAACTGTACCGTCAATTAGCCATCTATCTAAATATAGGACTCCACACTTCCTGCCCTGATATTACTCCCATGTTGGGATAATTACTGCTAATTAAGCCGAGAACTCATTAAGCTAAATGATCTCATATATACCAACAAATAAAGATGGCTTCTAGTTACTTTAGAAAAATGTAACTTTTCAATATGGAGACTCCTCGTGATAATGCTGGGAGAGAAAACGTCCACAAGTCTCCAACATGTCTTTACCCTAGGGTACAAAATGTGCAAAAAATTTAATTTTGTTTCTGTAAGGCTTAGACCACATAAGTGGATGCCCATTCCATCAGTCTCGCAAGTCACTACAGAAGCAGAGATGGTGGGTTGGATCACTTTGTAAGTGAGGCTAATGGACAGGATCACTGTTGGGTTAATGGTTTGGATCACTGCTTGAGGATGAAAAATTGGACCACTACATAAGTTCAGCAAATAGATCAGATTACGGTTGTTGTGGCGCTGATGCATTGGATCACTTTTACTCTGGAACTGATGGAATGGATCATTGTTGCTGTGGAACTGATGGATCAGTTGCCATGGGGCAGGTGGAATTGATCACTGTTGTTCTGGGGCAAATAGACTGGATCATTATTTCTAGGGTAGAAGGACTTGATCACTATTGCTTTGGGGTCGATGGAGTGGATCACTATTGTTGTGGGGCTGATGGAATTGATAACTATTGCTGTAGTAGGGTAATGGAGCAACATCCAAGGGGTTGGAGAGCAACATGTTGCTCACGAGCTACTGGTTGGGGATCACTGCTGTAGGGTAATGGCCTGGATCACTATTGCTGTATTGTAATGGACTGGATCACTATTGCTGTGAGGTAATGGACTGGATTATCATTGCTGTGATGCTGATGGACTGGATCACTATTGGTTTAGGCTAATGGACTGGATTATCATTGCTGTGATGCTGATGGACTGGATCACTATTGGTTTGGGCTAATGGACTGGATCACTATCGCTGTGGGAATGATTGACTAGATCTGGGTTCCTCAATCTTTTTAACTCATGAACTACATTCAAAGGTAAAAAGAGTTGGGGAGCAACACAAGCCTGCAAAAAAGTCTCTGGGGTGCCAAATAAGGGCTATGATTGGCTGTTTGGAAGCCCTTATGCGGACTAGGGGATCACTGGACTAGATCATTATTGCTGTGGGGCTAATGGACTGGATCATTATATTGCTTTGGGTTTGATTAAGTGGATCACTATAGCTGTGGGGCTGATAGATTCTATCACTATTGCTGTGGGACTGTTGGCCTGGATCACAATTATTGTGGGGCTAAAAACTTTTTAGGAAACGCAGTACTAGACTATTTTGATTTGTGCTGAAGTAGGATCCAAGCCATGCAGAAAACCAATTTTTTTTAAACCTCTGGGCACTAATTTTTGGGGGGCTCTGGCAGCTGATGTTTTTTTAACAAGTGTTTTTTTTTTAAATTTTGGGGGGGCTGGCCACCAAGGTTTTTTTTTTTTTACTTGTAGGGGGGCCACGCCACCAATATTTTTTTATTTCCTTGTAGGGGCCCCAGAAAATGTTGTTGTATGGGGCCCTGCTGATTCTGATGGTGGCCCGGCATATATATATATATATATATATATACAGTATATATATATGTATCAGGTGCTCATTTGATGTACGCGACAGCCTGTGTTCTGCATACAGGGAATAACTAAGAGGCCCATTTGAAAGGAAGGTGCATGTTACACAAGCTGACAGGCACATATATTATTCTACACCGTCTCAGCCAACAAACAAACAAATACAAACCCCTTTCAAGATGTCAGGCATCCAGTGTGGCCCCCAGGATAATAAAGAGCCAATTTGCTGAGCCCCGAGATGCCTTTCTCTCCTCGTTCCCAGAACAGGTGCTGCTCAAACTGTCAGTTAGGTCAGTGAAGGGGAACAGCTGGGGAATCCCAGCAGAAATATCGTGGGGGGCCCTAAGAGATGAATGGGCCTTGGCTATGTCTGGAAGCACTGCGTAGTTATCTGACACTTTAATGGAATGACACGTACAGCAGTTTAATGAGGGGCCCGAGTGGTGCCAACAACATCTAGTTTCTAGAATAGGGCCAAAATATCCAACAGATGTTTACCCAGTAATATGAGCAAATTAGACTGAATAGGAATGAATGGCTGACAGTGATTATAGTCACCTCCAATGCCCCCCCCCCCAAGACATGAAACAACCCAGGAACTATTTTATAAGATCATTTGCTGCTATGCCTCTTCAGTCGTATGCTGTAGCTGTAGAGCTATTCTATTTGCTACACTCACTAGGCCGGTCCTTTATGGGGCAGATAGAAATGTGTGTAATTATAAGAACAGGGATGTTTCATCCTAAAGATAGTTATAACATGCATTCACCTAGTGCTACATTCTTCACTAGACTAATCAGTGTCATATAGAAAACTCCAGCAGATGAGTAGAAATATGACTTTCCCTCTATTTAACATTGAGTTGGCAATAATCTAACTAATAAACTAAACTCATATTTCCCTACCCCTGAATGTAGTTAGTTGGTGATCAATCGTAGATTGTAAATAGATAATTAGTGACTTCTAATATTACTCAAGTCGGCCCCTCTTCATGCGCGTGCACGAACAAGCGCACATGCCCGGAATAGAGGTTTAGCTGTCCAGGTGGGGGACACAAGAGGCTGAACTAGGGAAAGTGGCAGAAGAGGTACTGTGCCCAACACCCCTCCCTCTAAATTTGCTCCCTAGGCATTTGCCTATTCTGCCTACCCCTAGGTCATGGAGCTCTAATATCCTTATCATTTACACTAGGGGGTACATTATCAAAGATACTCAGAGTTCCCTATAACTCAGCCTGCAGCCTTGTGCCTTTATATGGTCACAGAACCCCTCAGTGACTTCTAATATCATTATCATTTACAATAGAGGGTACATTATCCCTTATAATACATGAATGAGGCTCAGAGTTCCCTGTATAACTCAGCCTGTAGCCTTGTGTCTTTATATGGTCACAGAACCCCTCAGTGACTTCTAATATCCTTATCATTTACAGTAGGGGGTACATTATCCCTTTGAGTATCACTCATGTATTATAAGGGATAATGTACCCCTTTTTGTAAATGATAAGGATATTAGAAGTCACTGAGGGATTCTGTGACCATATAAAGGCACAAGGCTGCAGGCTGAGTTATACAGGGAACTCTGAGTATCACTCATGTATTATGAGTTCCCTGTATAACTCAGCCTGCATCCTCGTGCCTTTATATGGTCACAGAACCCCTCAGTGACTTATAATATTCTTATCATTTACAGTAGGAGGGATATTATTCCTTATTATACAGGAGTGATACTCAGAGTTACCTGATTTGGATGAGCACATTTTGTCTTTTTCTTGTCTGGCCAAAGGTTTATTTATAAGGTGTGCAGAATCATTTTTGAAATGATTATTATTACTACCATGCAAGGTATAAGAGAGGCTCCTAAGGGTATGAGTATAATTGGAATTGAATCAAAGCCTGTGGGGTCCATTCAGTATCAAGAGAGATAATGCTGGTGACCCAGGAAGGGGTTAATGAGACGCAGTCAGCACTCTCTCCCTTTAGTTGGAACACAGACAGGATCTCCAGCTCCCCCCAATCATTCAGCAGCTTCCATCAACCGGCTAAACACAGTGTTTATGAAGTGGCCCACTGAGCCAAGCTGTAATGGCAGGAGGATCTGTGCCCGGGCCGAGCTGTTTGCTTTGGATCATTCTCTGAGAGCCCCTTTGTCACACACAGTGCAGATGGCTTCTCATTCCTAGGGCCTGTTCTACTAAGAGCAGCAGCAGCAGTTCAAGCAGCTCTTTAGGGCAAGCCTTCCTGCTGAGCCTGACAAGTTTAACCTGGCTTGGCTGTAATCCCTCCAGCTGGGTCCAAGAAGGCAGATCAAACAAGATATTACATTGGGAGCTAGTGGGAGTGAAGGAGGCTGGGATTCCCTTCTTTCTTCCATTTCTATACTGGCAAAACGAATTGACTGGTGTGAGTAGCAAAGAGTCCTGGAGGAAAAGCAAGAGTTATAGAAGGTCTGGTCCCTGGCAGCATATATTTCAGTAGGCTCACATTGAATCATACAGGTGAGAGACAATATGGCAACCCCTACCCATATGTAGAAATAAAAATATAAAGAGAAGGAATGCTCTGGGCACACTGCAAGTGACACCCTCATGCTCTACTGTCTAAGGGAATCAATATGTCAGCACCAAACTTACGTATAAATACAAAAATACAGAGAAGGAATGTTCTGGGCACACAAGTGACACACTGTACTGTCTAAGCAAAACAATATGAGGAGAAGAATACATGGAGAAGGAATGCTCTCGGCACACTACAAGCAAAACCCTCATACTATACTGTCTAAGGGAAACAATATGTCAGCTCCAACCTTGTGTATCAACCAAATATACAGAGAAGGAATGCTACAATTACACATTGCACCCTCATACTGTACTGCCTAAGATGTAACCAATATAGCAGCTCCAACCATATAAATAAATACAAAGAAATGCTCTAAGTACACTACAAGCGACACCCTCATACTGTACTATCTAAGGGAAACAATATGTGGAGAAGAATACATGGAGAAGGAATGCTCTGGGTACACTACAAGCTACACCATAATACTGTACTATCTTAGGGAAACAATATGTGGAGAAGAATACATGGAAAAGGAATGCTCTGGGCACACTACAAGTTATACCCTAATACTGTACTATCTAAGGGAAACAAAATGTGGAGAAGAATACATGGAAAAGGAATGCTCTGGGCACACTACAAGTTACACCCTAATACTGTACTATCTAAGGGAAACAAAATGTGGAGAAGAATACATGGAGAAGGAATGCTCTGGGTACACTACAAGCGACTCGCTACTGTACTGTCTAAGGGAAACAATATGAGAAGAATATCTGTAGAAGAAATGCTCTGGGCACACACAAGCAACAACCTCATACTGTACTGTATAAGCAGTAACCAATATAGCAGCTCCAACCATATGTATAAATACAAAAATATTGGTCCCAATACAAGCTATACCCTAATATATATCTGTCTAATGGAACCAATGGGGAAGCTCCAATCATATGAATAAATACAAATAGGCAGTGAAGGATACTCTGAGCAAACTACAAGCTATACCCCCCATAGCTGCATTGTATGTTAATCTATATGTTCAGTGAATACACCCATTTATTGTACAGCGCTGCAGAACACGTTGGCGCTTTATAAATACATGTTAATAATAATAAAGTACTGTCTAAGGGAATATGACGGCTCCCACTCACATGTATAAATACATATATAATATAGAGAAAAGGAATGTTCTTTGTGCTGCCCAAATGGATGGAACAATGGGAATGTTGCTGACTGTGCCCCGTGGGCCAATTCTTTGGCTACTGTGGAGAACTGGCCAGTGTATGGCCACTGGAATAATGAATATCAGATGACCCCAGCTAATGGTACCAAAGATCAGTGATCCCATGTGGTGCCTGTCTCTTTAATCTGTCCCAGCCCCCAGTGCAAACATCCAGTGGTTATGGCGATATTCCATTGCCATACGAAAGGGATTACCATACAGGTTCATTTGTTATTCCGGGGGGGTGTGTGTGTGTGTGTGAATCTGCGAGTGTGCGAGTGTGTGTGTATATATGAATGTCGAGTGTGCGAGACACAATTCCAGAAGACGGGTTTCACAACGTCTAATGTAGGTCAAAGCGAGCTGTCTGCACAGTCTTCCCCCCCCCATTTGGGGAGAGTGTAATCCTGGGGTCAGAGAGAAGCTTTTCCTCATCAATCTCAGCCCTCCCACCTGCTTAGGAACCAGCGCTGCACAAGCTCACACTGCAGTGCCAACTGCCAAGCGCCACCAGCATGGGAAATCGTCCCCAGAGGCTACTGGCACAGTGGAACTGATCCATCTGCACATCAGCAGAAACAAGCTGCCAGCCTTTCAGCTGTGCTGTGCCCAGACAGGCTGGGAGTTGTAGTTTAAAATACCTGGAGGCATTTTGCTACATTGTTTGACTTACAGTGTCAAACTGCATACCTGCATACCTTCCAACTGTCCCATTTTTCGCAGGACAATCCCAATTTGACAGTTTAACCCGCAGTCCCAGATTGTTACTTAAACAACCGACTTCCTCTTTGATCTCCTGCACTGAACATCCAGAACAAGTTACAGAGTAACACACACACAAAAAAATAAATAAAAATAAAACTCATATTGTATCCTCGCTCCATTCATCAGTTTGCTGCCGAATGTGATATTTTCTTTTAATTTCACACAGCCAAATTGCTCTGCTAATTGTCTGATGTGACAGCCTTAATGGAAGCCATCGAATCCCGATAACGTCAGGAGATTCCTAATGCGCAGCTACTCTGCTTAACTCCGTCTTCCTGGGTTTCCATGGGTTTGACTTGTACCTTCAGTGAGGGATTGGGACAGACTGTGAATAACACTGGGGCAATTCACAACACGAAGGGCCCAAGGGGGTGCCCACCTGCCAACTGTTTTGTGCATAATTTAAAGCAACTTTTCAGTATCCCTTCACTAAAAAACTGATTATATATACAGTATATAGGGTATAAAGGTATCGGATCCGTTATCTGGAAACCCATTATCTAAGCTCCGAATTACAGAAAGGCCGTCTCCCATAGACTCCGTTTTATCCAAATGATCTAGATTTTTTAAAAATGATTTCCTTTTTCTCTGTAATAATAAAATAGTACCATGCGCTAGAGCCCTGCCAAACTAAGATATAATTAATCCTTATTGGAAGCAAAACCAGCCTATTGGGTTTATTTAATATTTACATGATTTTCTAGTAGACTTAAGGTTTGAAGATCCAAATTACAGAAAGATCCATTATCCAGAAAACCCCTGCATTCTGAATAGCAGGCCCCATACCTGTACTTTTGAAAGTAGTATTTGTCCCTTTCTGTGCACTGCTTCTGACTATTGAAACAACGTAGCAGAGGTCTTCACTCTTCACCTTTGGGTTAACTGTTAGTATGATGTAGAGAGTGATATTCTGGGACAATTTGCAATTGTTTTTTTTTTATTATTGTTATTTATGGTTTTTGAGTTATTTAGCTTTTTATTCAGCAGCTCTCCAGTTTGCAATTTCAACAAATTACCCTAGCAACCATGCATTGATTTGAATAAGAGACTGGAATAGGAATAGGCAAGGCCTAAAAAGAAAGACGAGTAATAAAAAGTAACAATAACTATAAATGTGTGGCTTTAGAGAGCATTTGTTTTTAGATGGGGTCAGTGACCCCCATTTGAAAACTGGAAAGAGTCAGAATAAAAAAAGGAAATCATTTAAAAACTATGCAAAATAATCAACGATGATCAATTGAAAAGTAATAAAAGTTACCTTAAAAGTGACTTGCCCACAGGCACTAGTTAGTGTTTATATGTTCGAGCGGTCATTCTGTTGTTAGGCTGCTGGGGGGGGGGGAAGGGAGGGGATGATATCACTCCAACTTGCAGTACAGCAGTAAAGAGTGACTAAAGTTTATCAGAGCACAAGTCACATGACTGGGGGCAGCTGGGAAATTGACAATATGTCTAGCCCCATGTCAGATTTCAAAATTAAATCTAAAAATCAGTTTGCTGTTTTTAAAAAAGGATTTCAGTGCAGAAGTCTTCTGGAGCAGCGCTATTAACTGATGCATTTAAAAAAAAAAAAAACGTTTTCCCATGACAGTATCCCTTTAAGAAGAAAACATCCCAGATAATACAGTATATTATTCACTAAAACTCTAATTGTGCTTCTGCTAATGCATATTTAGGAGGTACACGCAGTACTGTACAAACATATATTAGGCACAATGAGTGCATGTACAGTTTACAAGTGAATATCTTTTATTGGCAGGCAGGGAGAGAGAGAGAGAGTGTCAGTGACTTGCACAAGAGAGCGCTGATGTGGGCTTTGAGACTGCAGAGTCAGAGAGGAGCACGAAGCTGTGGGGCTTATACTACACTTGCTGGGGAATGGGAGCATCAAGGAGTTACATATTTACGAATAAATACAGATAGAGCGCTGAGCACTTATGGATTTATACACAATACATATAACTATAAATACGACCATGCCCAGTGGGTCGAGGACACAGGTGGAGCATAATGAAGGCTTAGGGAGCCTCTCTCGACAAGAGTATGAATGCAGTATATATAGGTGTAACGGTATAAGCTCTGCAATGAAAAGCCTTCTGTTGGCAGCTTCCCCAAATACTTATTTCATCCTCCTTCCCCAGTCAAGACTAGGGAAGACTCCTTTGCAAAATTCTAACATTTATATGGCAACTTTTTGTCACATCACTTGTCTGCCCCAGCCATGCCTGGTTATACCCAGACACCCACCCAATTTGCCCTAAACCACACTCACATTTCATATAGCCCCATTCCTTTAGATGACTGTTATTCTGCAGTGTTCTACTAAGATTAAACCCATTGGGAGGTATACTCTATGGTCCCAGCAGTTAGCACTATGGCTCTACCCCATCAATGTAGATCAGAAATGTCACAGTTGGACCTCATGTCCAATAACAGTAGGATGTGCTCCCAAGCAGGGCCAGTTAGAGCTCAAGTGGACTGTACAACTTCTGCAGTGCCGGGCCCAGCCGATCAGGTGCCCTAGGAACCCGGCCAGCCATCATGCTCCCCCTCGTGCACACACACACGCCCCCGACTGAGAGTGTGGGCACATTCCCCCTAAATGCAGTGTGCACACGCATACTCAGAGTGCAGAGGGGAGGGAGGCAGGATAGAGTGCTGGAGTGGAGGGAGGCAGGAGAGAGCAGTTAGAGGTGGGTGTACCTTCTAAATATCCCTAATAGGGCTGGGAAGTCTGAAATGGTGGAATGAGTATTGGGAGACTTACAGTAGAAGGTAAAATGAAAATTGGTTGGAAAGAGAATGAAAAGAGTGATAAAAGAAAGGAGGAATATAGAGACAAATGGAAAAGGGATCAAGAAAAGGAGGAGAAGAGCAGGGTAGAGTAGAGTACAAAAGAATATAGTAGAGTAGGGTGAGTACAGCAGAGTAGGGTAGAGTAAAGTGGGGTACAGTAGACTTGAGTGGGGTAGAGCAAAGTAGAGTGGGGTAGAGTAGGGTGAATACTGCAGAGTAGAGAAGGGTAAAGTAGAGTAGGGTAGAGTAGAGTGGGGTAGAGTAGAGTGGGGTAGAGTAGAGTGGGTAGCATAGAGTAGAGCAGGTTGAGTAGAGACAAGTAGGTTACCACAGAGTTGAGTAGGGTATAGTAGGTTGAGTAGAGCAGAGTATGGTGGAGTTGAGTGGGGAAGTATAGTAGGGCAGAGTAGAGTAGAGAGCAGGGGCGATCCTGGCCCCTCCACTGCCTGAGGCAGCAGCAGTTGCTGCTGCCCCCCCTCCCCCAGAAATTTGCTCTTAAAGTACCAGGAGCAGCATTTTTGCTGCCCCTAGTACCTAGTGGGGCACTGCCGCCTGAGGCAACAGCCTCAACTCGCCTCATTGGCGAAATACCCCTGGTAGAGAGCGGTAGTGTAGAGTGGGGTAAAGAAGAGTAGGATATAGTAGAGTTGGGTAAAGTAGCCTCAAGTAGAGTTGGGTGAGTAAAGCAGAGTAAGTTAGAGTATAGTAGTGTGGCATAAAGTATAATACAGTGCAGAGAGTACAGTAGGGTAAAGTACTGTATATTAGAGTAGGGCTGTAGAGTAGAATACAGTAAATTAGAGTAGGGTTGGGCAGAGCAGAGTAGGGTATGGTAGAGAAGACGTAGTGTAAGACAAGATAAACTGTAAAAGTAGGAAGAATAGGAACTTAGGAAGGAGATAAAATCAAATGTTGGGGAATAAAAGGGGAGTTAGACCATGTAGGATAATATAACATACAGTACATTGATAAGGAAGAAGGATAATAAAAAGGAGAGCACCACAGTCCTGAACAAAACAGAAAAAAAAAACTCCTGGATGCAGAATCCCCAGGATCTCACTTACTGAGCCCAGCAGGTGCAGAAGATGATAACAGGCATTGCTGCTAATCTTATTTATCTTATTCACGTTTATCAGCCATGCCGAGGATGCTGGGAATTGTGGTTCGCGAGGATGCTAGCTTGCTGCATAATTGTGGAGTCAACTGGTGAACAAATAAAGAAATAAAGAAATAAAGCAACAAGTCAGTCACTTCCCAGTGGGATGCCATATTCCTCTCGCTCCCCTCGGGAAAAAAAACAAAAACTTTCCTGCAGGCCCTCAGCCACCGGTTTCCATGGCAACAGAATGCAGACTCCGGAGGCACTGTAAATATTAATTCCAAGTAGCAACCCTGCTCTTTTTCGGCAAGGGGAAGATAGTTCTATACAGTGGCCCCCCATTAGTTTTAGTTATAGATTTGTCTCAATGCACAAAGCTGCTGTATAATATCCAGTGTGCATCAGCTCTATGCATATAACGTTTGTCCTCCTTCCCATCTCTCTCTTTTTCATTTCTGGTTCTATATTTGTCAAAAAAAGTCAGAAGAAGGGGGGCATCCCTAAGGACAGACAAGAACTATAGAGGGATCTAGGCGTTAGCAGTATTTATATCAGCTGAGGAAGAAGCTGTCTGTTCTACCTGGTTGCTAAGGGGTCGGTGACTCCTCTAACCAGTCACACACTGCCTCTGCTCTCTGTAATGCTGCTTTTGTTTAAAGGGGTTGTTCATCTTTAAGTTAAACTTTAGTATGATGTAGAGAGGGATAGTCTGAAACAATTTGCAGTTGGTTTTCATTTTTTTATTTGTGTTTTTTGTGTTTTTTGAGTTATTTAGCTTTTTATCTAGCAGCTCTCCAGGTCACGATGTTCAGTAATCTGAAAATAAGGGACCAGTGTATGAATAGGAGAGGCCTGAATAGAAAGATGAGTAATAAAAAGTAACAATAACAATACATTTTTAGCCTTACAGAGCATTTGTTTCAGATTGGGTAAGCGACCCCCATTTGGAAGCTAGAAAGAGTCAGAAGAAGAAGGGAAATAATTAAAAACTATAAAAAATAAATAATAGAGAGCAACTGAAAAGTTGCTTCAAATTAGCCGTTCAATAATATACTAATGATTAACTTAAAGGTAAACTACTCCTTTCACAATCTTTGGCCACGTCATTTCCATTCCCAGGAGCAAACGCCGGACAAAGTTTATAGGACAATGACCAGGGAACAATATACTGTATTTGTAGCTTTACAGAGCATTTGTTTTTTTAGATGGGGTCAGTGACCCCCATTTAAAAGCTGAAAAGAGTCAGAAGAAGAAGTTGCGTACAATTGGCCACAGAAGAACTAAAATTACTAGAAAGGCTCCAGAAGAACCAGATAGGTAATTGTAACCTGCAGCATTCTCATCAGACAGCAGCAGCATTCATTGTGTGACACTTGCTAGGTGCTTGGGGTAAAATAAATCCTGGCAGGTCTGTGGACTTTGCAAATGGCAGAGGGGCTGCGGGAAGATGCCAAAGTCACTATTTAGTGGGGTGTTGGGGGGGGGGGGGGCTGTTTTGGCCACTGGGAGCTTTAAATGTCAGGGCCTATTTTGAAATCCAGTCTGGTCCTAGGGGTGTATTTATTAAAGTGTGAAAAATGCAGCATTGAAACACACCAAACACTGGCACATTAACACCACGGTATATAATCATTTATTACATCATTTATTTTACACGTTTAGTAGGTCCGTTGTGGTTCTCTCTTGGCTCATGGCCATGGTTCAACATCAAACAGACTAGGGTTGGACTATGGTTTACTTGGGGCAGTAGCCAATCACTCTAATCCTTCCTGTGACCTCAGCAATAAAACCCACAGGGTCCGTTTCTTCTGCCCGACCCCACATTGCCAAGCTGGCACCGGTGCAGTTAGCTTCTAAATCAAATAAGGCCCCAGGCAGCTTAGTCACTTGTGTTGCCCCGTTTTTATCTCCTCTGAATACAGCTTCATACACTACAAAGCCTTGGTGTGTGCCCCTTTCTGCATCCTAAATAAAATATTTCTTACACAATCATTTGCTGTGTAGTGAAGAAATTGCCAATAAAAGCTCGAAAGACCCAAGTGCTTGGGTCAGCGGTAATTTTGGCTAAACATCGTCAATTTCAATTCATATGGGATATATTATAGGAACACAGTTTTTTTTTTAATATATATTTTCCCAGCACTTTGGTCAGAGACAAACCTTCCTGAAAGCTTATTAAAAACAATGTTTGCGTTCTACAGAAAAGTCCTGCAATTCCTGCAAACGAAACGCGTGAGGGAGAAGAAGATAAATGGGACGGCAGGTAAAATATTAGAAATTGTCAAGATTAACAGGTTTCTTGTTGGTATTTTAGGGTCATCACCTTGTTGGGAAATGAGTTTCAGAAGAGCATCATTCCCATCATGTCCTACTATGCCACAATCATTCCCTGGTATGCTTCTAATTACACTCAATACTCTGCCTAATCCTGCCTACAACTGTTTCAATGCTTTTCCAAAGGATGGGTTAGTTATGAACTAATTACAGGGGGCAGTTAGCTGGGCTGTTACTGAGGGCGTAAGTAGGTGAGGTTATGGGAAAAACAGAATAACTCCTGAATGATGTGTGTAAAGGTGGCCATAAGATCTGTTCTTTTGGTGAGGTTGCCAAACAAGCAGATCCCTAATATGTTTTCGTTATTGCCAAACAATTGGATTACAATGGGAGGTATTCGAGCAGTAGGACGAGGACTGCATCAACTAGCCAATGTGTTCCCAGATACATGGTTTCCTTAAAGGAGAACTAAAGCCTAACTAAAGAAGTAGCTAGAAATGTTGTACATTATGTTTTGTGCTGCTGTACCAGCCCAAGGCAACCACAGCCCTTTAGCAGTAAAGATCTGTGTCTCCAAAGATGCCCCAGTAGCTCCCCATCTTCTTTTCTGCTGATTCACTGCACATGCTCTGTGCTGCTGTCACTTACTGAACTTAGGGATTCACTCACAATATACAGTACACATAGAATAGAAATGTCACAGTATAAGGCTGATTAGTAATTAATACAGATAATTACTACATGGCAGCACAGAAACCAGTGCAATTAGCATCAGAATTTAAAAGTCAGCCCTGTAGCATCAGCTTATATTACAGACCAACTTCATTTTCTGCTGGATAATTAGTGATGAGCCCTAAGCTTAGCTTCTCAACAGCTGCTCAGAGCCCACTGAGCATGTGAGTGTCACAGACACTTTCCAAGATGGTGACCCCCTGTGACAAGTTTGAAGTCCTGGATCATTGCTGCTATTGACAAGCTGAAACTTTAGGCTGGTGCAATAAGTTCAGTATGTAAAATGTGCCATTTTTAGACATATTAATTTTTAGGGTTTAATTCTCCTTTAAGTGAACCTGCATAGTGGTTATACGTGTATATACAGTTATAATGTATTGTTGAAAAGGGGGGACAATGAATTTGCCAAATGTAAAGGCATATTTCATATACAGACATTGGAGTTTTCATATAGGAGATACCAACATGTATGTATAATATAAAGATTATTTTTAAAACCATATAAAATCCATATGCTTCATGGCTAATTAACAATTGACTTCAGTCTACACTGCTATGTAGTAGGTATTCATTTAAAAGGCTGTACAGGTATGAAACCTGTTACTCTGAGGGCCTAGGGTTCTCCAGATAATGGATTTTTCCCATAATTTAAATCATCATTCCTTAAGTCTACTAGAAAATCATAAAAACATTAAATACACCCAATAGACTGGTTCTGCTTCCAATAAGGATTAATTATATCTTAGTTAGGATCAAGTACAAGCTACTGTTTTATTATTACAGAGAAAAAGGAAATCGTTTTTAAGAACATTGGGTTATTTGATTTTAATGGAGTCTATTGGAGCAGGCCTTTCCGTAATTCCGAGCTTTCTGGATAGCGGGTTTAATGGATCCCATTCCTGCACTATTATAAATATACCTACACCAGATGGCCAACTCCAAAAAAATGTAAAAAGTACAATATATAGGTGAACTTCCTCTATAAACTATTTATTTCTGATTTTGAATACAAGTGATTTTAATGTGACATTCTCTCGCCCTTGTACTCCCAGCACTGGCGACTCTCCCTTATTTACAGATACAAAATAGATTGTTGGAATAATAATTATTTTGCTATATCTGTACCCATTTCAGTAGCTACGGGGGGGGGGGGGTCCTGACCATGGGTTGGAATTTCAAGGGTAACTTGAACTTAAACACCATTGCCCAAGGGCTGTGGGTCCATGAACAGGCATTTATTGCTGTACAATGCTGCTTGGTACAGGTAAGGGACCCGTTATCTGGAAACCTGTTATCCAGAAAGCTCAGAATTAAGGAAAGGTCATCTGCCATAGACTTTTTTTCCCAAATAATCCACATTTTTCAAATGGATCTCCTTTTTCTCTGTAATAATAAAACAGTAGCTTGTAGTTAATCCCAACTAAGAGATACAGTAATTAATCCTCATTGGAAGCAAAACAAACCAATTGGCTTTATTTAATGTTTACATGATTTTCTAGTAGACTTCAGGTAAGAAGATCCAAACTACGGAAAGACACGTTATCCAGAAAACCAGGTTCCAAGCATTCTGGATAACAGGTCCCATACCTGTTCCTACGCAGATAGATGGTCTTCCCTCTCAGCACTGCCCTATGTTGTTACCCCTATGCTTTATTGCCCATAATAGCCTAAAGCTCAAAAAGTATTATTGGCAAATAATTCAGTTATTTAATATATTTTTTCTTATATTTCTGAGCATCCCCCCCCTCCATAAAATTGGGCTGAATCAATGTAAGTGAGGTTACTGATGCTGTTGCTTGTATTTGGTGATGGAGGAGGCTCTGAATGTTATAGCTCATGGGACCTTGACTCAGAGCACTTCTAATCACAGCATCTGACACAAAGGGCTATAAATTTGGCCAACATTAAGCGCAGGGCTGACCGTGATGTGCAGCCCAGTGTGGCTGAAAGCAAGGCCAGTATTTGTGCGATCAATAGATAATCATTAATATTTAACCGCTTCACTGCCAGAAAGGGAAGTCATACCTGAACCCCCACAGTTATATGAGCTTACACCAAAAATGCACATGCACACATTATATTGCACACAACAGACACACGACCTATACTTGATGCATACACAGACACCCATATACAGGTATGGGACCTGTTATCCAGAATGCTCGGGACCAGGGGGTTTTCTGGATAATGGATCTTTCTGTAATTTGGATCTTCATACCTTAAAGCTGGCCATACACAGGCAGATTTTGTTGGGATAAAATCGTCTACTCGTCGTTACATGAATGTGGTCCGAACGATCGTATCGTTCTGATATAATTGTCCCATATGCCGATCGAGACAGATCATGGAGCGAACAGATCATCTTAATCGTTAAACGGTCGTTCACTGCGCATGCCTGTATTTGGAGGGGCAGGGCCAAATGAGGAACAAACGAATGGTCGTACCCATGCTTGTCAAGAAACTATAGCAGTCAATACTCAGAACACTCTCAAAACCACATTTATTTGGTCATATAAGAAAAACAAAAGTGCTGAAATCACAGCAGCATATTGAAAATGTACTATTAGAAGAAAAATCACACATTATTATATATATTTCTCTTTAAAGAGTAAAGGTGCATATGCAAATATTGCAAAGCTTATTACTGGTCATCCTCTGGCCATGCAGTTTAGAAATGGCGGGATACGAAAGAACTTTTGGCCTGTACGCCCAACGATGGTGACTGTATAACGAAAATATACATCACTTCCTTTTTCCGGTAGCTTCATCACTTCCTGCTCCTTGAGTAGATATCGCATTGTAGATGTATAATTGTTCGTACCAGTCGTCGACAAAGTTGTTGCCCGTGGATGGTATATAATGATACGTTCGTGTACGATACGATCGTTTACTTTGCAGCGAGCAAAATCTGCTCAAAGCCCTTGTATGATGACCTTAAAAGACCAGTAACAAAAATTTTTCTTTTTACCAGCCTATTGGGTTTATTTAATGTTGACATGATTTTCTAGTAGAGTTAAAGGACCAGTAACATAAAAAAAAAGTTTCTTTTTAACGAAAAAACAACACCAAGACAGTTTTCAGTTTTAATTCGCAAAGCTTATATTAAGAAATTACTCTGCTTGCACTCCTCTTCAAAAACGGCGACAGGGACAGATCCATTGTGCGGTGCTCGATTTCTCCTCCCTGCCTTCTATAGGAGATAGCCAGGGAGGAGAAATCAAGCATCGCACAATGGATCATCGCCCTGTCTCCGTTTCTGAAGAGGAATCGGTAAGTAATTTCTTAATAAAAGCTTTGCGAATTAAAAGTGTAAACTGTCTTGGTGTTATTTTTTCGTTAAAAAGGAACACATTTTTTTTTAAAAAAAATTTATGTTACCAGTCCTTCAAGTCTACTAGAAAATCATGTCAACAATAAATAAACCCAACAGGCTGGCTTTGCTTCCAGTAAGGATTAATTATATCTTAGTTGGGATCAAGTAGAAGCTACTGTTTTATTATTACAGACAAAAAGGAAATTCTTTCTAAAAATGTGAATTATTTGATTATAATGGAGTCTATGGGAGACAACCTTTCCGCCTTTCCGTAATTGGAGCTTTTTGGATAACGGGTTTCCGGATAACAGATTCCATACCTGTATACAGGCCCGGACTGGCAATCTGTGTGTTCTGACAAATGCCAGAGGGGCTGCTGTAAGGTCCCATAGAAAGTCAGTATTTAGTGGGCTGGTGGGGGCTGTTTAGGCCTCTATGTTAGCTGAGTGGGCCTCTGTGTACCTGAAATGCCGGGGGCCTATTTTAATTCTCAGTCCGGACCTGGACCCACATATATACTCCTCCAAACACAGACACACAATTACATACAGACACACACATGCCTACATAGTGGCACAGATACACACATTCATAGGTAGACAAAAGTATGAATGTGTAAGCAGACACATGCAGCACCTATGGTTACATATATGCAGACACCTACACATACACACGTACACATACAGGCCGACAACTATAAATACACCCCCCCCCACTCTCAGTGGCAGTAAATCTCACAATCCAACCTTAAGTGCCCCAGCTCAGCAGTGTAATTAAAATTGATCATTCCTACTGCATAATAAGCATAATGGTATCCTAATGATAGCGGCACACACCAGTGCCACCTAACTACATCTTTATCCCATTTCCTAGGTCCTTGTCTAATAGCCAAATCAGTTTCCAAATGATATTTTAATAGCATAGAAAATTAGCCTTCGGTTTAACCCTTGAGCCTTGAGCAGATTGCCCCCCATTAGCATCATTAATTCTCAAAACAAGAACCCGGATTGTTAAAATGCACAGAATTTTCCAAACGTCCAGTTTTATATACGGCCCCTGCAGTCCAGAAATGCTCCCTATTGCCGCAATGGCACTACTCTGATTACTCTGATAGAGTCTAATAGATGGGGCGCTTGTTTGGAGATTGTGGAAAAGGGGTGGCATATACTTATATTATACTTATATAAGTTTTGCATACTTATAGCTGCCCCTTCTTACTGAATGTACAGGTATGGGATTTGTTATCCAGAAACCTGTTATCCAGAAAGGCCGTCTCCCATACACTCCATTTTGTCCACATAATCCAAATTTTTAGAAATAATATTCTTTTTCTCTGTCATATTAAAGCAGTATATTATACTTGATCCAAACTAAGATATACTGTAATTAATCCTTATTGGAAGCAAAACCAGCCTATTGGGATTATTTAATGTTTACATGATTTTCTAGTAGACTTAAGGTATAAAGATTCATTATTCGGAAAACCCCAGATTCCAAGCATTCTGGATAACAGGTCCCATACTGTTGTTACAAGGTATCTTATTTGCTTAGCTATTAGCTGTTAGCTGTTCTGTGCTCTCTGCTAAAAGCCAATTAAGTTAGAAACTTTGTTTCTTTTTCTGGCTGTTCAGTGCAGAGAAAATAGGGACTTTCCAGTACAAATGAGGGACTGCGGGTTGAGCTGTCAAAAGAGGGACTGTCCCTCCGAAAAAAGGACAGTTGGGAGGTATGATCCAGAATGCTCGGGACCTGGGGCTTTTCGGATAATTGATCTTTCATAACTGAAGTCTACTAGAAAATAATATAAACATTAAATAAACCCAACAGGCTGGTTTTGCCTCCAATAAGGATTAATTATATCTTAGTTAGGATCACGTACAAGTTACTGTTTTATTATTACAGAGAAAAAGGAAATAACTTTTTTACAATTTTGATTATTTGGGTAAAATAGAGTCTATGGGAGACAGCCTTTCTGTAATTCGGAGCTTTCTGGATAATGGGTTTCCAGATAACGGATCCTGTACCCATATAGGTTTTGTCATGAAAGCCTACTATTTCTGATAGTGTTCATTAAATCCTTGAAAATCTTACAAGACTGGGAGACAGGTGACTTCAGACAAATATGGAAGATTAACAGGTCTGGGTATAGTTGGTAGAAGAGACTTAAAAGGACGTTTTAAGCATCAGAAAATTAGCCAAGCATGAAATTCAAAAGGAGAGGCAAAAATGTTAAACGAACACCTCGCCCTTTTTGTCTTACGGCTACTGCAGTGATGTCAGGCTTAAGTCCCCCAAGGTCAATGTCATTGTTGCAGAAGACTTGGCCAGGGATGTGTTGGAAGTTGAATACAAGAGGTTGCCTGATACTATGCACCCTCCACATATGATCAACTCCATCAGTCCTGTCTCCTGCAGCCATAGTTCTTCCTAAAGAGCTTTTGGCCATGTCAAACTACTTTGGGAATTGACTCCCACTTACAAGAGATTTGTCCTTCTGGCCTACCCCTATGGGCTGTACAATTTTGACCTCATTAGTTAGGTAGTAGGGCCTTTCCTACTACTGGTTCCATTACTAGTATCTTGGTCAAGCAAAGCAAGAGAGAAAGTCTTATAAAGGGAGCACCAAATCCAAAATTGGGATTAGGAGGGTTTGACTAAATCCCCGAATTTTCTACCAGATTCAATTTCGGATGAATCCATAGCCAAACCCCTGCCGATGATGAAGGAAAAACCCTGAAATGTAGAACCTACAGGGCTGATGTGTTGGAACCGATTATTCTAAGTTGAATTAAACATTTTTTTCAGATATTTAAATCTTTGCGGGGGGAATCCTCTAATTAGAATATGTTAATTAAGGGGCAGATTTATTAAGGGATGAATCGTGAATCCGATTTCAAATTTTGTTGGTGTCAAAATTCACACAGTTGAATTTTAATTTATTTGAATGTAAATTTAAATGTGAGATTTATCACAACTCGACCATGGAAACAGTCCTAATTCAAAATATTTCCACCTTAAACCTGCCGAGATCGTGTACAAGTCAATGGCAGAGGTCTGTTGAGCTATTTCAAGATGTTAATAGCCTTCCCGACATTCGAGTTTTTTCCTGAGGGAAAACTCGAATTGAATACGAATCAAATTTTCGGATCATTCCTATTCGATCGAATATTAGACGTTCAAATTTTTTCATAAATAAACTCCCATTCGAGGTATATTTGAATTTATTAAAGTAAAAAAAAATCCACACGAATTCGACATTCGACCTTTGATACATTAAATGTCCCCACTAGAATCAGAATTTATTTAATATTGGACAGAATCCATAAATCTTACATTTAGTGCATCCTTAAAAATTATATAGTCACCTCAAATCCAAAGGGAGAATAAAAACAAAGGGCTAAGGCACTTTAAGACGAACCTAACCTAAAATAATTTTTCTTTGTTCACGCTGGAAAGAATACTCAGGAATACCTGCAGAACACACAAAAGGAATCTATTTGCCTTTACTGGCAGAAAATAAGGGAAAAGGGAGAAGAAAACAAGAATATTGTTCTGTCGCCAACACAATCCATTAAACAATTGATCAGCTTACAAAACAGTTCTAAGAAAAATCCTCCTGTTGTGGATTCAGCAGCCTTCAGGCATTTACTGAATTAGCAGGAGTGACTCACCGCACATTAACCGAAAATGTCACTTTTCTACCCGGCTCCCCTGTTCCCTTAAAGGCATATTCTATGTTAAGAAAATGCCTGACCTATATTTGTGACGCCTCATGCAGCTCACAAGCCAATTAATAGGGAAAAGACTTTGCAACAGTCTAACCAGTGTCTATAATAAAAATGGTTGCTGGTTCCAGGGTCGGACTGGGCCGGCAGAACACCGGGAAAAAAACAGGTGGGCCCCCGGCTCTGACGCGCTGAAAAGAGGTACGTGTGCAAACTCGGGGGGGTGCAGAGAAAACTTTGCGCCTGGGGGATGGTATGGGGGGGCCCCTGACGCTGCAGGCCCGGAGGGTCCTGGGCCCTCCAGTGATTAAAATATTCATGGTTTTTCAAAGCTAGTACTCTTTACCTTTTTTCTTTTGTTATTTCTAACACAAAACAGGGCAAACAGGAAACTGAACGTGCTTTCATATTACCAGCTTCCTGGTTCTACAGAGCAACTGTGGATGGAGAAGAGTGAAAATGACCACCAATCCACAGTTGATGCCCTTCAAGAATAAACTCCTCATTATCTGTACACACAGCCCACATGCTGGAAATGCTGCTATATTCAAGACATTATATTTTAGTTTTTAGGGTATTTGCTTTCTTTTTGGTGTTACTGGCCCTTTCAGGAACAGTCTTAAAATACAGTAAAGCAAAGGGGCTGGGCTTTCCTAGGAAAGTGGTGGTATTTTGGGTCGATCAGAGGGGTAGCTTTTGGTGTAATCAGGCATTGCTCAGGGGTGGTCTTCCAGTAAATAGAGGAGGGGGCACTGTTTTCAGATAGTATTTTTTTTTGAGGGGGAGGTTCAAGTGACTACATTCATGGGGCTAGACATATTGTCATGTTCCCAGGTGCCCCCAGTCATGTGACTTGTGCTCTGATAAACTTCAGTCACACTTTACTGCTGCACTGCAAGTTGGAGAGATATTACCCCCCATCAGCCCATCAGCAGAACAATGGGAAGGTAGTCAGATAACAGCTCCCTGGTAGATATACAGTAAGAACAGCACAGAGTAATAAAAATACATGTCCCACTGCGACTCCTTCAGTTACATTGAGTAGGAGAAACAATAGCCTGCCAGAAAGCAGTTCCATTCTAAAGTGCTGACTCTTTCTGAAAGCACATGACCAGGCAAAATGACCTGAGATGCACCTACACACCAATATTACAACTAAACAAATACACTTGCTGGTTCAGGAATTCAATTTTACATAGTAGAGTAAATTATTTGCAGTTTAAAAGTATTGTGCACGTAATTCAGTCTCACTGCTTCTCCACTGAATGTTTGGAGTTGTATTTCAACAGAGGAACCACAGGATATATATTTATCCAGCCCTACACTGTTATAAGAGGCTAAAAGGGATATCAAGGCCCTATTACTTTAAGTGGGCGCCTTTAAGATGTCTCACTGTAGTGGCAGCTGGCACATCAAACACATAATGTGCCAGGACGACAATAAATGGACCCGGTTGCTGTCAGTGTCGGAATGGGACCACAAAGCAGTGATTACCTTCCTGCTGAACAGACTGGCAGCGCCACAGCATGCCCGGTGCTAATGATCTCAGTGCGGCAGAGTAGCAGGTGGATAACGTCCTTTTCTGGAAATGCTCAGTAGTTGGTGGGTCAATAACAGCATGTCACCTTGCAGTATTTATTATATTAGCAGCAAGCTTGGTTTAAACAAGACCCCAGGCAGAGATTGTGTCCAAAGATTGTGACTCCAAGCCCTTAAGGCAAATATTTCTAGTTACTCCAGTTGTTTCGTTATATCTAATACAGTGCTGTGGGCTTGAAGCAGCCCTCTTCTTAAAGGAGAACCAAAGGCTCACAAAATAGTATCTGCAGGCAGCCCTCCTTCACCCAACCTGTTTTCCCCCCAATATCTGCCCTGAATGTTCTCCTGTAAGCGATCACCAAGCAACTGATCCAGATCCAACTACACATCCTCACTACTTATAGCAGAACATTTCGAGGTGCAAGATGGTGTAACTGACTCTGCTGTGCTACTCTGTTTACTAATGAAATGGGGCATGCTTGGGGGGGGCAAAAAGGGGCGTAACTACAGAGGAAGCAGACCCTGTGGCTGCAGGGGGGCCCAGGGTGGATAGGGGCCCCATGAGGCTCTAATTCATATACAATCTCAATAAATATTGGCAAAACATGAAAACCTCTAGACGTTTTGGGGGCCTAAAAAATCATTTTCTGTGGGGCACAGTAATATCTAGTTACACTTGTGGATATGGGTAGGGTTGCCACCCAGCCGGTATTTTACTGGGCTAGCCGGTAAAATACCTGCCAGGGCCGGTATTACAAATGTACCGGCAATGTAGCTGCCGGTAATTTTTAATACCTATAAAAAAGCCCTTGGCCCTCCAGCAAAAGAGGTGGCAACCCTAGGTATGGGCCATGTTACCCAGAATGCTAGGGACCTGGGGCTTTCCAGATAATTGATCTTTCTGTAATTTGGATATTCATACGTTAAAGGGATACTGTCATGGGAAAACATGTTTTTTTTCAAAACACATCAGTTAATAGTGCTGCTCCAGCAGACTTCTGCACTGAAATACAATTCTCAAAAGAGCAAACAGATTTTTTTTATATTCATTTTTGAAATCAGACATGGGGCTAGACATATTGTCAGTTTCCCAGCTGCCCCCAGTTATGTGACTTGTGCCTGCACTTAAGGATGGAACTACTTTCTGTTAGGCTGTTATTTCTCCTACTTAATGTAACTGAATCAGTCTCAGTGGGACTTGGCTTTTACTATTGAGTGTTGTTCTTAGATCTACCAGGCAGCTGTTGTCTTGTGTTAGGAAGCTGCTATTTGGTTACCTTCTCATTGTTCTTTAGTTAGGCTACTGGGGGGGGAGGGGGATGATAACCCTCCAACGTACAGTACAGCAGTAAAGAGTGACTGAAGTTTATCAGAGCACAAGTCACATGACTGGGGGTAGCTGGGAAACTAACAATGTTTTCCCATGACAGTATCGCTTTAAGTCTACTAGAAAATAATGTAAACATTAAATAAACCCAATAGGCTGATTCTACTTCCAATAAGGATTAATTATATCTTAGTTGGGATTAATTACAAGCTACTGTTTTATTATTACAGAGAAAAAGGAAATTGTTTTTTAAAAAATTGGATTATGTGGATAAAAGTCTATGTGGCAGATTTACTAAAGGGCGAAGTTGCCGTTGCTAGTGAAAATTCGCCAGAAATCCCATCCGCAGGGACATTGTCAATTTACTAACAGGCATGAAGGACAATCCACTAGCTAAAGAATACATTGCTAACGAAGTTTTGCTCAGGCGAACGATCATTATTCACTAAAGTGCGAATTTTACAGAAAATTACCCCTTTTGCAGAGTTTTCTTCGCCAGCTTAGACCTGTAGAACTGATAAGATGAAGCTACATCCTCCTCAATCTTATGTCAGTGACATCATATCCTGTATGCCGGGAAGTCATAAAAATGATTAAAAACTGTGTTTTTTCATATTCTAAAGTGGGATTGTGTTTAAAAGTTGTAACTGTTAAAATTTTTTTTTAACCATTTGAGGGGCATACCACATTTGTTTTTGGGGGGGCTCATGTCTAGGGCATTAGAGGATCTCTTTTGTCTGTATTTTGCTTCCTTGGACATTTGTAATAATAAGTGGCCACTTCAAGCATCTATAGATGCTATATAACCTATATGTACCCACCCTATACATTAGGCATGCACCGAATCCACTATTTGGGATTCGGACAAATCCCCAAATCCTTGGACAAAGATTTGACCAAATACCGAACCAAATCCGAATCCTAATTTGCATATGCAAATTAGGGGCAGGAAAGGAAGAAGTGGAAAAAAATCTTCTTTTGTGACGAAAAGTCAAGTGATTTACCCAACCCGCCCCTAATTTACATATGCAAATTAGAATTCAGTTCGGCCAGGAACAAGGATTCGGCCGAATCCTGCTGAAAAAGACCGAATCCTGGCGGAATCCCAAACTGAATCCTGGATTCGCTGCATCCCTACTATTCATATTAACCTAAACATAAGAGTCTAATGAAGTTTCGCTAGGCAGAAATTAACGTTAGCGAAAGTTTGCTATGAAATGCTCATGCTGACGAATTAACGGTAGTGAATCTTCGCCAGCATCCGGCTGCCCAGACGCAACTTTGCATTTTAGTGAATTAGCGTAGTTGTAGAGAATTAACGTCTGAAGAAGTGTGACAAAGCCTTTGCAGGAAAAAATTCGCCCTTTAGTGAATTTACCTCTATGAGAGACAGTAGGGGTCATTTATAAGCATTGGGCAAATTTACACCTGGGCAGTAACCCATGGCAACCGGATGATTGTTTTCAGAGCTTAACCTGCAATTAGCTGAAAAGAAGCTATTCACTGATTGGTTGCTATAGGTTACTGCCCAGGTTTATAAATCAGCTGCAGCCGTTCCGTAATTGGGAGCTTTCTGAATAACGGTTTTCCAGATAATGGATCCCATACTTGTACATGCACTATCATTATTAATAATCTTTAGTTGATTTCAGAGTCGTGGCTCATGAAGGCATTGGTTTAAAGCCATGGGATGCTGCCACAATTCTGGCTGAAATACTCCGGCCTATACTAACCTTAGTTCAGGAACATAGGAAGGGCCCAGGTTGCCGAGGCCTGCTCTGCGGAACACCAGGCAATCATTCCGCCACATGGCAAAGGAAAGCAGCACAAAGGGGCAACTTGTTATTCTTTACTGAAAACCCACTTTATGTCCTCAGTGATCACTTAAGGCAGATTGTCTCTTTCCCTGACAGGGAGACGTCTCCTAGAAACCTGCTAATCACAGCTCTTTATGGGGCATTTCGGATTGACTGTAGTGTCTGTTCTATTCCTCCCTGGAGAAGCCTTCGATTAATTAAATAATCTCCAGTAAAGAGGTTATTCCTCTCCTCTCTCGAGTGGCGCTGCCTTTGATGTGACACTGTCATGTGGTGAATGAATCTGAGCTACACACGGCTGTCTATCAATCCACCCCTCGTTACGACTCCAGACTCACTTCATTCCCCAACAGCTCTGTATGGCAGGAATACCAGGCCCAAGGGCTCATATACTGAAGGAGAGGTGCAACATGTGCTTCTATTTATAAATAGTGCCCAGCTTATCATGGGTCACATCTACATCACAATATGGATGTACAGACACTTCAACTGTCCCACATGATGAATAGTGCAGTTACATTTATGAGAGAGCAGTCATATTGCTGGTTTCTGGTGATAATATACCCCCTACTGCAAATTAAAAGGATATTAGAAGTCACTGATGGGTTCTGTGAAGATATAAAGGCACAAGGCTGCCGGCTGAGTTATATAGTATCACTCATGTATTATAAGGGATAATGTACCCCCTACTGTAAATGATAAGGATATTGGAAGTCACTGAGGGGTTTTTGTGACCATATAAAGGCACAAGGCTACAGGCTGAGTTATACAGGGAATCCTGAGTATCACTTATGTATTATAAGGGATAATGTACCCCCTACTGTAAATGATAAGGATAGTAGAAGTCACTGAGGGGTTCTGTGACCATATAAAGGCACAAGGCTGCAGGCTGAGTTATACAGAAAACTCTGAGTATTACTCATGTATTATAAAGGAATAATGTACCCCCTACTGTAAATGATAAGGATATTAGAAGTGACTGAGCGGTTTTGTGGCCATATAAAGGCACAATTATAATATGAATACATTTTCAAGTTTAAGCATGGCTTTCGTTAATAATATATAAAGAATTCAGGTACAACATATCTGTATATGACCCAGTCACTTCCAAACATCAGATGCAGACTTTAAGCTATTTCATAATTGTATTTTCTTGAAAGGGAAAAATTCAAATAAATGACTTCCATCTGACTATACAGCATGGGTTGTACTACAGCTGGCATGAAGGAAAGATAAAAAGAGAAATTTCCACCTCAAAACCTCTAAAGCTGGCCATAGACGCAAAAATCTGATCGTATGAATCGAGGATTCGTAAGATTTTCGAACCGTGTGTGGAGAGTCCCGACATTTTTCCACCGGCGTAGATCGGTCGTTAGGTCGATCGGACAGGTTAGAAAATTTGCCGATAATATCTCTGCGTGTATTGCCGATCGTGCGATTTTCAGTGGGAGACTGTCACTAGCTTTGGTTGGACATAGATATCATACGATTGCTGTCAGGGGCAGAACATTGCTGATCTGTTCTTTTACTAATCTGACTGGTAAGACTTTGATCTGAATGGTTAGTGGCGGGTCGGGAGATGGGAAAGTCCGATCATACGATGATTCGTACGATCGGATCTTTGCATCTATGGCCAGCTGAAGGACACGTTCTGACTGCTCACAGATCTTGTCTTTGTTTGCAAAGTAATTACTGTTTGGCAAGCACAAAAGGAAAGAGACAGAAAAGAAAAATAAACATTAGTGTCTCCTGAGTTTTGATTTTGGTTATTTCCTGAATGTGTGTCTCTCTAGGCAAACTACAGCCCCCAGCATCCCCTGCCAGCAGGGAAATGAAGTGCAAGCACTTTTCAACAGGCTGTAGGTTGGCATCTCTGCTGTAGCTCGCAGGTTTATATTCCTGGCACTCCCACAGTGTGTAACTGGTTTATTTGGGGAGCTGTTCTGTTTTACATAAGAATACAGAATATTTGTTCGTTGACAGCAGTCTAATCATGTAGCAAATTGATGCTTTCTACCAAAATGCTAATTGCTCGTGGGAGAAACCCAGGCACAGAAACAGGTTTAGCCCGACTGTCTGTACCCTCCGCCCCTGTGTGGGAGCCAGCGCTTACCTATGATCGAATGCACAGAGCAGGCAGTAACATTCAATCAAATTGCAAGGCAGTATATGAAAAAATTAGTGGGCAGGGTTTAGTCAGTCCTAAATTCAGATCTGTCAGCTCTGCCATATTTTTCCAGTGTGGCCCATAGTCACATACATAACTGGCACCAAGCTCAGGCATTAAAAAAAAGACGTGTGATGCAGGCTTGTTGATGGGCAGATGTGTGGCACAAAAATTGCCTATATGTAGATCTGTGGTAGTTCAGTTGACACATCTGAATATTGTTCCTACATCAGGGATATGCAACCTCCAGCTCCCCAGGTCATACTGATAAGCAACTCAATGTTGTCAAGAGAATACAGGGAAGTTCAGTTTAACAGCAGTAGGTTGAACATCCCTAATTAATTTGCCTGCATTGTTGGGGGCCCCACATTTGACTAATTTTGCTTCTCCTTTGGAAGTACCATATTAAGATTACTTTGAACCATATGAATGATAACATTTAAAGCTAGTCTGGGAAATTGGATGCTGTGTCGATATTATGAAACTACAATTCCCAGAATCCCATATATTCTCTGTTGGTTTCCTGCCTTTACAGTTCCTACTGCAAACTGCACACAGTTCCAGCCTTCTACCTGCCCTGTCCTGTTCATGCCTAGCACAACTGCTAACATTTCCTGAACAACAACGTGCCTCACACAGTTCATGCTCTGCATAGTTACTGTCCAGCACTTGTGCTCTTCCTCTCCCATATGACTCCCGCTTCACACAAACCTTGCCTAGGTCCCGCCCATTAAATTCCCTGCTGCTATGGACAGATCCTAGTCACCATAATTCCTGCTTTGTACTGCTGCTGTTTTGCTCTGCCCAGTTCCTCTCTCTAACACAGTCCCTACCCTACACAGTTCCTCTCTCTAACCCTACACAGTTCCTATCCTACACTATTCCTCTCTCACACAGTTTCTAGTTCCTATCCTACACAGTTCCTCTCTCTTACACAGTTCCTACCCAAACATTTCCTACCCTACACTATTCCTTTCTCACACAGTTCCTACCCTACACAGTTCCTACCCTACACTATTCCTTTCTCACACAGTTCCTACCTTACACTATTCCTCTCTCACACAGTTCCTACCCTACATAGTTCCTACCCTACACAGTTCCCACCCTACACAGTTCCTACCCTACACTATTCCTCTCTCACACAGTTCCTACCCTACACTATTCCTCTCTCACACAGTTCCTACCCTACATGGTCCCTACCCTACACAGTTCCCACCCTACACAGTTCCTACCTTACAATATTCCTCTCTCACACAGTTCCTACCTACATAGTTCCTACCCTACACAGCTCCTCTCTCTTACACAGTTCCTACCCAAACATTTCCTACCCTACACTATTCCTCTCTCACACAGTTCCTACCCTACAATATTCCTCTCTCACACAGTTCCTACCCTACAATATTCCTCTCTCACACAGTTCCTTCCCTACACAGTTCCTACCCTACAATATTCCTCTCTCACACAGTTCCTACCCTACAATATTCCTCTCTCACACAGTTCCTACCCCACAATATTCCTCTCTCACATAGTTCCTACCCTACAATATTCCTCTCTCACACAGTTCCTACCCTACATAGTTCCTACCCTACACAGTTCCTTCCCTACACAGCCAGTTCCTTCCTCATTCACTTCCTGTCTCACATATTTCCCACATTGAACTGTTCCTTCCCATCCTTTAGCTTTTAACCAGAATGAACATATTTCCAGTCCAGGCCTGGAGAGCAGGTATAATTGATATAAGAATTCTCTGCTCATCTGTCGATCACTGTAGTTAATTCCACCCTCGGAATAAATGAATGGAGGAAATGCCACAGGAAAAGTCTATTTGCATGATGGCAATACAATATAATACGCTTATACTATATACACATGGTACACATGTAAGCTGTGTACCACAGATTATGCCAACCACAACTTGCTGCTTTTAGCTGTACCACAGATGTTGGAACCTAAGCTAAACACTTACCTAAAACAAACCAGGGAGAGTTACCACAGGAATAGTGCCCCCCCCCCACACACACATTACAAATTATGCTCGGCACTCTAGTACTATTTCCTAACCTATCACCCCATCATTTTTAGAATCACAGCAGTTGAACAACCAAACACTAGAACAGGGATTGGGCAAACTGATAATCAGATGTTTCTAAACTATAACTACAACTCCCAGCATCCCAAACAATGCACAACTGCTGTCAGTGCACCACAGAATAACCCAGCCATAAAGTATAGATTCACATATGTGTAGTAACACACTGTGTAAAGCTCGCTTCAGTTTTAGTAACCCATAGTAAGTACTCAGCATGAAGCATATACTGTATCAGTCTGATGTTTGAAAATAAAAATCTGCTGTGCAGTGCTGGGCCTGCCATAAACTGTAAGTAACTGTAAGTCTGTAGTTACATAACCCCTTTCCTTTAAAATGGTTACTAATGTATTAACAAATCTGTGATAGGACAAGTTTAGGCACCCAGATATGACGCAAATGGATAGGAAAAAACTGCTTCAGAATGTTACTGAGTAAACAATACTCTTAAAGAGACAGCCAACCGTGAAACATGAGTGTTAATAATGGAATTTCTAGGAGTTCTCTCATTTACAGGACACCACCCTGTTAGCTGAATATACAGATGAAAAACTTTGCACAGCTTGAACTAGCTCAATAACCCATTTACCTATACTTAGATTTAACCCATATGCACACCTTTAAAATATAGGCAGCACAGCACCACCTGTAGGAACACTGAACCTTTTAGCTTCTGGGAAGGGAGTGTGGCTGTGGGATAGCAGGTAGAGTATTGTAGGGAGAGATGGTGTCTATAGTAACAGTGGGATAATAGTCTCTGGGAAGGGAGTGTGGCTGTGGGATAGCAGGTATAGTAGGGAAAGATGCTGCCTATAGTAACAGTGGGATAATAGTCTCTGGGAAGGGAGTGTGACTGTGGGATAGCAGGTATAGTAACGAGAGATGGTGCCTATAGTAACAGTGGATAATAGTCTCTGGGAAGGGAGTGTGACTGTGGGATAGCAGGTATAGTAGGGAGAGATGGTGTCTATAGTAACAGTGGGATAATAGTCTCTGGGAAGGGAGTGTGACTGTAGGATAGCAGGTATAGTAGGGAGAGATGGTGCCTATAGTAACAGTGGGCTAATAGTCTCTGGGAAGGGAGTGTGACTGTGGGATAGCAGGTATAGTAGGGAGAGATGGTGTCTATAGTAACAGTGGATAATAGTCTCTGGGAAGGGAGTGTGACTGTGGGATAACAGGTATAGTAGGGAGAGATGATGTCTATAGTAACAGTGGATAATAGTCTCTGGGAAGGGAGTGTGACTGTGGGATAGCAGGTATAGTAGGGAGAGATGGTGCCTATAGTAACAGTGGGATAATAGTCTCTGGGAAGGGAGTGTGGCTGTAGGATAGCAGGTATAGTAGGGAGAGATGGTGTCTATAGTAACAGTGGGATAATTGTCTCTGGGAAGGGAGTGTGACTGTAGGATAGCAGGTATAGTAGGGAGAGATGGTGCCTATAGTAACAGTGGGATAATAGTCTCTGGGAAGGGAGTGTGACTGTGGGATAGCAGGTATAGTAGGGAGAGATGGTGTCTATAGTAACAGTGGGATAATAGTCTCTGGGAAGGGAGTGTGACTGTGGGATAGCAGGTATAGTAGGGAGAGATGGTGCCTATAGTAACAGTGGGATAATAGTCTCTGGGAAGGGAGTGTGACTGTGGGATAGCAGGTATAGTAGGGAGAGATGGTGCCTATAGTAACAGTGGGATAATAGTCTCTGGGAAGGGAGTGTGACTGTGGGATAGCAGGTATAGTAGGGAGAGATGGTGTCTATAGTAACAGTGGGATAATAGTCTCTGGGAAGGGAGTGTGACTGTGGGATAGCAGGTATAGTAGGGAGAGATGGTGTCTATAGTAACAGTGGGATAATAGTCTCTGGGAAGGGAGTGTGGCTGTGGGATAGCAGGTATAGTAGGGAAAGATGCTGCCTATAGTAACAGTGGGATAATAGTCTCTGGGAAGGGAGTGTGACTGTGGGATAGCAGGTATAGTAACGAGAGATGGTGCCTATAGTAACAGTGGATAATAGTCTCTGGGAAGGGAGTGTGACTGTGGGATAGCAGGTATAGTAGGGAGAGATGGTGTCTATAGTAACAGTGGGATAATAGTCTCTGGGAAGGGAGTGTGACTGTAGGATAGCAGGTATAGTAGGGAGAGATGGTGCCTATAGTAACAGTGGGCTAATAGTCTCTGGGAAGGGAGTGTGACTGTGGGATAGCAGGTATAGTAGGGAGAGATGGTGTCTATAGTAACAGTGGATAATAGTCTCTGGGAAGGGAGTGTGACTGTGGGATAACAGGTATAGTAGGGAGAGATGATGTCTATAGTAACAGTGGATAATAGTCTCTGGGAAGGGAGTGTGACTGTGGGATAGCAGGTATAGTAGGGAGAGATGGTGCCTATAGTAACAGTGGGATAATAGTCTCTGGGAAGGGAGTGTGGCTGTAGGATAGCAGGTATAGTAGGGAGAGATGGTGTCTATAGTAACAGTGGGATAATTGTCTCTGGGAAGGGAGTGTGACTGTAGGATAGCAGGTATAGTAGGGAGAGATGGTGCCTATAGTAACAGTGGGATAATAGTCTCTGGGAAGGGAGTGTGACTGTGGGATAGCAGGTATAGTAGGGAGAGATGGTGTCTATAGTAACAGTGGGATAATAGTCTCTGGGAAGGGAGTGTGACTGTGGGATAGCAGGTATAGTAGGGAGAGATGGTGCCTATAGTAACAGTGGGATAATAGTCTCTGGGAAGGGAGTGTGACTGTGGGATAGCAGGTATAGTAGGGAGAGATGGTGCCTATAGTAACAGTGGGATAATAGTCTCTGGGAAGGGAGTGTGACTGTGGGATAGCAGGTATAGTAGGGAGAGATGGTGTCTATAGTAACAGTGGGATAATAGTCTCTGGGAAGGGAGTGTGACTGTGGGATAGCAGGTATAGTAGGGAGAGATGGTGTCTATAGTAACAGTGGGATAATAGTCTCTGGGAAGGGAGTGTGACTGTGGGATAGCAGGTATAGTAGGGAGAGATGGTGTCTATAGTAACAGTGGGATAATAGTCTCTGGGAAGGGAGTGTGACTGTAGGATAGCAGGTATAGTAGAGAGAGATGGTGCCTATAGTAACAGTGGATAATAGTCTCTGGGAAGGGAGTGTGACTGTGGAATAGCAGGTATAGTAGGGAGAGATGGTGCCTATAGTAACAGTGGGATAATAGTCTCTGGGAAGGGAGTGTGACTGTGGGATAGCAGGTATAGTAGGGAGAGATGGTGTCTACAGTAACAGTGGGATAATAGTCTCTGGGAAGGGAGTGTGACTGTGGGATAGCAGGTATAGTAGGGAGAGATGGTGTCTACAGTAACAGTGGGATAATAGTCTCTGGGAAGGGAGTGTGACTGTGGGATAGCAGGTATAGTAGGGAGAGATGGTGTCTATAGTAACAGTGGATAATAGTCTCTGGGAAGGGAGTGTGACTGTGGGATAGCAGGTATAGTAGGGAGAGATGGTGCCTATAGTAACATTGGTTAATCCCCCCCCCAAAAAAAGTACACATATTGTATGACTAGATAGAAAAACTTTTCTAACACATAAACAAACAAAATTTATGTTGCAGACTGAACTAGTTTCTGTGAACATGTTTTTAAATTCATCAGTAATAAGCTGCTCGGTGGTAAAGGAGCTAAATTCTGATTGGGTCTATAGTTCCATATTAAGACTTGAAGTTAGGTGCTTTCCAATTTCTAAACAACAAATCCCAGCATCCTCAGCTAACTGTCAGCAACTTGCAGTGGCTGGAGAGCTGCAAGTCAGATAACTGTAGCACAATAACTTGCAGTCACAAGCTGGAATAGTTCTGAGTAGTTCTCTCATAGGACCAATAAAAGATATTACGCCGCATCAGTAGTTAACCTCCCTCCATGAATCAAACTTTAATTAAAGCATACGTTAAACAGGGAAGTATTTCATCAGGAGCATTCAGTTAAAACGTGCTGCAGGATTTATCCAGCAGGGATTCAGGCCCATTAGAGAGCCTTTAGTACTCTGAGTTTTTTCTTCCTTGGAACAGAACAGATATGGGTAAAGGATTTGTCAAGTTTTTGACCAATTTTCACAGGGAAATCATTTTAGATTCCACCATAAATTTGGAAATAAGAGATTGATCATATAGATATATAAAAATACAGGTCTCGCTTAGGGTTGCTAACCAGTTTTGACCCGGACAGCCCCGTTTTCAGAAGGGCTGCCCAGATTGATCATCTGCCGGGTTTCCAAATAAAAGGGGCAGGAGCCCCCTTGATAGCCCGCCCCATGACATCTCTCACCCCACCCCCTGTGACGTTACCGTTTTGGGCCACAGAAAGGTGGCAACGCTTTCCGCACTCTTTTATATTATATTTATATTTCATGGCAGTTGCAGAGACCCTGTTCTAACTGTTTCATCTTTTCAGTTGATGTAGAAGGACAAAATATAATATTTATTGCTTTAAATCAGGGCTACAGCTCAATTGTGGCCCTCCATGGCTTTTTATTTTCCATTTCAGCTCCCAGACTGCTCAAGAGCTCCTCTGTCTTCTTTTTATGATAACCTGGGCCCGACCATGAAAGAAGACCCCAGATGCAAGTACAAGAGCACTTAGAGGTGCTAAAGTTCTGTCACTTGCCCTGTGCCCCTCCCCACAGGTGACAAGTACAGGGCTCAGTTGAGGCCTGTACTCCCTATGTTAGGCATACCACTCAACTGTCCCGTTTTTTGAGGGACAGTCCCGGATTGTTACTGAAATGTCCCGACCTGCACTGAACAGCTAGAAATAGATACAAAGTTTCTAAAACGTAATTGGCTTTTGGCAGAGAGCCCAGAATATGTGTCAGGTAGACTTAGATATATTTGTAACCATTTAAGATAAGCAAAGAAACAATTGTAACAATTTAAGATAAACACATTTCTTGGGGAAACTGTGACTTGCAGCTTAAATGGCAATTCACCTTCATTAGCAAAAATGTAATAACACATACAGACCACAGAATTGTGCTCAAACTTACATAACCTGACAAATTTTGTAAATGAACATGGTAATTAGGGGCATGGCCACAAAAATGGGCCAAACATCTTTTTGTCCCTCTTTCTATTTCCAAAATGTTGGGAAGTATGATGTTAGGGGAGGGGTAGGAGATGGATGGGCAACTATGTGCCTCCCCATCTCTTCTGCATACAATGCAAGCATTACTGTATTGGACACAGGTTTCTGAGCTCCATTTTGGAACACAAAGATCAAAGGCAATTTCCCTATGTATAGGGCAGTAATTTTTTGGTGTTACTGTTCCTTTAAGGTATGGAAATCTAAATGATGTTAAAATCCCTTATCTGGAAAACCCCAGGTCCCCAGCATCCTGGATAACATGTCCTATACCTGTACTGAAATGTATAATTCTCACAATTATGCAAGTGACAACTATGGCCGATGGTAGCTCTGCTAGGCGCAGTCTCAAACCTATCTTGGGGCTGGGGAGCCAACACATGGAATAAATCTGGGTCCTCTGAGACAAGGTTTAAGAAACGTACAGTACAGAGTATACAGTTACCTATAAATTGCTGAACACCCAGGGGGATGGTACATTCAGCTGTCGCTGTGCCAAGCTACGCTGCAAGCTTCTCTGTTAACACTGGCATTATGTCTGTGTCATGTATTGCAGAAAACCTTACATTTTTGGTAACCCTTTCCCTTTAATTTCTAACAGCAGCACACTGCTGTTTTCCTGCTCCACTCGTTATTAGAGCAAACTGGCCTGGGAATTCTGGGGGTATTAATAATTATCTTCTCAGCCCAATGAGGATATCCAGAGTGCCGGGCGAGTGAAAAGAAACCGTTCCTTTAATTACAAGCAGGGATCACATGTGTCATTCATTTAAGGGTCATTTGTTGTAACCATTCCTGTGTGTTATGGCCTCTGTCTCGGAGCTCATTGCACCCTTTCAGTGTAGGAGGAACAAGCAGTTCAACAGGGGTTAAAGGATTCTGGTTAAAGTTTTCTGTGTAGCAACATAAGCAGGGTTATCCGGTATCTCAAGGCAGCCAATCAGCTATTAGCTATTAATAGTTTGACGAAGTTAGAATATTGAAAAAAAAGTGTCTAATTGGCTGCCTTGGATTACTAAAATAGAATATACAGGTATGGGATTCGTTATCTGGAAACCCGTTAACCAGAAATCTCCGAATTACAGAATGGCCGTCTCCCATAAACTCCATTTTATCCAAATAATTTTTTTTTTTTTAAACTGATTCTCTGTAATAATAAAACAGATTGTACTTGATCCAAATTAAGATATAATTAATCCTTATTGGAAGCAAAACCAGTATATTGGGTTTATTTAATGTTTACATGATTTTCTAGTAGACTTAAAGGAGAAACAAACCCTTAATAAAAAATAAAAAAAAACTACCCCCACCCTACATAGACCCCCTCCCTCCTCCCCCCAGCCTAGCTGCTACCCCGGGCAAATACCCCTAAAGCTGGCCATAGATGTTGAGATTTTTAAAAGATCTGATCCTCATCGTGAGACCACGATTTTCTCAGAACGATTGTATGAAATTAGCATCAACTAAAAAGACCAATTTGCCAGGAAAACAAAGGGGAGCTGCCTGCTTGGCCCTGCAAACATGGATAGATTGCACTGGGACCGACAAAGATTTTTTAACCTGGCCGATCAATTTCCTGACAGATGTCGGCCGAAAAATCTTAAGATGTATGATCCATCGAATCCCACTAACCGCACGATAATTTCGAAGGATTGGTCGGACTTCACTAAAATCGGTCGTTCTGCAAGAAGAATCGTTGCATCTATGGGGAGCTTAAGTCTTTACTTACCCCTCCGTGCAGATTCTGTCCAGTGGAGTTCATGGCAGCTATCTTTTTCTCTTAAGGTGGCCATACATGGGCAGATAAAGCTGCCGATATTGCATACCTCCCAACTGTCCCTTTTTCGGAGGGACAGTCCCTCTTTTGACAGCTCAACCCGCAGTCCCTCATTTGTACTGGAAAGTCCCTCTTTTCTCTGCACTGAACAGCCAGAAAAAGAAACAAAGTTTCTCACTTAATTGGCTTTTAGCAGAGAGCCCAGAACAGCTAACAGGTGCAAATAAGATACTTTGTAACAATTTTGAGACACAAAAACACAGTTTAGATATGGAGAAATATTCTCAAACTTTCATAACCTGCCAAATTTTGTAAAACAAACATGGTAATTAGGGGGTGTGGCCACAGAAAGGGGTGTGGTCAAAAAATTGCTGCGCTACATGCGGAAAAAAAATTTTCGGCCCTCTTTTTACTTCCAAAATGTTGGGAGGTATGATATCGGTCGTTTGGACCAATTTGACAGCTTATCTGCCCGTGTATGGGGGCTTCCGACGGGTCTTCCAGATCGATATCTGGCCACGATATTGATCGGGAAGGTTTGATTTTTAACCGACCCGTCGGAGCCCCTTGGCGCATCGTAATTCGATCGTTCGGCCATACGGCCGAACGTTCGAATTACCCCCGATATAGCCATGCCGTTAGTGGCATATCGGGGAAAGATCCGCTCATTTGTCGATGTCGCCAAACGAGCGGATCTTTGAGTCTACGGCCACCTTTAGTCTCTAATCTTTGAATGAGACAGGCGTAGCGGCGCATGTGCAGTTGGAGCAATTTTCTGTTTCACGACAACTGCGCATGTGCCCAAATTTTGGAAAATTGCAGAAGCGTTGGTCTCATTACGAAGATTGCTGAAGTGGCTGAAGATGGCGCCCGTGAACTATGCTGAACAGAATCTGCATGGAGAGTTAAGTAAAGAGTTAGGGGCATTTGCCCAGGGGGGGGCGGCAGCTAGGTTGGAGGGAGAGGGGTCTATGTAGGGTAGGGGGGTAGGGTTTTTTTTATCGAGGGTTTGTTTCTTGTTTAAGGTATGAAGATCCATATTACAGAAAGATCCCTTATCTGGAAAATCCCAGGTTCCGAGTATTCTAGATAACATTCTGGATAACAGGTCCCATACCTGTACCTTCTTATAACACTTATTAACATTATAGGGCATTAAAGGGGTTGTTCCACTTTAAATACATTTTTAGTATCATATAGAGACTGATATTCCAAGACAATTTGCAATTGACTTTTGTTTCTCATTATTTTACGAAGTTTTATGAGTTATTTAGCTTTTTATTCAGCAGCTCTGCAGTTTGCAATTTCAGCAATCTAGTTGCTAGGGTCTAAATCACCCTAGCAACCATGCACTGATGTGAATAAGAGCCTGGAATATGGAAAAGAGGCAGGAATATAAAGATGAGTAATAAAAAGTAGCAATAATAACATGTTTCAACTTACAGAGCATTTGTTTATAGATGGGATCAATGACCCCCATCTAGATGTTGAAAAGAGTCAGAAGAATGCAAATAAATTAAAAACTATAAAAAAAGAAATAATAAAGACCAATTGAAAAGGACTGGCCATTCTATAACTAAAAGTTGACTTAAAGATAAACCACTCCTTTAAGAGCATTTTGTATGTCAGTAACTCATTATACACTCTCAGTATATACTTGTACGAGTATTTCATAGCCAGCCCTGCCTTTGCAAAGGTTTTTGCATTTTAAACCTCATTGTGTTATCTGTAGCACATATCTCATGTACACTGGTGGCGCTGTTCTGTTGCTGCCTATGTAAAAGACAGTCCTCCTGCCAAAGTGGTGAGAAAAGGTACTGCAAGTGATGGATATATCATACTAATTTCTGTATTTTGCTATATGCATGCAATGAGACTATGATCCCTAAAAGAATGGAAGGCTTCATGGGGGAATGTAACAACAGACTGCAAGGGGTTAATTTATCCACCCTTGTTCTTGTCGTAAAATTGATAAAAACAGGTACTGCAGAGTTTAATCTAGGGATGCACCGAATCAGGATTTAGTTCGGGATTCAGGCAGGATTTGGCCTTTTTCAGCAGGATTCGGCTGAATCCTTGTGCCTGGTCAAACTGAATCCAAATCCTAATTTGCGTATGCAAATAAGGGGCAGGAAGGGAAATCAGGCGACTTTTCGTTACAAAACGAGGAAGTTAAAAAATATCCCCACTTTTTCCTTTCCCGTCCCTAATTTGCATATGCAAATTTGGATTTTGTTCGGTATTTGGCTGAATCTTTCACGAAAGATTCAGCCGAATCAAAAATATTGGATTCAGTGCATCCTTAGGACCCAACTTGGCCCGCCATTTTTCCATGATGTATGATTTAAAAGGACTAGTCACATGACACGCAGGAAACACCCCATTTCAACCAAACAAGCAGAAAAAAAGTGACTGAAAATTCTAAACTTTTTCCCAGAACATGAAATACTGTGTTGCTCGGTTATGAGCAATACACACTCTCACATCACTGCAGTTTGTATTTATTTTCTCATTAAAAAATAGCAAACATTAAGAACAAGTGAAAATTATTATCTTCAACGTCTCGCCTTCCCTTCACGTTTTTGTTATTTTTGCCTTTTATTTCCCCTGCGCAGACAAGCCAGTGGAAGAGGCCACGCTGTTTTCTGTTCGCTGAGAGGAATGACAGGGCAAATTTACACAATGCTCCTGTGGGCGCACTGCCGCGATCAGAGACCCTAAACCGACAACCAACAATGAGTCATTGCCTGAAAAACTGCTACCCCGAAGAGCGTACAGTCTCATTTGTGCTACCTGCTATGGCACAGATGGGCCCCTCGTGGCTCTGAGAACATTTCAAGAAACAAATAAGAACTTTACAAGCTGAGAATTAAATAGGCATTAAGCATTAGAGGACTGGCTTGTAACTTGTTGCAATACTGTAGCTAGTGCAAACGTAGACAGGGAACCAACTCATTGGTTTAGTAGGGAGAGACAATGCTGCCAATCCCTATTTCCCTAGAGGAAATTAAAGCAGAGCAGGTAGTAGCAATTAGGTATCTCAGTATAATATATCCGAAATAAATAATTTTTTCTCCAAGTAAGTCCCTGGTGCACATAATGTAAGATGATACTTGCTTTACATGGATTGGTTTGCAGGGTAAGCAAGAGTGGCAATAGTAATGGTGGCCATACACGATAAGATCTGCTCATTTGGGAAGGTCGCCAAATGTCCTTGATCACCAGGAAAATCAAACCTCCCCAATCGATATCTTGGCCAGATATCGATCAGGGAGACCCGTCAGAAGCCCCATACACTGGCAGATAAGCAGCCGAATCGGTCTAAAGGACTGATATTGGCAGCTTTAATCTGCCCATGTATGGCCACCTTGGAAATTTTAGCCTCTCGGGGGGGGACTGTGGCCGTGGGATAGCAGGTATAGTAGGGAGAGATGGTGCCTATAGTTACAGTGGGATAATAGTCTCTGGGAAGGGAGTGTGACTGTGGGATAGCAGGTATAGTAGGGAGAGATGGTGCCTATAGTAACAGTTGGATAATAGTCTCTGGGAAGGGAGTGTGGCTGTGGGATAGCAGGTATAGTAGGGAGAGATGGTGTCTATAGTAACAGTGGGATAATAGTCTCTGGGAAGGGAGTGTGACTGTGGGATAGCAGGTATAGTAGGGAGAGATGGTGTCTATAGTAACAGTGGGATAATAGTCTCTGGGAAGGGAGTGTGGCTGTGGGATAGCAGGTATAGTAGAGAGAGATGGTGCCTATAGTAACAGTGGGATAATAGTCTCTGGGAAGGGAGTGTGACTGTGGGATAGCAGGTATAGTAGGGAGAGATGGTGCCTATAGTAACAGTGGGATAATAGTCTCTGGGAAGGGAGTGTGGCTGTGGGATAGCAGGTATAGTAGAGAGAGATGGTGCCTATAGTAACAGTGGGATAATAGTCTCTGGGAAGGGAGTGTGACTGTGGGATAGCAGGTATAGTAGGGAGAGATGGTGCCTATAGTAACAGTGGATAATAGTCTCTGGGAAGGGAGTGTGACTGTGGGATAGCAGGTATAGTAGGGAGAGATGGTGCCTATAGTAACAGTGGGATAATAGTCTCTGGGAAGGGAGTGTGGCTGTGGGATAGCAGGTATAGTAGGGAGAGATGGTGTCTATATTAACAATGGGATAATAGTCTCTGGGAAGGGAGTGTGACTGTGGTATAGCAGGTATAGTAGGGAGAGATGGTGCCTATAGTAGCAGTGGGATAATAGTCTCTGGGAAGGGAGTGTGACTGTGGGATAGCAGGTATAGTAGGGAGAGATGGTGTCTATAGTAACAGTAGATAATAGTCTCTGGGAAGGGAGTGTGACTGTGGGATAGCAGGTATAGTAGGGAGAGATGGTGTCTATAGTAACAGTGGATAATAGTCTCTGGGAAGGGAGTGTGACTGTGGGATAGCAGGTATAGTAGGGAGAGATGGTGTCTATAGTAACAGTGGATAATAGTCTGTGGGATAGCAGGTATAGTAGGGAGAGATGGTGCCTATAGTAACAGTGGGATAATAGTCTCTGGGAAGGGAGTGTGACTGTGGGATAGCAGGTATAGTAGGGAGAGATGGTGCCTATAGTAACAGTGGGATAATAGTCTCTGGGAAGGGAGTGTGACTGTGGGATAGCAGGTATAGTAGGGAGAGATGGTGCCTATAGTAACAGTGGATAATAGTCTCTGGGAAGGGAGAGTTACTGTGGGATAGCAGGTATAGTAGGGAGAGATGGTGCCTATAGTAACAGTGGGATAATAGTCTCTGGGAAGGGAGTGTGACTGTGGGATAGCAGGTATAGTAGGGAGAGATGGTGCCTATAGTAACAGTGGATAATAGTCTCTGGGAAGGGACTGTGACTGTGGGATAGCAGGTATAGTAGGGAGAGATGGTGTCTATAGTAGCAGTGGGATAATAGTCTCTGGGAAGGGAGTGTGACTGTGGGATAGCAGGTATAGTAGGGAGAGATGGTGCCTATAGTAACAGTGGAATAATAGTCTCTGGGAAGGGAGTGTGACTGTGGGATAGCAGGTTTAGTGGGGAGAGATGGTGCCTATAGTAGCAGTGGGGATAGGAAGGGAGTGTACCTTAGTCTAAAAAAAGAATAAAAGCCCCCAAAGTGAATAGTGAAATATTAGGAGCTGTGGTTCAGTGGAGCATGGGATTTCTCCAGCGCTAGGAAGGTCAACAGGTGGAAAATAAATTTGTTGGTCGATTTAGAGAAGAAAATAAAAATAATGAGAGAAACTTGATCTCTCTGTTCGGCCGGCCCCTAATCCAATGAGTACGCATGGTAATGATTCCTTGTGCAGCAGCTGGGAGTTAATCGTTGGTGTTTTTCTTCCAGAATTCGCAGCAGGAAACAGCAATAATGGAAACACAGAGGACAGCAACTTTTTAAAATGATAATACCTTGTTTGGTTTAGAGATATGATCCCAATAATATCCACGGAAACAAAGCAAAGGAATCATATGGCTCTGCTATTGCTTTAAGTTTATTCCTGAGGGGGATCATGTTTTAAATGATTACAATTCACATGTACTACTGGCAATAAATCCCATTAGGCAGCTGCTCAAACTAGAGCCGGAATCCTAGCCAATGTTAGCAATGGTTCCTAGCCCACGTTACACATTGTAGTGCCACCTAGTGGTTCCAGAAAATGGTAAGGGGCGGCATCAGAGGAAGGATAAGCTAAAGTTGGGCAAACAACGGTTGCCACCTCAACTCGTCACACACTGAATGGCTGTGCAACTACTTCATGTGCAAGGCTGCACAGAAACCGATGCAGTCTGCAGCAGCAAGCATAGCTACTGGTATCCACCCACACTGGGAGGGAGCTCCTATTGGTTCAGGTGTCCTAGCATTGATGGGGGGGGCGCAATTTAAAACAAACAAACAAACTACTGTTAGCCCCAAACAGAGTGTGTGCTCTATTAGCCCGCACCTTTGGTTGGGGATAATATTTTTTGCCAACAGGTGCCCTTTAAATAAACCACTTGTTACAAGCCCCACCCACTCATCCATCATACTGTCTGCTACAGGTATGGTATCTGTTATCCGGAAACCCATTATTCAGAAAGCTCTAAATTACTTGAAGGCTGTCTCCCATAGACTCCATTTTATCCAAATAATCCACATTTTTAAAAATGATTTCCCTGATCCCAACTAAGATATAATTAATCCTTATTGGAGGCAAAACCAGCCTATTTGGTTCATTTCATGTTTACATGATTTTCTAGATATGAATATCCAAATTATGGCAATATCCATTATCTGGAAAACCCCAGGTCCCGAGCATTCTGGATAACACGTCCGATACCTGTATAATTCAATGAGTAAAGGCAAAACATATGAGCACTGCAATCTGGGTAGAACAAAATTAAATCGCACACTACTTGTAGTAATAAATGTTCCTCCCACACTTACATATGTCAGTCCCAGAGCTCTAGACTTTCTGCCACAAAGCAAGACAGAACTGTTGGGTTTTTTTGCTACAAAGGATGTAGCGCTCATAAATCCATGTGCCCCTCCACCCGGATTGACACAATATTACACAAGTCAAAAAATTTTTTGACAGCAAATTGTGTTATAGGGGTTGTTCACCTTGGAGTTAACTTTTAGTATTAAGTAGAGAGTGATATTCTGAGACAATTTGTAATTTCTTTTAATTTTTTATTATTTGTGTTTTTTGAGTTATTTAGCTTCATATGCTGCAGCTCTCCAGTTGGCAATTTCAGCAATCTGGTTGCTAGGGTTCAAATTCCCCTGGCAACCATGCACTGATTTGAATAAGAGACTGGAATATGAATATGAGAGGCCTAAATAGAATAATAAAAAGTAGCAATAATAATACATTTGTAGCCTTACAGAGCATTTGTTTTTAGATGGGGTCAGTGACCCCCATTTGAAAGCTGGAAAGAGAAGAAGGGAAATAATTCAAAAACTATAAAAAATAAATCATGAAGGCCAATTAAAAAGTTGCTTAGAATGCATTAATGTAATAACATACTAGAAGTTAATGTAAAGGTGAACCACCACTTTAATATCTGTGGCTAAGCCAGAGGAGCTTACAATCTAACTGGCATTTATCTGTGGAAAAAGAGAGAGAGAGAAAGGGTGAAACAGACGGTTCAGACGGCCAGAGAAGAAGCGCACCGCTGTGCTCACATCTGAAAGGTTTATAGAGGTCTCCTCAGGTGAACTGTCTGTTCCCCCTTTGATAAATGTATCCCAAAGAGAGAGATATTGGTACAAATTGCTTGTTCACCGGGCAATCTGAGGAGCAAGGGAAATTGAATTATATGAAATGATGCCCAATAAAAATTTCTGGCTACCCCTTTCCATCGCCTACAGAATAAATACGGTGGATCTGGGTTTCTCCCCTTAGGAGCGGATCCTGATGAAGATCGCTGGGAGGATAGAAAATCACATGTTGGCTCCATAATACGTCCTGCTCCCTACCGCATGCTGCCCACCCCACGGTCCCACTCCTGCTGCCTTAGGTTAATGGTACAATTCCAGATCTAAGGGTTTTGCCTTATACCTCGGCATTTGGATGGTTTAACCCTCTAAGCACCAGTGCCATGGGATTAACCCTTTTCTCTTGTAAAGCAACTGCCTATGGGACTGACCCCCCTTAGGCTGGGGTTAGAAGATGGGGCCACTCATCCTTGAGACGACAACAGCAAAACCCAGGGATCTAACCACTTCTTGAACTACAACTCCCAGCACTGAGGGAGCCTCTGTAGATACCAAGAATATTTACGCATTTCAATGTCTTATAAAGGGGCCCCTGCGCTGCTGAGGGCCCCAGGCAAATGCCTTTTCATCCCTTGAATGATTTAGTCAGTAATAATAAGAAATGTCTGTAGCGCAACTGTCAGTGCAACACACACACAACTGTCTGATGAGCCACAAGCCAGTGCCTGTGAGCTGGGGGGGGGGGTTAGTGATATTCAGTCTCCATGGCTCCAACCCCTCCCCCCACACCTTGGCTAATGGCAGCTCCCCCCTCCCACTCCCCCCAGTCTTGTGTGAGCTCTGGAATCCAACTTCCCCCTCCCACAAGACCCAGCAAACAGGCAGCCAAAGAAGGAAGAAATGAAGCCTGCTCTTACCTTCCCTTGTCACCAGCAGTGGGATCCCTGTGGCAGTGCCAGTGGGACTGGAAAAGTCAACGGGGAGCAAAGAGGAGACTTTCGTGGCAATACCTTACCCCTCAGTGGCAAGACACTAGAGCAACATCAAAGCAACTTTGCAAGGGGGGGGGGCTTTAGGGCCTATTGTCTGCCTGGGCTGTGATCTGCGCTCCTTCTGACTCCCCCTCTGGCTGCTGGGAGACTTGGTACAGCCCAGGCATTCATGCCAAGAAGCTTTCACACATGGAAGCTTGTCTCAAGCAATTGCTGACAAGCCACAAACAAGACATTCTCCCTCCCCCTTTTCTCTCTCTCAGTCTCCCCCTTTCCCTCCTCTCCCTCCCCTTTCCTTGTGAATGCAAAGCTCGGTGACAGACAGGCAGAGGCAGCCTGGGATCCAGGCAGGAGCCCTCATTGCTACTCCATGAGAGTTACAGACAGGAGACAATACACACACAGCACAGGGCCCAGATGAGCAAGGGAATGGGGGGAAGGGACCAGCTCCTCATTATCCCCACGAAAAATGGCAGCACGGCCGGCTCATGCTGCACATAGGGTTGCCACCTTTTCTGGAAAAAAAAGTCCGGCCTTACTATATATTTATCTTTTTCCATATTAATAACATTGGGATCAACCATAATTTTTACCAGCCAGGATGGTATTGGCCAGGCGGCAACCCTAGCTGCACATAGTGTTGAGAATGGCAGTCGCATGGACCACTAAACATAGGGTAACGGGTGTAAACCGGGGGGGGGTAACTACAGAGGAAGCAGACCTTGCAGGGGGTATAGGGGCCCCATGAGGTTCTAATTCACATACAGTTTCAATAATTATTGGTAAAACAGATCAACCTCTAGACATTTTGGGGTCCTGAAAAAAAATGCTGTGGGGCCCAGTAATATCTAGTTACTGTATAGTAATCATGAACCCCAGCAGATCATGAGCCCAAATAGCCCCAAGACAAGTCCACTAAATGGTCATAGTCTGTGTCATACAGCTGCGCTGCCCCTCTGCCATTTGCCAGAACCTCAGATTCTCAGTCCAGGCCTGTATAGGAGCACTCACATACACAGGGCTGTTTATATGAGTGTTGCCCTACTGTACCCTCTATGTGACATCACCATCTGCCCTACTGTACCCGCTGCTTGACTGTCACCATCTGCCCTACTGTACCGGCTTTGTTACTGTCACCATCTGCCCTACTGTACCCGCTGCTTGACTGTCACCATCTGCCCTACTGTACCGGCTTTGTTACTGTCACCATCTGCCCTACTGTACCCGCTGCTTGACTGTCACCATCTGCCCTATAGTACCTGCTATGTGACTGTCACCATCTGCCCTACTGTACCGGCTTTGTTACTGTCACCATCTGCCCTACTGTACCGGCTTTGTTACTGTCACCATCTGCCCTACTGTACCCACTATGTGACTGTCACCATCTGTCCTACTGTACCCGCGATGCGACTGTAACCATCAGCCCTACTGTACCGGCTTTGTTACTGTCAAATCTCCATATAAAATTTCTGTTTAATGAAGGGATGCCTCGAATCAGGGATTTGGATTGGTATTTGGTCACGATTCGATCAGTTTTTGGCCAAATCTTCCATGAAGGACTTGGGAATTCGGCCAAATCCAAAATATTGGATATGGTTTATCCCTAGTTTAATGTGGCCGTGTATTGTTAAGTATTGACTGCTGATAAAATCTCACTGTTTATGGCCCAAAGTGGGCACAATTGCTGGTTCATTTTATGCCATCTTACCCTACTATACCTATTATGTTTCAGTTGCCACCTTGCCTGTCTAAAATTAGGAAAAATTAGACCTTTCCTCTATAGGCACCCATGTACCTCTCCACCTTAAGCTGCCGGCCTAGGCACTAGCCCATGGGTCCCATAAAGGAAGTACAGTCCTGGTACATTTCTCCATGTAGGAAGTCATTACATGATTTTGATTGCAAGCCCTAAGGCACTGCTCGCTTCCCTTCCCAAGATGTGTATATATTCATCACAGAATCCTCTTATCATGCTGGCAGTTGCTAAGAGATGCAAGCATTGTTTGTGATATACAAATGAATATATACTGTATGTACAATAAAATCAAAGAGTGTGCACATTCCTTCCCTGTAGGGAATATAAAGAAAATACAACAGCAAGAAGGACATCTTTCCTTTCTGTCTCACCCTATAAATATAATGTGCTGTCAAGCATCGACTTTCCTTGACTTTGTCTCCCATTGTACAGTGCTGTGAATCTAGAAAGATTTCCAGATAAAATCAATGTTTAAGTTGCCCATATATGGTTAAGTATTGGATGCTGATAAAATAAAAAATAAAGGTATTGGATACTGATAAAAAAAACGTACTATGGGGTCAATGTGGACATCAGACTGGGCTAGAATTTGGTCCTTAAAGGAGATCTAAAGCATAACTAAAGAATAACTAGAAATGTTGTACCTTGTGTTTTGTGCTTCTGTACCAGCCCAAGGCAACCACAACCCTTTAGCAGTAAAGATCTGTGTCTCCAAAGATGCCCCAGTAGCTCCCCATCTTCTTTTCTGCTGATTCACTGCACATGCTCTGTGCTGCTGTCACTTACTGAGCTTAGAGACCCACTCACTGTATACAGTACACATAGAATAGAAATGTCACAATATAAGGCTGATTAGTAATTAATACAGATAATTACTGCATGGCAGCACAGAACCGAGTGCAATTAGCATCAGAATTTAATAATCAGCCCTGTAGCATCAGCTTATATTACAGACCAACCTCATTTGGTGACCCCCTGTGACAAGTCTGAAGTCCTGGATCATTGCTGATATTGAGAAGCTGACTTCTTGCATCTGGACCTCTTCTAACACCTGGTGAGTTAGTTCTTTGAGACCCCATTTTTTGCATAAAATGTGGTCCTTCCCAAGTTCGTCTGGGCCCGGTTTTGCGGCAAGGCCACAAAGGCCCAGGCCACAAAGATCCAGATCATTATTGTAATGGTTAGCACCCTAAATCTAGAACCTATGTCAAGCACCCTGGTCTCGGCTCATGCTTCTGCCTGTAGCAGCTGCCTTTGGCATCGGGAGGAGCCCTCAGCTACTCAGATGGCTCCAGGTCTTAAAACGAGAGATGCAAGGCGAGGGGTTGTAGACAGGCAGAGGGGCACAACTGTAAAGCAAAGTCTTTGGGCAGAAGGTCGTAGTACAAGGTGTTAGGCAATAGAGTAGTCAGGCTGGGTCGGGGCAGGCAGAGAATAAACGTAGTCAGGCAGGCAAGGATCAAACCAGGAAGTAAATCAGAGGGGTTAAGCAGAATCAAAGTCGGTAATCAGGCAAGGGTCCAGATTCAGAAGTCAGGTCAGGGGTCAAAACAGGAATCAGAATAGCAGGATAGCACAAAGCTTAGAAAGCACCAGGAACAAACTCCTATAACGGGCACTGAATTACACACTGAAGTCCCTTTAAATACCTTTTGAATCTCATGCCACTGCGCGCTGACGACATCACACCAGCGCGCATGCGTTATAAACCAGGAAGCAGTGCGCGCACCCTAAGAAGAAGAGGACTTAGAAGCGTAGCTGGCGTCCCCACCGAGGGGTCTGCAGGCGTCCCTGCAGACCCCGTCCCACTAGACCACAAGGTACAGTTATTACAATTATCCAGTTACTGATTCTTTCTGACCCAATTAATATGTATATATATATATATATATATATATATATATATATATATATATAATACACAAAAGCCATGAATATCCTGAAATTTATATCCTTATAAACGGTGAGTTCTGATGTCATCAGTTATAAACGGTGAGTTGTGATGTAATTTCTGTCACATGACTCACTGAAATTTGTGTATATATATATATATTACATTAATACAGATTTGGACAAAGCAAAGATATTAAGCTCAAGGAGGATTCTGGGAGTTGTAAGCCTCCACACTGCAAAGTCTGGTTCCTCTGAGCAGGTGTTCCAGGCACCCAAACAAAAGCCCAGAGACCCTTGTTTGTGTAAGGAAGCTGCTAATGTGTTTTACAACTGATACTTAGGTGGCAGTATCAGCAATTAGGAGAATAAACTAGTGTGGGAAGAGATAAGAGCCTCTCTGAACAGAAAAGGAGACTGTTGATTATCTATTTCTGATAGTATCACTCGCCTGACACTGATTACATAGGAAAGTGTGAAGGGAAGTCGTAGCCAAAGGGCACAACAATATGGCAGCCAGTTCTGCACGTGTAATGTTTCTTATCAGCGATTATAGAAAAGAGGTTATATTGTCACTTCTATATTTTATTCATGGATTTCTTGTATAGTTCTTTAAAGTTAATTAAATGATGGGTATAGCATTTTTGGGGAATGCTTCATACACAAAGAATGGCGGACGAAAACTGGATTGTACATTGTAACCCTTCCCAATCAACTCTCACTGGTCTCAGAAAAGTGCCAGGATCTTATTTGTTCCAGAAAGATGAGCTTTAAACGGAAGCCAACTTTGGATGAAGGAACTACCAGAAATGGCCCCCAGCCGTTGTTTTTATTGTGAAAGAACACTATAAAAGGATAAGTAAACCTTTAAAATAAGTTAATGTAAAATTGATGAGGGTGCTATTCTAAGAAATATTGCAATGTACTGTACATTCATTATTTATTTTTTATTCCAAGATATTAAGGGATAGGTGTACTGTTAATTTAAATGAACTTTGTTACAACAGTGCCACCTGCTGGTCAGGTTTCCAACCAGTCTGACCACCAAGTAGTCAAGGAAGTTGTCAGGAGAAAGAAAGAGGCTGCATGTGACGACAGGGTATGTGTATAGAAAACAGTTGAAGCTACGCTCCCATGCGTTCCGTTTTTCTGCGTTCAGCCGCAGGGGAGCACAGGAATAGACACATTAAGTTTTATTCAATGGGGCTGTACTCGCGTGTGCAGGTGCTGAACGCAGGTTGAGACGCAACATGCTGCATTTTTCCTGCGTTCGGTGCCTACGCGCGCCTGTGTGAGTACAGCCCCATTGAAAAAAAACTTATTGCATCTATTCCTGCGATCCCCTGCGGCTGACCGCAGAAAAACGGAATGCAGGGGAGCGCAGCTTCAACTGCTCGTCAGTAAGAGCCTTTAAACAAGTGAAAACGCAAGAGTTGTGGGTGTGTTAGCTCCTTGTGTATAACTGGTACAGCTAATAATACACATTTTGTGCAGCATGAAGCAACGAGCAACGGCAGAAGAAAAGGAGCAGGGCAGGCCAAAAAAGCCACAAATACACAGTGTCAGACTCCTCGCTGCCTGAGTGTCCCTCCACTCTCCGCACAGCCCCAATAACAGCGGAACCTCCGGACCCATGCCATTCTGATCCCGGCCTCAGCATGCCGGACACAGAGTCGGACAGAGGCAAGAAAGGCCAGCCAGAAGGGGAGTGAGCAGAACCAGCTGGCAGCCAGCATGGCATGACTGGGGTACTGGGTAAGACTGTTGCCAGCTTAGAATAAACCATGGAAATATATTGTACTAAGCACAATTCAGCAGGAACAGTCCATAAGTTTGCTCATAGTCTGTGCAGAGAGATACCATAAACTGTGGCAGCATAGGTTTTCCCCTGTACTAAGCACAGTGGTCACAGAACCCCTCAGTGACTTCTAATATCCTTATCATTTACAGTAGGGGGTACATTAACCCTTATAATACATGAGTGATACTCAGAATTCCCTGTATAACTCAGCCTGCAGCCTTGTGTCTTTATATGGTCACAGAACCCCTCAGTGACTTCTAATATCCTTATCATTTACAGTAGGGGTACATTATCCCTTATATCATTATAATACAGTGAAACCTCAATTTTACATGTCCTTTTTACATGTAACTTTTACATTAACTGTTGTTGCTACTTTTCAATGACTCATTTGTGTATTTAGGCCCTCTCATTTCATTCTCTTATTCATATCAAGTGCATGGTTGCTAGGGGAATTTGGACTCTAGCAACCAGATTGCTGACATTGCAAACTGGAGAGCTGCTGCATAAAAAGCTAATTAACTCAAAAACCACAAATAAAATTAAAACCAAATGCAAATAGTCTCAGAATATCACTCTCTATATCATATTAAAAGTTAATTCATAGGTGAACAATCCCTTAAATTTCTGTACCAGTCTAATTACACCACTGAATATGAGAACCAAGAGGCAGAGGAAAATTGTTGCTTTAGTTCTACATTTCATTTTCATCACTTATAGGGTTAAAAGACAACAAGTAAGTAGCGCAAGGCTGGGTGCTGTTCTTCTAGGAATGGCAGCCTGGGGTCTGTGGGAAAAAAAATAAAACGAAAGGAGCTCTAGGTTTCACCAAATATTTGTATCGGTTGGAAATTCTTCCATATGTATCATTATTATAGCCTTGCTTTGTTGCACAAGCATAATTATTTGTGCCTGTGACTCGTCAGGCGCCTCATACATAATTAGCAGCTGCAGCCATCCTTCAGGCTCCCGAATGCTACAAATCAGGCACAGCCTTCTCCTTTTTGGCAGCATTGTAATGCTAATCGTGGTTGTTGTTTGTTTTATCTGCGCCATTGAGCAAAGCTGTTTAGCCTGCCCCCTAGTGGTGAGTTGGTGCGAAGCTCACATTCCTTCAAAAGGAGAATCTAAACACATTAGGGATGCATAGTGCTCTCTGCTCCAGCTGTATGACTCCCAGCATGCTGAGCTGGTTTATCTGTAATCATATTGTCTACACTGTTGGGGGAATGTAATAAAAGTCGCAAAGAGAAAAACAACAAGAAATAAAATAAGAACAAAAATTTGCAGTTCACAATGTAATATTCTTCCTTAAAGGATAAGTAAACCTTTCAAATAAGTTAATGTAAAATGGATGCGTATGTTATTATAAGCACTTTTGTCATTTACATTCATTGTTTATTTTTTTTTAATTCCAAGATATTAAGGGATACATGTACTGTTAATATGAATGAATTTTGTTACAGCAGCGCCACCTGCTGATCAGTTTCTCACCAGTCTGACCACCAAGTAGTCAAGGAATTTGTCAGGAGAAAGAAAGAGGCTGCTCTGATGTTCTTCTGCTTAGGAAATGTATTTAAAGGGCATGTAAAGGAAAAAAAATAAAATTCCATTTTTACTTTCTATAATGAAAAAGAAACATATCCCCAATATACTTTAATTAAAAAATGTGTACCATTTTTATAAGAAACCTGATTGTATGCAGTGAAATTCTCCCTTCAATTACTGCTGTGGATACTGGATAGGTATTGTCAGACAGTCCCTAACGTCGCTGCAGGGAAAAAATCATACTTATGAACAGAAGGTGGAGCCCCCACCTTACTCCAAGCAGCTTTGTTTGTTTCCCTTTAGAGCAGTCAGCGACTGTGTAGAGATTTGTATTGGATTTTATTTTTGCCTTTACATGCCCTTTACTGTTTCCAACTCCAGCTGCAGGGACAAAGATCATGGAGTCAGGTTAAAACAGATAAACTGGGATTGTATTTGGAGGATTATTTTGCAGCCACATTCTGCAGAGTTGGAAAAAGTTTGTAATAAACATTACAAAAACAATAAAATCTACATTCAAATACATGACAACAAAGGACCCAGTGCAGTCTGTATATTCTGATTTTTAATTAGACTTGCTGTATCGGGTTCTGGCAGATATTATTTGACTTGTGCTGTTTTGATCATTTATGATGAGCCCTAAGCAGCCCAGACCACACTGAGCATGTGCACAGTCTTGGTTTTGCAATGATGTTTAGCAAAGTTACAAGATGGTCACCCCCTGTGGCCAACTTTGATCATTCAACATAAATCATTTGTTTGATTAGACTTGTGGTGCAGTAAGTTCATGTTTATGTTTAGTATACAAAATACAACATTTCAGCCTTATTCTATTGTAGACTTTAGTTCCCCTTTAAACCCTTCCTCAAACATTTCCTAAGCAGAAGAACATCAGAGCACTACCTGTATCCCTTAATATCTTGGACCATAAACACAATAAATAATGAATGTAAACTGCAAAAGTGCTTAGAACAGCACCCTCATCAGATTTACGTTTGCTTATTTTAAAGGTTTACTTATCCTTTAAGGTTTAAGCTGTTTGAAACCCAGCATCGGAATGGTTGCTATGGGATATAAGATCTGGGCAAACTTTGCCTCTTTTATTAGAAAAAAAAGAAGTTTACTTAGTTTTTCCAAGTATTTTTCTAACTATTTGCCTTTCAGTTGCAAAGTAAAATGTAAAAAAGCTACATGGTGCAGATTACTAATTTTTTTATTGAAATGTATTATTTGGGTATATTTTTTGTAAGCCCTATCCTTTAAAGGTTTTTAAGCAGATTTTAAAACATTGAAAGCATTTTTCAGTCCCTGACAAGATGCAAAGATTTTACTATCTCCACTAACCTAAAAATCCCATGTCTCCTCAGCTATTGGGAAGCATAATTTACCAATATTGTAAAAAAAAAAAAAAAAAGAAATTGAAAAAATGTGATTTTTAGAGCTCGGTAACACAGTAACACGGTACTGTTCTCCTCCCTCAGTTCAGTCTCCTGCCTGATCATTTTTTTTATACCTCGATATCTATTGAGAGCCAGGCGGCACAAAGGAAATTTGTGCTGAAAACATAAAAATGAGACTTTTATGAATAGAATGAGGCCTAAAGCCAAGGTGAATTGCACATAAAGTATATTTATTTCTGCTGCTTTTACCAAGCCACCATGGCTGGAAACTGGCTGTACCCCAGAAAATAAATGAACAGGCCGTAATGCAGATCTAGCTTCTCATAAAAAAGGGAAATAATAACACTGGCTTTTCCAAACCTCTATACAGAATAGTAAAGGCTTCTCTGTTGCTGCCACATAGTAAGTCTGCTTCTCATTTTCCTGAGGTTTTGCCTTCCCTTTTCCATCGTTCCCAGTGTCCTCACGGCTCAACCCTCGTCCCACAGTGAAACTATCCATGAAAACTCTATAACCCGCCTGGCAATACCAGTATAACTGCTATCAAGGTCTTTAAAGGGCTTCTTCACCCAGGGCCGGCCTTAGGCCAATTGGACCAATTGGGCCCCGCACCTCTGGGGGCCCCGCACTGCCCCTTTCCTTTCTATTTTGTGCCTGTATGCCCTTATTTTCCTAAATACTTGCTGTGTCAGTAGCCAGCAACACTTTGTCTAGGGGCCCCGCCAACATGGTCCCAATTGGGCCCCACATTTGATAGGACCAGCCCTGTCTTCACCTTTGTGTTAACTTTAAGTCTTTGATGTAGCGAGTGATATTCTGAGACAATTTGTAATTGGTTTTCATTTTTTCATTATTTGTGGTTTTTGAGTTATTTAGCTTTTTATTCAGCAGCTCTCCAGTTTGCAATTTCAGCCATCTGGGTAGTAGGGTCCAAATTACCCTAGCAACCATGTACTGATTTGAATAAGAGACTTGGATATGAATAGGAGAGGCCTGAATAGAAAGAGGAGTAATAAAAAATAGCAAAAACAATATGGGGCAAATTCATCAAGAGTCGAATATCGAGGGTTAATTAACCCTCGATATTCAACTGGGGAATGAAAATCCTTTGACTTCGAATATCGAAGTCGAAGGATTTTGCGCAAATAGTTTGATTAAATCCTTTGAATCGAACGATTCGAAGGATTTTAATCCAACGATCGAAGGATTATCCTTCGACCAAAAAAACTTAAGCCAAGCCTTTGGGGACCTTCCCCATAGGCTAACATTGAGCTCGGTAGCTTTTAGGTGGCAAACTAGGGGGTCGAAGTTTTTTCTTAAAGAGACAGTACTTCGACTATCGAATGGTTGAATAGTCAAGCGATTTTAGTTCGAATCATTCGATTCGAAGTCGTAGTCGAAGGTCGAAGTAGCCCATTCGATGGTCGAAGTAGTTTTTTTTCCCCCACTAAAAATTCATATTTTATAGTAAAAAACCTCAAATTTTTCACGATTTTTCCATTCAGGCTTTAGTAAATAACCCCATAGAGGCAGGTTAATTGGCTCCTGATAAAACTGTACCTAGTGTGTGTGAATAGGAACCTTAGATTTTAACCTCCACTTGGGTAGGACTAATGGGAATGCTGTATACCTCTGTAAAGCACTGTAAAATATAAAGAAGTATAATACTAACTACTCATACTATAACATTAGTTATTCTGGGAATAAGTTCCCTGTATAACTCAGCCCACAACATTGTGCCTTTATATGGTCACAGAACCCCTCAGTGACTTCTAATATCCTTACCATTTACAGTAGGGGGTACATTATCCTTTATAATACGAGTGATACTCAGAGTTCCCTGTATAACGCAGCCTTGTGCCTTGTGCCTTTATATGGTCACAGAACCCCTCAGTGATTTCTAAAATCCTTATCATTTACAGTAGGGGGTACATAATTCTTTATAATAGATGAGTGATTCCTCCCTGTAAAACTCAGCCTGCCGTCTTGTGCCTTTATATGGTGACAGAGCTGCTGTATTTGATGTTCATACAATTTGATAAAAATCTATAGAATTTTTTTTCTTTTTTTTGATTGCACCATCAAAACAAAAATACTTTCCCTTCTTCAGGCTGAAGTAAATTAACCCACAAGGTGGCAGCAGAGTTATTTTAAAAAGTCCATTAAGTTCATGGAAAAGTTCATGGAATTAAAATGAACAGTATGAACTGAGATAAACATTTAAAGCACATAAAGATTTCTAGTATGATACTCTAGACTGCCTGGTGGCAAAAATAGGAGGCCAGCAGAATTTTTTAAAGGTATTGTTCACCTTTAAATTAATTAAAAATTTTATTATTTGTGGTTTTTGAGTTATTTAGCTTTTTATTCAGCAGCTCTCCAGTTTCTAATTTCTGCAATGATGGTTGCTAGGGTCCAAATTACCCTAGCAACTATGCATTCATTTGAACAAGAGACTGGAATATTAATAGGAGAGGCCTGGATGGAGAGATTAGTAATAAAATAACAATACATGTGTAGCCTCACAGGGCATTTGATTTTAGATGGGATCAGTGACCCCCATTTGAAAGCAGGAAAGAGCTAAAAGGAAAAGGGAAATAATTAACTATAAATAATGAAGACCAATTGGAAATGTGCTTAGAATTGGCCATTCTATAACATGCTAAAAGTTAACTTAAAGGTGAGCCACCCCTTTAAAGGCCCTTAAAACTCAAAGAGGAATACGTTTTACCTATAATAAATATGAACATAATTTGGGGCCCTTTTGTGCCTTTTTAGTAATTTCTGTATTAATTACTATATATTGTGACATTTCTATTCTATGTGTTCTGTATATTGTGAGTGGGTCCCTAAGCTCAGTAAGTGACAGCAGCACAGAGCATGTGCAGTGAATCAGCAGAAAAGAAGATGGGGAGCTACTGGGGCATCTTTGGAGACACAGATCTTTACTGCTAAAGGGCTGTGGTTGCCTTGGGCTGGTACAGAAGCCCAAAATATAATGAACAACATTTCTAGCTACTTGTTTAGTTTGTCTTTAGTTCTCGTTTAAAGGATAAGTAAACCTTTAAAACAAGTGAATGTAACATTGATGAGGGTGCTATTCTAAGAACTTTTGCAATGTTCATTCATTCATTATTTTTTTATTCCAAGATATTCCAAGAAAGGGATACATATACTGTTAATATGAATTATTTTTTTTTTTACAACAGAGCCACCCGCTGGTCAGTTTCTGACCAGTCTGACCACCAAGTAGTCAAGGAAGTTCAGGCAATAGGCTGCTCTGATGTTCTTCTGTTTAGGAAAACAATTAAAAATCTTTCTCAAACCTTTCCTAAGCAGAAGAACATCAGAGCAGCCTCTTTCTTTCTCCTGACAACTTCCTTGACTACTTGGTGGTCAGACTGGTGGGAAACTGACCAGCAGGTGGCGCTGTTGTAACAAAATTCTTATATTAAAGGTCTACTTATCCTTTAACTCACTGACATTAGTTTTAAGCAAAGTGCCTGAAAGAATAGAATTTAAATCCATCAGCATTACCCTAATGGTCAGTTACTACCAATGGGCCTTATACTAAAAAGCGCTTTACACTGCTGACTATCCACAACTGAAATTCGTACTAAATGTCCTGGGATATGTGAATATAACTCATTTTGACACATTCATTCAACTGCATTGTGTTTTACATGGAACATCCTTGTACCAGAAATCTAACCTACCTTTAAAAAATTGATATTTGCTTAAAAATGGGGAACACCTTTCATAAAAACTGTTCAAAACAATTTAAATGAAGAAGTAGTTTCTGCAGGTTACCTGCATTTTCCTTGTAGTGCGAGTTTCAGAGAGTTTGCTCTTCCTTTGTTTTTGTATAAAATCACATTACCTATAAACAGCCCTTTGTGTGTCGAAAACCCCTGCTGCGCTCCAACATGTAAATAATTTAGTGCTCTTATCATGTCTCCACTTTAATTTTCTGTGTAGAGATACTTCAGCTCTGAAGAGGGTCCTTAGTATTATGTTCATCCCTTGCCTGATTTCATTGTTTATTTCACTCCAGCCTCCCAGAGTTCCCCTTTGGAATTTATACATTTCCATTATGCACATGGACTTTCGAAGACTTTCGAGAAAGATCAGGTGGAAAGGTGTTTCTTTCCCTGTATCCCACTTACGTGAAGGCCTGTAAAAAACACACTAATAGCAGTGATATGTTCAAGTAATTCAAAGCATTGAATTAGCATTGATATACATAGTGATATTCTGAGACAATTTGAAATTGGTTTTCTTTTCTTTTCTTTTTTTTTATTATTTGTGGTTTTTCAGTTTTTTAGCTTTTTATACTTTTTATTTAGCAGCTCTCCAGTTTGCAATTGCAATTTCAGCAATCTGGTTGCTAGGGTACAAATTAACCTAGCAACCACGCACTAATTTGAAAAAGAGACTGGAATATTAATAGGAGAATGCCTGAGTTTTCACCCCCCTTTGCACATGTAGTGACATCGCAGGGCAGTGGAGTGGAGCAGTGCAGAAAGCCGTCAGATACAAGAAAGTCCGGACTAGGGGTAGGCAGAATGCTCTTCAATCGGTATCTGTCCAGTGCCTCCCAATCATTGCTCCCTAGGCAGGTGCCTCTTCTGCCTACCACTAGTTCTGGTCCTGCAAGAATAGATAGACGATCAATAAAAAGTAGCAATAACAATAAATTTGTAGCCTTACAGAGCATTCGTTCTTTAGATGGGGTCAGTGACCCCCATTTTAAAGCTGCAAAGAAGAAGGCGGCAAATAATTAAGAAGTTATAAAAAAGAAAAAATTGTGGCCAATCAAAAAGTTCCTTAGAATTAGCCATTCTATAACGTTAATTAAAAGGTGAACCACCCCTTTAAAACAATACAAAAAATCTTCCTTGGCTGAAAGGTTCACAGTCTCTTGACTGGTGCTGATCTAATGGTACAAACAGTCACTTCAAACACTTTCATCCCCAGGATGTTATTTTAGTTGCAATGTTCATCCCAGAGGAGGTTCTCAGTGGCGAAACATTCCCCACACTAGGGGAAACCTCATCGTGGTACCTTGCTCCAGGAATGTCCTATCCTTGAGTCTTATGGTGGCCATATACGTAACACTTACAATCTTTCTTGGAAAGGATGTTTCCAAGAAAGATCTTTCATTTCAATACACACGTGTAGAGCTGAATCGTCAGATATACAGGTAGAAACAATATTTTCATATGAAAATTTGTTTTGTGCGATATTATCTCTGCTTCTATGACCACCTTTAGTGCTTGAGTTCCTATACCGGTGGTTGACATCACATGTTACTAAGATAACATTTATAACAATGTCAAAATGAGAAACACTAATTTAGAAGGAAGGGAAAGCCCAGCAACAAGAATACCATTACCCCATAAATATTTCTACTGGACAAATTCAAAATAATAATAATAAAAAAAATTGTATCTGTACATATTGGTAAAGGGGAGACATGATAAAGAAAGTGCAGAAATGCATGGACCCATATTTTATTGCTTGTTGCTTTCTGCTCTTTTCTTTCAGTAAAGTTGCTGGTAGGAAACCGTGTTCCATATTGAGTTCCCCCGTAAGAATCTGCATGTGCACATATTATGAGATAACATAGTAACATAGTAAGTTAGGTTGAAAAAAAGACACATGTTCATCAAGTTCAACCTTTTAACTCTATTTTAATCTGCCTGTTAGTTGATCCAGAGGAAGGCAAAAAAACCCATCTGAAGCCTCTCCAATTTGCCTCAGAGGGGGAAAAATTCCTTCCTGACTCCAAAATGGCAATGGGATCAGTCCCTGGATCAACTTGTACTATGAGCTATCTCCCATAACCAGGGCCGCCATTAGAAATCACGGGGCCCCATACAACAAAATTTTTGGGGCCCCCTGGGCCCCGCCCACACTGACGACCAAGCTCCACCCCATATGCCACCCACTCCACATCGCAGTTAAAAGACCACACAGACATTAGCGCTAAAAAAGTAACCCCCCCACACAAGTTATAAAAAGTTATTGATGGTCAGGGCCCCCTTATAAAAAATTGGGGCCCCCCCAAAAAAAAATGCTTTTTTAAAAAAACATTGGTGGCAGGGGCCCCCTTATAAGTTAAAAAAAATGTGGGGCCCCAACAAAAAAAATGTTTTTTTAAAAAAACATTAGTGGCAGGGGCCCCCTTATAAGTTAAAAACAAATTGGGGCCCCAAAAAAAATTAAAAAAAAAAAGTTTTTTGAAAAAAAAAAAAAGTGGCAAGGGCCCCCTTACAAGTTAAATAAAATTGGGGCCCCAAATATTTTTTTTTTTATTTTTTTTTAAAAAATGTTTTTTTTAAAAAAAAAACATTGGTGGCAGGGGCCCCCTTATAAGTTAAAAAAAATTGGGGCCCCCAAATTTTTTTTTTAAAAAAAGTTTTTTTTTTAAAAAAACATTGGTGGCAGGGGCCCCCTTACAAGTTAAAAAAAAAAATTGGGGCCCCCAAAAAAAATGTTTTACAAAAAGATTGGTGGCAGGGGCCTATAGAATATTAAAATAATACATTGGTGGCCAGGGGATTAAAAAAAAAAAATACACAAACTGGTGTTCAGTAGAATTGAACTCATGGCTTCAGTACTTCAAATTCGCCTCCTTTCGTGACTTCGGGTCTTTGCGCCGCTTCAGGACTTCGGCTGTTTTTGTGACTTCGGGTCTTTGCGCCGCTTCAGGACTTCGGCTGTTTTCGTGACTTCGGGTCTTTTCGGCGCTTCGTGACTTCGGGTCTTTTCAGCTCTTCGGGACTTCGGCTTTTTCCGTGACTTCGGGTCTTTTCGACGCATCGGCTTCGGCTTTTCAGCACTTCCGCATTCGGCAACGCAGAGGGAGGACGTACGGCTCGGGCGCTCGTAAGGGGGGCCCGGAACTTCAAAAAATGCAGCGCTGCCAGGCCCTCCTTCATGCCCGGGCCCAGTACGCTTGTCCCCCCTGTCCCCCCCTGATGGCGGCCCTGCCCATAACCCTGTATTCCCTCACTTGCTAAACACCATCCAACCCCTTCTTAAAGCTATCTACTCTATCTCTCCCTACTATACCTGCTATCCCACAGTCACACTCCCTTCCCAGAGACTATTATCCCACTGCTACTATAGGCACCAACTCTCCCTACTATACCTGCTATCCCACAGTCACACTCCCTTCCCAGGGGCTATTATCCCACTGTTACTATAGACACCATCTCTCCCTACTATACCTGCTATCCCACAGTCACACTCCCTTCCCAGAGACTATTATCCCACTGCTACTATAGGCACCATCTTTCCCTACTATACCTGCTATCCCACAGTCACACTCCCTTCCCAGAGACTATTATCTCACTGTTACTATAGGCACCATCTCTCCCTACTATACCTGCTATCCCACAGTCACACTCCCTTCCCAGAGACTATTATCCCACTGTTACTATAGACACCATCTCTCCCTACTATACCTGCTATCCCACAGTCACACTCCCTTCCCAGAGACTATTATCTCACTGTTACTTTAGACACCATCTCTCCCTACTATACCTGCTATCCCACAGTCACACTCCCTTCCCAGAGACTATTATCCCACTGTTACTATAGGCACCATCTCTCCCTACTATACCTGCTATTCCACAGTCACACTCCCTTCCCAGAGACTATTATCCCACTGTTACTATAGGCACCATCTCTCCCTACTATACCTGCTATCCCACAGTCACACTCCCTTCCCAGAGACTATTATCCCACTGTTACTATAGACACCATCTCTCCCTACTATACCTGCTATCCCACAGTCACACTCCCTTCCCAGAGACTATTATCTCACTGTTACTTTAGACACCATCTCTCCCTACTATACCTGCTATCCCACAGTCACACTCCCTTCCCAGAGACTATTATCCCACTGTTACTATAGGCACCATCTCTCCCTACTATACCTGCTATCCCACAGTCACACTCCCTTCCCAGAGACTATTATCCCACTGTTACTATAGACACCATCTCTCCCTACTATACCTGCTATTCCACAGTCACACTCCCTTCCCAGAGACTATTATCCCACTGTTACTATAGACACCATCTCTCCCTACTATACCTGCTATCCCACAGTCACACTCCCTTCCCAGAGACTATTATCTCACTGTTACTTTAGACACCATCTCTCCCTACTATACCTGCTATCCCACAGTCACACTCCCTTCCCAGAGACTATTATCCCACTGTTACTATAGACACCATCTCTCCCTACTATACCTGCTATTCCACAGTCACACTCCCTTCCCAGAGACTATTATCCCACTGTTACTATAGACACCATCTCTCCCTACTATACCTGCTATCCCACAGTCACACTCCCTTCCCAGAGACTATTATCTCACTGTTACTTTAGACACCATCTCTCCATACTATGCCTGCTATCCCACAGTCACAGCTGCCAGTGAGGTTAAGAGATATCTATATTACTGTGTTTTTTCCTATCTACAATTGTGGCTCTACATGGCATCTCTATAAGACAAGCCGAGGCCCCTGAAAGGACAGCTCTGTGCTTAATGAAGACAGAAAGTGGATTATGCCAAGATTTTCGAGGTTGCCTGAGTCTGGCTGACAGCAGCTTGAGAAACAGACAAATTAATCTCACTGTAACCTCAACCCACCTGATTTCTTGGCAGAACAAGAGAAAATTAGAGGTGAATTGTGAATTCTAGACTTAACATGCAGCAGCTTTTTAGCTTGGCCCTGCTGGGAGTCAAAAGCACAAAAATCAAGAATAAGGCTTCTATGCTCCCTAGTACTCCCAGTCCCTTGATCTAGGCCTAATAACGGCACCCAGGGATGGTGTTAAGCCAGAGGAAATTTACTGGACTCACATATGCCGACTACTGTCTATATCTCAAGAGAGGCCACTGAATACTGAAGTACTTGCCCCTCCTACTAATCATGTAGCAAACTGCGCTTGTACCCTTTTTATTTAATTTTGTTGATGAATTAAACCTACCTATTACTAAAGCAGTATGAGAATTGAATGTAATGTAAAATTGATGAGGGTGCTATTCTAAGATATTTTGCAATTTACATCCATTATTTATTTTTTTATTCCAAGATATTATGGGATACATGTACTGTTAATATGAATAAAGTTTGTTACAACAGCACCACCTGCTGGTCAGTTTCCCACCAGTCTGACCACCAAGTAGTCAAGGAAGTTATCAGGAGAAAGAAAGAGGCTGCTTTGATGTTCTTCTGCTTAGGAAAGGTTCGAGAAAGGTTTTTAATAGTTATCACAAGCAGAAGAACATCAGAGTAGCCTCTTTCTTTCTCCTGATAACTTCCTTGACTACTTGGTGGTCAGACTGCTGGGAAACTGACCAGTAGGTGGCGCTGTTGTAACTAAATTAATGTTAACAGTACATGTATCACTTTAAATCTTGGAATAAAACCAAAATAAATAATAAATGCAGATTGCAAAATTTCTTAGAGTAGCACCCTCATCAATTTTACATTCGGTTACTTATCCTTTAAAGTGTTAAGGTGGCCATAAATGGTCCAATCGGGCATGGTGTTCGACCAATCAAACCGTGGACTGAACTGATGGACAATGCACAAGGGAACTATAGACACATTTTACCACCTATCCATTATTCCATTTGTTGGGTCCGACTGACACTACAGCAGGAAGGGTAACAGCCAGTGCAGGGGCTGTATTGTTTTTGATACAGTCAGGAGCTGCTGAGAGGCACAAGATACACATGATTAGCTGCAGGTTTCTTTGTAAAGGGGTCATTTTCATTGACTAGAGGCAGAAGAACACAAGGGTGCATCTTTTACTGGCCATGCACAGAGCACTTTTGCCCAGGGTCGGTTTCTCCTCGGCATTGTAGACTGGACTAAAATCCTTTAGTCCATGATTTCTATTTAAAGCTGTGCCTAAATCCCATTTTTACCACTTAAAAACCTTAATAAAACGTGAATTAGCATAAACGCCTGTTCATTTATAAGCAGTGGACCATTTGTTTTTATAGATAGAAAAACAAAAAAGGAAAGACCGCACTAGCTCACCGCTCTCCCCTTCAATCAGGTGCGCAGTCAGACAGTGACCCCACTGTGTGTACGGCAAAACATTCAACGGGAGACGGCACTTCTGATAAGAGAGGGTTTATTGAAATTCCTGCTGGAAAAAACCTAACGCGTTTCGGGAGTTATCCCTTAATCATAGGTTAACAGTTCACTTGTTACAGCTGGGTTTCTTATACACTAGGTGATAGTGCCCTCCAATGGGCCCTTAGTAAAATTACACCTTTATTTCAATCCATTAAAAAATGATACAAAATGAAACAATAAAAACTTTAAAAACATTTGTTTCCGTTTTTTTATAGGAAAAATCTTCAATTAAAAACCAAACAAACTGTCATAATCACGTTTTTGGCTAGGGCGATATAAATAAGCTGCCCCTCTAATGCCTATCATTTTTCCCAAGAGGAGGGGAAGGGGAAGGAGGAAAGGGGCTGGAGTAAATGCTGCTGAGGTGTGACCTATTGCATCTGTTCAGTCACAATAGACTTTTTTCACTTAGGGCCTGGGATAACTTCCTTGATATAGGTAGCTAATGTCATGTCTATAATTCAGACCCTTCGGGATCCTTGTATCCAATTTAAGGATCCAGAAGGCCTCTCTGAGGTTTAGTCTGTGGATAATGTCACCACCTCTGACAGGGACCCGTACCTTCTCAATCACTTTCACCCTTAGGTCTTTTAGGCCATTGGGTGTACACATTCTGAAATGTCTGCCAACTGGAGTATTCTCCTCCCTATTGGAAATGCTCCTAATGTGTTCCCTAATCCTCTCCTTCAGCATGCGGGATGTACGCCCCACATACTGCTTATTGCAGTGACCACACTCAAGTAGGTAAACCATATTCCTGGTATTGCAATTATAGAACGCAGTGTTCTTGAAGACTTGCCCTGATGTATTTGATCTAAACTCCGACCCAATAGAAATTACTTGGCATGTTTTGCATATATTGGCCCCACACTTGTATGTCCCTTTAACTTTTAGCCAATTATCAGCCACATTGGATGGGACTGATGAGACTAAGCTTGGTGTCAGCATATTCCCTAGAGTGGGGGCTTTTTTTGAGACGCATTTGATCTCCATTTTGGCCAAAATTTCCGACATTTTCTCATCACCATTCAATATAGGTAAGTATTTTTTAATGATCTTACAAATCTGGCCATACTCCTCACTGAATTCGGTTACAAAAAACATTTTTTGTTTGTCTGGCCTAATTGGATCAGCATGATCTTGGGTTGGCCGTCTTGTATCATTTTTCTCTCTCTTCAATATTGGTGCTGCTCTTGCTTTCTCATATGCACTTCTGATAAGGCGTTTGGGGTATCCTCTGTCCTGTAGTCTATACCCCAACTGCTTCGATTGAAGGTCAAATGTGGCATCCTGACTACAGTTTCTCCGGAATCTGACAAATTGGCTGTAGGGGATACTGTTCAAAGTATGCTTAGGATGGCAACTGTTGTATTTTAAAATAGTATTGCCTGCCGTCGGTTTTCTAAAGACTTCTGTGTCTATTAGATTGGTGCTTGTGTTCCCTGTTAAGGTTAAATCTAAAAAAGTAATCGTTTTCTTGTGATGTTCAAGTGATAATTGAAGGTTATAAGAATTCGTATTAAGATAGTGATGGAACTCATCAATCAACTTTAAAGGACCATCCCATATGAATAACAGGTCGTCGATGTACCTTCCATACCAAATAATGTGCTGGGGTTAGCACATCCATAGACGTGGCACTGTCCTCCTTCCCCTTCCCCTCCTCTTGGGAAAAATGATAGGCATTAGAGGGGCAGCTTATTTATATCGCCCTAGCCAAAAACGTGATTATGACAGTTTGTTTGGTTTTTAATTGAAGATTTTTCCTATAAAAAAACGGAAACAAATGTTTTTAAAGTTTTTATTGTTTCATTTTGTATCATTTTTTAATGGATTGAAATAAAGGTGTAATTTTACTAAGGGCCCATTGGAGGGCACTATCACCTAGTGTATAAGAAACCCAGCTGTAACATGTGAACTGTTAACCTATGATTAAGGGATAACTCCCGAAACGCGTTAGGTTTTTTCCAGCAGGAATTTCAATAAACCCTCTCTTATCAGAAGTGCCGTCTCCCGTTGAATGTTTTGACCATTTGTTTTCCCATATAATTGCGTCACTGATAAACAAAATGTGTTTTTCCTTGGAAAACTGGAGACTGGGGAATTCTGTGCCATCCTGAAATTGTTTTCATTAACTTTCCGGCTGCTCGAGGGCTCTTGTGGTGTAATCTGCTGGGCTTGCACATACAGATGTTTTATTTCCAGACAACCATAAAACATCTCTTCCCATCTGTCCAGTCTTCTTTCCACCTCTAATTAATTGTATACCTCCCAACTGCCCCATTTTGTGCGGGACAGTCCTGATTTTGACAGCTCAACCCGTCCTGGCTTGTTACTGAAATGTCCCGACTTTCTCTTGCACTGAACAGCCAGAAAAAGATACAAAGTTTCTAAAAAGTAATTGGCTTTTGGCCGAGAAATCAGAATATGTGGCAGGTGCACTTAGCTGTGTACAATTTAAGATAAGCAAAGGAACAATTGTAACAATTTAGGATAAGCAGGGCTCTTGGGGAAACTGTGACTTGCAGATAAAAGGGCAATTCACCTTCATTAGCAACTGTAATAACACAT